>CM061548.1:30064198-31264198 GCA_030864215.1 Capsicum pubescens
ATCTTGGTCGTGCTATAAGTAAAAATAATTATTTAACCATTACTTGTCATTGGATGGATAGTAATTTCGTTATGCAAAAACGTATTCTTGCTTTTTTATATGATGAAGATCGTAAACATACTGGACAATTTATTGTTGATTCTATTGTTAAAATTGTCGGATATTATGGTATCGAAAATAAAATTTTATGTATTGCTTTTGATAATGCTTCTAACAACAACACTGCTATAAAAAAATTAAAATCTACACTATCTCCGCCCTTGCCTGAAATTTTTCATATTAAATGTGCATGTCATATATATAATTTAATTGTAAAAGATGGTCTTGAGTTTTTTGAGTTTTATATTGAAAAAATTCGCCTTGCTGTTGGTTTTATTCAAGGAAATAATCGTAGATCGAGAATTAGAGAATTTAAAGTTAAATGTCAAGAAAATGGACTTACACTGATTTTGATGCCTGAGGAAATTGATACTAGATGGAATTCTACGTATGAATTTTTAAAAACTTGTTATAAATATAGAATTCCTATTACACTAGCTTTTAACCAACATTGCGGTTCATTTGCTGATTCTGCTGATTGCATGCTACATAATTCTGATTGGGTTGTAATTAATGATCTTGTTAAGTTTTTAGAAAAAATTTATGTAGCTACGGTTGAATTTTCCGGTGCTTATTATCCTACTGTTTGTAATATTTTGGCATATATAGCCGATATTTCTGGTTTTCTCAAAGAATATAAAAATAAAGAAGGTTATAAAGAAGCTGTTGGCGCCATGTTTACGAAATTTAAAAAATATTTTTTCCCGATTCCCCCTATTTACTTGGTTGATGCTATGCTAAATCCGTGCATGAAATATAATAATATGTGTCACTTTAGTACTCTTATTTATACTAACTTAGAAATAAATACTAACTATGATTCTGAACAAGTACAACCTGATTTGTGGACGGCTACGACTGATGCAAAGGAGTACATAGAAAAATTATATAATCACTATGCTGATTTATTTGATTTAGCCGTACCTACAAATATCACTTCAACTGTCGTTCCTCATCCTCCTGGGGAGCCATCGTCTTCTAAAAGGCCGGCACATAGTGGTTTTTCTGATTCGTTTTATGATTTAAATTGTTGGAACAGTGTTGATGAGAGAACTTACACATCAACTTATCGGGAAGAGCTGAAATATTATCTTCGGACGGCACCAGAGGATCGCAGACGACGGATCAACACGTTGGATTAGTGGAGAAGTAATGAAACACAATATTCTGTGCTTTCAAGATTAGCTAGAGATATCTTGAATGTTTCAATGTCAACCGTTGCATCAGAGAGCGCCTTTAGTCAGGGACGACAGCAGCTTGGAGACAACCGACACTCATTGGGAAACAATGCAATGAATGTTCTAGTTTGCCTTAGAGATTGGATTAGAGCGGAAAGAAGAAGCCAACGAATGGAACCGGAGCCGAGCGACGAGCTTAAACTTAAAGAAATTATGACTTCACGGGAGAACTCAGCAGAATCAAGTCCAATGCATGGTTTTGCCCCCCGTTGACTTCGACTATCCTATGCAAGTTCCCATTAATATTAACATGAATGAGTTGGAAAATATGATGCATAATTTATAGATTTTTCATTCATGTAAATTATAAAATTTGGATCATTTTATAATCAATAAAATTCCCCAAATTCATTCACTCCTTAGTCCTTGCTTTTTATATTTTTTCATTTAACGATTTAAATTTTTAAATTGAATTTCTAGTTTTCTACTTTAAATTTAAAACTTACTTCTAATATGTTATTAATTTACTACCAAATATTATTAATTTATTATATTAAGTAGCATATGTTTTGTATATTTGTGTATATATCTTCTATAGAAGTGTATATTTAACGTATACATGTGTATATGTTTTAAAAATTAGTATATAAGTATATCTATATATATTGTAATGTATATATAATGTAGTATATTTTATAAGTAGCAGTATATATACATTGAATGGTGTGTATACACGTGTATATATCTTCTATAGAAGTGTATATTTAACGTATACATATGTATATGTTTTATAAATTAGTATATAAGTATATCTATATATATTGTAATGTATATATAATGTAGTATATTTTATAAGTAGCAGTATATATACATTGAATGGTGCGTATACACGTGTATATATCTTCTATAGAAGTGTATATTTAATGTATACATGTGTATATGTTTTATAAATTAGTATATAAGTATATCTATATATATTGTAATGTATAGATAATGTATTATATTTTATAAGTAGTAGTATATATACATTGAATGGTGCGTATACACGTGTATATATCTTCTATAGAAGTGTATATTTAACGTATACATGCGTATATGTTTTATAAATTGGACATCTTCTATAGAAGTGTATATATGTGTATATATCTTCTACAGATGTATATATTTAATGTATACAAGTGTATATGTTTTACAAATTAGTATATAACTATATATATATACATATTGTAGTATATATATATATATGTATATTGTAGTATATATTTTATTTAAAATAGTACATATATATTGAATGGTGTGTATATATGTGTATATATCTTCATATACAAGTGTATATGTTTTACAAATTAGTATATAACTATATATATATACATATTGTAGTATATATGTATGTATATTGTAGTATATATTTTATTTAAAGTAGTACATATATATTGAATGGTGTGTATATATGTGTATATATCTTCATATACAAGTGTATATGTTTTACAAATTAGTATATAACTATATATATATATATATACATATTGTAGTATATATATATATATGTATATTGTAGTATATATTTTATTTGAAGTACATATATTTTGAAAGGTGTGTATATATGTGTATATATCTTCTACAGATGTATATATTTAATGTATCCAAGTGTATATGTTTTACAAATAAGTATATAACTATATATATATACATATTGTAGTATATATATATATATGTATATTGTAGTATATATTTTATTTAAAATAGTACATATATATTGAATGGTGTGTATATATGTGTATATATCTTCTATAGACGTATATCTTTAATGTATACATGTGTATATGTTCTATAAATTAGTATGTAACTATATATATATATATATATATATATTGTTGTATATATATATATATATATATATATATGTATATTGTAGTAGATATTTTATTTAAAGCAGTACATATATATTGAATGGTGCGTATATATGTGTATATATCTTCTAAAGTAGTATACATTTAACGTATACAAGTGTATATGTTTTATAAATTAGTATGTAAGTATATCTATCTATCTATCTCTCTCTCTCTCTCTCTCTATATATATATATATATATATATATATATATATATATTGTAGCATATACTTTATTTAAAGTAGTACATATATATTGAATGGTGCGTATATATGTGTATATATCTTTTATAGACGTATATCTTTAATGTATACAAGTGTATATGTTTTATAAATTAGTATGTAACTATATATATATACATATTGTTGTATATATATATATGTATATTGTAGTATATATTTTATTTAAAGTAGTACATATATATTGAATGGTGCATATATATGTGTATATATCTTCTAAAGTAGTATATATTTAACGTATACATGTGTATATGTTTTATAAATTAGTATATATATATATATATATATATATATATTGTAGTGTATATATATATATTGTAGTGTATATATATATATTATACTATTATAGCATATGTTTTATTTAAAGTAGTACGTATAGTCATATATAATTATATATTGAATGGTACGTATATATGTGTAATTGTTTATATACTTTTTTAAAAATATATATTGTATATTGGAGTGTATATAGTGTATATTGGATTTTTTATTTATTTTTTAAACGGGTTTGACCGGTTTTTAACTGGGTTTGACTGGGTTTTGGTGAGTTTGACCGGGTTGGGTTAAGTGGGTCGGGTTAGGGTGGGTTTTAATTTTTTTACTGTTTGGCCAGGCCCAGCCCGGCCCGGATAGCGTCCAAACCGGCTCTTAACCGACCCTCAACCCGGTTAAAAAGGAAGGGTCGGTTCCGGGTTGGCTCGACCCGACCCGTTTGACACCCATACCCCAAATGAACCCATTACGATGCCCAATTTTGACCCATGAAAAGACTTAATTTTACTCCATAAAATTTTCCTTTATTTATTTATTTATTTATTTAATTCTTATTTTGGATCAACTATTAATTTAATACTAGTTGTAAAGACGTGGAGGACGTGTCTATTTATGTGTAAAGACTACGTATATATTTTATATTATTCTTCATATACACTGTATAATTTTTGGACGAAAGGTGTTTGATTGATCACCCTAAATTATATGTGGCTACGCTAGTAACTATCAAATTCCCTCATCGAGGAACTGAAGGAACTAGAAATCCACCACGTACAACTCCGAGAGGCAAATATTGTGGCGGATAATAAGCTTGCATCTTTTGAAAAGCTCCAACTCAACGGGATGGAGATCGTACCTCTACCTTTTGTGATTCTTTCCCATCCTTTATTTAGCAAGAACTTAATAGAGACTTTCATAAATTGTTCGTTTCTAAGTCAAAAGAAAAAAATGAAGCTGAAGGTGCTCAATAATATTTTTCTTCGAACTCATTTTATTTAGAGCGTAAAGCGTTTAGCGTTTGTAGGTGACTTTTAAGGCTTATTCTAGAAGTCATAAAGAGATAGACTTCAGAGGACTTACTCTAGAAGTCATCAAGAAGAGATATACTTGGTAAGACTTACCCTAGAAGTTATCAGGAGTATAAACAACTATAAAAAGTGATAAAGAAAATTTACTATAAAAAGAGATAACTAATTTCGAACGAAAAGAGTATTAAGAGTTATTCATATATTTTTTAATAAAAAACAATAATTTCGAACGAAAAAAATATTAAGAATTATTCGTATATTTTTTAATAAAAACAATAACTAATTAAGAACGAAGGAAGTAATAATATGAAAAGAAGAGAATAATTATTATGAATAGTAATTTACCACACTACCAAGGTATCAAAGCTCAAATAATACTCCGATGCATTTCCCAACACGCAAGTATATACTTATGTCCCACTTTCATGCAATATAATGTTCCAATTTTCACGTCCATGAAGCATGCATAACTTACACGTTACAATCTTTAATAGCATGCAAGACATAATTTTCTACAACTCAACATAAAAGAAAACAGTTAAATTTTGAATTAATTTTAAATTTGGTTGGATAAATAGATATTTTGTAGTGTTACTATCATTTCTTTATTGTCATGTGACGAATTTTTCTCGTGTAAACGAATCCACTTGTAGACAAGTTGGGACTCGATTAATTTGGGTTCGTGCCAAAAAATCTAACTTTGAGGGTAAAATATTTTCTATTAAAAGTGACTTCATATTTAGAACGTAAATTCAAGTCTTATATATTAAATATGGAGGATTACTTTACTAGTTAGTACATCGTCGGTATTACGCTATAGTTTAGTTTACTTGTTGCAAAAATTATACAACTTTATAACTTACACTTTATACACTGTTTATTTAATGTCAAAATTAAATAGGCATTTTTGAACTGGAACAACTAAAATGAAACAAATATTAAAATTAACTAGATTTTATTGTTGGGGTGGTGGTTGTAATTTCCTCTTCTTGTGGTGTTTAGTTGTTGACTAACTACCAAAGACTCTTTGCAATTCTATTTTGAAGTGAAGTTCAACACTTCAACTAAGTTTTATGTGCACTTAATTAGTTGTGACTCGTGTGTATTGTCTGATTTCTTGGCTGCTTAGGGGTCGTTTGATTTGGAAATAGTTATCCCGGAATAATTAATACCGAGATTAGTTATTCCGGGATAATTCGGGATAACTTATCCCACCATGTATATGGGATAAGTTATCCCGGGACTAAGGGGGAAATGGTGGGATAAGTTATCCCACCATTGTTTAATCCCTCCAACCAAACAAGGAAATTATGTGTTCTTTTATTTTATCCCGGGATAAGTAGTTATCCTGGGATAACCATTTCCAAACCAAACGACCCAAGTGTATTGTCCTGTCCTACCCATGTGACTGCATAATCTTAAATTGTCTAAGTCATTTATTAATGGGACTATTTTGATTTAGAAAAGTAAGAGAGAAACTATTTTTATAAATTGCTATGTCTAAACATATTGTTGCTTAAAAATATTGTGGTAGTTAATTAGTATAAATTCCTAAACCTCTTCTTGCTTAAGACCCAAGACCCAACTAATGCAATTGATCAAGGCTATCTCTTATACCTACAAAAGTGATTCAATTAATATATATTTTTTAATACATATTGATATGGACATGTATTTGGAAGCTTCACATTTCCATTTTATCAATTTTATTAGGAACTTAAAAACTATAATAAAAAATTAAAGCAATTAAAACTTAACAAGAAATGAACGGGTTGAATTGTGACCAGTATTTTTGCTTGTTTCAATCCAAGTAACTTTCATGTACATTCATTTTTCAATCAAATGCGCATTTTATTCATCTTCCAGCAAAACGTTACAGGATGATTTATAACATACTCAATTTTTATTTTATTTTTAAAAAAGATTTATAACATACAATTGAACATTTGAAGAGAAGGATGAGATGAGATGATCTAAAAAAATACTTAGTGGGAGTCTAAATATCAATTAATAGAGACATTATAATAAAATATTCATATTGATCATCGTTCAAAATTAACACATGCAACAATTTGAACAAAGATGGAAATTGCATCAGGTAATAATAAAATTCACTACTCACCGATCAAAGGAAGTTCAATTTATTGTATGATGTGTTACATGTCTAATAAATTGTATGACATGAAATTAATATTTCACGTAATAGAAATATTATTCCACATATGGATAAGTGAAGTAGCGCATGTGGAATTTTTTTTAATACGCTAAACATTATCTTTCACGTCATATAATTAACAATGCACATGTCATTTATCAAATATCAAGTTAGCGTATTGTATTTAATTGGAATAAAGTTGTACTATGTATATAATACTGTATTCAATTTAAACATGACAAATTTTATGTGTCTAAATAAATTTTTTGAACAAATTCAAATACTTTCACGTGTTTGTCAACATCAAGTAAACAACAACTGAATCAAGCAACAACCACTTGTATTCAACAGGATTTGTCCACTATTATAGGTTAGTTGATATATATATATATATATATATATATATATATATACTAGTTCAGGTGTATGCGCCTCGCGCGTGTATCTCACTTATTGAAATATGACTAATTTTATGTGTCTAAATAAATTTTTTGAACGAATTTAAATACTTTCACGTGTTTGTCAACATCAAGTAAACAACAACTGAATCAAGCAACAACAACTTGCATTCAACGGGATTTGTCCACTATTATAGGTTAGTTGATATATATATATATACTAGTTCAGGTGTACGCGCCTCGCGCGTGTATCTCATTTATTGAAATATGACTAATTTTATGTGTCTAAATAAATTTTTTGAATGAATTTAAATACTTTCACGTGTTTGTCAACATCAAGTAAACAACAACTGAATCAAGCAACAACCACTTGCATTCTATTTCAACGGGATTGGTCCACTATTAAAGGTTAGTTGATATATATAATTATCAAAGTGGTAGTACTATTTTACCACACTATCAACATAAATTAATACTACTCCATAATGAGATAAAGATGACGACATTAGGTCAAACATTATCCGCGTGAAGCCATTTTCATGCCTACGTGGGCAATGCGTAATTTCTTAACCCCTTTTCTTCAGTTTATTTATCACATTTGATTATTTGATATACCTCGTTGTCTTAAAAAAAATAATGATGGATATAATAACTTTATCATATTATTTTTATTAATTAATGTTTATTAATATTCTGGAATAATAAAATTTGAAGAATAAGACACTAAAAATTAAATTAAAAAACTAGAGACAATTAGTAAATACAAACTAATAGAGTATTCTATTACTTGAACAACCAAAATGTTACGTTAACGTAGTCTTACAAATATTACTCCCTATTTGAGGGCAAATGCCTATTTAATTTTGACATTAAATAAACAGTGCACTCCTAGTAATTCGCTTTCATTATAAAGTTGTATAATTTTTGCAACAAGTAAACTAAACTATAGCGTAATATTGGCGATGTACTAACTAGTAATCCTCTATATTTAATATAAGTCTCAAATTTGAGTTCTGAATATGGAGTTACTTTTAATAGAAAATATTTTTAGTACTTATAAAGCAAGGATAAAGACCACAAACAACATACTATATCAATCTCTGTTTGCCATGAATTATCATTTATACTGTTAAATTATATATGAACATAATTTTTCATTTATAATAGAATCATGCAAGTATATACTTATGTCCCATTTCCATGCAATGGAATGTATAGTACCAATTTCTCACGTGTATGAAGCATGCATAACTTACACAAATAAACCATATATATATATATATATATATATATATATATATATATATATATATAAACGTTAATTAATACTATAATAAGATAAAGATGAAGATATTAGGTCAAACATTATCCGCGTGAACCCATCATACCCATCAATCAATTTCTTGCCCATGTGAGCAATGCGTAATTTCGTAACCCCTTTACTTTAGTTTATTTATCACATTTGATTATTTGATATACCTCGTAAAAAAATATGATGGATATAATAATTTTATCATATTATTTTTATTAATTAATGTTTATTAATATACTGGAATAATGAAATTTGAAGAATAAGACACTAAAAACTAAATTAAAAAAATAGAGACAATTAGTAAGTACGAACTAATAGAGTATTCTATTACTTAACAACCAAAATGTTACGTTAAAGTTGTCTTACAAATATTACTCCCTATCTGAGGGAAAATGCCTATTTTGACATTAAATAAATAGTGCACACCTAGTAATTCGCTTTCGTTATTAAGGTTTGCAGCAAGTAAACTAAACTATAGCTTAATGTCGACGATATACTAGTACTCCTTCATAAATTTAATATGAGTCTCGAATTTGTGTTTTAAAAATGAAGTCACTTTTAATAGAAAGTATTTTACTCTTAAAGTTAAAATTTTCGGCACGAATCCAATTAATCGAGTCCCAAACGATGCCATGAATAAAGCAACAACATGAATTGAGCTATAATACAATGATCCTTTTTAGTAATTATAAAGCTGGGAAAAACACAAACAATGTACTATATCAATCTCTGTTTGTCATGAATTATCATTTACACTATTAAATTATACATGAACGGAATTTTTCATTTATAATAGAATCTCTCTCTCTCTCTCTCTCACACACACACACACACAAATATATATATATATATATATATATATGGATCATTACACAGCCAAGTTCGATGTAAATTAAATAAAGAAAAAAAAAGACAGCAACATAACCCTAATAGTAATATATAAATATATAGTACTTACGAGATTCTATCTAGTTAATTACCTAGTTAAGTTATTGATACACATAGCTAGGGCAATAGCTATGCCTAAGATCACCGCTATTATCTGAATGTTATGTACCACCATATGATTGCCCCAAGAAGAAGAACCACAACTGACAGACTCAGAAATATGAGTAGACCTTGACTGCAATTAGTCATTGTTTCTAAAACAGTGTGTGTATATGTGAAGGGTGAAAGAATTATAATACAGTGATTATCTTCTGAAATCTGGACTACAAGCTAGACTCTTGGCTATAATTTTCTGTGGATTTGTATTTTGTAATAAACACCCAAGCCCTGTATTTATACGCACATGGCACATGCTTTCTCTTGTGTATGTGTACAATTCGAATGCATGCATCTAGTTATATTATGCGTGTGTGTAGTCATAAAATTCTAATGTCTAGTTAATAATGTTCCTCTTTACATAACACAATTTCGAGTTTTAATTATAATACATACGCATTTTTTACATATATAATCAACTCAACTTTAACGTTTTTTAGAAAAAATTGTCATACAGTATCTCATTTTCATTTGGAAGCCTAGATAAAAGTGAGACGTTTACACGAGGAAAATTCATCACATGACAATTAAGGAAATAAATAACCTGGACTACAAGTGGATTTCTTATAAGTTATAAGAAATCATCAATTCTTTTTTATTTTTTTTGTCTTTTTCCATTCTCTTTTCCCCTCCTTGATTTTCAAGTAGGGAAAAAAGTTTTCATTTTTATTAATTTTTTAAATAATTTGTAATCTAGGGAAAAATCCCTTAATAATTTAGGATAAAAGACATTTAAATGATTTTTTTTCCTCTGGTTTGATGTACAAATTTTTTATCTTTCTTTTTGTTTATAAAAAAGATATGAAGATAAGTACCTTTTGTATCCCATTTATAGTCCTACAGTGTCATATTGTTATTATATGAAAACAAATTCTAGTTTTTGCAACAAAATAATAGATACAAAATGAAATTAAAATAAAGAAAAAAATTAAATTACTAGAGTAAAGTACAACATAAACAAAATGAAATAAAAATAAAATTAAAAGATAATTATGAAACAAAATGAATATCGAAAGAAGGAAAAAAGTGGGGAAATCACATAGAAAGAGAGACACAAAATAATTCTTTTTATTTTTTAAGAAAAAAGGTAAAGGAAATTTTACAACTTTTATACGATATTTTATAAGTGTAAAGATCTCATTGAAGACAACAAAAAAAGAAACAAACTTTCTTTATTTTGTTAATATTTCACTCGTTTGACTTGAAAAATGGCTCTCCTACCCTGCCAAAGCAACCTGATCCGTTTAATAGTACCATAGCGGGACTGCCTGAGAAGTTTCGTCTTGAATTTTTTTTGGAGCTCGAGCCCACCTCTCAAACCGTGGGCTAATGCACTGAAAGTTGCAAAAACCCACAATTTCTGTTATTTTGCCTATTTGACTTGAAAATGGCTCCTCCGGCCTCGCCAAATCAACCCAATCCATTTAACAGGCCATTGGAGGACCTCCCAATAAGTTTCTTCCAAAAGATTTTTCAGATCCCGAGTCACCCCTAAACCATGGGCGAATACCCACCGAAAGTCGCAAAAAACTTGCATTTCTTGTCCTTTTGCCTATTTGACTTGAAAAATAGCTCTGTCGGCCCCGCAAAACCTAACCGATTCATTAAATATACCGTTGGGGGACCGCCCGAGGAGTTTCGCCCAAAATATTTTTAGGAGCTCGAGCCCACGCCCTGAACCATCGGCTAACACCCACTACGTGTAGAAAAATTATTTAGTTATTTTAAAATAATTTACATTTGAAGTGTATTAAAAAAGTCATGTCTTTAAATATATTTTAGAAGTCAAGAAGATATATATACTTTGAGAAGGCTTACTCTAAAAGACATCAAGAGGTATATTTGAGAAGGCTTACTCTGGAAGCAGATGACTTCTAGAGTAAGTCTTCTCAAGTATATCCATTAAAATTGTCTATTCTCTATACATTAAAAGAACATTTATGTTTTTTGACAATTGATTACAAATCTCTAAATATCCATCCAAGCTTTTTTAAAGTAAAAAATAATAGAAGAAGAAAAAATACAAATAAAATAAGAATTCTAAGTCCAAAAATTAAAAGGGTCCAATTTATAAAATACTTTTAAGCAGACTAATTTCCAATATAATTATAAGAATAACACAAATCTAAATAAACCTAATTTAATTATTTTAAAGAAATAAGAAAGCAATGTTGGGATGAAATCTAAAGGAAGAAAAGCCATGTTCTAATTTCTCTGGCTTCGAATGAACCTTTGTCTATAACTCTTCTCGACTTCTATGGAAGCAAACAACAAATAATAACTTTTCAAAATAAAATTGTGATTTTATTTTTCTCAACAATAAATATTTTGTTGTATATAATTAAGAAACTATAGATAATCTGTTTAAAACATGCAATATATTTGTTGTATATATTATTATTAAAATTTAGTTTATATAATTGAAAGTAACGTATTATTTAGGTTTCGGGCATTTTAATAATTCTACTTTAAAATTTTGGAGTTCATATTTTTAAGGCAGTATATATATATATATATATATAGGAAAGAAAGAAGTGACCTTTCAATTTTTTGTAAGAGAAAAATACAATTCAAGTTCTCAAGTTCTCAAGTTCACGCAAGTTATGATAAATTGGAATGAATTTCAACCATCAATTACTAGGACAACTTTCTCCATGAGAACAACATGCTCTTGGTATTCATCAAACTATTGTTAACAATAACAATAGTATAAAAATATTTTATAAATAAATTTAAAAATAATGGATAACATGTTATATCAATATGATAAGGAGGGAAATATAAATAAATAAATAAATATCATAAGAGAAGAAAGAAGAAACCTTATGATATTTGATTAAGCAAAATCCAATTCGAGTACGCATCATGTTTCAGCTTATGATAAATTTGATGAATTTCAACCACCAATGCATAGGACAACTTTTTCCAGAGGGAATTACACGCTTTTGGTATTCATCAAACCACTGTCAACAATTTCAAATTATGATTTTATTTTTTTGGTGATAAATATCTCACATAGATAAATTTAGAGACTGAATAATCTGTTACATCAAGACGATAAAGGTAAAAATATATAAGAAATAACATCTAATCGCAAGAAACGGATAAAATTTTAAAGCTATTGATAGCAAAATGCAATACCTGTTATCATCCATAAAAGTGGCAACAATCTTCAATTAGGAATACTTAAATATTCATCACATGAAATGAGGATTAAATAGGAGAATGAAGCATGAAAATACAACAGAAACAGTAGCATTTAGCATCCAATAAAAAGCCATATTACCAATTTTTTTGTTGTGTCAATCGTTAAATTGAGGTTTTACGTAATCTTATTATTTTGATGGCATAAATGATTCACTAATGACTGGATTAATAATGACTTTTGTTATTCCAAATTGAAACATAAGGGATAATTAATAGAAAGTGTTTATTTAATTTTAAGTGATTTTATAAGCTAAAAATTTAAAAAAAAAGTCAAAAAATTGACAAAAATAAATGTCAATCCTCATTTTTGAGGCATGCCACCTATATTACAAAAAAAAAAATTCCTCACAAAAGTAAACTTTTTTTTCCACCGTCTAAATAAAACTTATCATTCCTAACTAAAAGAGCACAACCCAAAAATCCCAAATAGAATATTCAGAAACCAAAAATAAATAAATTATAATATCGTATTTCTATTTTTTTTAATTATTATTTTATTAAATTAAGTACTACTAAAATATATTGGAAAAAACTTTAAAAAATTAAATATATGAATATGAAAATAAATAATTATATGAATCTTAATACATATGGGAACTAAGAGCCCTAATATATATATAGAGAACCACTACTTCACTGTTTGTTATTTATTCTACGTTTTTCTTTATTTTTCTTCTCCTCAGTCCTTCTTCATGGGTTTTTCTTAGTTTTGATTATTTTGAAAAAAAATATCTGTAATTTGATTAATGAATATAATTCTTTTTTTTTTCTAGATTTGTTGATTTGTGCATAATGATTCAAGTCATAAATTATATTACTTCATGTCCCAGAAGGCAAAGAAAGGTTAGCAGTTTCTTCTATTATAATTTGCATACGTTGATAATATGGTATATCTCTATTATCATACTCACTCCATCTCAAATTTCCTGATTAAATTTCTGATTTACTTGTCTTTTTTTTATTAATAAAGAAGTGACAATTTAATTTTTTTTCATGTTTTATACTTTGCATTAATTACTTTTTCTTCAAATTAAAATATAAACATCATTTTAATAGGGTACTATAATAAACTAGCCAAGTTATTAATTATTTTTCTTAATCAATGTGCTATCTCAATTTGGAACGGATAATTTGAGATTAAAGAAGTATTTTTTTGTGGCAGTGTACATGTGATTTATGGATATTCGGATGAGTTTTGAGAAAAAAAAATAGATTTAATGGTATAGTATGAACCGAGAAAATAGCCCTCGCTAAAAACACTTGGAACATGTTCTTTTATTTTTCCTTTTGGTGGGGTTATTGGTTGCAACTTGATTATAAGGTGTAGTATTAATCTTTTGCTAATCAATAAATTAACTTTACTTGGTATATAACTATATGGAAGGTTGGATTACTGCTATAAAAGTTGGGTTGATTAAGAGTTAAGAGGATGTTTGATTTGTGGATATTGATAAATTTGTTGTAATACACTAATTTTTCTATATACTTTCTTTTGGCTTATTAATCAAAATTTTATTATCAATATGAATTTAATACTACCTCTTACACTGGATTGTGGTGTACCGTATTTAAGAAACATCAAAGAATTTTAAGATTGAGTTCAAGCTTTCCTTATTTCAACATATGAGATGTTGGACATTCGGTGTTTCTCCAAAACAAATAAAATAAGAAACAATTTTTGAGTCAAATATTTATATTTCCTTCTCATGCGGTTGAAAATATTGACATTTATTTCATAGAAAAACTGTTCATTCAACAGTTTATTTAGCATTTTAGCTAAACCTAATACGAACATTTTGTTTATTGTAACCTTCTTCTTTTCACATTTTTTTTTCTCAAATTATTATTTATCTATTTAAAAATTAAAAAATCCTAAAATATATGGTAAAAGAAAAATATATGAAGATTTAATATTACTAGGTTTTGTTTTTCCTTGTATATATGTAAAAGGAGTCTAATATATATGTTAAAGGGAAAAAAAATTCTTTAAAAGGTAAGAGCCAGTCACTACTCACTACACTTACAAAAAGTTGTTGATCCTTTGTTTTACCAAATATGTAAAATTCTTCCTAGCTACCTTTTCATGGTTGATGTTATTAGCCAAACATATAATCTGCATTATTAATAGGGATATGTTTGTTTGTTTGTTTTCAGGGACACAAGTTGTAGTTGTTCATACAGTAGCAATTGGACATATAGTGACAACTTGCATTGTCTTACACATGTATCATCAGGGGTACTTCGGAATGCCACTTTAGGTGCAAATATAATACAATTGGTCAATATTTAACAGTATAATAGTTCCTTATATGGAAATAGATTGCGAAATACATATTGACATTCATATACTAACTGTGATACTAATTTATAGCTTGTTTGATCAAGTTTCTAAAATTAATTTATTTTAAAATATGTTTTTAACACTTTCGGTGAGAAGTCTTTTGCATTTATCCGAAAAATATAATAAACAGTTTTGAGTAGTTCAAAAAAAGACTCAAATACTCCTATACTAAAATGATGAGAAAATTAGAAAGGGCCTGAAATACTTCTGTAATAATGTTTTCTACGGTGTGCTCAATTATAAAAGAGAAAACTCCTAAAAAAAAGTACAAATTTTTTCTTATTACAATAATTTATATGTTAATTAGGACATCATAATAGATTTTCGAGGATAAAAAATAATCTCTCTATCCTACAATGAGGTCGTGATAAGATATACATTCTATCCTCCATAGACTATACGTATGAGATTGAAGGCACAACTATTAAATCATAATTTTTGTAAGTTTTTTTTATTTTTCTTAAGTAACATATTTGTTGTTTATTGATGATTGATGAACATGCATTTGTTTGTTGTCTATATTCTTTTGGTTAAATTTTCTTCCATCTTACTACTAATTAGCTATGTCTATATACTTTACTTATCATCACGTGCAATGTATGTATACTAATTAGTATATATTTTTTTTTAGAATAAATATCACGTGCAACACACTTGTTCTAAACTTGTATATATAAAATGATCATTGAAGGTTGCTGATGTTGCATGCCCCAATAATCAGCAATCCTATTCATCTTTTTCCTGATTTTTTTTTGAGTTATTTTTGTTTAATTTTAATTTATTACCATCTATTTTTCTAATTAATAAAATCCATTAATTATCATTTTGTCATTACCAATCACCATTAATCCAGAAAAATCGCCGGTTTTAAACTGTGATGGAGAAATTAATTACTGTTATGCTATGTATATGATTTCTTTCTCCATTCATAAGAAGCAACTATCCTGGGAGTTTCTGCTCGTCCTTCTGCAAGGTACAAATGCTACAACCAGGTAGCTATTTTTTCAAGAGCTTCGAACCTAAATGATTTTTTATTGATTTTGATTTATCTGATAAAATGGTTTCTTTTGATTGACCTGATAAAATGAGTTCTGATGATAATTTTATTTAATTAATTTTGATTGATCTGATAAAATGAATTCTGTTATTGATCTGATAAAATCGGTTGTGATGATAATTTTCAAAATTAATTCTGTTTGATTGATCGAATAAAATGGGTTTGATGGTATTTCACTTCTTTATAGACTATCTACTTTATTATATTGACAAAATGACATCTTTGACACTTAAAACTTTATTATCTACACACTTTTGACACTGCAAAGTTATTATCGACATGTTTTTCAATATCGCAGCTCTTTGGTTACAAAGTTTTCTTGGTGTACATTGTGTTAAACTGATTGGATGTCAAAAGGTATGTTTGATATCCCGTTAGTGCTATTACATATCTGAATTTCCGAAGAAGATCATGTATGGTTCCTTGTGCAGTTATTTCTCTAGGATTTCTTACATTCTCTTCTTCAATGTATAAACCCGACATGTTTTATTGTTATGGGGAATCTGTTGTACTCTAAATGCGTGATCTTTAGGAGGAAAGAACTCTGAATATATTTTCATAATTATATGTACGGTGCGTGAACCCCATCGGGGGTAATCCGAAGCAATATCCCAAAGAAGCATGGGATGACCTCCAAAAATTTCTCTCATCTTCTACTCGACGAGCTGCCATAAACGCTACACAGTGCAGGTAATGGGTTCTCATTTAGTTTGGGACTTATTGGATTGTGGTTAATATTTGGGGAACTTTCTAAAGTTCTAAGAAGAACGATATTTATACTGATCCAGTACGGCGACATTGAGTTTTTATTTTCTAGAAGCATTATTTATTATTTAACTGGAGTTTATGAAGTCTTTTTGCTTTCTTTCTTGTGGAATATCATCTGGAATAGCCGAATAAGGATCTATATATGTTGAAACTTTAATAACTTTATTGATCATGAGTAGGTTGCGAGCAGGGCTGGTTGTAATACCTCTTCTTATTAGGACCAACTGCATATTGTTGATAGATGTAGGAAGCATCACGACATTGAGAATTGATTTTTTTTTAATCTGAAAGCATTATTTAAATTGAGTTGTTCAAGGCCTTTTAACTATGTTCAGGGCTTTATTGGAGTCGTTTTTCTTGCATTAAACACCCTAAAAAATGAGAAGATTATGCCTACTGAGCCAAACATCGCTGATTGCATCAAATATGGAGATTCAAAACACTGCAATACTAATATTAAGAAGGCTTTCACAAGTACAGTAGAACAACAACTTGTATTTATGCAGAATTTAGGTGCTTTGCAATTATATGTTGAAAAAAATAAGAACATATAGAGGTGCGTGAACCCCATCGATGGTAATCTGAAGCAATATCCCAAAGAAGCATGGGATGACCTACAGAATTTTCTATCATCTTCTGCTGGACGACACAGTGCAAGTAATGGGTTCTCATTTAGTTTGGGCTTTTACTGGATTATGGTTGATGTTTGGGGAACTTTCTAAAGTTCTTATATAGGTGAAGAGCTTCTAATTTGATATTTAATTTAACATTGTATCTAAGCATATCTTTTATCTTTGTTAGGTCCTCTAAAACTGATTCCTTGTGTTGGTCTATTTTACCTTTTCAAAAGAAAAGAAAAGACGCTTCCTCATGTGTATCTGGTTGTTATATCCCAATCCTGAGCTTGCTTATTTACTTGATCTTTCACTAGGTTTGAAGCAACTACAGTTATTAAGAAATTGTGCCTAAAGGAGTTTGTTTTATACATGGTTATTAGCATGAAGAAATGGCTTATACAACCTCAATCCGGATGGCAACCAATTAAGATTACTCTTGCAGATATTGTCCCCGATTCAGGGGTGGTTGCTGCAACATAAAATCTGTAAGATATGATTATGACTGAGTTTGGTAGTAATTTTATTATGTTCAGAGCGCTTGTCGCAAGTTCTTGACATATTGAAAATTTAAAAAGCTCAAGAAAGCTGCAATTACCATTCAATGTGCTTGTAGAGCAAAAGTTTCTCATAAGGAACTGAATGAAAATTCTCATTTCCTATCTTTTTATCATCTCTGTTGGAAAAAATTTCATTCTCTGAAACTGTCCTATTTTTGTAATATATGCTGCTTCAATTTGATTTCATACTTGAAGATTTGAATCTCTCTACCTCTATCACTCAAGAGGCGGGTTTGTCAGCAGGCTTATTTATTAGTCTCTCTAAAGCAGTGAGTAATGTTGGAGTCACGTCACTATCTTCAATTAGTTTCTGTGATACTACTAGCTATCTTCCATTGAGCCTTCCCAACTTTTTTTATATAAATTCGTTAGAAGAAGAGAGTCAGTTTCTCCCCCAAACAGGTCTCAGATCATTATTCAAGCAACCTCAAGCCAAATAGCATAGCAGCAGCTTCATCATAGTTGCTGGAACCTGGTCTTAATGGTATAGATTTTCCCTGTACAATCAATCTCTTACCATTCCGCCTCCCCCACAATTTCCATTAATACAACTTCCATCACTATTGAGTTGTAATCTAATTCACTTGATGATGGTGGTTTTTGTTTGATCACATGCCTGGTAGATTGTGCTCCAAGTGTCTCCGATACTAGCACTTACAAATATCTTCTTCAATACCCGCAAAAGATTGAATAATACATCAGAAGAGGATCGGTATAATGAAGGTCTTTTTCTCCATCATATTTGTTAGTACATCTAGCGTGCCAGATTTCCCAAGAAATAAATGCAGGGATAATTTTGATTACAAGCGAGAAGAGATTTATTGGTCCAATAACTACCTTGCATATGATTTATATAGTTGTTACTTTGCATGTCCTCACAGTAACATTGGATAAGTTAACCGTACTAGTCAAATGGCATTGCTACAAGTAGTTGGATGGAAAATTCATGGCATTTGATACTGATCACTTAATTATCGAATGTGTGTTGTGATTGAAAATGTTTGTGAATGTACATACTTATACAGAATTTCCCAGCAGCATTTGGCAATAGATTTTTGAAGAGGGAGCAACCACGTACTTGTGGCTGGCTACTCTTCGAGTTGGTAGTGCTAGCTGGCAGATTGTTGTTCATTGTTTTTATAGATTCCAACTCCGGAAAGGGCTACGCAAATTTATAGCCGATAATGCTTTATGTGAACCCCACTGATTGCACATCATCCTTGCAGAACAGCAGCAAATTATCTGCAAAACTAACAAAGAGATAATATTGGAGCTTAGCATACTCGAGCTCCTTTAAGATCCCATTCAAGTACTCGTGGCTATAACAAAGAGATAGGGCAACACAGGGTTGCCCCGTCTCAATCACTTCTTTGCATGAAAAAGGTTCGGTTGGGGGACCCCATTGATCTGAACTGAGTAAGTCACAGAGGTTATACAAGCCATGATCCATTTGATGAACAAGTGATCTTGAATTAAAAATATGTCAAATGTATCAAAACATCTGTCAATTTTGTGCTATTAAGCATGCCATGTAGAATGTTGGAATTACAGAGTTGCAAAAAAAGGAAAAGATCATTTTTTAGAAATGGACTTTAAAAAAAAAGTACGAACCTAAAACTATTATATTTGTGTACAACTAAAAACATCATCGATGTGATTCATTTATTTCCTTCTATTTCCATATCGTTTCACAAATAAAAAAATATTTTGGTACGAGATAAAATAAAAATATGTTACGTAAGTTCAGATAGAGGGAGTAGCTATTAGCAGCAAGAGAACACCAAATAGTCCCTAAGAAAATATGTTGTCAGCTATTAACGGTAAGGAGAAAACATCAAAACTAGATGTGGCTTAATTCACTGCAATCAGAACTATATTCTATTATCTTAGCTAACTGGCATAATAGATGTGGCTTTCCACAATCTGCCTTGCACTTTGATCAACATGGAGAAAAGCAAAATAAGTGCACAAATACATAACAGATCAGTTAGGAATTGGGATAAACATGATGGTTGATAAACTTTTGCAATTATTGTATTTGATAGAATAATCAATAGCAATTCAATGGTTAATTACTTTTTAAGGGAAATTTTAAAGCTATGCATTTCATTCACCCATTACTGATGTAAGTGATGAGATTAAGTGCATTTCCTTAAAAAAGGTACTAAAATAATGTTACATTTATAGCATTATACATAGAACATGTGCATATTCCAATCATCCTAAACAAAAGAGTACTACATTTGTTTGATCATTCAATTTCACATCCAAAGAGAGTCATTACAACATGTCCAAGCCCAAAAGTAATGAAATTATTTTGATCCTAACATTTCTGTTACTTGTCTCCAACATATGTTGGTTAATTAGTCCAAAGAGAGTGAAGGAATGCAACACCACTACTAGTAATGGCAAGAAAAATGTACAAATTTTCCTATTAGCAGGGCAGAGCAACATGTCAGGACGAGAAGGAATTAAAAAAAAAGTTATAGGAAATAATGTTACAGAAGTGTGGGATGGTCTCGTGCCTGAAGAATGCAAGCCAAATTGAAAAATTATACGATTTAACGCAGCTCAAAAATGGGAAGAAGATGCACATGAGCCTCTAAATTATGGTATTGATTGTTTAGCAATTTGCGAACTTGGTCCTGGAATGGCATTTGCTAATGAAATTCTTACAAAAGACCCAAATTGTGGGGTGATTGGTTTAGTACCTTGTTCTAGAAGAGGGACTGGTATGTATAGATGGATTTGTGGATCTTATGCTTATGATGATTTAATTATGAGAGCGAAATTTGCTATAAAAGATGGAGGAAAAATTAGGGGTTTACTATGGTATCATGGTGAGGGTGATACAATAACAAATAATGGATCAAGTTCATACAAGACCAAATTCGTGGCACATGTTCTGCCAAATTGTTTTAGCCAGCCATATATCTCACCTATTATAATTGAAACCACTGCCGCTTTATAGTGGTATAATACGGGGCATAGGCACTGGAGAAATCTAATTCAACTAGTCTAGCAACCAACTTCATCTGGAGTCTTCCTCGAACTACTACTTGTTTAATGATCACTCTGGCAACCACATTAGTACTCTATTATTCCGCTTCTGGCAGAGGAGCAGGTTAATATAATGTACGTGTGCAACTGCATTTAAATCCTCCTTTAGATTTCTTCATTTTAAAATATAGTATTTAGATACCCCCAGTCCCCTGCCACTATCTTATAGGTACTGGCTACTACAATGGTTAATTATAAAAAGATGACTAACTTTATTATATAGACTTCGTCTATTGCACACTCACCTCGACATACTTCTTTGTTTTCACAACCTTCATAGTGAGTTCTTAATCAAACAACACTCAGCGCACCGGACAGCTAATCAGTCTAATCACCATTCCGTTGAACTTACCCCTCAAGTTTGAATGCTATGACCTCTAAGAAGAGCTTCATTTCATCCAACCCATATTAATACGATGTATAACATCCTTATCAATATCTCTGGTACTTTGTATTAAATATTCTGGATACGTGCACTTAAAAGCCAATGAACTTAAATAACATAAAATCTATATACCTAAGTATCCTAATTAAAAGTCATGGCTATATAATACTCATCATGGTGCATCGGGACTCTAACCCGATGTCTTATCCTTTTTAGTGCGATGAGATTTGAATTCACCATCTTATAATCAATGACGTAATATGTCAAATTATACAACAAAATTCATCAACGAACACTTAAAATACTATTTCTTTCCTTTAAGAAAACAAAATACATAAAATTTGTAAATAAATAAACATCTTTAAAAGCAAACATATAAAGAAAATCATGACTTTTCTTATGCCTATCTCATGTACTTAATCATTCTTTGGTTATACCAAACTTTAATTTCATGGCCGACTTTAATTCAATCAAAGGTAAATTTTCTTGTACATCCCAATATTCTTTTTCTTGTACATCCGTGTGCATTTCATTGTACATCCCAAGATTCTTTAAGAATTTTACGGCTTTCTCTTGATTTCTACGAACTTATAAAATATTAGAGTAACGTTTTATGAAATATAAAATTTTAAAAAAATAAAAATAGAAAAAGAATTGCGAGTAATTGTTATTTGTATTTTTGAGGAAAATATATAATAAACAAAGCCTATAAATAGAAAAAATTTACTCTTAATTTCTCACTAAAAGACAGATACTTATTGATAGATCTTAATAGATATTCACTTTAATGTAAATACTTTTATAACACTCATATGATATTATCTTGAAAATATTTATTTATAGTGAAAAATAGCATTTTAATTTTTTTTTAAAAGGTGGGTTGGCTCGGCCAACCCAGATCCCAAGTAGGCCTATGTTGGGCTGCACATATTAAGATCTGTTGAAGTGATGGACCAGCCTCTTCTTCCTAAGCCTGTAGTATAAACTGGGCTAAGCTGGGGTGGATGTGTACTGAAACTTAAATTTGGATCAATAAAATATTCTCGTAAGATTTACGAATGGTCTGAAACAAGTTAGGAACCTTATGGTGCAAATGATGTTCAAGTTCAGTTTTACATGGTGAGCCCTTACGTTTTGAAAACCATGTCAACCTATCAGTAGGTACCCTTAAGTGCTCCGAAATTGACTTGTCTTAGAAATGGCTTCATCACTTGGATTAATATTTCTAATTTCAATTACTACAGAGTGTCTATTATACATCATTCGAGGTTCCAGATGTTTATGGAATATCCCAATTTAAGGTTGAGTATGAGAAATTAGGCGTCACAAGCTTGAGCCTTGCAAAACACGTGCGTTCTTTCGAAATATATAGGCACCTTTTCTTATGGAGGCATAGATAACTTTAAAATATTTAAGTTACCACACTGCAAGCTGGTTGTTTATTTAAAGAAGTAACCAGTCATTGTTTTCATGTTTTGTAGTGAAAAGTTGATATACATGCGGTATCAGTCACATTCACAAGTTTAAACAGGACACTTATTATGTGAGAGAATTACCAAGATGCTCTTATAACTACAAAGTGATGGGGATTGAATATTTGAAGTAACAACCTTCCTATAGGCCTAAGTTTTGGTATATAGAGCTCCCGATATGAAAGCTCTAATATTAATAGCATTCCAAAAGAGAGAGAGATGTTTACGAACCAAATAAAAATTAAGAATTTACTGGAATTTAATTGGAGTGCTGATATACAACTCATCTATAGCTTCTTATACATTGATTTGCCATTTCAACACTTCAACAAGATAGATAATCAAAAAATTTCTTTTGAGAATTGTAGGAATATATTGTTATTGTGAGGAGCAAAATTACAGAGATAGTAAACTATTTTAGATGCTGCTATATTTTAAGTTATGCAGCATGTCTTTGAAGGGAGATGGCTAATAGCTGAACTCTAAAACGATCGTCATAGTTGCACCATCTACATACATTAAGTAAAATATTGTAACTTCTAATATAACTTTACTGAAATTATCGTCAAAATATTTATCTTTTTTTGTGATTTACAGAATATCTTTAACTTTAATTGACATGAATGGAGAAGGAAATCATATCAAGGTCCCTATTGGAATGTATGTTAGAAGATGCACATGAAAATGACATTCAATTTGAAGGTAACCTCTGTTGGGGCATCTCCACTTGACAAATCTTATCATCATTAACTACTTAAGTTCACTGACAATTTATAAATGATAAGGCAACTTAGTAAATCATGATATTAGTTTCTGTCAGTTAGAATGTATTTAATGGAGGTGTTAGAATTGTGATCTATCATCATCCTACACTCTTACTTATCCAAGAACTTAAAAAAAAAATAGACAAGTTATTTGTCTACACACTTGAGCATAATGTGTTGTAATTCTCAAAATTGTTTCAAAGATTTTTCCACTTTCAACTTCAGCATTAGATATTACGAATAGGTGCACCTGTTATTCCTCTTTCAAACCACTCCTCTAATAGTCAGCACTAGAAATATCAACTGATGCAAGTTCTCTGCACCCATAAAGGGGCAGACGACAGAGCTTTTAATTTTAAATTTGATTGTGGGAAACTTTCTTTAAGACCAAATAAAAGGAAAAGCTAACTATATCGTATTTCATGATCTGCAAATATTTGTTCGTCCAAATATTTACTTTAGGGTTAAGTTTTATCCTGTTAATACATGAGTAGTTGATGTTGATTTGTAAGGGGAGATTTCGAACGTATGATTAGGTTCTATAGAATTTTAGTGCGTTAGCACATAATGCATTAAATTAGTGTAATGAGGTGAAACAATTATATTTTTATGACTAGATAAATATTTTTGTTTCTCTAACACAAAGAATTGCTGCATCACTCTTTGCACATTTTATGAGACAACAAAATTTCATTCCATGTGTCAATGTATCATGATACGAGTGTTGAACTTGTTGTTTTTTTGAAGAAAGAAAATTTTCTTCCCACATCACAAATTTACTTTGTTTGGGAGGAGGTTGAGAGTTATAAATAAACTCCACCTCCTTCATTGTTTGTACACACAAAAATATTCATTTTCTTGTTTACTATTAAAGAGGTTTAGATATAATTCTCTTGGAGATCTCTTTGAGAATAGTATTTTAGGAAGTGAGGGTGTGTGAGAAAAATATTGTGTATTGTATGGTGTAATAATTTCCATATAGTGAATATTTTTCTGGAAGACCCGTGGTTTTTCTCCAATTGGGGAGTTTTCCACGTTAAATCTTTGTGTCGTTATTCTCTTTAATTTCTCTGTTATTTTTTTCTTGAAAATGGTCCGGAAGGGGCGGAAAAATAGTTAATTTTTCTCAAAAAGTGGTATCAGAGCCTTCGGTGTGGAATAATTCTTTTAAAATTTTAGTATGCTCTGTGGTTGCAGCTTTGTCTGATCTTCCACATCAAAAAAAATTCTGAATTAGAATTATTGTTCTCAAGAAGAAGTTTTGTCCTGGTGGAGTAGCATGTAGAGTCTGATTCCGGTGTAGTTTGCTATTCTGGTGGAGTTACTTTGGGGTACTTGTATATTTGGTAATAGTGGAAATAATACAATCTATTTGCTATTCTGGTGGAGTTACTTTGGGGTACTTGTATATTTGGTAATAGTGGAAATAATACAATCTAAAGAGGTTCTGGCTAAGGAAAGACTTGGTACTTAAGTGTATCCCTTGTGATCCACCTCTCTTTCCTGGGAACTAATTTAGTGGGTAATTTTTATTACTATTGTTCATTTATTAGTATCGATAAACAAGATGGGGACAAAATTTGAGATTGAGAAATTTGATGTGAGAATTAATTTTGGCTTATGGCAAGTGCAAGTCAAGGATGTGTTAATCCAATCTGGATTACACAAGGCATTGAAAGAGAGACCAACTAGCGGAAAAGATGATAAGGGTTCAGAAAAATCTGAAAGCAGTAAAAACTCAGAAAAATCCAGAATTAGTGATGAAGAATGGGAAGAGCTAGACATGAAAGCGGCAAGTCAAATTCGCTTATGTTTAGCTAAAAATATTCTTGCTAATGTGATTGGATTGTCTACAACAAAGGAGCTGTGAGAGAAACTTGAAGAATTGTACCAAACCAAAAGTATTTCAAATAGGTTATATTTGAAGGAGCAATATCATAAATTGCAAATGACTGAAGGTACAACTATTTCTGATCATCTGAGTGTCTTGAATGTGATTGTTTCTGAATTGAAATCTATTGGAGTGAAAATTGATGATGAAGACAAGGCACTTTGACTCATCTGGTCTCTTCCATTTTCCTACAAACACATGCAACCCATTTTAATGTATGGGAAGGAAACTGTGATTTTCTCAGAAGTGATAAGCAAATTGATTTCTGAGGAAAAAAGATTGAAGAATGAAGAGGAAAAATCTCTAGAAGATTCAGCTCTTTTTGTTAAAGGAAAATGGAAGCAAAGCTCTAAGAAGAAAGTTATCTGCTGGAATTGTAAACAACCGGGATATGTTAAAAATAAATGTCCAAATAATGGGGCTAGTTCGGCTGGAAGCTCCAAAGAAAATTCTGCCAATGTTGCCTCCCTCAGGGGATGATATTTCTTTGTACGAAAGATGAAAATCCTCATGGCATGAATTCTACCTTTAGAATTTCCATGGAAGAGGATCTTTAATTGGTAGCTGGTCCACAAGTTTGCACATGGGCATTGGTTGATAGGTGATGCAAGGTGTGTGGTAGAAAGGATGTTGATGACTAATGAACTCTCAAGAAATCAACAAGAGGGTTGCACCATAAGTTATTAGCAGGTTTTTCGACATGTTTCGAAAATGAAATTCTTGAAATTAGGAAGTGATTTCAAGTGAAAATTCTTGGATTAGTTTTTCAATCTGAGTGGATGTACTCTTTATGGTGGGGGTATGATAATTCTTGAATTTAGAATTATGATTGTCAGTAGCAGACAATGTGAAAGTTACAGTTACACATGGTTGGCCGAGTTTAGAGTCAGGAGGAGAATTGATTTTGTTATGTGTATCTGGACAACTATAAAGGGCCAACAGATTGCATTTTCTTCTCTTCAAAAGGTGGAGATTTGTTGAAGTTTATTTTTTTTTTTAAAAAAGAAAATTTTCTTCCCACATCACAAATTTACTTTGTTTGGGAGGAGGTTGAGAGTTATAAATAAAATCCACCTCCTTCATTGTTTGTACACACAAAAATATTCATTTCCTTGTTTACTATTAAAAAGGTTTAGAGATAATTCTCTTGGAAATATCTTTGAGAATAGTATTTTAGGAAGTGAGGGTGTGTGGGAAAAATATGGGGAAAGGACATGGCATGGCCATTTTAAAAAAGAAAAGCCCATAATTGACAAAGTTGGACAACCTTGGCCAGTCGGCAAAAATAATCCCATTTTTTATCCATTTGGCCCAATTGGGTACTTGCAGTCTCTATACTCAATTGATACACTTTTATACCACGTTGATACACTTTTATTTTATATTGATACACATTTTAAAAAAGAGAAAGAAAATTCTATGCAAGCACATGCAGTCCCTATACCCAATTAATACTTTTTTATACCACATTAGTACACTTTTATACTACATTGATGCACTTTTACTTTTATATTATATTGATACACTTTTCAAAAAAGAGAAAGGAAATTCTATGCAAGCACATGCAGTCCCTATACCCATATTAATACACTTTTATACTACATTGATAACTTTGATACCGCATTGATACACTTTTATACTAGATTGATACACATATGCGAGTGACGAGGCTATTTTTCGGAATTAAAACCTAATTCGCGAGTGCTATTTACGGGTATTAAAAATTTGGGTGCTAATTTTGTAGAATTAGTTTATTTTAGGTGTTATTGTTGTCCTTTCCTCGAAAAATATTGTGTATTGTATGGTGTAATAATTTCCATATAGTGAATATTTTTCTGGGAGGCCCAAACGTTAAATCTTTGTGTCATTATTCTCTTTAATTTCTCTGTTATTTTCTGCTTGAAAGCGGTCCGGAAGGGACGGAAAAAATAGTCAATTTTTCCCAACAACAAGGAGTGACGTTTGGTAGAAAAACTTTTCATCATACATATTTTGAAGTTTGTAAATCAGCATGTGTGACATTTGAAATTCCATGAATTTTCATAGTGATATTCTTGGTATCAAGGGAAGAGTATATAGTTGCAACTCTTCAGGTGAGAAATTCTAACATTTATTCGTTCCTCTTATTTGTTACAATATTAATAAGATGAAGCTATTTTTCGGATGCGTTATATTAGGGGTTTTCAATTTCACATCTATTGTAGTTGAAATTAGTTTTATGGTGACTATATATGTCTTTTCCATTTTTATTATTTTTCTATATACTACTTATACCTACTACATAGAAGCATGAAGAGTTAGACGACCACAACAAAAATAAATCTAAAGTAAATATAAAATTGCCATTTTCCTAGTTGGAAATAATATTGTAAGATTATCCACACAATGCGCGGATGTGTATTCTAGTTATATATATAGATAGATTATCGCAATTTTTGAGTCCCACAACCACAAGAACAACAATACAAATAAAAAATCAAGATCATACATGAAGGGGCAAAAGTCATGGTTTGCCTTTTGCAAGAAAGTTCGATCAAAACTTCAATTAAAATAAGAACAAGAAAAGATAATTATTAAAGGAGACACAATAATGTTGTCATAGTAATTTATGAAACACCACCAACATAGGTTGTGGTGCAGTGGATGGGGATGCTCCACCCTTAATCAGAGATCAAGGGTTCGACCTTAGGTATGGAGAAAACTCTATCGGGAGCGCTGCCACATTAATGGGCCCTGCAACGTACGATCCGGATTTGTCAAAGCTCCAAAGCGTGCACCGGACACCGGATGGAAAACAAACAAAAAAAAATATGAAACACCATAAAAGGAGACGAAATTGGTACTGTACAAACACCTTCACATCAGCAAGGCAACCGCTCCAACTCCAACTCCAACTCCTTTTTATACCGACTAGGTATTTAGGAGCATTGTATTTCATGTATCTATAGATACAAAAACCTAAGCAGAAGCTCAAAGCCAAAGCTTTAACTAACAATTCTACGTTAAGCTTGTAAACAAGAACCTGCATGACTGTTCCCAGCAATACATCGATTAACCCTATATCATATGTTATGTGGAAGAAATGGGCATAGATACAGAAATATGTGTTGCAGCTTAGCAGTAGAAGGATATGCTCACAGTTGAACCCCAAACAGTGACGCAAAGCTGCAGCAGTTATCACAGTAATGACCTCGATCATAAATTTTGCCTAGGCACCCATTAATCGGAAAGGCATGTTTTGATGCCAATAAATGATAGAGTAAAGCACAAGCACATGAAATATAAAGCCACCCGTGAAAACAACTGCGGAGATGAGAACTGGCAGAACACTTATTAATTCTGTAGAGGCAACGAACATGAAAAGAAAAGGCAAGCAACTAAAACACCACCACATCACGTCAATGCCCACTACGAGAGGCCCTGAAAGAAACATGAGAAAAATATCTGAACATGAGAAAAATATCTTCAACATCTCATAGAAAGCTATTAGAACAAAAACTCGAGCACAAGAGAGTACTACAAACTCATTCCCAAACTAGTATCAGCAAGGAAATTTTTGATTTGATCTGCAACTCAAAGTTAGAAAAACATCACATAAAGCTCAGTAGTTTTTCCCGAGTACGGTTAACCAACAAGTGTAGCGAATATCATATCTTCACAGTCGTAGCATTTTTTCAAAAAAAATTATTGAAACCCACCTGACTGGTGGGGCTTAGGAAGACCCCTACCATGTATATTAAAAAGATCCAATAGAAGAAAATATGTACATAACGAACATAGAGCCTATCCTCTCCTAGACTTTTATTGATAATGGACACATCCAAATCTTTAGTCCTATTTAAGCTCCGATTTCCCAGATTTGTTCTACATAAAGTATCAATGATGGGGTTCTTTCCTGCACCACTGTATACAACCCACAAACAACAACATAAGTCATAGCATGTCAAAACCGCAGAAGGACAATGTGGGCTAGATATAACCAAGGAATCGTTGAAGTAACTCTTCATAAGTGGAGTTAGGAATTGTCAAACTAATTATAAACAGATTATTGTGATTTATCATTTGTACTAGTTTGCATATTTCAATATTTTCTACTAGACCCAATAGCCGGTCCAGGAGAGTAGTTATGTGTTTACGCAGGTTACTAAGTGTCTATGAATTTCAAACTTGTTACTGGTAGGGTTTTGGAAATAGGGATGTACTATCTAAGATAACGCGGATGCGATCAAGTTCAAAGTTGACACTTCCATGATAAAGGTAGCAATTGTTAGTATATCTTCTTTGCACTCATCTACACACATCATAAAATCAACATGTTCATTCTTACATAATGCATTTGGAGCTTGAATGCAGGAAAAGTCAGAGACAGCAGCTGACAATGAAACTAAAATGGCCCAGATGGTATCGTGATGAGTATTTGTCTAGATGCAGATAACCATATTTTAAACTTTTGGCTTTTGATGTTTAAATTTTTTGTTGTGACTAACATCCCTATATCCGTATGGTCTCTGACCTCAAGAATTATATCTAACTATACTGGCAGACTAAAAATCAATAACTCGAATTTTAGTTAACAAGACTTACTACCACCAAGCGGAGCTGGCCATGCCCACCTAAAATTCTTGAAAGAGGAAACCAAGTTCTTCAAGCTCTTCTGATAGGAATCCGTCTGGGGAGAGGCAAACACAGGGAGGACATCACCCATCACCATCACTACACCAACAAAGATATTTAGCTTCCATTAGATAAGCGACAATAGCCTAATTGGCGCTAAATTAGGTTTTCAATATTACTGACAATTAAAATTTAGCAACTTTTGTAAATTCCATTGTGTATAACACTCATCCTTGTCGAATTTACAGCTGCTGAATTGTCAAATGCTATACAGATTCATCACATTTCTATTGAAGCAAATCACTTTTCAGCCATTGAAGATGATTTTTCTGGGGAACACTTGGGAGATGTCCCAAAGCCTATAATAATGGATCCTCTTCATAAGGATGTTGAAGAAAGGCAACTGTATTGGAATAAAAATACAATAACTAGCGTTATGAAGCATTATGCAATCCGACATAGATTTCAATTTAAGGTCAGTAGATCATCAACATCAAGGTATGACTCTACACAAAAACTGTATCGAGTTAACATATATACTGTATCAATTTTGTATACAGAGTGTATATGTACAGACTGTACAAAAATATGCACAAAATTTTCTTTAAAGTTGTATGAATGTACTGTATGAATTTCGTATAGCAACTGTATATGCTTTCACAGATTTTCTCTTTAAAAGGTGTATTTATATGGTATATATACTGTATGAATATGGTATTAAAGTGTATCAATTTAGTATAAAAGAGCATCAGTTGAGTATCAATGTGGTATTTATTTGGTATATATACTGTATGAATGTGGTATTAAAGTGTATCAATCTAGTATAAAAAAGTATTAATTGAGTATCAATGTGGTATTTATATGGTATATATACTGTATGAATGTGGTATTAAAGTGTATCAATCGAGTATAAAAGAGTATCAATGTGGTTTTTATGTGGTATATATACTGTATAAATGTGGTATTAAAGTGTATCAATCTAGTATAAAGAGTATCAATATGATACTTATGTGGTATATATACTGTATGAATGTGGTATTAAAGTGTATCAATCTAGTATAAAAGAATATCAATTGAGTATCAACGTGGTATTTATGTGGTGTATATATTGTATATGCATGCATAGGTTCCCCTTCTTTCTTATTACCAAAGTGTATCAACACGATAAAAAAGAGTATCATTTAGGTATAGGAACTTCATGTACATGCATAGGATCTCCTATCTTTTAAAAAAAAAATTGTATCAATGTGGAATAAAAGAATATCAATTGAGTATAGATACTCTTTATGCATGCATAGATTCCCCTTCTCTTTTTTTGAAAAAAAAGTGTATCACTATGGTATAAAAGTGTATAAATTTGGTATGAAACAGTATCAATTGGTTATAAATACTGCATATGCAAGGATGTGAGCTGTCTGTTATGTAATCGACTAAAATTCAATAATCCTCTTTATTTCTCATTAAATAAATGATATTTTTTTTATCTCATTTGCAAGTAAGAAACCTACATTATCTCATTATAAAAGACTACTTTTCTAGTAAGAAAGTAGGATGCATAAAAAACTTTGAATCAAGAAGGTCAAAAAAGGATTTGGCCTGCTTACTACTTGTGACACCTTTGTGGAGTTATCTATGGGGGGGATTAAAATAATAGATGTTGTTTGGGTTACTGAGAATTTCATTTCCAACAAGGATGTAAAGGATCATTTGTATGGATAAAAAGGTACAACATTGATTTTGGCCTATTGATCGTCTAAGATTTGATTGGTAGCGATGTTGTTAGTGAGTTTATTTGGGACCATGACTAAAACTTGAAGGTTGGTGCCTTTAAAAGCTTTATGGAGTTCTGGATTTGCATCATAGATTTTGAATCTTTTGGCTTTGAAAACATTGATTAAGTCAACTGATTTTGTTGGTATATTGAAGTTGTTCCCAAGTTGTCTGTAGCATATTCCAATCTGAGATGAGATTTCTGCACCTAAAATTTACAACAAGTAGTTGAACCGAGTGAGCTACTGTAAGTAAAATATTCAAATAGAACTAACATTGTTTTGTATAAATGTATTAATACAGGTACTAACTGCAATGTACTAATGAAAAATGTCAATGGAATTTTCGATCTTCAAGTAAAAAACAGTCAGAGATCTTCATGGTGACAAGATTCTTTGATGTTTACACCTGTGCAATTGCAGATAGAATGATTTCATAATGTCATGCTACTTTATTGACCATTGTTGAAATGGTAAAGAACAAGTATCTAAATCTGAAATCATCATTCACTCCCGCAGAGATCATGGATGAAATGAGAAACATTTATGGGATTAGAATGAACTATAAAAAAATGTACAAAGCAAAAGAAAAGGCAATTGAACTAGTCAAAGGTTCCCTGCGTGAATCATATGCTAAACTGCCAGCTTACTTGTTTATGGTAAATACAATCAATCCAGGCTCATATACAAGGTTACACAAGACAAAGGACAATCATTTTCTGTATGCTTTTGTCTCATTGAATGCATCTATTAAAGGATGGAAATATTGCATGCTAACAATAGTTGTTGATGGTACTTTCCTTAAATCAGCGTACTAGGGGACCATGTTGTGTGCTAGCGTGCTTGATGCAACAGGTCAGTTTAATAAAAAAAAATTTAGATACAATAGTACTTCCTTAAAAGATGTAGAAATTCAGTTTTTTTAACACAATTACAAATTGCAAAAGCTTAATATTCGTTATTCATACTAGTCTAAGATGTTTGACTTTTTTCACTTGCATAATTAGGAAAAATTCTACCATTAGCATATTCTATTGTGGATTTTGAAAATGATGCTTCATGCGAATGGCTTTTTAATATGTTTAAAATAACATAGGGTGAAAAAAAATATGTCCATAATATCTGATCGGCATGAAAGTATAATAAAGGTCGTTGCAAAGATATATCCAAATACAGCTCATTGCATAGGCATCTATCATCTATGGAACAACATCAATGAAAAATTAAAGAGGAATCAGAAGCAGCTAAAGGAAATCTTTTTTTCAATGACTCGAACTTACATAAAGACAGATTTTGATCGACTAATGAAAGATGCAGACAAAATCGATGAGATACTGATGCCTTACCTTTTATAAATTGGCTATGAAAATGGTTCATAACACATTCAAATATCAATAAATCCATGTTAATGACTTGGAATATTGCAGAGTCTCTAAATTCAACAAATAGAGAAGCAAGAGAGCTACCAGAAAAGAAGCTGCTACAATTCATGATGGATTTAGTAATGAAATAGAATAATAAAAACAGAATAAATGCACAGGCAACATTTACTGAATTGGAAAACAAGTACAACACAATAATAAGGGAAAATCTCATTTTATCAGATAAAATGAAGGTAAGGAAACTGTGTTGTTATTTGTATTTCATACTGACTAAAATGTGGTATGGTACAGTTTCTTAATATTTTGTTGTGTATTACAGGTAGTGGCTTTTACCATTCATGTGTATGTTTTTTTGTGTAGATCAGAAACACCATCTTCTCTTTTAAACTTGATAAGGACCCTGGCCCTGATAGCCTTCATATGTTTGTTTTCCAGAAATACTGGCAGATTTTAGAAGCCTCAATCACAAAGTTTTGTGAGGATACCTTCACTAATTGTGCCTTATACCTTAGAGTCAACTCCACCTATCTCTGTCTCATTCCAAAATACCAGAATACTTCCACCCTTAAAAACTTTAGGCCTATTGGGCTTAGCAATACTCAATATACACTTATTACCAAAATCATTGCTAGAAGACTTAGACCTTATCTGTATAAGATTATTCGTCCCAACCAAGCCAGCTTCTTTACTGGTAGAAGAACCTCTGGCAATGTCATCATTGTCCAAGAAGTCATTTCCCATTTCCAAAAAAGAAGGGTAAATAGGCTGATGTGATCCTAAAGATTGATTTAGAAAAGGCTTTTGATAGACTAGAATGGTCATTTATCAAGCAAACCCTTTACTTTTTCAATGTCCTCCGGGCTCACTTCCCTTATCATGTCTTGTATATCCTCCTCAACTATTTCCATTCTTATCAATGGGGAGAAGACTGACTTCGTCAAGCCCACTAGAGGAATTAGGCATGGGGATATGATCTCCCTTTACTTGTTCATTATGTGTATGGAACTCCTCTCCAGAATGATTGATTATGAGATAGATATTCTTAACTAGAGGCCTATACCATCAGTAAGAAGCGACCTAACCTTTTCCATCCCTTTTTACTGATAATTTTACCCTATTTGCTAAGGCCAATGAGAATAACTGTAGAACCTTAATGCTAAGTTGGCTGGGGTTTCCAATCTTCTATAGCAAGCTTACTAACTGAGATTTCCACTTCATTCTGGAAAACCTTAATGCTAAGTTGGCTGACTGGAAAGTCAATCATCTTAGTATAACTGGCAGGGTCATCTTGGCCAAGTCCCCTCTTAATAATATTTTATCCCATGTTATGCAATACATATCCCTCCCTACTACTACCTTCTCTTACATCGATAAAACTCAGAGAAATTTTATCTGAGGCACTACTTCTGAAAAAAAACTCTATCTGCTGAGTTGGGATACCATTTCTAAACCAAAGTCTGAAGGGAGGCTTGGGATCCAGAGATCCAAAATCAGAAATGATACCTTCCTAGTCATAGTTACTTGGAGATACTTCAATAGTCCAAATAGTCTTTGGGCCTTTATATTGAGAAGTAAATATGAGAGACATGATCCTACTTCCAATAAAATATGCTCCAAAACTTGAAGGAACGTCATTCAAGATGGGTTTATATACAAATAAGGGGCTCAGTGGATTATCCATAATGAAAGTAAAATCAAGTTCAGGCTGGACAAATGGATTCCATACCTAAACCCTCAGAGAAGTCTAATCCATGGACCCCCCACCTTTTCCCAAACCAATATTACCCTTGCAGAAGTCCAGAACAGGGAAGACTGGAAATTCTCTAATCTCCCACTCCAACTACCCCAAGAACTCATGCTGAACATCAAATGCTCATTTAGAATCAATCCTAAGCTTTAAGATGATTATCTTATCTGTAGACTTACTGGGAATGGCAGTTTCACTACCAAGTCAACTTATGTAATGCTTGCTAGCATGAGTAAGCAACTGGATCATTCTCCAGGACCAGAATTCAAATGGATCCGGAACATTAACTGCACACCCACAATTAAGACCTTTCTCTGGTTGGCCTATCATAATAGGCTGCCAACCTCTCCATACCTGGCTAAGATAGGTATGGACATCAATTTAGGATATAAGGCTTGCAACTTTCATATAGAAGACATAATTCATGTCTTCTTCGAGTTCCCTATCATCAAACCCTTTTGGGATAAGCTCTTTGAGAAAGGCACAAAGATTAAGGGCCTCAACATCATTAGTTTGTATCCTAACAACTAGGATTCCACCTGAAGAATGCTCAAACATAAATGCTTAGATAAATTTTTATCTTGACATATTATTCTCCCCTTCAGCCTTTGGTCCATTTGGATAAACAGAAACCAAAATACCTTCAACAACAAGACTGGCAAGTTATGCCATAGCCAGGTCTATGACGAAACTCCGGAGTTTATCTCTCTTGTCTCTCCTAACCGAAAGCACCACCATAGAATGAACCTTAACATTAGGTGGACCAGACCCCACTCGGGTTATTTCATACTCAACACTGATGGAACATGCTAGGGTAATCCGAGGAAAGGTAGCATTGGTGGGGTTACTCGCTCCGTTGATGACAGGTAGGTGATAGGCTTTGCCAAAGCTTTCCCTTGGGCGACTAATAATCAAATGGAATTACATGCTTTAAATGAAGGCTTAAGCCTTATTGAACAACACGACCTCCTTTTTTTTGAGACTAATATTGATTCGACTGAAGTTATTTCATGGCTTGCTAATGGTAACTTATTATATAACTCTATTATTGATGAATGCAGGTTAAAACTAAGAAGGCTATGAATTAGGTCCACCGATGTCCATTGCTATAGGGAGCAAAATGGGGTTACAAATTCTATGGCAAAGATGGGGGCTCAGCTGGAGACACAGACCAACACCAACATTTTTGAAGTTTCGCCAATGTGTGCACAACAAGTATTGGGGGCAGACATGGCGGGAACTTTTTTTGTTAGATCAGTGAATGATTGTAATTCAACCCCCGATAGGGGGACTGGACTTTATTTTGTACTAAATCCAGACTGATTTTTATCAGGATGGCCCCCAACTTTTACTTTTATTAATCTTAATGCAATCTCTTTCACCAAAAAAAAAAAGATTCTCCACTCAATTTGCATGTCGCTTTTATTTTTAGTCCATCCTATGTGACATGTGTTATAGGCCTCTAATGCTATTTATCCTTTTTGTGATGTAGTATTTCTTTCTTATTAATTACTTATGTATCAAAGATAGAGAGAAATTAAAAAAAAATCTGACAAGTTAATTTGAGTTTTGGACTGCAATTTCAATAATAATTACTGAGTATATATTTCTTCATAGTTGAATGAAAAAGAGTGAACGTTTTGAAAAATAAAATGAAGGTGCCATATCACCGGCCTATCCAACTATGCACGAATAATGAGAACATAGAACTTGATTGAAATACAAAAAAGGGGGAAAAAAGAAGAAGAAGAAAACGATAAATTATCTCTAAATTATAGTATTAACAACAAAGAACAAATTATAAATCATCGGACAAATGTTCATTGTGCTTGATGGTGCTTACAAATTGGCTGTTACCCTTAGTCCCTTACTAATGAATCCACTTGTTTAAAATTTTGGGTCTGCCACTGATGACAACTTCATAGCGAAGCATCTATAAATTTGGGCACTGCTTAATTTGCAACATAAAATTGAGCCAACTTGGTGGGGGATAGAAACTAGATCTATGGTGAAATTGCAAATCTTTCATGCTGATCTCACTGCAGTTGTAAAGTTCTAGGGAAACTTGAGATCAAGAGGTACCCTAGGATGAAAGAGAAAATCAAAGGACATGCGACTATTAAGTAGAGTCTAAAGCATGTTTTCATCTAATGTTACATTAGACAAAGAAAGCTTTCTCAAAGAATTGCAAATCACAACACCATTAAATAACTTAATAGACTAATAGGTACAAGATAAACAATATTTCAAAATCAATTCTCTTAAAGATTATTTTTTTTGCCAAGATTGTGAAAACAGGCAAGGGGCATGATGATATATATTTAAGGAGAAGATATTTTACACTATTCTGAAATGCAATGTCTATTCCTTCCTACCAAACACACTCTAACAAAATATCTTATAATTCAAACTTTTCTATAAGAATTTCCCACTTTCTATATCTCTTTGAGGTGCACGAAAGTTGATCCGAACACGATGATTATCAAAAAAAAATCTCTCCAAATATTATTCACGATTTTCATATTGCTTTATTAAGTATAAATTTCAAGTTGGGAAGAGTTGACTAGGTTTCCAGCCATGTTTTTGGAAGAATGCTTACTTTTTTAAGACAATATAATTAAGTATTTTTTGAATGAGACACTCTGAAAATATATCAGTCGTAACTCTCTCCTAGAATACTTCTTTTATCGTGGAGTCATACCTTAAAAACTCATTTTTGTACTCCAATTTTCCAACAAAACTCACTAGTCAACTCTTCGTCTCGCATTGCAATTTTCAGCAAACACTTTGGGCGAATTCAAATATACTTTCCTTTCTTATTTTGAGTCAAAAAAAGCACATTTTACAAAATATTCGATCACGCCTAAATAAATATTTTTCCATTGTGACATGGCTAAATAAATACTTTTTTTTCAAAGTTTTTAGTTAAAAAAAAAAAGCAAAAATAATTCTCATCGCCCTTACATGCTAAATGATTTCGAACAAATTTGCTCATATTCAATTTGGAGAAAGTGGACATCGATGCCCAACTTTACGATTTTAGTGACAAAGTTTATCTGTTTTCTATTCCGCAAAGAGAAGATACATGAGAAACATCAAAGTCCTATATAGTAGCAAGACTATAACACTTATTGAGTGAACGCTCGTTCAAAAGCAGTGAGCGCACGAACTATCACAAGTTCAAACAAAGATTCAAAGTAGAAAATGAAAGAAACTAAAGGTATTCTAAAGAAGAAGACCGAACAAGAACAATATGTTCAAGTGTCATATTTGTTTGCTTTTTTGTATCAAAAACATCTTAACCAGATATATTCATCCATAACGAGGTTTATACGAAACATAAAATCTTCCTTAGACTAATAATTTTTGTGGTGAAATTTTATATCTTTTTCTGTATTGTATTTAATTTCGAGATTACTCATGAAATTGAGTACCTCTCTCTGTGAAGAATGGTTATCAAAAAATTAATTTGTAAATTTAATAAGATATATTAGTGCCATGTCACTCGGATATATTCATTCGTAACACGTAACAAGCAATAATTAGCATACCTAAATGACATAAAGCCTTTAGTTAACCTAATATATTAAGAATTTGTTTATAGTTAATAAGATTTTGGTCATGTATTTACAATACATTATCTTGGATATAGTTGTAGATTCTTTTTTAATAATATGAAGATTTGAGTTATTTAGTTTAAAGTTCTAAAATATTTTTGATAAAATATAGATTATTTATCTTCTTTGTTTATTACAAATTTCGATAAATATAGATTATTTATCTTCTTTGTTTATTTATCTTCTAAAATATCTTCTTTGATAAAATGTCATATTACAAAGAAAATTTATAATTAAATTTGCAGTCCTTGGTAAGTTTGTCATCATTAACTTTTATAGAGGCTAATAATGCGTATGCGTATAGGACTAAGAAGATGAGGATTCAATAATTTTTATTTGCATTAGGTATGTGTATTAAAAAACATCTACAAATATTTGATGGTGAACTCAATTATTATTATTATTGTATATAAATTTGAGATCATGCCTATTTAGATAATGTAAAGTTGATAGCATGAGAAAAAAATCAGAAAAAGCAAACACAAGCCCCTAATAAATTTTCTTAATCACATCTCGTAGAAATAATTTCTATAGCTATTGGGTATTTAGTTGTATTTGTCGCCTATTTGAAAATTATAATACAACATATAAATATTATTAGATTGAGTCTTCTTTAAGAGCATTTTAATATTATTATATTAGTGAATTTATTCGCCCGAGCGATAAAATACTACTAATTTTATTTAATTATAATATACATAGAAGTGGTATTTATAACCCCCCCCTCCCCACCCATACACCCACACACACACATGCATATACGTTTGATTAGTATTAGTAGATTTCCAACAATGTTATAAGTTACTATTTTGAATTAAAAGAAGTAACAAAATTCTTACCATCTGAATATTAAATAGAAGGAAAAAAAAAAATCAACGCACAGTCTTTTTCGACGTTCACTCGCACAAGCCAATTATAATTCAATAACCTCAATCTTATTCTTCAAGTCAAACTAAAAGATGAATAAAATAAATATTGAAAACTCAACAACTTAAAAGGCTAATGTGATAACTTCTACAAAATCATACAATGTCTCTTTTACAGAACTACAATATAAATTATCAAATAACGTTGTGAATGTAATTATTAATCTTAGGGGTTATAATAATACAAACTTATGAGAGTAATGAAAATAAAAATCATTAAATTTTACACTAAAAAAATATGAAATTAATTGACATATTTATATTCTACAATTAAAAAAGTAATAGAGAAGTAGGAGTGATTGTCAAAAAATAAGTAAATAAATAAATAAAAAAATTTAGCCAAAGTTTATAAAGATGAAGAACTCAAGAGACTCAAGATATGATTATGTAGATTTTAATGATAGTTGAAACTTACATAATCATTAATTTCATATATATATATATATATATATATATATATTAAAAGACCAAAAAAAGTGGATAAAGATAATTATGTCTAACAAAGTCATAACTTACTATTTAAAATTAAAAATATATATAAACTTATAAATTAAAAAAAAATGCACTCTTTCCACTCTAAACTATAAACGAAAAAGTTGAGACACACCCGAACTTTAGGAGAGTCCTATGACCCTCCTGAACTATTTAAAATCGTATCACCTATTTGCCGTGATTGCAAAAAATTAAAAGAATTTGGTGACAGTATGAGTAGACAACGATTGTTACAATTTATCATGGGATTGAATGACAATTGCGGACAAGCACGAAGTCAAATTCTCATGATGAATCCTTCCCTAGTGTGAATCAGTACTATGTACTGATTATTCGAGATGAAAATCAACGGACACTAAGTGGGGGCTATGTCATAGATGAGATGAATGGCCCTACTACTCTACTTGCTAATAGACCTAGTGGTAGTGGTTTTAAGCCCCAAGGATTTAAAGGTCAAGGTACTGATGGACGAGGTGATCAATATCACAAGGAACCCAAAGAAAGTTTTCTATATTGTGATCACTGTGACATGAGAGGTCACAGTAGAGGAAATTATAACAAATTGAAATATTGTACACATTGTCAGATATAAGGTCACATACATGAGATTTGCTACTCGTTGATAGGATACCCTGCGTACTATAAAGGAAATAAAAAGGTCAATGTTGTTATAGCACATTCTCCTTCTTCACATATGCAGTACTCTAGCCCCTTGATTATGCATGAGTAATGATGGACATCCTGAATCTAGCAATCATATATAGTTCACGGTAATAGAAATGAGTCGTATGTTCCTTTTGTGTAGCATGCGGGCAATGGGAATGGTTACTATCAAGGAAACACAAGTGGAAGGCAGTATACTATTGGAAGTGGTGCAGTATCACAATTTGTTCCTCAACACAACCAAATTCATCACATGGTGAACAAGCCTGTATAACTGAATCAAGTGCCACTGAAGTTCAAAAATCACAAACGCAACAAGAACTAAGAGGAAAATGCAATAAGTAGTGCATGAGTACAGAAAGATAAAGACACAGAATTTTTACGTGGAAAACCACGACCTGCCTCCAGGATTGCAATCTCCACTATATTCAAGCAACCTCTTGAATACAAACTCCAAGGATTAACCTTTTAATTCTTTATTTCCTAACAATAACTCTATTGTAAGAAAATCAAGCAGTAACTCTACTGCTTCCACCTCCAACTAACTCTAACTGGACTCCTAAAGCTAACTCTAGCTTGGATATAATCACCTAACTCAAGATGATCACAAAGAGACGGTACAACCACACCTACTGACAAATCATAAGCACTGTAGGCAAGTATTTAAGTACAGACTACAAAGACTTAAATATAAAAAAGAAATAAGGATACAACTCAATGAACAACAGATTCCCTATTATAGTTTCAGCCTTTGATTTGCAGCGTTGCTTCACTTAAGAAAGATCTTTAATTGTAAGTATATGTAAGTAAAGGTTTTCTTGTTGAGGAAGATGAGCATTATGGGTGTGTTTGGTATGATGGAAAATGTTTTCCTGGAAAATAAGTTGGTTTTCTACTTATTTTCTCATGTTTGGTTGGTAAGTGAAAAATATTTTTCGGAAAATATTTTATGGTGTTTGGTTGGTGAGTAAGAATATTTTTTAGAAAAATATTTTCTAGTGTTTGATTGGTGAGTGAAAAAATATTTTTTAGAAAATACTACTAACTATTAACTAGTATATCCGTGCCTCTAACAACTCAACGATTCGTAAGAAATAATTTAAGCATAACAAATAATATCAATATCGAATTCTAAAATACTACAATCACTAAATTTAAGCAACTATTAATTAGCAAATATAGGAGATACTTTTCAACATTTTGTCAGGACAATCTCAAAATACTACAATCAATAGAAATATAACAGAACGACAATCTTATTCAACCTCGTGAAACAAGTTACATCGATGACAAGATGAAATATGCAATTAGCAAAAGTAACATAGGTAAGTCTTTCTCTATGAATATAAAAATAACAATACATTCAACGAACATTGGAAATGGAAAAAAATTGGGTTTCACTTTTTTTTATTTCAAGCAGTGAAAAATTGAAGCAAAGCACAGTGAAAAATATTTCCGAGTAATGTAAATTTTTGAGAAACATAAATTTTTTTAATCATATGAATATGAGTGTTGTTGGGGTGGGGAAAAGGAATGGGGGTGGGGTCATAAGTCTTATTTGTCATTTTTTGGAAAATGACTTCCCTTGACTCATGAGGGAAGTCATTTTCTATCAAATGAAGGAAAATGAGTTGTTGTGGAAAATATTTTCTCAACATTTCATTACAACCAAACAAGGGAAAATTGGAAAACATTTTCCAGAAAAAATTTTCCATCATACCAAACACACCCATAATATGTAGTAATACAAGAAAATCTAGAAGCATTCTCATTAGTTGAGGAAAAAAGATGGCAGCAACTTTTCACCAACTCTTGTACTATGTATCAACCAGAAAATTTACTGTGACAGCGACAGGTGAGCCCAACATGTTTCCAAATCCGCAGAAACCTTTGTCATTACAACAAAAGCTTCAGGGAACATGTCTCAAACTATGAATTTATCAATCATTCGGACCAAGGACTTAACAAATAACACAAATAAAAAATGTGAAAACTAATAAAAAAATTCAAGAATCGGGAAAATACTGTATAGAAGAACACAATAGATGTTTGCAAAAACAAAAGGACGTACAGTAAAGTCTGTTGAGTTTTTCAAAAGTTGTTGAAGCAGAAAATCAAGATGTTTCTGATATTAAATATCACCTTAAAATCTACCTGTTACTACATCCTCCGGTAAATCTAAAATCAGGGGCCGGTCTATATAGTAGCTTGAGGGTGCCACGGCACCCGGACATCTCGGTAGAAGTACTCTCTATATATAGGTGTATCAGATTTAGTATAAAGTTAAAGCATGGCACCCTCAATAACATGTAAGATGTAGTGTAGATGGCAAAGCCGGCTTTGGACGATACTTTGCACAATTATTTTAGAAGACATTTCAAAATGTTTCAAAATACATTATGGCTCCTGGATTTGAACCATAGACATCTTCTTTATAAACATTAAAATATACCAGTGAGCCAGGATTAATACTTTGACAAATAATCAATATGTGGTTTCTTAATCCACTTATTTTTTTTCAAAAGAACTTTTAAAACTTTTGATGAGAAATATCTTTTTAATTAATAAATATTAAAAACAATTTTGAGAAACAATTAGTGTTAATCAAGTGTTTTTCAGTGTATTTTTCTCAAAATTATTTTTTTAAAAGTAATTTTCTAGGGAAAAAACTATTTTTTTAATTTCTAAAAACTGTATTTGTTACTCTCCAAAACACTTATTTTTTCTAAAAAAAAACTTGGTCAAACATCTCTCTTTTTTTAGAAATAAGAATTTTTAGGAGCAACGGGCTATTAGTTTTTTCTCCTATGTAAATATGGTGCTACTGTTCATAGGACATGACACTCAGAACCTCAAAATCTTGAATCCGCCTCTGCCTAAAATGTTTGATGCTGTTTTGGTTGTTAAACCTTGGGAGAAGAAAAAAGAATTGCTTAATTTTCTCCTTCACCTTCTCCTGCTACTAAGTAATTAGTGGTGGTTAATTAGTGGATAAAAGTAAATATGTCTACTTGTGATACTGCTTAAAATGATGTTAAACTAATTTTGAAGTCTTTTATTTTAATTTGTAGCCTTTTTTGGTTTGTAATATAACCTATTTTGAATCGCTTGTGTACTATGGCCTATGTAATGCAATAATCAAATAATCAATATGACAGTACAGTGCACTAAAACTTTCGCTGTGCACAGGATTCGGAGAAGGTCCGATCATAAAATAATCAATGAATATATTTGATATATTTATTATTATAGATAAATCGGAAAAGGCTCAAAAATACTCCCGAACTATCTGAAATAGCTCAAAAATACCCCTCGTTAGATTTTTGGCTCAAAAATACTCCTCCATTAAATATTTGGCTCAAACATACCCCTCCCTCTAACGAAATTCGAAAAAGGATAAAAAATACTCCTAAACTATCTGAAATGAATAAAAAAATACCCCTTGTTAGTTATTTGGCTCAAAAATACCCCTATGTTAAATATTTGACTCAAAAATACCCCTCCCCATAATGAAATTTTACCAAGCATGCTACCTAGATTAAAAAAAAAATATGGTTATGCCACATTACTATACACATGTAAAATGTTAGTATTTTTTAATTATATGACATTTCTTTTTATTTATTTTTATTTTTATTTTTATTTTTTTTTGAAAAGTAATTTTATTAATCTGGAAAAAAATATGATCAGTAAAATTAAAAAATTCTAAAAATATTTAAATAAAATAAAATAAATTAATATTTTTACTGAATTTAGTTTAACGTTTTGGGATTTCTCGACATTGGGAAGGTACTAAATACATTTTTTTAAAGGAGTACAAATTATTCAATTTTTTTTATTATATGATATACTTTTCACTTATATTATTAAAGAAAATTATATCCATAATTTTTTAATGATTAAAATATATTAAATGTCATTTACTTTTCTGAAAGTGAAATTTTCAGATATTCTAAGAATACTTGATGATTAAACATAAAATTAGAAAAACTATCAACATTCGTTGAGTCCAGGAAAAATAAATCAATATCACTGAATATAATCTTTTTATTTAAATCCTTCATCAAGAAGAAATGAATGTCATATAATTAAAAAATACTAACATTTTACATGTGGATGGTAATGTGGCATAGTCACGTGATTTTTTTTATTATTTAGGTAGCATGCTTGGTGGATTTCGTTAAGGGAAATGGTATTTTTGAGGAGTTAATTCCTTATATTGTCATTGAACTATTAACAGTATCCCACAAAAGTCACTTTTTTTATGACAAAGTTGTCACTGAACTATTATTTTATCTCTTATGTTGTCATTCTAATATTTTAAGCTATTAAACTCACTTAATTAAGTTTAAATTTTATGAAAATTCATTAGATTATACCACCCCAAGTACATAACAAAAAATGGATTGAATATAAAAAGCAATAAAATACATCAAAATGAAATATACATTTTTAAATAAACAAAAATTAAATATATTGAGATGTTTAAATAAAATAAATTTAAAAAAATACTTAAAATTTTATTGTAAAAGAAAAGTATACTTTCTTCATTTCATATTATTTATAGACTTTTCTCTTTACATGTTTCACTTATGGAATCAAAATTTAAAGTTTATGAATTTTGGATTTTTTATTAATATGTATACATTCAATAAATTTTTAAATAAATATAAAAAATTTAAAACACATACATTAAATTATCTATTTTATTGTGGTGAATTTTATTGTTTTTATAATAAAATTTGATAGATTTTATTGCCTTTATACTAAAATCATTTTTTGTTATGCATTGAGTTGTACATTTTAATGAATGTGTCATTAAAATTGAATTTAAAATGTCACTTAAGAAAATTAAGTGAGTTTAGTAGCTTAATATGTTAGAATGATAATATGAGAGACAAAGTAATAGTTCAATGACATTTTTGTCATAAAAAATATAAAAATGACTTTGATGAGATATTATCAATAGTTCAATGACAATATGAGGAATTAACTCATTTTTGAGCCAAATATTTAACAAAGGGGTATTTTTGAGCCAAAAAACTAACGAGGAGTATTTTTGATCTATTTCAGATAGTTCAGGCGTATTTCTTATCCTTTTCCGAATTATATTAAGGGGAGGGGTATTTTTGAGCCAAATATTTAACGGAGGGGTATTTTCGTGCCAAAAAACTAACGAGAAGTATTTTTGATCCATTTCAGATTTTTGATCCATTTCAGATGGTTCAAGAATACTTTTGACCCTTTTCCGTAGATAAATTATGGTTATATTGTGATGTTTTAGTTTCTTTGTGTAGAGTCAGAATTTCAACAAACTTTTTTCCTAATTCAAAGAAAGTAAACATGCTAATAAGCCAAATAATCATGGGTAAATAGTGTAATATTTCATCCCGATGGCGTTACCTATTTTTGTTTTTGTCATAATAGGCATTGAGCAACTAGTTTATATGTTGCGTTTGGTTATTACTACTTTATTTCATCCCCCCTCTCTATCCAGCATAGTTTGTGAGACCAGAATTTGAGTTTTACATATGGTGTTAAGCTTATTACTACTTTATTACATGTCATGTGTTTAAATTTAGCAATTATTTAATCATAATTAATTAGCATGTATTTTACTTAATTTAATTACTTAATCATAATAAATAATATTAGGTTGGTATATGCAATGGTGCACATAAATTTTTATCTATATTCTCTTTCTTCGCTTTTATTTGTCACTTTTTGACATGACACACCAATTAAGAAAATAATTGTTATATGACTTTTTTACGATACTATTCCTATTAATTAATGTTTTGAGTAATATGTCTGAAAAATGATTCATTAATAAGCAATTTTGTTAAAGGTAAATATAACAAAAGTTCCTTTATCTTTTCTTAATATTTCAAAAGTAACAGAAAAAAATAAAAATTACAAATAGAAAAATAGTAATAAGTAAAAACGAACGGAGATAGTATTAGTGTGTCTCAGTAAAATATTATATTTATATATATAAAAGAGACTAAGATTATAAGATTGATAGTCCTCAGAAACATTTTATGTAATATAATTACTACGTGCACATTACTTAAATATAAAAAATAAATTTTGTTCGTACCAACAATCTTAGAAAAATAAATAATAATAAAAACCAAATAATTAAATCAAATTATTAACTATCTTAGAGAAACAAACAGTAAATAGAAAAAAATGATTCAATATCAATTTTATACCAATTTAATATAGAAAAAATCAAAATCAAATTATATTAACTTTACAAACTTTTCTTGATTTCTTCGTGTCAACCTTCTTATCACCAACTTTGTCAACACTCACATTGACTTTGGACCGTGTAACTCTAGCATTTTTATGATTTTTCATTTTTGATTTCTTCGTTTTATGAACGGAAATTTCATCTTAAAAATCAAAATATGAATCTTGTTCAACAACAACCTTTTTTCTCTTATCAACCATCTTATATTCTGGAACAACAATCTTTTTTGACGCTAAATAGCTTTGCATGTTGAGTTGCGGCTACTTCAAGGATGGTGAATTTTTTGAAAAATCAATTTTGAATTAAAACCAATGCTCTAAGTCTCTCTTATATAATACGTGCATACAAGAAAAACGTAAAAAATTATAGAAGAAAGTTAAAGAGTAAAGATGTCTTGCGTTTGAATATTGGTAATGACATACCGAAAAACGTGAAAAATTGTAGAAGAAAGTTCAAAAAAGAGAAAAATAAGTTGAAAAGTTAATACTTCGATTGGCAATGAAAGACCATAAAAGGTAAAAAAAGTGTAGAAGTTATTTATTAAAGTTAATAAAAAGTAAAAAAAAATTAATTCTTAACTTTGAAAAATATATTTACCATATATGGCTCCTTAAATTATGAACAAACTTTAACACTTAATTATTAAAATAAAAAAAAATTGATGCCAACAATATAACTTGCCATAATTATCTAAAGCTGTAATTAAGAGTGATAAATGTTGAATGCTAAAAATAAGGAAATAATATAAATAATAAATATTGAAAAATTTATTTTCGAATATTTAATTAAAATAGATTTTTCTAATAAGTTACTATAGCTTGTAATTATTTCCTTAACCTAGTAATTATTGAAATTTTTTTCTATAATTTATAACTAACAATCTAATAAGATTATTTAGGATAATTTTCACAATAAAGTAACTTGTAATAATAAGACCCTAAATCACAGAGGCCCAATAAACTAGTAAATGCCCAATCCGCAACTTATGCTTAATCAAACGTCCAAAAAGATCGGGCTCTATTTTGAATGCGCACAAGGTAGATGATGCCGATTATCGACAAAATATAATCAAATAATTCAAAATATACTCTATTTAATAGCTAAAACATTTTGATGCAGTGATCATAAATTTGAGTCTCACCAGCTACCACAAGACAACAACAACAATAAAAACCATGTGTTTGATCCATAAAAAAAAATCAGCAAAATTCATTGTGTTAAAAATAAAATAACGAGAAAAATACATTGTTATCATTAAAGAGGAGAAACAATAATTCATTCATAACTTATGAGATAGCATAAAAGGAGACAAAAATTGTTTGTTGTAAAAAACACCTTCACATCAGCAAGACAACTGCTCCAACTCTAATTGTGACTCTTTTTTACAAGGAGCGGGTATTTCAGGAGTGCAATACGTCACGTATTTATAGAGACATAAACCCAAGTAGAAGCTCACAACCAAAGCTCCAACTAATGATTCTACTACATTAAGCTTGTAAACAAGAAGCTGCATAACCAATCCTAACAATACGTCTATTAACCTAATGTCGTATGCTACGTGGAACAAGTGGGCGCAGACAGAGAAATATAAGCTTCAACTTAGCAGTAGAGAGATATGCACAGGGTTGAACCCCAAAAGGCGACGCAAAGCAGCAGCAGTTATCACAGGAATGACCTCAATCATAAACTTTGCATTGACACCCATTAGCCGGAAAGACGTGTTTTGATGCCAATAAGCAATAGAAAAGAGTACTACCGTGTGAAATATAACGCCACCCATGACAACAATTACAGAGATGGGAATTGGCAGAACACTCAATATTTCAATAGACGCACAAAGCAAGAAAATTATGGGGAAGCTCCCATGACACCACCATAAAAAGTCAGCTGCTGCTAGAAGATGCCCTGAAAGAAACACGAGAAAAATATATTCAACATCTCACAGAAAGCTATGAATCGAGCACAAGAGAGTATGCACAAGAACAATTGGAGAGGTCAACTTTGAACAAAAATCACCACTCCAAATAGCTAGAACTAATCGAAGAAACTCTTCATAAGTGAGTTAAGAATAGATCTGTAACGCCTGATAGATAATGTATTTCATGAAGAAAGAACATCGTCAAAGTAAATCCTTTGCAACCAAATGGGTAACTATATATCCAACAAGGCTTGGAAAGGTGGGTATATATTGAACATGAGATCTGATGATCGATTCTCAAACCCACCTGATTGATCAGTAGTAGATCACGCCCCCCTTCCTATAACACACTTAATTACTACATTGTCAAACAATAATTCGACTATTTAGTTAACAAGACTTACTTCGACCAGTTGTTGGACCACCAAGTTTAGCTGGCCATGCCCACCTAAAGTTCTTCAAAAAGGAAACCACAACCTTTATATTCTGCATTCCTTTCTGATTGGAATTCCTCTCGGGAGAGACAGCACATAGAGGAAGCACATCTCCCATCTGGCTGGCTGCTCATACATAGATATAATTACGAAAAGCAACATAAACATTCACCTTAATTTATCATATTTATACAAATCCTACCCTTATAAAGTAATTACAAAAATCCCAATTAATTATGTATTTTTGTTGGATATATTAGGAGCTAATTATATATTTCAACAGACTCCCTTTACAGTTTATTACTCCTTTCGTCCCATTTTATTCGTCCTAAATTTTCTAATTTGATGTATCATTTTATTTGTTTTTTTCACTTATCAATACAAAACAATTTTTTTTCTTCATATTTTACCCTTTGCATTAATTACTTTTTTTAAAATTAAAATATAAATATTATTTAATAGGGGTACTATGGTAAACTAGCCATGTTATTTATTATTTTTCTTAATAGTTTTGTCATCCCAATTTAGGATGGGTAAAATAGGACGGAGGGAGTATATACTAGTTTAACCATATGTTACTCGCACATGTAATATTTAATTATTTAAAATTAGATTATTTTATTTTTTGTAGAAATTTTTAATAAAGTGTAAAAGTTTAAATTACTTTTCAAAAATCATTCACACTTTAATATAATAATGCAAACATAAACATAAATACATATATATTACACATCATATTTATGTTACAATTATTTTATTTATATTTAAAAAGCTTTTCTTATATTTAAAGTCAAATTTTTATGTAATCATTGATTTACAGACTTAAAACTTTTTAAAGTCTGATACTTTTGAATTTTTCTTATTTTACAAATTTTATATTTATTTTTAAATTTTTCAAATATTCTTAAAATTAAATTTAGTTAATTTAAAAATTTTAAATTAATGTAAAAAAATTAGGTTTCATTAATTTTGATGACTTCTAAAAAGTAAGGATTTTACCATAAATATATTTAATTAATTTTTAACTTTTAAATTAGAAAAAAATAGTGAAATTCTGATGACTTCTAAAGGAAATGTTTTACCAAAAATATATTTAATTAGTTTTCATCTCTTAAACATTAAAAAAAATAGTGGAAAGACCATTTTGTCTAAACTAAACACTTTTAATGAAGGTAAAAAGTTCAAACAACATTTCTAAGATACTTCACACTTTTGATATTATATATAATAAGAATAACAATTTATTTTTTTAAAAAAACTTATTAATGTTACACGAAATGAAATATTTGTTTAAAAGTGAAAATTAATATTATTATACAGATCTAATGATTGAATGTCTAATTATGACATGTTTACCTTGGATGTAAGGTTTTATATCCCTTTCTTTATAAAGTTTTTTTGTCGATTAACAATATCCTTTGAGATTTGGAGCCTCTACAATTATCAGTTCCTACTTAATATATTTAAGTAGTCACAATTATAATTATCTATATAAACATGGATATGTTTATATAAATATAGAGCAGATTTTGAAATTTACAGGCTCCAACAAAAATCTCAAATTAATATAATGATAATTCATCATCACATTAACAATTAAGGAGCAAATTAAATATAATGAACAAACTTTCGCTAGTAATATCAAAAGTTAAAATTATATTGGTCTTCAGGCACGAAAACATATTTTAAATAATAAAGTTATATATGAGTATAATAATATAACACAACTAGTTATAATAAAAATACTAACAAAGAAAATTATAATAAAGTAGAAGCAAAACGAATATCGATGACGAAGAAAAAACAATAAAGTAGAATAAGAACCAATAAAGATGTTGAAGGAAAAATAAATATTTAAATTTTCATGTTATGCAATTAAGTTTTGAAGGAAAAACAAATATCTTAAATCTTGAAGAAAATAAGAGTAAAATTCACCAAATAAAAAAAAATGCTCGAGATTAGAAGCATACCTTAGAGATTTTGTAATGTTGGCATTTTTCTCTCTCTCTCTATTTAAGAGAGTTCTAAATAAGGAGAAATTAATATATAATATTAATTGGTTTGAAAATTCTAAATTTCATAATTCAAATAAGGAAAAATTAATAAATTATTTTAGTTAATTTCAAATACATTAGGGAAATATGTAAATTAGGATAAATTTTTTTACCAAATTTAAAAGTCACGTGACATATATAGTTAATTTTGACTTATTTATATAGTAACAAATCTTTTAGCTATTTTATTATTTTTTTGCCTTTTTGAACTATACACGGTTTTAACTTCACGTTTAATGTCTTTTTTTTTGCCAAAAATAAGTGTACTATTAATTTTCTTAATAATTCTTACCATATCTTTTACTGTTTCTTAATTTGTTATCATATAATTTAAGACTCTTTACTTTAAATTATAATAAATATAATTAAAATAATATTTTTTTTTTATAAGTGAAAAGATGATTTTATCTATTACAGAGTGTTTTAATAAAGGGAAAAAAGTTTAAATCACTTTTCTAAGGGCCTTCACTTTTCTAAGGCCTTCAAATCACTTCTAATTGACTATAAAAAAAGGAAAATAACAATAAAAGAGTAGATAATGGAGCAATTAATGCGATTCTAGTTGAGCAATTATATCTTTTTAATTCTTCCATCACAAGCCTTTTATCTTTCCCTTTATACCGCAAAGCTTCCTCCTTTAATCGTTCAATAGTTGTAACAATAATTAAAAATAATAAATAAATAATCGAATTCCTAACAATAATTAAAAATAATAAATAAATAATCGAATTCCTAAAATAATTCAGAGAATTGAAAAAACAGAAGAAAAAAACTGACCAACCTTTAAGAGAACCATACAAAAGGGCACTTCACGTTTAAAAGCTTCGATTTTTCTGGGTTCTTCTTCTAAAGCAACAATAAATTGATTGAGCTTTGTTAATTTGTTGGAGATGTCATCCATGGCAGAAACTTCAATTAAAACATCTGAAATTATTTATGGACATAAATAAAGTTCAAATAAAGTTGAATGTATCGGATGAAAAAGACAATACAAATCAACTTCAACATTTACTATGTATCAGAAGTAATGATATATCTCATACTTATGTATCATACTCATAATGTTTAATGTATCAGGTGTAAAACAAACTAAAACTCACATACAATTTTCAGAATGTATCATATAAATCTAAAATCTCGACAAAATTAGCTCTATGTATCATAATAAGTATATTATATAAAACTGAACCATAATCACATATATGTTGTATTATGTATCATAAAGCATTAGCCTTGAATCTATGTATCAGATGTGGTATATTAAATGTATCAGATGCAGTATAATAAATGTATCATATCTATAAAGAAACAAAAACCAAATGTAAAAATTTATGATGTATCAGTACGCATACATTGTCACGAAAATTATTTTTTTGTAACTTACTTTTTTCTCTTTACAAATGCAATAATCGATAACTTCTTCATCATAGCCAGATCATTTTGATAGTTCAATCGATTTTCACTTAAATTAATGTCTTTCATATCATAATGAAATGGTGGAAATTAAAAAAGAAAGTTAATGGTTGATATATTTGCATCGTCGAATATTTGGATCGACCATTGCTATCTTGCACGTTGCACTGATGGACTTATTGACGTTATTCATGGACTACTGGTGTTACCATTTCCAACAACTACTTCACTCAACATGATAATGAAATTGTGAAAATTAAAAAAGAAAGTTAATGGTAAAATGATGGAGTTGTTAGATTTAATTTAGTAGACGAGAATATGGTGGAAATTCAAAAGAAAGTTAATGGAAATTGTAACTTGAATATTGAAGTCGAAGATGAAGATGAGAACATGGTGGAAATTCAAAATGAGTGAGTTGAGAAAATTGTGGGATATATTTTTTGATTTTTAGGCTTGATTTGTGACACAATAAGGGGTTGTGGGTGGGTTTTTTTAGATGTATCAGAAAAGAGGCAACTATTTTGAGTAAAAAGGGATTTTTGTAATTAATTTGATTGGATGAGATTTTAAGTAATAATAGATTAAAAAAAAAAACTACTTGAATATATCTTTTTGAAAGAAAAAAAAAGCAAGTGGAAAAGTTAACTTGAACCCTAGTGTATTATTTGTGTTTGTTATGACTTATAAGTGGGATTCATCTAGGTTCCCATTTTCTTCTAAGTCGACTTTTTAATAATTTGACTAATTGTTTTCATCCTTGCTCTTATTTATTTATTTATTTATTTATTTATTTATTGTAATATACTTTTATTGGATTAGAGATGTGTTTAGTTGGTCAAAGATTTTGGAGAGTACTTTCTTTAGAAAAATAAATTTCTCAAAATTAAAAAAAAAAAAATCTCAATCAAAATAGAAAAAATGAGTTCTAGAAATAGTATTTCACATTATTATATTCTTTTCATCATGCAATGCTATTCTTACTGTAACCTCCATTTGTACCATCCACACTCATACTCCCACCCCATTCCATGGTATTTATTCAAATTATATATAAATATCTTTCGAATAATAGCTTTTTAAAAAAAAATGTTTTTCTTACAAACACACCCTAGATGTCCCATAGACTTGGTCTATATGGGGTTGTATCTCATATATGAAGTTGGATCAGCGAATTGCAGATACCAAATTAAACTAAAAATAAGTCACCTAGAATTTATTTATTTTTGACCTCGTCTCACCTTCCCCATTTGCTTCCCTAATTATAAGAAAAAATTACACAAATCCCATATTTAAGACACCATATTACACAATATCCCTTAATATTTTAAAAAATTACATAAAATTCCGAACTCATATTTACTAGTGATACATATGCTATATGTATACTACTGTATACATAGTATATACTAGTGATACATATACATATGTATCACTAGTCCATATGTATCACTGCTTAACATATGTATCACAATTTGAAATTCCGGGATAAGATGTAATTAACAAACTATCCGAGATTTTATGTAATATTGCTGAAACTATCCGGGATTAATGTAAGTTACTCTAATTATAAAGTACTTACTATTGATCACTCCATTGATTGAGCCTTTACATGTTTATTGGGCTTCGCATTGTCCTACCGTATAAAGAGGAGTTTCTCTGTGATTTTGGGACTTATTTATATAAATATAAGAGAAAATGAAACTCTATAGCAACTTTTTAAAATAAATAATTCAAGTTTAAAAATATTTTAAAAAGTGGTCAGTCGAATATACTATTTTCGCTTTATAGTCATTTTCTAATTTGGGACATTTTGGCCTACGTAGTTCATATACAGTCTATATACAATAGTGATACAATTTCAACTTGGGTAATTCGACCCTTTTAAAAAAGTTTCAATTTTTTTTGTTATAGTTTTTTTAACTGATTAAGTATTCTAATTTTTTTATTGTTTAGAAATAATAATTAAATTATATAAAAACGATATAATTGTTAAATATATGTATAGAAATTGTATAGTTCTATCATATATATGTGTGTGTGTGTATGTGTGTTCATGTAAAAAAATATGTATAAAAATATATAGAAAGTGTATGAAAATTATATAATTGCTGTAACAAAACGTGTAAAAAAAAGTATAGCTATTGTATAAATTGTGTATCAAAATTATATAATTTTTGTATAGAATATTTATATATATAAGATATGTATAGAAACTGTATAGAAGGTGTGTATAAATAGTATAGAACAAGCCAGTAAATTGAAATGGCTAGAAAGTGGAATTCAAATTCCATGGCCATTTTCATAGAAATAGTTTAATTTGAAGTATCGTTTCTGTCCTTTCCACTAATTCTTATCATCTGAATATTAAATAGAAGAAAAAAAAATATATAAAATCAATGCACAATTTTTTTCGACATCCATACGCTCAAGCTAATTATAATTCAATAGCTTCCACCTTATCCTTTAAGTCAAACTAAAAGATGAATATCATAAATATTGAATACTTAACAACTTAAAAGGCAAATGTGGTAACTTCCACAAAATCTTACAGTGTCACTTTCATAGGACTACAATATAAATAATCAAATAATATTGTGAATGTAATTATTAATTATTTTAGGGGTTATAATAGTACAAATTTATGAGAGTAATGAAAATAAAGATCATTAAATTTTACATTAAAACATATGAAATTAATTGACATATTTATGTTCTACAATCAATATATATATATATATATATATATATATATATATATATATATACATAATGGAGAATGTTAATCAATCCTATGTGGCATGCTTGAAAAGCCTCTAATGCTATTTATCTTTTTTGTGATTTTTTTGGCTATTTTTATCATATTTTTTCATTTATATATTATATAAAATGCTTCCAAAAGACACACAATAATTTTTCTTTAACTTGACTAACTTTCTTAAACATCACATAATTACACATTAGTTATTACTCTTCATCTTTCCATCTCTTTTCATATTCCCATAAAATTTTTATTTTCTTTAAAAATAATTTCTCATTTATTTTAAAAAATAATCAATCAACTAATATCTATATATATAATAAAGAAAGATTGTAAGAATGATGATGTAGCACCTCCCAATTGCCTCCAATTATATTTATCTTTTTTCTTCTATTCTATTTTTTTTCACATTTATAAATCAATCAATATATATATATATAGAGAGAGAGAGAGAGAGGGAATTATAGAATCACTGACGTGACACACTCTAAAGTCTAGAATTCTATTTATCTTTTTTCACATTTTTCTGAACTTTTTCTACTATTATTTCCTTTAAAAAAATTCTCTTTCTTATTTTATTCATTTATGTGCAAAATTAATTACATATTAATATTCATCACCGTTTCTAGAATTTGAAAGGCTATGACTTTCTCTTAATTACAATCAATATATATATATATATAAAGGAGGATTATAGATATGCCTATGTGGCACCTCTCTTTGGCTAAGGATTTTATTTATCTTTTTTCTCCTTTTTTTGAGCTTTTCTTTCATTTTTTTCAATTATTTTATTTTTAAAATCATTTCATAACTCACATCTCTTTATGTTCATAATAAATTACACTCTTAATTAATATTAATAAAATTCATAACTCTAAAACCTTTTATAATCATAACCTCCAATTATTTAATTTTGCAGTAAAAAATCTAATGACAATTGTTTCTTTAAATAGTGTGAAACAATGGCAATTGTTTCTTGAAAAAGTCTAATGACAATTGTTTCTTGCATGGTATGTGCAAATCACTCCTCTAAGCTTTATTTATTTATTTAGAGTAGATTTATTTTATGTTATGCATAGTCTATTAATAAACTTCGTACATTTTTATATATTTTTTAAAGAGTTATGTATTACTTTATTTGAACAATTTTCTTTTATGTTATGTGTCCGTTAATTAATTTTTTGCAATCTTATATTTCTCTTTATCTTAATCTCATTAAATTTTTTATTGTAGATGAAAAGAAGATTACTATCATGACAGTTTGTTTTTGTCCTCATCTTACTGTGGGTGTGAGACATAGCATATAGCAACAAAAAAAAGTTTCACCGGCCAAGATATAGTTCAAAGGGCAATATTTTTTATATTTTCGATTTATTAAATTTCATATCCAACTGCTCTTAGCACTTTTAGTTAACAATTTAGTTGTCCTTTTTTTTCGTTTCATGCAACACTTTGTTTTTTTTTTTTTTTACTCTTTTAAGGCTCGATTGACATACAAATAAAGTAGGATATTGAGATGACAAAAATCTAACTATTACTGTTTAAAATTCTTTTGAGAGAAATTATATTTATATGTGTGATAGTTTTTCTTTCCTCTTCAATTCACAATATAACATTTTTTCAAAAGTTTATATTAATTTAGTTAACTATTTTTCTGATTTTTTTTCGTTGGTGATGTCAACTTATTATGTGTGTGTCTAGATCAGAGTGTTTATTTTCAAAAGTAAAAGCAAAGGAAGGAGGCAAACGTACACGTGTGCTACTTAAGAAATTATCTATGGATCCTTCCGCAATTATGTACATCAATTTTAGTAAATTGTTTGGTAAAATATAAGAATGTAACATTAGTTTATAATTTTTAAATGACATTTTAATTCATAAGAAAGTTGTTTATTGATTCGTTAAATTGTAGTTTTTGATTTTTCATATTTCATAGTTTAAAGAGAAATGAAAAGGATAAAATAAGATAAAAAATATGAGATTCATATAATTAGATTTGTGTTATATATATAAATTATAAACAAGTGTAAAACTTACTAAAACTAGGCATGAAAATAAATTCAATTTCATGGAATCTTTTCTTTTTCTCTACTTTCTTTTAAGAAAAATAAAATTACTGTTTCACTTATAGAATATATTAGATAAAAATTAAACTTTTAGAAGACTAAAAATACGTAATTGATGAAAATTCACATAAAAATATATTTATATACTTAAGAGTGTATCTATTCAATTACATAAATTGTACTCTTAAATATTAGTAATATCCATAACTCTTAAGCCTTTCATATTCATAACCCTCAATTAGTTAATGTTCAAGAAGACCATTTTTTTTTTCAAACTCTAAATATTTTGTTAATTTTTTTTATCTTCTTTTATAATTAATGTAATTGATTTGTATTAAGTAAAATTTATATCTATATATAATTAAAAATAAATAAATTTCTACTTTTAATAATATCATTAACTTCATGACTTTTATTTTCATATTCATAACCTCCAATTATTTAATTATAAAATTTAAGATAACTTATGATGTTCCTCCATTTTCATCTATATAAATTCATAATATTTTGTTTTATGAGACCCATACTCAAGAATATCCTTTTCGTACTCAAGAATATCGTTTTCGTTTTATATTTGAAATAGTGTTCTTTATATTATTATTTATAGTATTAAATTCAAGCTTATTAAGAAGACATTTGAAGGTTGATCGTTCGTCAAAGAGGCTATCAGAGAAGAGCTTACAAAAATTGTACATTAATTTGGTATTTCTTTTTCGTGTATTTTCTTATGGTTAATGTAAAAAAAATAAAAAATTAGGTGTGTGTGTGTGTGTCAGTGTTCATGAGTATGTTCTCTATATGGAACTTCTATAATATGAACTTTCATGATTTTTTTATTATTTAAATTTTATAGACTTTTGAAAGGCTGATCATTTGTCAAAAAGGCTATCGAACAATAGCTTAAAAAATTATACACTAATTTTGTATTTCTTTTTTCGTCCATTTTCTTATGGTTAACATAAAAGCAATAGGTATGTGCGTGTGTGAGTGTTCATGACTATGTTCTCTATATGTAACTTCTATAATATGAATTTTCATGATTTTTTTATCATTGTAAATTTTATAGGCTTTTGAAGGTTGATCGTTTGTCAAAGAGGCTATCGAATAAGAGCTTAAAAAATTGTATACTAATTTTGCATTTTTTTTCATCTATTTTCTCATAATTAACGTGAAAAAATAGGTGTATGTGTGTGAGTGTTCATGTGTATGTTCTTTATATGTAACTTTTATAATATGAACTTTCATGATTTTTTAATGATGTGAATTGCAATATGCACATTAAGGTAGTTGTAATATGGAGTTAATCAGTATATAGTGTTGATAACTTAAAGAGATTTATGCTATTGAAATTATTTTTTATATATAATGAGAAATAAATTATCTTACCATCTTATTGCATTTATAAGCACACATAAATATATTATTTCAAATTAAAATTTCAACTTCATTCAATACACAATAGAAATGAAATAAAATTGCTATTAGAGAATATATTTTAATTTATTGATAAAGAATATATTATCCATCATTTAATAAATGTTAAATTTTATTTTTTTTTCTTTTATGGAACAAAACATTCTTCGTAATATAATTATAACAAGTTATAATATTATGATTAGATAATATATCTAAAGTGAATATAAAATTGATCAAATAAAATAATTATTTATTTAACACCGCGTGAAGCACGGTTAATTTCTCTAGTTAAAAAATAATAGAGAAGTAGGAGAGCTTGTCAAAAAATAAGAAAATAAATAAATAAAAATTATAAAGATGATTGTGGGACTTTACAAGACAAGCTTAATCTTGTAACTTATTAGGGTTTGTAGAGGCTAACTTTACTCTAAACTTTAGCTCACACCAATATAAAGGTAACATATTTCTTTGAATAGTTTCTCAATTTAAGAAATATATTACTAATGGTCCTCGAATCATGGATAATCAAGACAGAAAAATCAATGGAGATTAAGAAAGGAACAAAATAATATCTATATTATTTATCAATAAAATTACGCTTATGTTCATATGCTAGTTGTGTGTTACACTAATTAGCTAATTAGAATTGGAAATTGCCATGTCAACGATTAGCTAAGGAAATTGCCATGTCAGCAAAATCTGATATAACAGACAGTTAGTTAAACTAGCCACTGTTCATTACTGTTACATTGAGATATTGTTCAAGAAAGGTAGTTGAGCTGATAGTTAGTTGAGAATTAGAGGGAGTGGGTCAATTCTATAATTGTATATAAACTAGTGAAGTGTACAAGAGTATTAGAATAATACAATCCATTGTTTTCTTCTCTAAAATCTTTCTTCTCTTCTTATTCTCTTATTCTCCGTTCTTAACTTGTGGTGACTTGTGGTGCTGTTCTGCAATAGCTTATTCAAAATCCTTGAATCGTTAGTGATTCAAGCTATTTGGGTAACATTGTGATTGCAATTTATTTTCTGGCACATTAAAATTTGCAACAAACCGAATCAATTTGGAAAAATATGAAGGATAACATAAAAGTTAGCCAAGAAGACAAAATTAATATTGTTCCTTCGGGCGTAAGAATTGCAGCTAGCTGACACATGAAATATACTCTTTTTTTTTCGCAATATTACCATCGATGAGGAGAACCGTTAGTGTTTGCAATTTGTGCATATCAATAATACCATTATCATAACTTTGGACTTTAGAGATCTTGACTCTTCGCCTAGACGCATTTTGGGGAGAACCAGCTAGTTCTGGGTGCGAGTGGCCTTTCACCCCTAACCACAACTCACTCACTGGCTGGTTCTTCAACATCAGTCGGTCAGACCTCCACTTAGTTTCACCCATGCTTCATCTTGATCATGAATAGATCACCCAGGTTCGAGTCCATAGCAGTGACAATTACAATACCTATGAAGACTCTCTTTCTCTACAGTTCGGGTGGGTTCACTTAACCAAGTCAATACCTCTGAGTCGTCGACTCATTCTTCAACAGGTATGCGGTCAGAGCCCTGACTTCTCCCACTGCTTGGGAGCTTATGCTTTCATGTTCTTTTCACTCCCAGGAGTTCTTTACCCTCACGGTACAACTTCGCTATTACCCAGAAGTATTTAGCCTTTTAGTTCAATGAGATACTTGATGTGGAAATTAAAGTCTCATAAACTATTCAATCTTGAAATACAAGTTGTGCAATAAAGTTATCATGCAGATCGAGAACATTTTACCAATTCATTTTCGCAAAGCATAAATCCAGAACAAAAGTATTATAGTAATTATTATAACCAAAATTCTCTAAGAAAACTTTCTCTGTCTTAGAAGGCTTTGGCAAAGCATAAAGTAATAAATTATTATAGTAATTATGACTGTATTAAAAAAAATTATATAAGTATAAGATTCCAAGTGGAATCTCAAATTAAAAAAAAATAGAAGGAATATGTATTTTCAGAAACCCGACTTAAACCCATCACTCGGGATGGTTTGGCCCAACCCGACACCGACCCAAATAACATAAGAAGAATTCGCTCGTTAATTAATACTAAAAATTACACAAATACACAACTTATGTTTTCAATATTACAAAAAATCCCAACTTCCTAAACATATTATAAAAATTTCACATATACACAAAATGTTATGTATATGTCGGTTATGTTATGTATATTAATAGGGAGAGAGAATAAATTAATTAAAAAAGTGGGAGTGAGTGTGATTACTTCTTAAAGATTGATATTTATGTTATTTATACTAATTAATAGGAATTGTTCTCTTTTTACGTTTTAGTCTTAGTGTTAATTACTTATTGTCTTATTCTCCAAATGATTTTTCAATGCGCATTATTAAATACTAATTAATAGAGATAATATGATAAAATTATAATATTAATTATTGTTTTCGTAATAGATATATCAAGTCAAAATATGATAAGTAAATTCGAACATTGAGATAATTAAATTTTTTGATAAACTTGTGAATGTTCACTAGCAAAAGACTATAATTATGCATATGTTAATTAATTGAAGATTAAATATGTATTCATAAGTATGAAGTACTGTTTTTTAATTTTGTCTTCTTTATATTCGTCAAAAATATTATGAATCATCTATTTTTAATAAGGATAATAAATAAAATAGTCTGAAGAGAGTAAAAAATACAAATCTGAAACGTGTAAGGCCACAATTTGAAGTAAAAATTCCAAGCCAATTAATTCAATTTTAACTATAGATTTTCCGTGTGAATGTCAAATGCTAAAAGAAAGACAAATAAAATCTAACTTTGATATTTTTCTTGGCGATGATTGTGTTTAAACACCTTTTCAATTTAGTGCATGCACATTAAGCTATAAAACTTTCAGCATTTTTACTCAAATTTATCTACAAATTTTCAATGCGAATATGGAATATTAAGTGAAAAATAAAATCTAACTTTGGTAATATTTTTCTACTTGATGCTTGTATTTATAATTTTATATATACTACTTTCAATAGATTAATCCAAAAATAATTATTGTAATTAACTTACCTTAGCTTGTTTGTATCTCCTCATATAATATAATGGTAATGAACTAGCTCTTGTATATAACTTGATTTTGATGGCAGGTAATATTTCGAAAAATAAGATTTTTCATTTATATTTGTTATATTTAACATATCAAAAGAGGAGAATAATTTATTTTTCTATTTTAACCTCAATAACTGAATTTTTTATTCCCTTAACTCATTTTCAAAATCTAAGTCTAGGTATCAATCAATATTGATAGTGTCGTAAACTACTCAATTAATTATTGTTTCTTAAAAAAAATCGTGCAAAAAAAGTATGAAAATAGACAATAAAAATAATAATAATAATAACACATAGTCTGAGGATTGCCGATGTTTTTACCTTAGCTCTACTTAAATTGATAAAATGTATTTTTTTTCCAAGAAAACGATGTGTTATGTTGAGAGAGACATGCTCTCAACCTAATTACATCATCACACAACTTCTATTTCAAGATTGTTATGAATCCAACAGAATTAAGCAAATCACAGGTAAAAGAAAAATAAGAATAATACACAGACACTACAAAAAAACTGGTAAATTATGGCGGGCGTTTTGTCAATTTGAGACGGTTTTTGACCGCAACAAAAAGAATTGTGGTGGTTTCAAAAAGTGCCACAATAATCCATGCCACGAGCAATATTGTGGCGTTTTTCCGAAACACAAAGAGCATGGAGTATATGCCATTTGCCACAATCAGCACAAAGAGCGTGGAGTACATGCCATTTGCCATTCTTGTGTCCTGCTCCTGCTGGTTTATCTATGCTCTGATAGAAATGGACCCATTTATTGGCACTGCAACAATTCAAGCATATTTTACAGATTTACTACCTTAAAGACAATACAACCTTAAGGAAAAGCCAATTTGAATTGGGATGTAAAGTTGTAATTCAAATTGTAAAATGCAGTGATCCAACCAAAAACCATGCTTAAATGTAATAGCAATCAAAGAAAGAGGAGACTGAAAGAGTACTTGGCAGGGACGAGAACAAGATGGGAAAGATCATATTTTATACACTTCACTCATCAAGAAAATCATTTAATACCTTTCCTTCATTAGCCTGGTTTCCAATCTCTTCATTTTCCTCCTGCAGTGTCCTACATTTAGCCATTAGCAACTTGCCCATTTTGCTTTCTGGGGTAAAATTGACTGCAGCAATTTTATCTTGTAACTCCTTCACTTTCTTATCCTTCTCCTCAACCAAATTCTGGCAACGTAAAATAACAAAAGATGTAAGCAAGAATGCAATCTGAGCCAGCAAAGCTACGAAGGAACAATAAAAAGGTGGACAGTAGCACGCCTATCAAACCACTTGCCTTGGTATCCTTAGGCAGGAGGGAAACAAATATGAAGATCAATATCTGAAACTGAAACACACATTTAATTACACAAATCATATAATTAACTTCATTCAAACTAGTTGGTGTTAGCTATAAGAATACTGTCTCTATCCTTGTCAATTTCATTCAACTGTTAAACCAAATACTATCAAGTTCAATATCGGAAACACGAACTTAACCTATATCAACTACAATTCTACATCAAATTAGTTGTGCAAGACTTTAAGCTATACGGATTCTCTTTATTCATTTGGTTCTATTTGCATCCATTCCATTCTAATCTACATAATTTGTTGTTCAAGGAAAATGAACCTTACACTGAAATAAATATCAATCAGGCTAAGCAGAAGCTTGGGAACACCATCACACTCGGTGAAACAATAACAATAGCCTAATTCCAACAAGTTGGTAACATATATTGTGCTTCCATTTTCGGACATAAAGATAATAAGTCAACTGCATAGAGATAATTATATATCCATGCAAATCCAATTAAGAAGACTACTTTCACCATCCAGTAGAATCCCAGCTAAATGTTCACTCAAATTTTCAGAATTAAAGCCTTAGTCATTACCGAAGAAAATTTTACCTTTACTTTTCAGAAGTCTCTCCTTCTCTTCAGTACACCTATGTAGTGCATTAAGTAGGTATCCAAAATATAGAGAGAATACAATGCATGTAATTGTGATGACATTGTATGGCATGCTAAAATCAGGAGTACCATTGAACAGGGCTTTCTTCCTGAAAAAGAAGTGGATGCTTAACATAATGCATATTCAATACAATAACATACTACATCAGAGCTTCACTTGTTTAAAAATTGGTACCTGCAGCTTAAATAAGATAGGTGACTTTTACACAGATTTATCCTCAAATAAATGTATCTTTCTTTTGATCTCGGGAAACCTGACTAAAGCTGACGGAATGTTAAAACCCTGGTTAGTGCTGGAGGATACTCATCGATGTGCAAAAAACCCTGCAAAAGAATCCAGAAAAATGAAGCTAATGTTGAAACTAGTTTCGGTCTATCACTGATGTTAATATGCATGGAACTGCTTCCTATCAGTTACATTTGATTCAAAATTATCAGGATATCACAGATACCTTAGTTAATTCCACAAAGATAAGAGGACAAGAAATAGAAGAGATCATCTTTATGTTTTATCAACAATCCCTGCTCAGACAGCTTTAAACTAACCACACGGGTAGATAAAAGTAGTTCAAAAGTTGAAGACTACAGAAAGGCCTGCACTCATCTGATATCAGTTCAACTGAAAAGGTACTTTCTCTCTACTCCAACTACAAATATCCATGTGAAACATTCTTCGAACAATAACTTATGTCTATCTATACTTACCAATATCCTACACAAATACCCCTAAATGAGATAATTATATAGCTCCTTATAAAAAAAAACTTAAGAAATATAATGAGATGATTAGATAGTTGTCCTAATAAACTACACACGAAAAACATCCATAAATCTAAACACCAAGTATACTTTATTCATTGGCAAAAGGATGCATCATCTAAGCTCATCTAGCAATTCAAAAGATAACCTGGAATTAAATAAAGAATTCCAACCAGCCATCAGTACTAACCTGGATAATTGCACTTTAGCAAGTGTTTGATAAAATTGATTTTTCCTGTCGAGTGTTGACCCAAAAGCATGACCATAGGCTTGGTATCAAAATCGCTCTCCGTCTGTGACAACAAACAAAAAGAAGCATTCACAAACACAAGTTTAACATCTATAAGGTTGTTGAAAGTACTACTATTAATACATAATCTGTATGCTTCTTCATCCACTCACCAGAGTCGGAGATGCAAAATCATTAAAGCGGTAAGTTCGTTCCAGTGGCTTCAACTTTTCATTGTAGAGTCCCTTCAAACCATCACTTACTAATGTAACAGCAGTGAGACAAGGCTGGATCTGAAGCAAAATCGAAACGAAACAATGTCAAAAATAAAAATTAAGAAAAATACCCATGGCCAATTTGTGGTAAAGACACTACTACTACAATCAGGGACAAGGCTTTGAGGAACTTTTGGTACTCTGAGTTAGTCGAGTTACTAAGCAAAAAGACAAAATTACAAGACAATTTTTTTAAAAAATAACACAAAGCTCAATATGGAGTATGTATACTACTCGATTTCACATTAACATCCCAAAGAAATTAAAATGCACCTTCTTTCTAGATTTCCTAGAAAACAAGTTGATCGATGGTTGTGGCTGCACTTGTATAGTTCCTGTATATCCATGGAATACTATTGTTACCTTCCACTAGAAAACTAAAAGAATAAAACACTTTGAGTGGCACCAAAAGATAATCTAGCTTAAATTCTTAAACAAAAATATCAGTCTTGGTTGAGACATAGTGGCTTCTGTTTAGAAGCCCGTAAAGAAAACTACAATGAATAAACTGAACAGCTATAGTATTCCAATAAAATGCAGATAATATTTCAGACTATTGACATGAATATCACACATATTGGCACGATTACTGATTACAAGGATGAACTGAAAAGAACTGAAATAAGTGTAATTTCATGTGCTAAGTGATTACCAATCTGCATGAAGGCATACAAAATTTAGAACAAAAAGGAGCAGAAATCTCCTATGCCATAGAATGGAAACTGATCACCACGTAACAACTAAAGGTAGACTGAAGAAACCAGTAACACAAATGATTGAAGCTCACAATCATATAAGGAATCAAAGTGAATAACTCCGTACAAAATTAACAACTTACGTTTTCTTCATCTGGGCCTTTTCAGCATACCGCTTCTTAACAACCAAGGGATTATACTTCCCCTTAAGAAAATAAGATAAGATGAAATTGTCGAAGCTCTTAAGGACAATAAAGCATCCAAACCCTCTATCGATGGAGGTCTCAAAAACGCCATATTAGCTACAAAAGTAAACAAGAGAAAAAATAAATAAGAGTTAAGTCAATCATAACACACAGTCAAATGTTTTCATCACCCCAACAACCAATTGTTTGCTTCATTTAACTATATACATCTAAAACTTGTAACAACAAATAAAAGAGAAGGGTAGCCCCCGGTGCACTGGAAGATTAGTTCCCAGTAAATGAAAACTGGAAGATTGTTTCCTTTATGAAAACTTTTCACAAATAGTAATTTCATCAAAGAAAAATACATACAGATCAAGCAATAGATTTCACAGGGGAAGGCTTATTACTTTATCTATACATGTACGGGATATGGAAAGATATATCTGCTTCTATCACTGATTATTACCAAATGACCTCAAGCTGCAGTAAAATCTTGTTCAAGATAGAAAGTTTTATTTCAATCAAACATGAAATAAATTCATCCTAAAATTAATTATCACTTATCCCTCATCTCAAACGAACCCGTCTAGTTTTAATTTTTTTTTTGTTTTCTGTTTTTATTTATTTTCGATCATGAATATGGAACAAAAAGAAGTTAAAGAGAACGATAAAGAGAACGATGCTTTTGTGTTTTCAAATTTAGTTCTCTTTTCTGTTTTTATTTTTTTTTGTTTTTTGTTTTCAAATTTAGTAGGGGTTTAGCCAGGATAACTTTTGTGTCGTCGATAAAGAGAACGATGCTTCTTGGACCTTCTTCTTCCAGAAGATGAAATCTATCATAGAAAATGAACCAGATCTATGCGTCATCTCCGACAGGCACATTAGCATCGCCAATGCCTTCTCCCGTGTATACAGTCGTGCACATCACGGACTTTGCATGAGGCACCTCGCTGAAAATCTTCACGTAAATCAACACTGCGGAGAACATCTATATCTATTCTACGCCGCGTCAAAGGCTTATTCCTTTGATGAGTTTAGCGATAATTTTGTGGAATTGAAGAGTAAATGCCCCGAGGCAGCTCATGTCCTTGAAAATGTGCTTGGTTTTGAAAAATGAAGTAGAGCACACTTTTCGGGCAATAGGTACGATGTGATGACCACAAACATCGCCGAGTCGCTCAACTCGATTTTGATGGATGAACTGGAGTACCCCGTGTCGTACATATTCAATTCAATTGCTGAAAAATTGGTGAAAAGTTTAGGGAGCGGCATGCATTTGTCGGTGGTAAAACGAACATCTTTGTGCCTTATGCGGAAAGGATCCTAAGGGATAATAAAAGTGCGAGCGATTCCTTGTATGTGAGTAATCCAAACGGGGTTCTCGAAGAGTATACGGTGTTCGGAAACAACATTACTGCCAAGGTCAATCTCTTGGAGAGGACCTGTTCTTATCAGAAATTTGACTTGATGAAAATACCGTGCGAACATGCGATGGCAGCTTTGCAAGCAAAGTATGGCGATGGCGAATATTATGGTAACTCCATCTACGACTACTCTTCGCCAATTTATAAAGATGAAAGTTACCTCCTCGCATACTCGGAAGCAATTAACGTGGTCCCTCCGGAGGCTGAATAGACTGTGCCATAGGAATTGATAGACACCAAAATTTCTCCACCCCCGTACAATTCTAAACTCGAAAGGAAAAAAGTCAAACGCACTAAGGGCGTCGGTGAGACATTCAAGTCCAAAAGGAGGAATAGGTGTTCAATATGCAAGAAATCCGGACAAAAAAGAACCACGTGTAGAATGGGCATCAAATTATAAATAGGCTTTTTTTAGCTTCAGTTGTAAAGCTACTGTTTTGGGGGGATGAATGTGCATTTCTGTAGATTTTAACGTTCAGTTGTTATCGACCTAAAGCTTTGTCTACGATAGACTATCTATAGTCTACGATATATATAATATATGGTCTATAAGATAATATGTATTGATGATCTAACACGTTATGTTGGTCATTTTTCTGGATTATCTCTCCAATCGATGCAATGAATCATATTTCCCTCCCATTTATTTAAAGTTGAACAAAACATCTCTTCATGAGGAAAAATCGCTGGTATACGCATACAAAACGTTTTCTCTGTCAGACACGTCGACCTACCATTGGGTGGATATATGAAAAGACGTAATCTACAGGTTTATAAGTACATGCCCTCTTTCTACGCAACAATTCAGTTTTCCCTAAACCGAAAATATCAGAAATCGTCTCTTCTTCTTCTTCACCCAAATAAAAAAAATGCCTCCAAGAAGGATACCCCTGCGCCCCATCAGACGTGTTCCTCAGAGGTACTATGACCTCCTCCTCCTAAGGAATGATTTGGACCGACTTTTCTATGGGTTGGGTCAAGACCGCATCTACCTGGAGCGGGAGCTCCGTCGAATTGCTCGTTTCTTGAGGGCAATTCTGGAAAGGCTCGGAATGGAAGGCCCTGACTACATCACCCCCCCACCATCCCCATAATTTAGTTTAAATATTTTATTTTAGTATATGTTTTTAAGTTTTTTTTATTTGTTCATTGCTGAAGAAGCTTTCTTTGTAGGATCTTGTTAGAAGAAAACTTCTTTCATTTTTCCCTTTTTTATGTAAATTTTATTATGTAATGCAATGAACAATTTTAATACAACTATGTTTCAGTTTCTTTTAACATTGTGTGTTTGCCATCTTTGTTCTGATCCCTTGTTTGAAAACTCGAATCAAATATGTCTGCCTTTTCAAGTTACAGTATTGTGGCTTGACTAATTTACTGAAGAGTAAAATCTAATGTTTAGATTTTATACAAAGTATTTCGTCGACTGTACATATTAGTCGATCGTAGACTACATGAATCGATGGATCATCGGGTAAATTAAAACAAATAAATTAATTTTAAAAGATTTAAACAGATTATCACATGTTATGTGGAAGAAAATAATTAAATTAAAAATGATTTAAATAGATAATCACACATTTTTGGAATTATGAAAGATAATTATTAAATTAAACAAAAATTTAAATAAATAATATTACAAAGTGTTACTAATATTTAAAGCTGAATATTCATTAACAACATCAATTAATGAATGAAGTTACCTCGCTCATGTTATCTCTCATCATTTTCCTTTTTCTTCATTCTTTTCTCTTTGATATAGGCAGCAATACCCAACACTGCTTCCTCGAGCGCAGCCACACGCTTATGAAGATCCCCGGGGATGAGGTTCCCGCTGCATCTTTGGAGGTTCTCGGAGAATCATCATCACCAACGCGTACTCCAACGAGGTTACCACCCAAATCCCCGTCATCATCACTGTCCTCATTTGAAGTGAGGACAATCACACCTTTTAGAAGTGAGGACAGTCACACCTTCTAACTCTTTCTTCAAGCCATCGAGGACGTTATTCTTCACCTCGTCCGTATATGGCTCAAATGTAATCATGTAATCCATCTTCATCTCACGAACAGTAGGGATGATGTATGGGTGCATGTTCTACCAACTATCAATTAACAATTACATAACATTCGATAAAACGGTACTCTTATTGCATTATAGAAAATAAGTTCATACCTCGGTAACTTTTCCTTTATACTTGAATGGGTTGCCTTCGATTATCTTGTCGCTTTTTGAAGTGTGTCATCTGAGGATGCGCGGGATGGGTAAGGGCTCATCCATTGATTTTCCAGCAAATTATCCAAGATGAGGAAAGGCCTCATAGATCCAAATCTGTAAACAGTACAGCAGTGAAAAAAAAAACTATGAGTCTATGACATAGTATAAATAAAATGATAATCTACGATAAACTCACTAAAGGGTTTATGATAGATACCATGAATGCCCAGTGAAATCCGAATAGAGCATAGAATGCCTTCTGCTTCTCATCAAATACTTCCTTCTGCTTCTTCAGGTCACTTTTCTTCTTCAGATAGTCCATGGTCAGTTGAAATGTCTCTTTCCCCCACGGATACTTCTCGAAGAAACTCAAAGAGTCGACCATTCGAATCAGTTTTGTGTCGACAACCTTCGTCGAATCTTTCGCAAGCAACATGGTGTGCAAGAACCACAGTAGACAACACTTCAACTTCTGGTCCTCGTTCAGCTTATTCCCTCTGATCAGGTGTAATAAGTTGGCTATCAATGAGGGGCTTTAGAAGATGATGGTAGTATTGCGAGAGGGCAAATTAAGAAGCAGAACAACATAAAAATTTGTGGTGGAAGACTCAAAAGTGAAAGGGAACGATTAGATAAAGGATTAGAGATTCTGTTGGAGATTGGGATGGAAACAGTGAGGGAAGAAGAGAATGCAAACTCATGTAATTGCATTTATGCAGTGCTAGATATAGTTTTACATTTATGCCTACAAGTAAGAAGGTACTCTCCATGTCTCATTATAATTATTAAATGTTCACTTATTTGTAAGTTTTAAGAACTCTTAAAATAATTGATATTTAGTTATTTTCTTAAGGAATTTAATGGGCATAAATTAAAGGTGATAAAAAATGAAGACTCGCCATGTCTCGATATGCGATCAAGCCTTTAATTACATAGTCAATAAAATTGGAGTTTCTAAGCCAAAAGTAAGGGGAAGTGCTAAATAGCCACAATTTTTTGGCCCAAATTTGACCACAATTGTGAAAAGACTTTTATAGCCTTGTTTAGATTTTACCACATTAATATGTAGTTATAGTTAATTAATATAAATGAATAGAATATGTTAAATATTTAAACCATTATGATAAAACAATGAAAATATTATATATTGGGACATGGTATGCAATTAAGTGGAAGTAATTGAGTTTTTTGGTAATTGGAAGAGGTGGTCGAAACAACCTCTTCTATGTAATAGAAAATAAATACTAAACATATTTACATACTTTGCAACTTTTAAATGTTTTTATTATTCATAGAAATTATTGAGGATTTAACAGTGAACACGTGCAAAACAAAAACACACACAATTCGAATGCATGCATCTAGAGGATCAAAGACTCAAATTATTATTATTTATTGATATTGTATGTAAATGTATACGGAATATAATTAACTGCTAAAGTCATTTACTATATATATATATGGATTTAAGTTGTAATATGCAAAGAATTTTTACACTATGATCATGCATTTGCCTCTAGATGCATGCATTCGAATTGTGCCATGTGCCATTTGCCTGCTATAAATAGAGAGGGGCCTGGTGCTTTGAGTGTTCATTACAAAATACTACATATCAATAGAAAATTAATTAGAGTCTAGCTTTTATTGTGTCCAGAAGATCAGATCATCAAGTGTCCAATTGAGAAGATGGCCGAACTTCTGGACAATTGTGCAGTAATAATATTTTTCATCCTCATCTGTATATTTCTCATTGGAGCGTTCATTATATGGGTGGTCATGCCCAATAGTTGGATTGGTTATCTTACTTTTGGTGCTTTTCTTTATTATTGTCTTTCTTAATTCAGGTCATTAGTCCTGATTTTATATCTATATCTCTATATATCAAAAAAATAACTATATATAATATATAGACTCTCCTAAGTCTTCTAGGAGTAGGACTATATATTTATACATCATTAGGGCTATGTTGCTGTCTTTTTTCTTTTTTTTTCTTTATTAATTTACGTCGAACTTAATGGCAGTGTGATGATCCATATATATATATATATATATATATATATATATGTGATTCTATAATAAATGAAAAATTCTGTTCATATATAATTTAACAGTGTAAATGATAATTCATGGCAAACAGAGATTGATATAGTATAGTATGTTGTTTGTGGCCTTTATCCTTGCTTTATAAGTACTAAAAAGGATCATGGTATTATAGCTCAGTCCATGCTTTTATGCCCCCTACAAGTTGGGACTCGATTAATTTGGGTTCGTACCGAAAAGTCTAACATTGAGGGTAAAATATTTTCTATTAAAAGTAACTTCATATTTAGAACGTAAATTCGAGACATATATTAAATATGGAGGATTACTAGTTAGTACATCGTTGGTATTACGCTATAGTTTAGTTTAATTGTTGTAAAAATTAAACAACTTTATAATGAAAGCGAATTACTAGAAGTGCACTGTTTATTTAATGTCAAAATTAAATAGACATTTACCCTCAAATAAGGAGTAATATTTGTACGAACGAGTTTAACATAACATTTTGGTTGTTCAAGTAATAGAATACTCTATTAGTTCCTATTTACTAATTGTGTCTATTTTTTAAAATTTAATTTTTGATGTCTTATTCTGCAAATTATATTATTCCAAGTTATTATATCAAACGTTATTTTTTTTTATTCCAAGTTCCTAACTCCGTACAAAATTAACTTACGTTTTCTTCATCTGGGCCTTTACAGCATACCGCTTCTTAACAACCAAGGGATTATACTTCCCCTTAAGAAAATAAGATAAGATGAAATTGTCGAAGCTCTTAAGGACAATAAAGCATCCAAACCCTCTATCGATGGAGGTCTCAAAAATGCCATATTAGCTACAAAAGTAAACAAGAGAAAAAAAAAAGAGTTAAGTCAATCATAACACACAATCAAATGTTTTCATCACCCCAACAACCAATTGTTTGCTTCATTTAACTATATACATCTAAAACTTGTAACAACAAATAAAAGAGAAAGGTAGCCCCCGGTGCACTGGAAAATTATTTCCCAGTAAAGGAAAACTGGAAGATTGTTTCCTTTATGAAAACTTTTCACAAATAGTAATTTCATCAAAGCAAAATACATACAGATCAAGCAATAGATTTCACAGGGGAAGGCATCAAGCAATAGATTTCACAGGGGAAGGCTTATTACTTTATCTATACATGTACGGGATATGAAAAGATATATCTGCTTCTATCATTGATTATTACCAAATGACCTCAAGCTGCAGTAAAATCTTGTTCAAGATAGAAAGTTTTATTTCAATCAAACATGAAATAAAGTCATCCTAAATTAATTATCACTTATCCCTCATCTCAAACGAACCCGTCTAGTTTTAATTTTTTTTGTTTTCTGTTTTTATTTATTTTCGATCATGAATATGGAACAAAAAGAAGTTAAATATGGCCAATTGAATCAATATTCAAGTGAAGCCTTCATTGTTTAACTTTGCACCACCATAACTGACTTAGTAGCCACATCCATAATATACATTATACATAGAATTTTTAAACCGATTAGAGTACCTAGTTTAGATTGAGTTCAAGACTGAGTAGCTTTGCCAATTTCTTTTCTCATCAAGCTCTGATAAATTAAGTTTAGCAATTTCTTTAGAAGTGAAGCAAAATTTAGCATAACTATACAATATAAATCAATATAAGAAAAAAATGTAAGAATGAACAATAAAACATAAATTCTACACAGCTAAGCAAACTAAGAAGAAAACAATCCAAAATAAGAAGGATACCTCAATAGACTTGTGGCAAAATGACAACATAGCAAGATTAGATGATAAAAAGGAGTGGAAACGACCAACAAAAGTTGAATTTTGATGATAGAGAGGAGACGGTGATTTGGGTGAGCAACGATTTAGGGTAAGCGGGTATTTGGGTACCAAAAAAATAAAAATAATTTCTTATACTAAATTTTGGTTGGAAAGGAAAATTAATTTCAAACCAAAAAAAAAGTGGGGGCAGATGGAAATTAAAAAGGGAGGGAGTCAGATTTTAGTACCCCGCCTATTTTTTGCCAACATATTTTAGCGTCACTTTGTGATGAATTAAATAAAATAATCTAAAATTATAAGAATTTGGATAAAATTGAGTTAAAAAGGTAAATAAATTGAGTCTAATTAGATACAATTTAGCTAGAATTGTAATAACTAGCGTAGAATTAATTTAAAATTGTTATAAATTGACACAATTGAGTTAGAAAATACACAAATTTAAAAAAGGCTCGTTATTTCAATAATAATAGATAATGTATTTTGATAGAATGATTGGATAAGCTTCAATAATTAGGGAAACAGAGAAATAAGGACATATTTTTTGAACAAACCAATCACAATAAGTATTTCCACAACCAACCACATGATATATTTCCACAACCAACCACAATGATACATTTCCACAACCACATGAGCTAATATTCACTCGTTATTTTCATTTCATCCATGAATTTCCACATGTCTCATATGTCAGTAAAGTATGAATATAATCACAATACACTCATGGTACCACATTAAACAATACAATACAATTACTCACATGTATTCAAGGCTATCAATGTCACATAGGACCCCACACGGTCAAACATATCACATAATATTTCAATTTCGACAATTACATCACATATAGGCCCCCACACAGGCACAACACATAGATAGCCATTTTTCATGATTAGTTCCCACCCTTAACATGTATTTTGTACCATTATTTACTACCTAGCGCAGTCTGAAGAGTTAAGTCATAACCTACCTCGAAAGCCAAAACCAGTCCGCTACACTTGAACCCGCGACCTTACTTTTCACGAACAATTCCAAACTTCACTAGAAACATCAAATATGAAATCTACTCGTCAAAACAAAACCAATGACACCCATATTGACTACTTTTGGTTCGGGGTCAAAACGGACCTCCAAAATGGGTAATTGGAACTTTATTTCAAAAACATGTTACCCATATTTTTAGGAACCTACATCTGAAAATCCAAGTTAAATAGAGTAAAAAACGAGGTTCAAATCGAAAAAAAACCATTTTTGAGATTTAAAGAGTAAAATATTTAAAATCCGGGTTAAAATCCAGAATCGGAGTTGTTTTGAAGGTTAAATTGATGAAAAACTAGTAATTATAAGATAAAAATATTATTCAAGTGAAAATGAGTGAAATTTGAATTTAAAATCATGTCCTAAAATTTTTGGGGTTTTGAGAAATTAATGAAGAAATTTATATGAAAAGGGTGAATTCTTACCTTAAATCCGTAATTAAAATCAAGAAATAATTGTTAATCTAGCTTCCCAAGCACTCACAAACTTCACTTTTAAGCTCCCAAAATATTTAGGGTTTAACTCTCAAGAGGTAAGATGAAAAAAATGAGCAAAGTGGGTCCAAAAAAGGGTATTTATACTGTAGATTTTTCTGTTTTTTGCACCAGATTTTTCCTTCAAGTTCACCCCGGACTTTGACGGGGTGTCCGGGATTCATTCGGAGTCTGATTTATGCAAACAAACTATGCAACCATACTAAATTCGACGTTCTGGATGCGATGGCTAGGGGTGTTCATGGGTCGGCTCTTGGTCAAAACCATAACCAAACCAACTTAGTTGATTTTTAAATTTATAAAACCAAACCAAACCAAACAAAAAAATAACTGTCGGTTTGGTTCTTGTCGGTTTAGTTCGGTTTGGTTTGGGTTTTTCGACTTATAACTTTAGCTAAAGGTAAAAGTTGAAAATTTTAGAAAACAATTCCAATCTAACATATGAGATGTTAACCGAGCGTTGTATCTCAACCTTGAAACTAAGATATCAATTGAGTGTTATACTTCAGCAAAGCTATAAACAACACCATATGAACGCTTCTAAAAAAATATTTTAAAACTACATTTAATAGAATGATATGATAAATCCCCCAAAAGGTGAACACATAAACTTCTTGTTCAACAAGGTTCAAGAAGAAAGTTAAAATTAGCGATTGTCTATAGTCTAATGAATCTCAACTATAAATTTCAATATACAACAAGATATTATTTTCACAATTAGTATCCTTTGCCATTCAAAGTGCGAAATTCATTTAGAATTAATTCCATAAGGTAGTATCAATTGTATGAAGACATGATTTAATGTGTTACGACTAAAGTTAAATCATGATTAAAACATAAAATTTAATAAATATTTATATTGTATTTATGAATAATACATAAATAATTAAAATATATATATATATATCGGTTCGGTTTGTTATTTTGTCGGTTATTTTAGAGTAAAACCAAACCAAACCAAATTAGTATCGGTTTTTAAAATTTAAAACCAAACCTAACCAAATATCGGGTTTTTTAATCGGTTTGGTTTGGATCGCGGTTCGGTTTGGTTAAAAACCAAACCATGAACACCCCTAGCGATGTCGATACCAGATTTCCAGAAAAAGTCATTTTCACAAAATTGACCCCCGAAACCCGAAATTACAATTTTCCAAATCGAGGGTCAAAATGAGATTTAAAAGCCGTAAAATCATACCAAATATGCTAACACACTAAAATCGATATTCCGGATCTATTGACGAAGTCGGATTTTCCATACGAGGTCATTTCAATCAAAAGTGGGTCCCACACCCAACTTTCCAATTTTTCAACTTTTCGATCAATAGGTCGAAATGAGCTCGGGTGCACCAAGACCCGAACCCAAGGTCTAACTAGCCTAAAATTGATATTTCGGAGCTGCTGGTGTAGTCCGTTCGACCATCCGTCGCATGGATTAAAAGATATCCACATAAGTGCAAAATAAGACTCTTAAAGCCATCAAAATCCACAATATTGCATAAATGCTACTAAAATGCATCAAAAATCATGTCAATCACTCCCACATCCCAGAAATATCATAATGCAACTATGCAAAGGGGTAAAACAGTCAAATCACATAAAATCACAAATTTCATATATTTTTATTTTTTTCAGGTCGTTACATCATCCACCACTAAAAATCCAGTTTGTCTTCGAACTAAGACAAGGAAATACCTAAATCAATGAAAAGCTGGGGATAAGAACTATGCATATCAGACTCAATCTCCAAGTAGCCACATCTACAGGTCAAAGTTGCCACTGGATCTGAACCACAAAGATCACTTTAGAGCGCAACTGTCTAACATCCCTAGCCAAAATGGAAACTAGCTCATCAACAGAGGACAACCGCTCATCTAACTGAACTGACTCCCAAAGAATGACATGAGACTCATCAAGAATATAGCGATGAAGCATGGAAACATGAAAAACTAGATCAACAGCTGATAGATCAGGGGGCGAAGCCAACTCATAAGCCACATCACCAACAGTCCGAAGAATCTCAAATGGACCAATATACCTGGGGCTAAGCTTGCCCCTCTTACCAAACCTCATCACACTCTTCATGGGTGAAACTCAAAGGAAAATATGATCACCAACACAAAAAGTCAAGGCACGAAGTCTACGATCAACATAACACTTCTGCCTACTCTAGGCTGCTCTAAGTCTATCCTGAATGACCCGGACCATATCCAAGGACTCACGAAGAAAGTCCGTACCTCGAGGTCTCACCTCTGAAACATCAAACCAACCCACTGGGGAGCGACAACGCCTACCATAAAATGCCTCAAAAGGAGATATATCAATACGAAAATGGTAGTATTATTATATGCAAACTCTGCTAAAGCCAAATGCTGCTCCCACTGGCCACCAAAATCCATCACGCACGCGTGAAGTATATCTTCCAAAACCTGAATAGTCTGCTCTAATTGGAATCAATCTGGGTGTGAAACACTGTGTTAAGATCAACCTAAGTACCCAACTCATCTTGAAAAGTCTTCCAAAAGTGGGATATGAACACAAAACCTCGGTCTGAAATAATGGACACTGACGCACCATAAAGACGCACAATCTCACGAATGTAGATACGGGCCAACCTCTTGGCACTGAATGAGACCTAAACTGAAATAAAATAAGTTGACTTGGTAAATCGATCCACGATGACCCAAACATTGTCAGAACTATGAGATGTACGAGGGAAACCAGTCACAAAGTCCATAGTGATCCATTCCCACTTCCACTCGAGAATGGGTAACCTCTGGGCCAATCCACCAGGCCTCATATGCTCGGCCTTCACCTGCTGACAACATAGGCAACAAGCCATAAAATCTAATATATCTCGCCTCATACCACCCCACTAGTAGTGCTGCCATAAATCACATTGCATCATAGTCACACCTGGATAGATAGAATATCTGAAATAATGGGCCTCCCCTAAGATCAACCTAATCCGATCACCACTCTCGACACACAAACTCATCCCCTAATCCTCCAAACTCCATCCAAATCAAGTGAGGCTTCCTTAGCCTCCCTACTCTATACCTTATCTCGAATCAACCTTAATCCAATGTCGTCAAACTGATGAGCTCGAATCTACTCTATCAAAGATGATCAAGCCTCTATAAATGCCAAAACATGCCCTGGTGTCGAAGTATTAAGCCTAACCATCTGGTTAGCAAAAGACTGAACCTCTAAGGCCAATGACCTCTCCTGAATAAAAAGATGCACCAAGTTACCCATGCTAGTCGACTTTCGGCTCAAGTCATCCGCCACTACATTAGCCTTGCCCTGATGAAATAGAATAGTCAAGTCATAATCCTTAAGCAACTCAAGCCAACGGCACTGCCTCCTAAGAAGATCTCGCTGATAAAGAAGTACCAAAGGCTACGAGGATCTGAGATGATCTCACAATGGAATCCATACAAGTAGTGCCCCCAAAAATTCAAGGCAAATACAACTGCGCACAACTCCAAATCATGGGTAAGATAAATACTCCCATTAGGTTTCAATCTTGAAGATACGCGTACACGATTACCTTGCCCTCCTGCATCAACACAATACTTAACCCAACACCTGAAGCATCACAAAAGACAATAACGTCAATGCTCCTCTTGGGCAAAGCGAAAATAGGAGCTGAAGTCAATAAATCCATGAGCTTTTGAAAGCCCGCCTCACAAACATCGGACCACTGAAAAGTAATCTTCTTATAGGTCAACTTGGTCAACGGAGCTGCAATGAAAGAGAAAACCTCAACAAAACAATAATAATATCTGGCCAAGCTACTAAAACTCAGAATCTCAGCGGGCAAAGTAGGTATAGCCCAATCACGAACCACTGTAACCTTAGTTGGATCAACCATAATACCTTCCTTAGTCACCACATGACTGAAGAAAGAAATAGACTCCAACCAAAACTCGCATTTAGAGAACTTAGCATACAACTTCTCATCCCTCAATCCCTAAAACACAATCCACAAATACTCCTCCTTCTCGGCCTCACTCTTGGAATAAACCAAGATATCATTTATAAATACGATCCCCAAGGAGTCGAGATATAGTGAAACACCCAGTTCATCAACTCCACAAACACGGAAGGGAATTGATCAACCCAAAAGACATGACCAAGAACTCATAATGACTTTATCGAATCTAAAAAGCTATTCCAAAGCCCTAATCCTCAACTGGTGATAAACGAACCGCAAATCAATCTTCAAAAACACCGCAACATCCTGAAGCTGATCAAACAAATCATCAATGCGAGAAAAAGGATACTTATTCTTAACCGTTACCTTATTCAACTATCGATAATCAATACACATCCGCATAGACCCATTCTCTTTATTTACAAACAAGACAGACGCACCCCAAGGTGAAAACTAGGTCGAATAAATCCCTTGTCCAATAACACCTACAGCTGATCCTTCAGTTCCTTCAACTCTGTTGGGGCCTTCCTATGAGAAGGAATAGAAATGGGCGCTTGGTGCCCGACTCAACATCAATAATAAAATTAATATCTCGATCCGAAGGCATATTAGGCAAGTCCGTAGGGAACACCTCCATAAACTCACGAACAACACGAATAGAATCCAAGGAAAGAGGCGAAACAACACTAGTGTCACGAATATAAGCCAACTAAGATAAACACCCATTTTCAACCAATTTACGAGCCTGAACATAAGATATAATCCTTTTAGGACCCAAATAGAGTGTACCCTCCCAAGACATTCTTGGCACACCCGCTAAAGCTAAAGTCACAGTCTTAGTAAAACAATCTAAGACAACATGATAAGGAGCCAACCAATCCATACCCAAAATAACACCAAAATCGATCATATCTAACACAAGCAAGTCTACCAAGTCTCATGCCCGGCAAAAGTCACAACACATGATCAGCACGTCCGATCTACCACTAAAGATTCACCTATCGGGGTAGATACACAAATAGGCATGGCAGAAGGCTCACTAATAGAATCAAAACCCAAAACAAAATACACACACATAGGAGGAAGTTGATTCAGGATCAAATAATATAGATGCAGGTCTGAAACAAACGAGGAAGTTGCCTGTAATCACAACATCAGAAGCCTCTGCCCCAAGTCTGGATGGTATAGCATAACACAACCCACAACTACAAACTGGCTGAGTAGCCCTACAACCACCAACACGGGCTCTACCATCTCCACCTTTTGCACCTTTGGTAGAACACCTACCTTTCACAGTTGAAATAGAAATAGCTCTAAACACATGGCAAGAACATTCCTTGGCCACATGGCCAATCTCATCACACACATAACAACCTCTACGACCAGTCTCAATAAGAAAAAGTACAACTAAGCTCGAACAACCATCCTGAATAGTTGAACAAGAAGATCCACCAGCTGAACTCTATAAGATCACCTGCACTCTATAAAATCACCTGCACTGGCCTACCATGGTATCCATAAGAACTTCTAAAATATCTACCTCAATAGGCTGACTCCAGAACTCATCAAAATGTTGCGCCTCCCTGAGATGCACTAAGAATATCCTGTGTCACCTTAACATAATCCACAATACTCTGAAAATAACCATCAAACATAACTATCTGATATGTATCCAACTGAAGGGAGACAACCAAACCTTTCACAAACTTTTGAATATTCTCAAACTCATATCTGGACAGGGCGTAGAAGCATGCCTTATACTCAAAAACTGTCATGGAGCCTTGCTCCATATGATCAAACTCATCCCACATATGATCTCTCAAACTTAAAGGCACAAATCTCACCAAAAAGGCATCAACAAACTGATCCCATGAAAACTCCAGAGCATTAACAAGCCTACAACCCACAAATGATATCCAATAATCTCTCATTGCATCTCTCAACTGATAAGAGGTATAACCAACTCCATTCGCGTAGAAAGAGTAAAACACAACTCAGAATACAGGGTATGAAAGAATTTTGCATGATAAAGAATGAAACAAGGGAATTTTCCTAAAGACATCTTATAGCCTCTCGAAAATAGATACGGACGTCTACGTACCGATCTGTGAGACTGATGATAGGCGATTTTACACGCCTATAGTGCTATATTTTACCCATATTTTAGCCATGTTTTGAGGACAAATTATATAATTCATGCACTTTTAGTCCTTTTTCCTGTAAGTGAGCTAACGAACATGATTAGCAAGTTTTCAGGTATAAATGATGCAGAATTCAGCATTTTATGGATAACTTGACGCCAAAGAAAGCTTCACGAAAGGAGAAAACCAAGTCTTGGACGCCAAGGACCAAAAGTGGCGCATGGAAAATCTGTCCCGGGCAAAAACAACAATTCTGAAGACTTTGGGGACTAGCAGTAACTTATTAGGATTAGGATAATGATACCTTAACCTAGTAGGATGGGTTAAGTAATTCATTAGCTTAGTAGGTATAGGATATGGGTATTATAAATACCCTATTTTGCTAGAGATTTTTACACACTTCGAATTACAATTACAATTCTACTTTTCAATTCTTATTCTACTTTCGCAAGACCTTTTCTATTAATTCTACTTTTTATTCTATTCATCTATTCAATTCTTAAATTCCGCAACAAGAGAAACGTTACTTTGCAAGGAATTCACGCCTAACACCTACCACACTTTGCTACACAAAATCTTTATTGTGGTATAGTAACAATGTCTATTGTGATTTCCTTCGCACTCATGGGTAACTAAACTTCTCTGTTGGGGTTATGGAAGCCATATGAGATACTATCTATTGCTATGAGTTTGTGAATTCGTGACACGTATATTGCTTATATCATTATTCTCTTCATCTTAATCTAAATTCTTTGTGGTTGCAAACGCATAGAATACGCCAGTATAGCATTAACTTGTTCGAAAGAAAAGTTATATGTCTGGAAAAGAGATAATGTCAAGGTAATAGGGTCTCATCCCCTATTAAAAAGTTAGTGCCGTAACTGGATTAACCTCTTGGAGAATTTGTACCGTTAGATACGCTTTAAGCTCGAAAGAGTTAAAGTGAAATATTCCCTGTTTAGGTCGAAAGACGCTTGGATTTACCATCGAATACAATTCTCTATAAGCACATGCATGTCTGAATTCCACATAACTAATAGCCAATAGAGACGTACAACTCATAAGGTGGACATAACCCCAACTTCTCAATTCTCATCGTTTACATCTTACTAAACATTCTTTCTTTTTACTTTGCTATTTTCAGTTTTTACTCTACTATTTTGTTACATTACTTGCACGACAAGACTCCCCCCTTTTTACGAGACTTGCACTAAAAGTCTAGTAATCTTTGCTTACTTGTTGACCAAGCTATTCCCTGTGGGATCGATACCCAACCCAGTTGGGTTCTATATTTGACAAACGACCGCTTTACACTCCTACGAGAGTTGTATATTGAGCGTTATCAAAAATTGGCACCGTTGCCGGGGAATACAAGTGTCAATTAAGTTCGTAATAATTACTAGACCCTTTGGTCAAATATTCTCATACTTTTACTTTTAGTTTTTGTTTTTGTTTACTGCAGGTTTTTATTCAGTGCATGCCCCATACCCGAAGTTCTGGTCAACCGCTATTACCTATCAATCCTGAACCACAATGTATTCGCAGAATGAAGGCACAACATGAAATTGAAAGGATGACTACTCAACAGGAACAGGCGAGACTAGCTGCGCTAGCCGCCGCCCAAGTGCATCAACAAAATATTGATAACCCTGGGCGAGCAACAAATTCTGACGATGAGGATCTAGGTGATGACGAGTTACTAAACCCTAGGCATGCCGCTGGGATCGCAACACCTGCCAACAGAAGAGATCGTCAAGCTAGGTTTAGGCCTGAACTCCAAGCTATGCAGCCAGCTTTCGACGATGATGATGATGATCTTGATGGAGCCGGAGCAACAGGAGCCATTATTCCTCCACCATTGGCACCCGGAGCCAAGTTCAACATCACGAGCACCATGATTCAGTTATTGCAACTCAAGGGATTATTTGGACTAGCAGGCGATGATCCGAATATGCATCTCATCAACTTTATTTCTACATGCAAGTCGTTTGACAATCCTGGAGTTGGTCAGAATGCAATTCGGTTACACTTATTTCCATTATCTCTGTCTGGGGAGGCAACTCTATGGTTGAATGGGCTGACTCCTGATTCAATTACAAATTGGAGGCAATTGAGAGATGCTTTCCTCGAAAGATTCTTTCCGCTATCCAAAAGAGCACAATTGAGAGATGAAATCAACAACTTTCGTCAGCTTCCAACTGAAGCCCTTCATGAAACATGGGAGAGGTTCAAGACAAAGCTAATGAGGTGCCCAAACCAGCACATGACTAATGTTCACCTAATGGAGATACTTTACAGAGCCTTGAATTCAATAACTAAACCAGTTGTGGATAATGCGGCTAAAGGATCATTCATGGACCTCACCTTTGGTCAGGCAAGCAATATGCTAGATCGGATGACGAAGCAAAGTAGAGCTTGGCATACTAGGGATTCTGAGGTAGCAAGCTCCACTTTATCTATTGGCATGACCGCAGAGCAGAGGCGTAGACAAGAGGAACGTGACCAAGATATGGCGCACATGAAAACACAAGTGGATCTTCTTACAAAGCATCTATTATCAGGGAAGACCGAAAAAGTTAAATCCATTGTAGCACATGGAAGAGACGAATCTGATACGGAGGAAGAATCCAACTACTTGAATAATCATGGGGGTTTCCGAGGCAATGCCCAAGGAAACCAAGGTTGGAACTACTATGAGAAATCTGGAAACAAGGACCAAGGTAGTTGGAAGAACAAGAATGACAATAATGGTTTGTATGTTCCCCCTGGAAGACGTGACGCCACCACATCTAGTTCTGGAAGTATGGAAGACATGATGGCTAAATTACTGAAAGGAGTGGAAGCAACTAGCGCAGGAGTAACGGAGGTAATAAATGATTTGTCCTCTATGAAGAAATTAGTTGATTCACATTCCACTTCAATCAAGCAAATAGAGCAGCAATTGAGCCAACTTTCAGCAGCACTCAATCAAAGAAAGACTGGCACCTTACCTAGCGACACTGTGCAAAACCCAAGGAATGATGGGTCATGCATGGCTATTACTACCCGAAGCGGTAAGGTGCTGGAAACTTCATCAAAAGGCAAGAAAGTGGTTGACAAAGTAGCGGATATTGATGATAAGGTGGAAGGAGAAGATTCCGCAGAAATCACCCACGACGTCCATGACGTCACACCGAATATGTTACATCCTGAAAAGGCTGAAAAATGGAAGCAAGAGGAGAAGAAAGCTGTGGAGAGAACAATTCCATACCCACCACCACCTTTTCCTCAAAGATTGAAGAAGGTGGCGGATGATACAAAGTTCAACAAATTCATGACTATGTTAAAGAAGCTGACCATTAATGTTCCGTTGGTGGAGGCACTTGAACAAATGCCTGGGTATGCAAAATTTATGAAGGATCTTTTGACGAAAAAGCGGGCAGCAAGCTATGAGTTGAAATATAATGTTCATCACTGCAGCGCCATAGCTACCCGATCACTAGTTCAGAAGAAGGCTGACCCCAGAGCTTTCACTATTCCTTGCACTGTTGGATCTTTGAATTTTGCCAAGGCATTATGTGATTTAGGAGCCAGCATCAATTTGATGCCATTATCTATCTATAAAAAGTTGGGGTTAGGTGATCCTACTCCAACCAATATGAGGCTCGTAATGGCGGATAGGTCGGTAAAACGACCTGTTGGGATTCTATGTGATGTATTGGTAAAGGTTTCTTCATTCATCTTTCCGGCAGACTTTGTTATTTTGGATTGTGAAGTAGACTCAGAAGTTCCCATAATCTTGGGGCGCCCTTTCCTTGCTACAGGAAGCGTGCTTATTGATTTAAGAGCTAATGAGCTTTCATTCCGAATAAATGACGAAGTGGTTCGCTTTGATGTGTGCAAATCAATGAAGCAACCCAAAGAGCTGAACGTATTTTTGGTGGCTGATGTTTACTTTGATGATGAGAAAGAATTACTTGAAGAAGAGCAAATTATTGATGACCCAGTGGCGGTTGTGCTCATGAATGGAGAGAGTAAGGATGCTAAAAATTGCGGAGAAGCTATTTGTGCTCTATTAGGATTAGGGACATATCGCCATGCTCCCAAGAAGCTGGACCTCGATCTCAAAAATCGACCCACACCACCAGCCAAGCCATCTATTGAAGAGCCACCCACGTTAGAATTGAAGGAGCTGCCTAGTCATTTAAAGTATGCATTCTTAGGAAGCGGAAATACACTTCCAGTCATTGTGGCAACAGATTTGGGTAAGCAACAAGTTGCAGCTCTCATTGATATTCTACGGAAGTATATAAGAGCCATTGGATGGACCATTGCTGATATTATTGGTATTCCACCTGGGATTTGCACACACAAGATTCAGCTTGAAGAAAATTGCACACCCACCATTGAGCATCAAAGGCGTCTCAATCCACCTATGCAAGAAGTGGTGAAGAAAGAAATTATCAAGTGGTTAGACGCAGGAGTCGTGTATCCAATCTCCGACAGTACATGGGTAAGCCCGGTACAATGTGTTCCCAAGAAAAGAGGCATGACGGTGGTCGCAAATGAAAAGAATGAGCTTATTCCACTCAGACCCATCACCGGATGGAGAGTATGCATGGACTACAGAAAGCTGAATTCTTGGACACTCAAAGATCACTTTCCAATGCCATTTATGGACCAAATGCTAGATCGATTAGCGGGGAAAGGATGGTTTTGTTTCTTAGACGGTTATTCAGGCTATAATCAGATTTGTATTGCCCCCGAAGACCAAGAGAAGACAACATTCACATGTCCATATGGCACGTTTGCCTTCAAACGTATGCCATTCGGGCTATGTAACGCACCAGCCACCTTTCAACGTTGTATGATGTCCATTTTTTCTGATATGGTTGAAGATACTTTGGAGGTATTGATGGACGATTTTTCATTCGTTGGTGGGTATTTTGAAGCGTGCTTGGCAAACCTAAGTATGGTGTTGCAAAGATGTGTAGAATTCAACCTAGTTTTTAATTGGGAAAAATGCCACTTCATGGTTAAAGAAGGTATCGTTCTGGGGCATAAAATCTCCGAAAGAGGGATTGAGGTTGATCGAGCAAAAATTGTGGTTATTGAGAAGCTACCACCACCAATTTCCGTAAAGGGAATTCGTAGTTTCCTCGGTCACGCAGGTTTCTATCGGCGGTTTATCAAAGACTTCTCCAAAATTGCTAGTCCATTGTGCAAGATCTTGGAGAAAGATGCAAAATTTGACTTCAATGAAGATTGTTTGAAGGCATTCGAACGCCTCAAAGGAAAACTAATTGAAGCTCCTATCATGGTAGCACCAGATTGGTCTTTACCATTCGAAGTCATGTGTGATGCTAGTAGGATAGCTGTGGGCGCTGTACTTGGCCAGAGGAAGGAGAAATTATTCCATCCTATCTACTATGCTAGCAAGGTCCTGAACGAAGCCCAAAAGAACTACACTGTCACAGAACAAGAGCTCCTAGCGGTTGTGTACGCTTTTGAGAAGTTCCGTGCTTATTTGTTGGGGACCAAAGTGATCGTTCATACAGACCATGCAGCTCTAAGATATCTAATGACAAATAAGGATGCGAAACCAAGACTAATTCTATGGGTGTTGCTACTACAAGAATTCGATTTCGAAGTTAAAGATAGAAGAGGTTGCGAGAACCAAGTGGCTGATCATCTATCTAGACTCGAAAACGAGCATATGGCGCAGCCTGAAATTGAGATTGATGATGCATTCCCTGATGAGGAGATCTTACCAATGATAGTGGAAAAGTTACCATGGTATGCCGACTTTGCAAATTTTGCGGTAAGTAATGTGATACCTGCAATCTTATCTTACCATCAAAGGAGGAAGTTTATGCATGATGTAAAACACTACTTTTGGGATGAGCCATATTTGTTTCGACGATGCGCGGATGGTGTTATTCGATGATGTATATCCCATGAAGAGGTGCCTAATATATTGGAAGCATGCCACATTTCCCAAGTTGGGGGACATCACGCAGGTAATCGGACAGCAAGAAAGGTATTGCAAAGCGAATATTATTGGCCTTCGATATTTAGAGATGCCTACGACTTTGTTAGAAGATGTGACCAATGTCAGCGACAAGGTGCTATTTCGAAACACCATGAGATGCCCATGTCAAAAATCCTTGAAGTAGAGCTCTTTGACGTATGGGGTATTGATTTCATGGGTCCATTCGTAAATTCGTTTGGAATGAAGTACATCCTAGTTGCTGTAGATTATGTCTCAAAATGGGTTGAAGCAGTAGCGTTGGCCGACAATGAGGGAAAGCGTGTTGTTGCATTCTTGAAGAGAAATATCTTCTCTCGCTTTGGAGTACCACGTACTATCATAAGCGATGGAGGATCCCACTTTTGCAACAAGCTATTCAAATCCGTGTTGGCAAAATATGGTGTCAAGCAACATAAGGTAGCCACACCTTATCACCCACAAACTAGCGGCCAAGTAGAGGTTTCCAACCTAGAGATCAAGCAAATCCTTGCTAAAACGGTGAATGCTAATAGGAAAGATTGGTCTAGGAAGCTGGATGATGCACTATGGGCGTATAGGACTGCATTCAAAACACCCATTGGCATGTCCCCGTACCAACTAGTTTATGGGAAGGCTTGTCACTTACCTATTGAGCTTGAGCATAAGGCATTGTAGGCGTTGAAGCGATTGAATTTGAATTGGGATGATGCAATAAATCTGAGATTGGAGCAACTGAACGAGATGGACGAATTCCATCTCCATGCTTATGAAAGATCAGACCTATACAAAGAGCGGATGAAAAAGTATCATGATCAGCGGATTGTTTGACGAAGCTTCCAAAAGGATGATATGGTACTTCTTTTCAACTCCAGACTGAAGCTATTCCCAGGTAAGTTAAAGTCCAAGTGGACTGGTCCATACAAAGTTAACCAAGTCTACTCGTCTGGAGTAGTAGAGTTGGAAGACAATAATGGTGTTGTCTTCAAAGTGAATGGCCAACGAGTAAAACCCTATATCGGTCCTCTTGATTCGATAAATTATATGGCCATCACTTATCTCGACGAAGTCTAAGTACTCGAGGTAACTATGTCGTGCTGCGACAATAAATCAAGCGCTAGATGGGAGGCAACCCATCGTTTATCATTTTTCATTTTTTTCTTTCGTTCTAGTACGTGTTTTGCTTTTGATAAATAAAAATCCAAAAATAAGAGTCGTGCCACGACCAAAACTAAGGCGCTTGATGGGAGGCAACCCATCGTTTTAATAGTTTTTATTGTTTTGAGCAAATGTAGGTGCAAGAGGTGTAAAACGAGGAGATTGGTTTCAAATTTCGATTTGGACGTATTGCATGTTAAAGGTGGTAAGTTAGGAATGAAGATGCAAAAGGCTATGGATTGAGCATTGCTCATGAAAATATAGGCATCGAACAAAACTAGGCCTAGGTAAAACTAGGCCACGAACAAGGCAAGGCCTATACTATGGCCTAAGATCTCGGAATCTAGTGTGCCATAGCATAGGCGCCGCCCATGCCCAAGTATGCCATAGCATAGGCGCCGCCTATGCTAAAGCCTTTTGTCTCTGAATATCATATGCCATGCTAAAGGCGCCGCCTATGCCTAAGAATGCCATGGCATAGGCGCCGCCTATGCTCAACAATGCTATGCAAAAGGCGCCGCCTATGCCAAGCATAGGCAAAGCAAAAGGCGCCGCCTATGGTCACTTATTGTCTCCAAATCCGATTTTAAATGGGTCAAAACCCGACCCGACCTTCTCCTATAAATATGAGACTTAGTCTTGAACCAAAAACACATTGGAAACCTAGCTTAGGCGCCGCCTATAGTCTCCAAATCCTCTCAAAAAATAATTTTCCTTTTGCTCTTTCTCTTCACAAGAATATCAACCAAAGGCATCAATCAAGTAAGTACTACTTTGTTCTTCATTTACATTCCGTAAGTAATACACTTCTATGCCTATTATGAATTGATAATTCTTGAAGAAGTATTGGTGATGTGAATGTGTTTGAATTGTTGATATACAACTACGTGAGTGAATGTATACGTAAGGATGATCTTAACTTATTCCCAACTTGAATTTGATTTTGATGCATTGTCATACTCTTGCTGAATTGCTATGGTCACTAAAATTTCATAATCTTGTCACTTGCATACTTACATGTTGGAATGACTTGTTCATTGGAATAAGACTTATAGTTGCCTACCGACATAGGAGGTTGTGATTATTGATAGATACTATACTTTGATTCAATCCCTATGTAGTAGTCTTGATATATCAAACATGAAAGTATTGCTAAGATTATAAGAAGTATGACTGCTCTGATTTTATTGTTGGAATATAGCACCTAAAACGTATGTCGATGAAGTCTGACTAGTCGACCACTTTCACTTCACTAGTCTGTACCAACAAACTAAGTGTGGGGTGGTGCCCCTACTGCTCGTTTATAGATTGTATCCATCGAGATGATGCTAACATAAACATTATTTTAGTCTCAGGTACAATGGCACCCAAAGCAAGACAAGGCAAAGATAAGGCTACCACTTCACAAAAAGGCAAGAAAATAGGCCGAAAAGAGCAAGGAGAATCATCCTTGATGCAATTACCATGCCGCATGTTCGGAATAAAATGGGTTCTTGAGGAGGGAGCAAAGGAATGGTATAGGAACAACAAAGAAAGAAAATATGTTCATGTGGACTTGATAAACAAGGAAAGCCTAGCAAAGAAAGAACCGCGCATGTTGGCCAAGATCATGGCATTACATCTTGATTTCATCTTACGAGACATGGGAGAGTGTAATATCGATATAACAAGAGAATTCTATGCCAACTGGTCGCCAAAAACCACAGGAAGCGAAGTCAAGATTCGGGGCCAAGTGTTACAACTCAATGCGGATTTCTTCAACTCCTTTCTTGTCTTGCCTTCAGTCGATCCATCACCATTCAAGGAGCTGTACAATAGACCTCCATATAGAGCTATTCGACACACACTTTGTGGAACAAGATCCATGGCACGCTGGAGTAGACACAAAGACACTGGTCGACACAACACTTTCCCATATGCTTCTTTGAATAGGGAAGCAAGGATATGGTTGCGCATGGTCAACTCTTGCCTCATTCCAGGGATGCAATACACAAAAATAACAAGAGATAGAGTGTGCTTGGTATACGCATTGATAACGAATGTCCCTATCAACATTGGGGCAATCATCCGATCTACAATGCGGAAGGCTAGGCTACACAAGCGGTCCCATTTCAGCTTCGGCAATCTGTTGACTGCAATCTTGAGGAAGGAAGACATCGAAGAGGAACCAACTGATCATAAACTCCCACACAATCCGAAGAAGGTTGACCTCACAAAGGTCAAAGATGCTGAATCAACACATGGAATCAACCTTACTACGGCAGAGAGACATGCTCGGGATGAGAGTTTCTCCCGCCATATGTACGGCATGATGAGGTTTACAATGATGAGCGGAGGTCGTGTTCCAACTGCTGCAGAGCTCCAACAGCTGGACTATGACTACCCAATGAATGAGCATGCAAAGGCCATGTGTGGAGTAGGGGTATACTTTGAGGAACCTCTTGATGACGATGTGCCAACTGATGATGATCGCAGAATGCCAAACTCCGACATGGAGGAGAACTCTGATGGCGACGACTCTGATGATGATTCCGACGAAGGGGGTATGACCCCCGACATAGAGAAGGAGTCCGACTGACCAGGTTCTTCGTATTTATTTTTCACTGAGGGAAGTGTGTCCCGTCTAAGTGTGGGGTGGTGGTATTTGCATGCTATACTCCTTTATCCGCATTTGCATTTGCATTCATGTTTGTTTGCTTAGCTTAGTTTTTTTCGTTTTTCGCTTAGTTTTTTTTTCGTTCTCATTTATTTTTTTGTTTCTTTTACTTAACTTCGCATGAAATTATTCTGACAGGCAGCATGAGATTATGACAAGAGTTTGTGCTACAATCATGACTATTGAGACGTTTAGGCTCTAATTGTGACTCACTATGTGATATTGTTTGGTTTAATTCCTTCATCTGTTGGGTCAAGAGTCTATACTACTCCCAATAAAGTCGACCATGTACCTTGTGTATGTGAGATAATAGTATATTCTGTGCTTGTGGCTGATGCTAGAACTTGCCTGGTATGTATGTAAAGCGAAAATAAAGAGTGCAAGTCTAGGAGATGATTTAGGCATTTCTTTGGCAACCTATGATTATTTACCTTCTTTTTACCTACCCATGTACATTATCCTAGTCAACCCCTTTTGAGCCTTTAGCCTATTTTCTTTGACAACCTCATATGTAAGCCGAATCCATTTTTTTCAAGACCATAATTTGACCCAAATTCCTAAGTGCTTTAAAGTGTAAAGTCATGTGACAAAATAAGAGGGAAATTGGGTGAATACGATGCTTTAGAATGTATTGGTACTTGAATTCATTATGAAAAAGAAGTGCTATCATAAGAGGTATGTTATGAAAAGAAAAAGGAAAGGAAAACTAAAAAGTTGGTTATGTTTAAAAATTGAAAAACAAAAGAGGAGAAGAAGGGTGGTAGAATAAAAGAAAGTAGAAAGGTTGTTTGAAAGAAAAAGTGTTAATGATATAATGTGATGTATTAAAGCGCTTAGGAACATAGTCACTATTTCTGGCCAAAATAGTCCTACCCGTCCCTTAGCCTACATTACAACCATCAAAAGACCTATTTGATCCTAAGCTTAGCATTCTGACATTTAGTGGAGCATTACACTAAGGGCAAGCCTATGGTCATCAGTTATAACATATGAATTCTTTGTGAGAGTGAGAGCAAGGATATTTTTTTTTTATATATACCCATGTTTCGATAAATATGCTATACATGTGAGTGATTATGGGTAATGCATTGTGAGACACACATGGTTGATGAGTTTTGGGTAGTCATGTATGATTCTTTGTGCCTTAACCTTTGAATATGAGTTGACCACCATCACGAGTCTATGCTAGAGGTTAAATTGTTTCTACTAATGATCGGAAAACTACTCTTTGTTGATGATTGTTGTGCTTGTCTTGACGAATATTTTGTGTTGTTGCTGTGAAACCCTAAGTAAATGTTAAGAGGGACATGATATTTTGTTCGAGGACGAACAAAGCTTCAAGTGTGGGGTGTTGATGATAGGCGATTTTACACGCCTATAGTGCTATATTTTACCCATATTTTAGCCATGTTTTGAGGACAAATTATATAATTCATGCACTTTTAGTCCTTTTTCCTGTAAGTGAGCTAACGAACATGATTAGCAAGTTTTCAGGTATAAATGATGCAGAATTCAGCATTTTATGGATAACTTGACGCCAAAGAAAGATTCACGAAAGGAGAAAACCAAATCTTGGACGCCAAGGACCAAAAGTGGAGCATGGAAAATCTATCCCGGGCAAAAACAACAATTCTGAAGACTTTGGGGACTAGCAGTAACTTATTAGGATTAGGATAATGATACCTTAACCTAGTAGGATGGGTTAAGTAATTCATTAGCTTAGTAGGAATAGGATATGGGTATTATAAATACCCTATTTTGCTAGAGATTTTTACACACTTCGAATTACAATTACAATTCTACTTTTCAATTCTTATTCTAGTTCCGCAAGACCTTTTCTATTAATTCTACTTTTTATTCTATTCATCTATTCAATTCTTAAATTCCGCAACAAGAGAAACGTTACTTTGCAAGGAATTCACGCCTAACGCCTACCACACTTTGCTACACGAAATCATTATTGTGGTATAGTAACAATGTCTATTGTGATTTCCTTCACACTCATGGGTAACTAAACTTCTCTGTTGGGGTTATGGAAGCCATATGAGATACTATCTATTGCTATGAGTTTGTGAATTCGTGACACGTATATTGCTTATATCATTATTCTCTTCATCTTAATCTAAATTCTTTGTGGTTGCAAACGCATAGAATACGCCAGTATAGCACTAACTTGTTCGAAAGAAAAGTTATATGTCTGGAAAAGAGATAATGTCAAGGTAATAGGGTCTCATCCCCTATTAAAAAGTTAGTGCCGTAACTGGATTAACCTCTTGGAGAATTTGTACCGTTAGATACGCCTTAAGCTCGAAAGAGTTAAAGTGAAATATTCCCTGTTTAGGTCGAAAGACGCTTGGATTTACCATCGAATACAATTCTCTATAAGCACATGCATGTCTGAATTCCGCATAACTCATAGCCAATAGAGACGTACAACTCATAAGGTGGACATAACCCCAACTTCTCAATTCTCATCGTTTACATCTTACTAAACATTCTTTCTTTTACTTTGCTATTTTCAGTTTTTACTCTACTATTTTGTTACATTACTTGCACGACAAGACTCCCCCCTTTTTACGAGACTTGCACTAAAAGTCTAGTAATCTTTGCTTACTTGTTGACCAAGCTATTCCCTGTGGGATCGATACCCAACCCAGTTGGGTTCTATATTTGACAAACGACCGCTTTACACTCCTACGAGAGCTGTATATTGAGCGTTATCAGAGACTCTATTAGACATCCCGTTCTTACACCGTTAAGACCAATAAAACCTGGCTGCTTTGATACCAATTTATCACGTCCCAAAAATGAGGGTCATGATGGCACTTGTCGCAGCGTACCTTGACAAGTAAGACTATCACTCAAACTGATACGAATAGAGAAAAAGACAAAAATACCCAAGGTAAGACTTCTAGAATGAAGCCGAACCATATAAATAATCATAACAATGCGGAAAGAACTTATCCAACACACCAATCATGCCCAAAACGAGGTGTCAATAGTGTAAGAATTACTAATACAATCTAAGAGTTAAATACATCAGAAAAATAACCACAAAGGAATAATAACTGTCTCTGAATCCTAAAAAAGACATAACTAGTATAGAAAGATAGAGGTGAAACTAGGACGTATGAATGTCCAACCGCTACCTTGGAAGCTCCAACAATTTTGCAATATTTTTTTTACAAAATTATTAGAAAACCGACCACATGTGGTCGGTTTTTTCTAAAAAAAATTCAAAAAACTTTCTAGAAAACGGACCATTCTATCATACAACCAATATTGTGATTGTATACTTTACCTATGTCTTGAAAGGTGGAGAGATTGTTTCGATAAATCTTAGTTTAAGAAAAAATAATTCAAAACATTTCTACGACAGTTAAAGTAATAAAATGGATAAATAAAAGACCTCCCTAACCTCTTCATGATCTCTATTATTAATATCATGTTTAAGATAACTTTATATTCACTCTTTATGTAATAATAAAATGGGCATGAAATGTGATGTATGATAAACTTTAATACACTTGAAAAACATACTTGAAAGAGTATAAGAACACCTTTATGCTCATTATCTCTTTATTTGCTTTGTCTATATTTCTTCTATGCTATCATTCTATAACAACTCTGATGTCATTTTAAAAGAATTTGAACAGAATATTATAACAGTATGGTGGTGTTTGTCCTTTTTATCAAGTATTTCTAATCAGCATATATTATTTGAAAAGTTTATTTCTCTGTTTCCCTAATCAGAAATAAGGGAGGTGTTAATTGTGTGGAGCTTGGAACTCAATTCTAGTCCGGAGTATTGAGTTATATTGTGTAGGTTGTTGTATCTTGGAGGGGACAAGTCAATGTGTGTTACTGCTGGATCGGAGAAACATTTATATATCCGCGCCTTAGCCAAAGAATAAGAAATAAATATTTTTCTTTATTCAGTTGTAATCTGCTGTAACAATTATTGTAATTTTATTTCAAGCTTTTTGTAATATTCACCAACACTAGATCATTGCTTTCGTTAATGGGTCTCAGCTTTTTGATCTAATAATGTCTATCCATTTTGACTTTCTATCCGTGAATAAAAAAGTAGTACACAATTTTAATTTTTTTCAAAGCATTAACTTCATTATCCTAGAGGGTTAGGAAACGATTGTTGTTTGGTATATACTATTAGCTGATTGAGTTGGATAACCTTTTAGATATTCGTGGGTGTTCCTCAGCATGTACATGAGGCAAAGGATCCGTACAAACTTTCTCGAGGTGGAAAATTAAAAGGTATAATTTGTTAAACATCGGAATATGATCAATGATGGGAGAAAGAGACGAATTTAGGAGGCATCAAGTGGAGAATGATCGAGAGAGTGCTTCGTATGTTTCAAAGTGATTTTTCATAAATGGTAAGAAGTATTAGGAAAACATATAGTTGGAACGCTAAATTGTGCCGCGAAGTTGAAAAACAATTAAGATTTCTTTGTTTCGAAAATATTTTGCCTTGTTTGCGAGTTCTCGGATTTGATTTTGGGAGAATTAGTTTTCTTATAGGTTGGAAGTGGAATTTTGATAGATGTTAGTGTTTTTTCTTTAGGTTTTGCATCTCTCCATGGATAGATAAAACTTTATATCTCTTATCGACGACCCTGTATGTATGTATTAGATGTCTGCATGTGTGCTCTCTCCTCATCAAAGTGGTGTTTATTTATGTTGTAATCCCTTTAGGATACATGGTAATTTATATATATATATATATAGTTTAGATTGTGGTGTAATTATTGTAAGTCTATGAATGTTTTTTTTATTGGATTGAGAAATGCTAATAGGAGTATGTTCAAACGTGCATTACGAATGAGATATATAGTCTATATATAATGTATCAATCATTCTTTACTAATAATTAATGGCTTAAAAGACATTTTCCTGGATTTGTTATGAAAAGTTAGTGATTTCGGTTAGATAGTTCTTATTATTATTATCTTGTGGTTGTAGTATTATCCCGGTGTTAGTTTATTTTGAAGTTATCTTGTGTGTTTGTTATACTGTTATCGGTTGGGTCTATCGGAAACAACCTCGATCTCTACTTCACCTGAAGTAGTGATATGATCTGCGTACATCTTACCCTCCCCAGACCCCACTATGTGGGAAGTTATTGTTGTCGTTGTTATGAATAGTAAAATCCAAAGATAGAGAAAGCACAACGAAAAATTGGTGTAAACAATTAAAAACAAGCTAAGGAAACCATGCATGTGGTTGCTGGCTGGCTTTACTGCTGTGGCTTTCAATGAGGGGATTTAGAGGATGATGGTAGTATTGCGAGAGGGAAAATTAAGAAGCAGAACAACATAAAAGTTTGTGGTGGAAGACTCAAAAGTGAAGGGGAACGATTAGATAAAGGATTAGAGATTCTGTTGGAGATTGGGATGGAAACAGTGAGGGAAGAAGAGAATGCAAACTCATGTAATTGCACTTATGCAGTGCTAGATATCGTTTTATATTTATGCCTACAAGTAAAAAGGTACTCTCCATGTCTCATTATAATTATTAAATGTTCACTTATTTGTAAGTTTTAAGAACTCTAAAAATAATTGATATTTAGTTATTTTCTTAAGGAATTTAATGGGCATAAATTAAAGGTCATAAAAAATGAAGACTCGCCATGTCTCGATATGTGATCAAGCCTTTAATTACATAGTCAATAAAATTGGAGTTTCTAAGCCAAAAGTAAGGGGAAGTGCTAAATAGCCACAATTTTTTGGCCCAAATTTGACCACAATTGTGAAAAGACTTTTATAGCCTTGTTTAGATTTTACCACATTAATATGTAGTTATAGTTAATTAATATAAATGAATAGAATATGTTAAATATTTAAACCATTATGATAGAACAATGAAATTATTATATATTGGGACATGGTATGCAATTAAGTGGAAGTAATTGAGTTTTTTGGTAATTGGAAGAGGTGATCGAAACAACCTCTTCTATATAATAGAAAATAAATACTAAACATATTTACATAATTTGCAACTTTTAAATGTTTTTATTATTCATAAAAATTATTGAGGATTTAACAGTGACCACGTGCAAAACAAAAACACACACAATTCGAATGCATGCATCTAGAGGATCAAAGACTCAAATTATTATTATTTATTGATATTGTATGTAAATGTATACGGAATATAATTAACTGCTGAAGTCATTTACTATATATATATGGATTTAAGTTGTACTATGCAAAGAATTTTTACACTATGATCATGCATTTGCCTCTAGATGCATGCATTCGAATTGTGCCATGTGCCATTTGCCTGCTATAAATAGAGAGGGGCTTGGTGCTTTGAGTGTTCATTACAAAATACTACATATCAATATAAAATTAATTAGAGTCTAGCTTTTATTGTGTCCGAAAGATCAGATCATCAAGTGTCCGATCGAGAAGATGGACGAGCCTCTGGACAATTGCGCAGTAATAATATTTGTCATCCTCATCTGCATATTTCTCATTAGAGCGTTCATTATATGGGTGGTCATGCCCAATATTTGGATCATTAGGGTTTCTTACTTTTGGTGCTTTTCTTTATTATTGTCTTTCTTAATTCAGGTCATTAGTCCTGATTTTATATCTATATCTCTATATATCAAAAAAATAACTATATATAATATATAGACTCTCCTAAGTCTTCTAGGAGTAGGACTATATATTTATACATCATTAGGGCTATGTTGCTATCTTCTTTCTTTTTTTTTCTTTATTAATTTACGTCGAACTTAATGGCAGTGTAAATGAAAAATTATGTTCATTTATAATTTAATAGTGTAAATGATAATTCATGGCAAACAGAGATTGATATAGTATAGTATGTTGTTTGTGGCCTTTATCCCTTCATTATAAGTACTAAAAAGGATCATCGTATTATAGCTCAGTCCATGCTGTTATGCCCCCTACAAGTTGGGACTCGATTAATTTGGGTTCGTACCGAAAAGTCTAACACTGAGGGTAAAATATTTTATATTAAAAGTAACTTCATATTTAGAATGTAAATTCGAGACTTATATATTAAATATGGAGGATTACTAGTTAGTACATCGTCGGTATTACGCTATAGTTTAGTTTACTTGTTGCAAAAATTAGACAACTTTATAACGAAAACGAATTACTAGAAGTGCACTGTCTATTTAATGTCAAATTTAAATAGGCATTTGCCTTCAAATAAGGATTAATATTTGTACGAACGAGTTTAACATAACATTTTGGTTGTTCAAGTAATAGAATACTCTATTAGTTCCTATTTACTAATTGTGTCTATTTTTTAAAATTTAATTTTTGGTGTCTTATTCTGTAAATTATATTATTCCAAGTTATTATATCAAACGTTATTTTTTTTTTACGACGACGATGTATATCAAATAATCAAATGTGATAAATAAACTGAAGAAAAGGGGTTACGAAATTACACATTGCTCACATGGGCAAGGAATTGATTGATGGGTATGATGGGTTCACGCGGATAATGTTTGACCTAATGTCGTCATCTTTATCTTATTATAGTATTAATTAACGTTGATATATATATATATATATATATATATATATATATATATATATATATATATATGGTTTATTTGTGTAAGTTATGCATGCTTCATACACGTGAGAAATTGGTACTATACATTCCATTACATGGAAGTGGGACATAAGTATATATATACTTGCATGATTCTATTATAAATGACTAGTAAAAACAAACGAAGGGAGTGTTAAATTAGGCGTAATTTACTGTGGTTTCACATTCTCAATTTTATTGAAAAATTATGTTTCATGAACACATAAAAATATACAAAGAAGAACATGAAGATGATTGTTTAAAAATTTGAACAATAAACACAAAGTTAAAGACTTGAAACACGCATAAAGCGTTTTCATAAAAATAATATTTGCTTCCCCTCCTTTGCGAGATTTCTATGAAATTGTATATAAATTATTTTAGTGGATATGATAAGCATATTGAGTCTCACACTAAGTAAATAGTGAAGAGATTCTCCGAAAAGCAAGAAATCAACAACTTGATCTTGGAAATAAAATAACTCTTTGAAAAGATTCGATGAACTAAGATAACTAAAGGAGGATGAAACTAAGGCCACAACCTTTTACTAAAAAACATCTTTTTATAAAAAAACACATTTCTTCATTCAAAATATACCTCTTTTTATTAAAAACAACACCTCTTTATTAAAATACTTATAATTATTAATTTAATTTGAATAACATATCCAACAAACTTTACATGGTCAAGCTACGTAATTGTACGCAAAATATTCATAAAGCTTGTATTTGAGCATCACAATTGATAACTATCACCTTCTCACCCTTAACTTTACTTTGTAGTTTGTACTATTTTCATTCTCTTTTATATGTTTCCTCCATTTTTCATGAGTCAATTTGATTAAGTTTCAAAGTTAAATTATATTAGATTAATTTAATTTTTTAAATTAAAATTAAGATAGGCAAAAATTATAAAAAAAAGTAATACAAATTATTAAAAAAATTTAATTTAATTAGAAAATACATCTTAAAATATTAAGTAAAATTTATATCATTTAACTATCAAAAAAATTCCATATAGAAGAAAATGGAAAAAGTAGTGAATTGAAGAACAACGTGTGTATATCTATAATATATTAAAAGTGTGAAGACCTTTAGAAAATTGATTTGAACTTTTTGTCCTTCATTAAAAGATTATTCTTTAGACAAAACTGTTTTTTTATTATTTTTTTAATTATTATTTAATTATTTTTATTACATTAACTAAACCTCCTAAAATATATGGGACTCCTAAATATTAATTAATGTTTTATTTTTTACTGTTCAACTAGAAAAAATACTCATAAAATATGACTCTATTAAAAAGAATATTTCTATAAATATAGGTACTCTTAAATTTGTAAGTCGGTCTCCTAAAATATATGGAACTCCTAAATATTAATTAATAATTTTTTTCTACTGTTTAACTAGAAAAATACTCCTAAAATAAGACTTTATTAAAAAATATTTCTATAAATATGGTTTTGTGATTGACGTGTGAATTATGTGTGTGCTCAACGAATTTTACAATTTTGACTAGCCCACTCTTTTTGTGCATCTGTAAATATATTAGAATCGTATGTTTTTATTGAAAAGTTTCTATTGTGGTTCTGTTTGAGATATGTATTGCAGCCAAGGCACTACTTTGTATGATTCTGTTTCATAATCTTAATTTGTGTAACAAGGTAGGGCAAGGTTGAGTATGCACTATCCTACAGATCTCAGTCGTGGGACTATATTGTTGTTGTAATTCTGCACTATCCTACAGACCTCAGTCGTGGGACTATATTGTGTTTGTAATCCTAACTCTTACATTTCGGACATAAGATTGTCACGAAAGTTGAGGTTGATACTTTCTTATATGCATCTGGATGTTGTCGTAGGTATGTCATGTTAATATTTATATCCATTGAATTATGTATGTTTTTATGGAGTATTTTGTCATTTTGATGCGCTCTCGATTTTTTAACTTTACGGTTTTACTTTGATCAATTAAGGTCAATTTTTCTTGCCTATTGAAAAAATATGATTGATGCTCATCTAATTTAATTCGGTTGTAGGTCTAGATTGATGGATGCTTGATTTTCTAACCCTCAACTTCTTCACCGTTCTTGTCAACATAATAGAATTCAAGGTGTGTGTATATATGTATATTCTTTGTTTTCATTCAAGTCATTCTTTACGGTCAAAGTCTTCGCTCAGACGAGAATTATTTTCATCAAAATAAAAAATTTGTGATCACTATTGTATTGTTTTATTTTAGTTTACAGGTCGTAGATGAATGTCAGTTGGCTTTGAAGAATTTCTTGTGTAAAGGTTAGGTTTAATTGTATTGTTTTGATACCTTTATTATCTTATTGTCTTATTTTAATTTATAGATAGTAGATGAATGTCAGTCGACTTTGAGAAATTTTTTTAGGTAAAGGTTAAGTTTAATTGTATTGTCTTACTATCTCTATTAGTTTATTAGTTTTTGGTAGTTTGTATTTCATTGATGAATGTCGATCGACTTTGAGGAATTTTTGTGTGTAAACTTTAAGTTTAATTGTATTGTTTTGATATCTCTTTTATCGTATTATTTTGTTGTAATTTACCGGTAGTAGATAAATGTTGGTCGACTTTGAGAATTTTTTTGAGGTAAATGTTAGGTTTAATTGTATTGTTTTAATATATTTTGATACTCTATTATCGTATTATTTTGTTATAGTTTACAGGTGGTAAATGAGTGTCCGACGGCTTTGAGAAAATTTTTGTGTGTGAAGATTAGATTTAATTGTATTGTTTTGATGTCTCTATCATTATATTATTTTATTGCAGTTTATAAGTGGTAGATGAATATCGATTGGATTTTAAAAATATTTTTGATAAATGTTAGGTTTAATAAATAAATTCTCCATTTTTACATACTCAAAAAATATTTAATTTAATTATTGTATCTGTTTAGTGTAACGTTTGAACTTAATAAGTGAGATACACACGCGAGGCGCGTACACCTGAACTAGTATATATATATATATCAACTAACCTACAATAGTGGACAAATCCCGTTGAATGCAAGTGGTTGTTGCTTGATTTAGTTGTTGTTTACTTGATGTTGACAAACACGTGAAAGTATTTAAATTCGTTAAAAAAAATTATTTAGACACATAAAATTAGACACATAAAATTAGTCATATTTCAATCAAATACAGTATTATATACATAATATAACTTTATTCCAATTAAAAACTATACGCTGACCTGATATTTATTAAATGACATGTGCATTATATTGTTAATTATATGACGTGAAAAATAATACGTATTTAACGTATTAAAAAAAATTTCCACATACACTACTTCACTTATCTATATGTGGAATAATATTTTTATTATGTGAAATATTATTTTCATGCCATACAATTTATTACACATCATACAATAATAAGCTGAACTTCCTTTGATCGGCAAGTAGAGAATTAAATATTATTTCATATAATAAAAACATTAATTTGCATATGCTACTTCACTAATCCACGTGTGAATATAATGAAGTAGCATCTGTGGAATAATTTTTTTTAATATGTAAAATATTATTTTTAGCATGTAGAATATTGTCATACAATTTATTACACATTATACAATAAATTGAATTTTCTTTGATCGGTCAGTGGAGAATTAAATATTATTTCATATATTAAAAACATTATTCCGCATATGCTACTTCACGCATCCATATGTGAGAATAATATTTTTAATAAATGAAATACATCATATAATTAATCACATGAGACTACCGAAAATATATAATTAATCAAAGTTTGTATCGTTTGATTATAAAAAAGATGTGTTTTGTAATTATTCGGTATGTTTGACTATAAAATACAGCAATGTGCTGATTAACGAGACTGATCTAATCGGATCAAGAGATCTCTACACTAAGTTAGTAGTATATTCTTTCTCCTAACTTAAAATAATGAGAAAACAAAATTAGACAAAGAAAATTATAATAACATTATTGACCCTTTACTAAGTTAATTCAGGATATATAGAGTCAAGTGCAGAGGCGGAGTCAGAATTTCATTTAAGGGGGTTCAATATTCAAAGTAAACTTAGTCGAAAGGGGTTCAACACCTACTATAATCACATAAAAAATAATTTTAATTATGTATAAATAGTATATTTTTCCGTCGAAGGGGGTTCATCCGAACTCCGTAAAAAAGGCTAGCTCCGCCCCTGATCAAGTGTCAATAAATTATCAATCATGGTTGGAATATCGTAGGTTATTACACGTCATTTTTTTAGTCTGGTAATCAAAACATCATAGTTGAAACTATCTTAAGAGTTCAATGTATAATATTTTCAACTCCACGACAAATTATTAATGGCTATGTTTTAGTTACATGAGATTGAAAGTTGTTATTCATGAATTTTATCCCAAACGTTAATATTTACTCAATCAAATTAAACTAAAGAGTACTTTCCTCACGAAACAAATTTAAATGACCATTTTTCAGATACCTAAGTTTGAATAGTTTTGACAAAAATATTAGTATTTTTATATAAGAAAAAAATATTTTAAAATTTAAATTTACTAAAATAAATAAATAGAAAGATTAAATTTTTATATCAAAGTCAATTAAAATAATAAAATTGATTTACTTTAAACATTTAGTTGCAATTAATTAAGATAATTTTTTATTTTGTCATGATCTATGCTGCACCGATAAAATTTTGAGAGTTGAAGAGAACTTTTATCTATTTTTTAAAAAGTACTTTAACTTGTTAATGATTGTGATTTATAATAATTTTTACGTAATTATCAAATAATATATTTACTCCTTGTGTCCCAATTTATGTGGCTTCGATACAATTTTGAGATTCATTAAATTTTTTATATATCTTTTAAATATTTTAAGTTGTTAATTATTATGATTTCCAGTACTTTTTCTTTAATCTCAATTTATGTGGCATTGCTAAAATAATGAGAGTCAATAAAATTTCTATATGTCTTTTAAATATTTTAGGTTATTAATTATTGTGATTTGTGGTAACAAATTAGGTTTGAACATGATAGACAATTAAATAAATAAAAACAATTATTTCCAATATGTAGTTATAGTTAATTAATATAAATTAATAGAATATATTAAATATTTAAATCATTATGATGAAACAATGAAATTATTATATATTGGAGCATGGTATGTAATTAATGGAAGTAGGTGAATTATTTGGTAATTACATGAGGGGTCGAAACCACCTCTTCTATATAATAGAAATTTTGTTACCTTTGTTCAAACACACATAACATACGAGGTTCACACACCCTTATCTATATCTATATCTATATCTATATCTATATCTATATCTATATCTATATCTATATCTATATCTATATCTATATCTATATCTATATCTATATCTATATCTATATCTATATCTATATCTATATCTATATCTATATCTATATCTATATCTATATCTATATCTATATCTATATCTATATCTATATCTATATCTATATCCTTATCTATATCTATATCTATATCTATAATCTATATCTATAATATATTAAAAGTGTGAAGGGCCTTAGAAATGTTGTTTGAATTTTTTGCCCATCATTAAAAGTCTTTGTTTTAGAAAAAATCGTCTTTTCACTATTTTTCCTAATATTTAAGAGTTAGAAATTAATTAAATATATTTACGGTAAGACCTTTCCTTATTAGAAGTCATTAGAATTTCACTATTTTTTTCTAATTTAAGAGTTGAAAATTAATTAAAGATTTAAAAAATCTAAAAATAAATGCAAAACCGTTAGAATAAGAAACATTTTAAAAGTACCAGATTTTTACAAGTTTTAAGTACGTAACAGGTATGTAATCAATGATTTTGTAAAAATAAGACTTTAAAAATAAGAAAGATTTTAAATATAAAAAAATAATAATAATCGTAACATAAATATGGTTCAAATTAATGCGTCTCTCTTAACCCGTGGCAACAAGGGAAAGAGGTACTACATGGAAAACACAAAAATGATGATTCATCAACCACTTGAAACTTCAAGTGGTATGTTTATATATTTATGTTTACATTATTTTATTAAAGCGTGAAAGATTTTTGAAAGTGATTTAAACTTTTACACTTTATTAAAAATCATCGCAATAGATAAAATCATTTAATTTTAAATAGTCAAACGTTACACGTGCGAGGCACGTGCAGTTAAACTAGTTATATTAAAAGTGTGAAGGAACTTAGAAATATTATTTGAACTTTTGTCATTCATTTAAAGACTCTGTAATAGACAAAATCACCTTTTCCCTATTTTACTCAAATTATTATTTATTTTTATTTATAACAATTGCTCCAAAATATATGAAAAAAATTATGATAAAATAAAGACTTTTAACTACTAAAATATATGATAAGTTTTTTTTCTTCAATTACACTTAATAAAGGAATCCTAAAATATGACTCCTAATTAAATATATAGTAAGAATACTAGAAGGAATAAATATCGGCACCTCACGTTTCACTATGTTATTTAGGAATTGAGTATTGAAATTCTTTTTTCTCTGTCAATACATCCTAATTGGTTTATTTTATTCTATTCCAGGAGGATTAATGTCTTGGTGCCAAGGATTAATTATTTTTGGTCGTTTTGAAAGTATAGTTAGTTTAAACTTTAAATTTATTGTTTGAGTTAGTTTCTTAATTCAACTTTATGATGGCCGAAAAAAGTTAATAACTAATTTAAGAACATTAATTATACTTGCATGTAAAATATCTTTATTACAATTTACAAGACTGATAAAATATGTTGGATTAAGGAATTTTAACGCGTAAATCATATGAAGACTCTTAGGTCAGGAAGATTTCTTAATTTCCTTGTCGTCAATGTTTGAACTTATTTGTTTTAGCGTGATATCATATTATTTTGATAGCGGATGATCTATCAGAAACAACCTCTTTATTTCTTTTGATGTAATAATATGGACTGTCTACACTCTAACCTCCCCAAAACGCACTCTGTGTCACCAGCATTTTTAGATTTACAAGTATTCTTTGAGCAAGATGTAGTGACATTTTTAAAATATTATCCTTATTAAGTGTCATTCTTGTCTTTCCACTAAATCTTATCTTGGCACCAAAAAACCTTTATCTAGTGGAACCTTTTGTTTCCATAAACTCTTGTCTAGCCAATTGATAAAATACCAATTATTCTATGCACTGTAAGTCCTTATATATTGAAGCTACTGTTGAAACTAGTTTCGGTCTATCACTGATGCTAATATGCATGAAACTGCTTCCTATCAGTTACATTTGATTCAAAATAATCAGGATATCACAGATACTTTTGTTAAATCCACAGAGATAAGAGGACAAGAAATAGAAGAGATCATCTTTATGTTTTATCAATAATCCCTGCTCAGACAGCTTTAAACTAACCACACGGGTAGATAAAAGTAGTTCAAAAGTTGAAGACTACAGAAAGGCCTGCACTCATCTGATATCAGTTCAACTGAAAAGGTACTTTCTCTCTACTCCAACTACAAATATCCATGTGAAACATTCTTCGAACAATAACTTATGTCTATCTATACTTACCAATATCCTATACAAATACCCCTAAATGAGATAGTTATATAGCTCCTTATAAAAAAAACTTAAGAAATATAATGAGATGATTAGATAGTTGTCCTAATAAACTACACACGAAAAGCATCCATAAATCTAAGCACCAAGTATACTTTATTCATTGGCAAAAGGATGCATCATCTAAGCTCATCTAGCAATTCAAAAGATAACCTGGAACTAAATAAAGAATTCAACCAGCCATCAGTACTAACCTGGATAATTGCACTTTAGCAAGTGTTTGATAAAATTGATTTTTCCTGTCGAGTGTTGACCCAAAAGCATGACCATAGTTGGCATCAAAATTGCTTTCCGTCTGTGACAACAAACAAAAAGAAGCATTCACAAACACAAGTTTAACATCTATAAGGTTGTTGAAAGTAATACTATTAATACATAATTTGTATGCTTCTTCATCCACTCACCAGAGTCGGAGATGCAAAATCATTAAAGCGGTAAGTTCGTTCCAGTGGCTTTAATTTTTCATTGTAGAGTCCCTTCAAACCATCACTTACTGATGTAACAACAGTGAGACAAGGCTGGATCTGAAGCAAAATTGAAACGAAACAATGTCAAAAATAAAAAATTAAGAAAAATACCCATGGCCAATTTGTGGTAAAGACACTACTACTACAATCAGGGACAAGGCTTTGAGGAACTTTTGGTACTCTGAGTTAGTCGAGTTACTAAGCAAAGAGACAAAATTACAAGACAAATTTTTTAAAAAATAACACAAAGCTCAATATGGAGTATGTATACTACTCGATTTCACATTAACATCCCAAAGAAATTAAAATGCACCTTCTTTCTAGATTTCCTAGAAAACAAGTTGATCGATGGTTGTGGCTGCACTTGTATAGTTCCTGTATATCCATGGAATACTATTGTTACCTTCCACTAGAAAACTAAAAGAATAAAACACTTTGAGTGGCACCAAAAGCTAATCTAGCTTAAATTCTTAAACAGAAATATCAGTCTTAGTTGAGACATAGTGGCTTCTGTCTTGAAGCCCGTAAAGAAAACTACAATGAATAAACTGAACAACTATAGTATTCCAATAAAATGCAGATAATATTTAAGACTATTGACATGAATATCACACATATTGGCACGATTACCGATTATAAGGATGAACTGAAAAGAACTGAAATAAGAGTAATTTCATCTGCTAAGTGATTACCAATCTGCATGAAGGCATAAAAAATTTAGAACAAAAAGGAGCAGAAACCTCCTATGCCATAGAATGGAAACTGATCACCATGTAACAAGTAAAGGTAGACTGAAGAAACCAGTAACACAAATGATTGAAGCTCACAATCATATAAGGAATCAAAGTGAATAACTCCGTACAAAATTAACAATTTACGTTTTCTTCATCTGGGCCTTTTCAGCATACCGCTTCTTAACAACCAAGGGATTATACTTCCCCTTAAGAAAATAAGATAAGATGAAATTGTCGAAGCTCTTAAGGACAATAAAGCATCCAAACCCTCTATCGATGGAGGTCTCAAAAACGCCATATTAGCTACAAAAGTAAACAAGAGAAAAAATAAATAAGAGTTAAGTCAATCATAACACACAGTCAAATGTTTTCATCACCCCAACAACCAATTGTTTGCTTCATTTAACTATATACATCTAAAACTTGTAACAACAAATAAAAGAGAAGGGTAGCCCCCGGTGCACTGGAAGATTATTTCCCTGTAAAGGAAAACTGGAAGATTGTTTCCTTTATGAAAACTTTTCACAAATAGTAATTTCATCAAAGAAAAATACATACAGATCAAGCAATAGATTTCACAGGGGAAGGCTTATTACTTTATCTATACATGTACGGGATATGGAAAGATATATCTGCTTCTATCACTGATTATTACCAAATGACCTCAAGCTGCAGTAAGATCTTGTTCAAGATAGAAAGTTTTATTTCAATCAAACATGAAATAAACTCATCCTAAAATTAATTATCACTTATCCCTCATCTCAAACGAACCCGTATAGTTTTAATTTTTTTTTGTTTTTTGTTTTTATTTATTTTCGATCATGAATATGGAACAAAAAGAAGTTAAATATGGCCAATTGAATCAATATTCAAGTGAAGCCTTCATTGTTTAACTTTGCACCACCATAACTGACTTTGTATCCACATCCATAATATACATTATACATAGAATTTTTAAACCGATTAGAGTACCTAGTTCAGATTGAGTTCAAGACTGAGCAGCTTTGCCAATTTCTTTTCTCATCAAGCTCTGATAAATTAGGTTTAACAATTTCTTTAGAATAACTATACAATATAAATCAATATAAGAAAAAAAATGTAAGAATGAACAATAAAACATAAATTCTACACAGCTAAGCAAACTAAGAAGAAAACAATCCAAAATAAGAAGGATACCTCAATAGACTTGTGGCAAAATGACAACATAGCAAGATTAGATGATAAAAAGGAGTGGAAACGACCAACAAAAGTTGAATTTTGATGACAGGGAGGAGACGGTGATTTGGGTACCAAAAAAATAAAAATAATTTCTTATACTAAATTTTTGTGGGAAAGGAAAATTAATTTCAAACCAAAAAAAAAGTTGGGGCAGATGGAAATTAAAAGGGAGGGAGTCAGATTTTAGTACCCCGCCTATTTTTTGTCACCATATTTTAGCGTCACTTTGTGATGAATTAAATTAAATAAGCTAAAATTATAAGAATTTGGATAAAATTGAGTTAAAAAGGTAAATAAATTGAGTCTAATTAGATACAATTTAGCTAGAATTGTAATAACTAGCGTAAAATTAATTTAAAATTGTTATAAATTGACACAATTGAGTTAGAAAATACACAAATTTAAAAAAGGCTCGTTATTTCAATAATAATAGATAATGTATTTTGATAGAATGATTGGATAAGCTTCAATAATTAGGGAAACTGAGAAATAACGACATATTTTTTGAACAAACCAATCACAATAAGTATTTCCACAACCAACCACATGATATATTTCCACAACCAACCACAATGATACATTTTCACAACCACATGAGCCAATATTCACTCGTTATTTTCATTTCACCCATGAATTTCCACATGTCTCATATGTCAGTAAAGTATGAATATAATCACAATACACTCATGGTACCACATTAAACAATACAATACAACTACTCACATGTTTTTAAGGCTATCAATGTCACATAGGACCCCACACGGTCAAACATATCACATAATATTTTAATTTCGACAATTACATCACATATAGGACCCCACATGGGCACAACACGTAGATAGCCATTTTTCATGATTAGTTCCCACCCTTAACATGTATTTTGTACCATCATTTACTACCTAGCCCAGTATGAAGAGTTAAGTCATAACCTACCTCGAAAGCCGAAACCGGTCCGCTACACTTGAATCCGTGACCTTACTTTTCACGAACAATTCCGAACTTCACTAGAAACATCAAATATGAAATCTACTCGTCAAAACAAAACCAACGACACCCATATTGACTACTTTTGGTTCGGGGTCAGAACGGACCTCCAAAATGGGTTTCCGAAAAAGAAGGGAAAAATTGGAACTTTATTTCAAAAACATGTTACCCATATTTTTAGGAACCTACATCTGAAAATCCAAGTTAAATCGAGTAAAAAATGAGGTTCAAATCGAAAAAAAAAACCATTTTTGAGCTTTATCGGGTAAAATATTTGAAATCCGGGTTAAAATCCAGAATCAGAGTTGTTTTGAAGGTTAAATTGATGAAAAACTAGTAATTATAAGATAAAAATATTATTCAAGTGAAAATGAGTGAAATTTGGATTTAAAATCATGTCCTAAGATTTTTGGGGTTTTGAGAAATTAATGAAGAAATTTATATGAAAAGGGTGAATTCTTACCTTAAATCCGTAATTAAAATCAAGAAATAGTTGTTAATCTAGCTTCCCAAGCTCTCACAAGCTTCACTTTTAAGCTCCCAAAATATTTAAGGTTTAACTCTCAAGAGGTAAGAAGAAAAAAATGAGCAAAATGGGTCCAAAAAAGGGTATTTATACTGCAGATTTTTCTGGTTTTTGCACCAGATTTTTCCTTCAAGTTCACCTCGGACATTGACGGGGTGTCCGGGATTCATTCGGAGTCTGATTTATGCAAACAAACTATGCAATCATACTAAATTCGACGTTTTGGATGCGATGGCTAGGGGTGTTCATGGGTCGGTTCTTGGTCAAAACCATAACCAAACCAACTTAGTTGATTTTTAAATTTATAAAACCAAACCAAACCAAACAAAAAAATAAATGTCGGTTTGGTTCTTGTCGGTTTAGTTCGGTTTGATTCGGGTTTTTCGGTTTAACTTTAGCTAAAGGTAAAAGTTGAAAATTTTAGAAAACAATTTCAATCTAACATATGAGATGTTAACCGAGCGTTGTATCTCAACCTTGAAACTAAGATATCAACTGAGTGTTATACTTCAGCAAAGCTATAAACAACACCATATGAACGCTTCTAAAAAAATATTTTAAAACTACATTTAACAGAATGATATGATAAACCCCCCAAAAGGTGAACACATAAACTTCTTGTTTAATAAGGTTCAAGAAGAAAGTTAAAATTAGCGATTGTCTATAGTCTAATGAATCTCAACTATAAATTTCAATATACAACAAGATATTATTTTCACAATTAGTATCATTTGCCATTCAAAGTGCGAAATTCATTTAGAATCTCATAAGGTACTATCAATTGTATGAAGACATGATTTAATGTGTTACGACTAAAGTTAAATCATGATTAAAACATAAAAGGTAATAAATATTTATATTTTATTTATGAATAATACATAAATAATTAAAATATATATATATATATATATATATATCGGTTCGGTTTGGTTATTTTGTCGGTTATTTTAGAGTAAAACCAAACCAAACCAAATTAGTATCGGTTTTTAAAATTTAAAACCAAACCTAACCAAATATCGGGTTTTTTAATCGGTTTGGTTTGGATCGCGGTTAGGTTTGGTTAAAAACCAAACCATGAACACCCCTAGCGATGGCGATACCAGATTTTTCAGAAAAAGTCATTTTCACAAAATTGACCCTCGAAACCCAAAATTACAATTTTCCAAATCGAGGATCGAAATGAGATTTAAAAGCCGTAAAATCATACCAAATATGCTAACACACTAAAATCGATATTCTGGATCTGTTGACGAAGTCGGATTTTTCATACAAGGTCGTTTCAATCAAAAGTGGGTCCCACACCCAACTTTCCAATTTTTCAACTTTCCGATCAATAGGTTGAAATGAGCTCGGGTGCACCAGGACCCGAACCCAAGGTCTACCTAGCCTAAAATTGATATTCCGGAGCTACTGGCGCAGTCCGTTCGACCATCCATCACACGGATTAAAAGATATCCACATAAGTCCAAAATAAGACTCTTAAAGCCATCAAAACCCACAATATTGCATAAATGCTACTAAAATGCATCAAAAATCATGTCAATCACTCCCACACCACAGAAATATCATAATGCAACTACGGAAAGGGGGTAAAACAGTCAAATCACATAAAATCACAAATTTCATATATTTTTATTTTTTTCGGGTCGTTACATCATCCACCACTAAAAATCTAGTTCGTATTCGAACTAAGACAAGGAAATACCTAAATCAATGAAAAGATGGGGATAAGAACTATGCATATCAGACTCAATCTCCAAGTAGCCACATCTACAGGTCAAAGTTGCCACTAGATCAGAACCACAAAGATCACTTTAAAGAGCAACTGTCTAACATCCCTAGCCAAATGGAAACTGGCTCATCAACAGAGGACAACCGCTCATCTAACTGAACTGACTCCCAACGAATGACATGAGACTCATCAAGAATATAGCGACGAAGCATGGAAACATGAAAAACTGGATCAACAGCTGATAGATCAGGGGGCAAAGCCAACTCATAAGCCACATCCAAAAAAATACGAAGAATCTCAAATAGACCAATATACCTGGGGCTAAGCTTGCCCCTCTTACCAAACCTCATCACACTCTTCATGGGTGAAACTCAAAGAAAAATACGATCACCAACACCAAAAGTCAAGGCACGAAGTCTACGATCAACATAACACTTCTGCCTACTCTGGGCTGCTTTAAGTCTATCCTGAATGACCCGGACCATATCCAAGGACTCACGAAGCAAGTCCATACCTCGAGGTCTCACCTCTGAAACATCAAACCAACCTACTGGGGAGCGACAACACCTACCATACAACGCCTCAAAAGGAGATATATCAATACGAAAATGGTAGCTATTATTATATGCAAACTCTGCTAAAGCCAAATGCTGCTCCCACTGGCCACCAAAATCCATCACGCACGCGTGAAGCATATCCTCCAAAACCTGAATAGTCTGCTCTAATTGGAATCAATCTGGGTGTGAAACACTGTGTTAAGATCAACTCAAGTACCCAACTCATCCAGAAAAGTCTTCCAAAAGTGGGATATGAACACAAAACCTCGGTCTGAAATAATGGACACTGACGCACCATGAAGACGCACAATCTCACGAATGTAGATACGGGTCAACCTCTTGGCACTGAATGAGACCTAAACCAAAATAAAATAAGTTGACTTGGTCAATCGATCCACGATGACCCAAACACTTTCAGAACTATGAGATGTACGAGGAAAACCAGTCACAAAGTCCATAGTGATCCATTCCCACTTCCACTCGAGAATGGGTAACCTCTGGGGCAATCCACCAGGCCTCATATGCTCGGCCTTCACCTGCTGACAACATAGGCAACGAGCCATAAAATCTAATATATCTCGCCTCATACCACCCCACTAGTAGTGCTGCCACAAATCACATTACATCATAGTCACACCTAGATAGATAGAATATCTGAAATAATGGGCCTCCCCTAAGATCAACCTAATCTGATCATCACTCTCGACACACAAACTCATCCCCCAATCCTCCAAACTCCATCCAAATCAAGTGAGGCTTCCTTAGCCTCCCTACTCTATACCTTATCTCGAATCAACCTTAATCCAACGTCGTCAAACTGATGAGCTCGAATCTACTCTATCAAAGATGATTTAGCCTCCATAAATGCCAAAACACACCCTGGTGTCGAAGTATTAAGCCTAACCATCTGGTTAGCAAAAGACTGAACCTCTAAGGCCAATGACCTCTCCTGAATCAAAAGCTGCACCCAGATACCCATGCTAGTCGACTTTCGGCTCAAGTCATCTGCCACTACATTAACCTTGCCCTGATGAAAGAGAATAGTCAAGTCATAATCCTTAAGCAACTCAAGCCAACGACACTGCGCACAACTCCAAATCATGGGTAAGATAAATACTCCCATTAGGCTTCAATCTTGACGATACGCGTACACGATTACCTTGCCCTCCTGCATCAACACAACACTTAACCCAAATCCTGAAGCATCACAAAAGACAATAACGTCAATGCTCTTCTTGGGCAAAGCCAAAATAGGAGCTGAAGTCAATAAATCCTTGAGCTTTTGAAAGCCCGCCTCACAAACCTCGGACCATTGAAAAGAAATCTTCTTATAGGTCAACTTGGTCAATGGAGTTGCATTGAAAGAGAAAACCTCAACAAAACACTAATAATATCTGACCAAGCTACTAAAACTCAGAATCTCGGCGGGCGAAGTAGGTATAGCCCAATCACGAACCGCTGCAACCTTAGTTGGATCAACCATAATACCTTCCTTAGTCACCACATGACCGAAGAAAGAAATAGACTCCAACCAAAACTCGCATTTAGAGAACTTAGCATACAACTTCTCATCCCTCAATCCCTAAAACACAATCCACAAATGCTCCTCCTTCTCGACCTCACTCTTGGAATAAACCAAGATATCATCTATAAATACGATCCCCAAGGAGTCGAGATACAGTCGAAACACCCAGTTCATCAACTCCACAAACACGGCAGGGAATTGATCAACCCAAAAGACATGACCAAGAACTTATAATGACCATATCGAGTTTGAAAAGCTATTCCAAAGCCCTAATCCTCAACTGGTGATAATCGAACCACAAATCAATCTTCAAAAACACCGCAACATCCTGAAGCTGATCAAAAAAATCATCAATGGGAGAAAAAGAATACTTATTCTTAACCGTTACCTTATTCAACTATCGATAATCAATACACATCCGCATAGATCCATTCTCTTTATTTACAAATAAGACAGACGCACCCCAAGGTGAAAACTAGGTCGAATAAATCCCTTGTCCAATAACACCTACAGTTGATCCTTCAGTTCCTTCAACTCTGTTTGGGCCATCCTATAAGAAGGAATAGAAATGGGCTTGGTGCCTGACTCAACATCAATAATAAAATTAATATCTCGATCCGAAGGCATACTAGGCAAGTCCGTAGGGAACACCTCCATAAACTCACGGACAACACGAACAGAATCCAAGGAAAGAGGCGAAACAACACTGGTGTCACGAATATAAGCCAACTAAGATAAACACCCCTTTTCAACCAATTTAAGAGCCTAAACATAAGATATAATCCTTTTAGGACCCAAATAGAGTGTACCCTCCCAAGCCATTCTTGGCACACCCGCTAAAGCTAAAGTCACAGTCTTAGCAAAATAATCTAAGACAGCATGATAAGGAGCCAACCAATCCATACCCAAAATAATACCAAAATCGATCATATCTAACACAAGCAAGTCTACCAAGTCTCATGCCCAGCAAAAGTCACAACACAAGATCAGCACGTCCGATCCACCACTAAAGATTCACCTATTGGGGTAGATACACAAATTGGCATGGCAGAAGGCTCACTAATAGAATCAAAACCCAAAATAAAATACACACACATAGGAGGAAGTCGATTCAGGATCAAATAATACAGATGCGGGTCTGAAACAAACAAGGAAGTTACCTGTAATCACAACATCAGAAGACTTTTCCCCAAGTCTGGATGGTATAGCATAACACAACCCACGACTACAAACTGGCTGAGTAGACCTACAACCACCAACACGGGCTCTACCATCTCTACTTTTTGCACCTTTGGTAGAAAACCTACCTTTCACAGTTGAAATAGAAATAGCTCTAAACACATGGCAAGAACATTCCTTGTCCACATGGCCAATCTCATCACACACATAACAACCTCTACGACCAGTCTCAACAAGAAAAAGTACAACTAAGCTCGAACAACTGATGATAGGCAAATTTACATGCCTATAGTACTATATTTTGCCCATATTTTAGCTAAGTTTTGAGGACAAATTATATAATTCATGCACTTTTAGTCCTTTTTCCTGTAAGTGAGCTAACGGACATGATTAGCAAGTTTTCAGGTATAAATGATGCAGAATTCAGCATTTTATGGATAACTTGACGCCAAAGAAAGCTTCACGAAAGGAGGAAAGCAAAGCTTGGACGCCAAGGACCAAAAGTGGCGCATGGAAAATCTGTCCCGGGCAAAAACAATAATTCTAAAGACTTTGGGGACTAGCAGTAACTTATTAGGATTAGGATAATAATGCAGTAATTTATTAGGATTAGGATAATGATGCAGTAACCCAGTAGGATTGGGTTAAGTAATGCAGTAGCTTAGTAGGAATAGGATAGGAGTATTATAAATATCCTATTCTGCTAGAGATTTTTATCATTCTTCCATTACTTTTAACTCTGAAAACAATTCTTCTACTTTTAATTCTACTTTTTATTCATCTATTCAATTCTTAATTTCCACAACAAGAGAAACGTTACTCTGCAAGGGAGTTCACGCCTAAAACGCCACACCACACCTTACTACACGAGATTTTTATTGTGGTATATTAATAATGTCTATTGTGATTTCCTTCGCACTCATGGGTAACTAAACTTCTCTGTTGGGGTTATGGAAGCCATATGAGATACTATCTATTGATATGAGTTTGTGAATTCGTGACACGTATGCTGCTTATATCATTATTCTCTTCATCTTAATCTAAATTCTTTGTGGTTGCAAACGCATAGAATACGCCAGTATAGCATTAACTTGTTCGAAAGAAAAGTTATATGTCTGGAAAAGAGATAATGTCAAGGTAATAGGGCACCAACCCCTGTTAAAAAGTTAGTGCCGTAACTGGATTAACCTCTTGGAGAATTCGTACTGTTAGATACGCTTTAAGCTCGAAAGAGTTAAAGTGAAATAGTCCTGGTTAAGGTCGAAAGATGCCTGGATTTACCATCGAATACAATTCTCTATAAGCACATGCATGTCTGAATTCCGCACAACTCATAGCCAATAGAGACGTACAACTCATAAGGTGGACATAACCCCAACTTCTCAATTCTCATTGATTAGAATCTTACTAAACATTCTTTCTTTTTACTTTGCTATTTTCCGTTTTCACTTTGTTACTTTATTGCACGTTACAATCCCCCCTTTTACGAGACTTGCTCCAAAAGTCTAGTAATCTTTGCTTACTCATTGACCGGCTATTCCCTGTGGGATCGATACCCAACCCAGTTGGGTTATATATTTGACAACGACCGCTTTACCCTCTTATGAGAGCTATAGATTGAGCGTTATCAAAAATTGGCGCCGTTGCCGGGGAATACGGTTGTCAATTAAGTTCGTAATAATTACTAGAACCTTTGGTCAAAGATTCTCGTACTTTTACTTTTAGTTTTTGTTTTTGTTTACTGCAGATTTTTATTCAGTGCATGCCCCATACCCGAAGTTCTGGTCAACCGTTATTACCTATCAATCCTGAACCACAATGTATTGGCAGAATTGAGGCACAACACGCAATTAAAAGGATGGCTGCTTAACAGGAACATGCGGGACTAGCTGCGCTAGCCGCCGCTCAAGTGCATCAACAGAATATTGATAACCCTGGGCGAGCAACAAATCCTGACGATGAGGATCTAGGTGATGACGAGCTACTAAACACTAGGCATGCCGCTGAGATCACAACACCTGCCAACAGAAGAGATCGTCAAGCTAGGTTTAGGCCTGAACGCCAAGCTATGCAACCAGCTTTTGACGATGATGATGATGATCTTAATGGAGCCGGAGCCACAGGAGCCATTATTCCTCCACCATTGGCACCTGGAGCCAAGTTCAACATCACAAGAACCATGATTCAGTTATTGCAACTCAAAGGATTATTTGGTGGACTAGCAGGCGATGATCCGAATATGCATCTCATCAACTTTATTTCTACATGCAAGTCGTTTGACAATCCTGGCATTGGTCAGAATGCAATTCGATTACGTCTATTTCCATTATCTCTGTCTGGGGAGGCAACTCTATGGTTGAATGGGCTGACTCCTGATTCTATTACAAATTGGAGGCAACTGAGAGACGCTTTCCTAGAAAGATTCTTTCCGCCATCCAAAAGAGCACAAATGAGAGATGAAATCAGCAACTTTCGTCAGCTTCCAACTGAAGCCCTTCATAAAACATGGGAGAGGTTCAAGACGAAGCTAATGAGGTGCCCAAACCATCACATGACTAATGTTCACCTAATGGAGATACTTTACAGAGCCTTGAATTCAATAACTAAACCAGTTGTGGATAATGCGGCCGGAGGATCATTCATGGATCTCACCTTTGGTCAGGCAAGCAATATGCTAGACCGGATGACGAAGCAAAGTAGAGCTTGGCATACCAGGGATTCTGAGGTAGCAAGCCCCACTTTATCTATAGGCATGACTGCAGACCAAAGGAGAAGAGAAGAAGAACGTGATCAAGATATGGCGCACATGAAGACACAAGTGGATCTTCTTACAAAGCATCTATTATCAGGGAAGACCGAAAAAGTCAAAGCCATTGCGTCAAAAGGAAGAGACGAATCTGGTTCGGATGAAGAGGCCAACTACTTGAACAATCAGGGGTGTTTCTGAGGTAATACCCAAGGAAACCAAGGTCGGAACTATTATGATAAATATGGAAACAAGGACCAAAGTAGTTGGAAGAACAAGAATGACAAAAGTGGTTTGTATGTTCCCCCTGGAAGACGTGACGCCACCACATCTAGTTCTGGAAATATGGAAGAGATGATGGCTAAACTGTTGAAAGGAGTGGAAGCAACCAGCGCGGGAGTAACGGAGGTAATAAATGATTTATCCTCAATGAAGCAATTGGTTGATTCACATTCCACTTCGATCAAGCAAATAGAGCAATAATTGAGCCAACTTTCAGCAGCACTCAATCAAAGAAAGACTGGCACCTTACCTAGCGACACTGTGCAAAACCCAAGGAATGATGGGTCATGCATGGCCATTACTACCCGAAGCGGTAAGGTGCTGGAAACTTCATCAAAAGGCAAGCAAGTGGTTGACGAAAAAGCAGACATTGATGACAAGGCAAAAGGAGAAGCTGCCGTAGAATCCACCCACGACGTCCATGACGGTACACCGAGTATGTTGCAGCCTGAAAAGGCTGAAAAACGAAGGCAAGAGGAGAAGAGAGCCGTGGAGAAAACAATTCCATATCCACCACCACCTTTTCCTCAAAGATTGAAGAAGGTGGCGGACGATACAAAGTTCAGCAAATTCATGACTATGTTAAAGCAGCTGACCATTAATGTGCCATTGGTGGTGGCACTTGAACAAATGCCTGGGTATGCGAAATTAATGAAGGATCTTTTGACAAAGAAGCGGGCAGCAAGCTATGAGTTGAAAGATAATGTTCATCACTGCAGCGCAATCGCTACCCAATCACTAGTTCAGAAGAAGGCTGACCCCGGTGCTTTCACTATTCCTTGCACCGTTGGATCTTTGAATTTTGCCAAGGCATTATGCGATTTAGGAGCCAGCATCAATTTGATGCCACTATCCATTTACAAAAAGTTGGGGTTGGGTGATCCTAATCCAACCAATATGAGGCTCGTAATGGCGGATAGGTCGGTAAAACGACCTGTTGGCATTCTATGTGATGTATTGGTGAAGGTTTCTTCATTCATCTTTCCAGAGGACTTCGTTATTTTGGATTGTGAGGCAGACTCAGAAGTTCCCATAATCTTGGGGCGCCCTTTTCTTGCTACTGGAAGTGTTCTTATTGATTTGAGAGCTAATGAGCTTTCATTCCGAATAAATGACGAAGTAGTTCGCTTTGACGTGTGCAAATCAATGAAGCAACCCAAAGATCTGAATGTATTCTCAGTAGCGGATGTTTATGTTGATGATGAGAAAGAATTACTTGAAGAAGAGCAAACTATTGATGACCCATTGGCGGTTGTGCTCATGAATGGAGAGAGTAAAGATGATGAAAACTATGAAGAAACTATTGATGCTCTAACCGGATTTGGGTCATATCCTCATGCTCCCAAGAAGATGGACCTTGATCTCAAAAATCGACCCACACCACCATCTAAACCATCTATTGAAGAGCCACCCACATTAGAATTAAAGGAGCTGCCTAGTCATTTAAAGTATGCATTCTTAGAAAGCGGAAACACACTTCCAGTCATTGTGGCGGCAGATTTGGGTGAGCAACAAGTTGCAGCTCTCATTGCTATTTTACGGAAGTACATTAGAGCCATCGGATGGACCATCGCAGATATTATTGGTATTCCACCTGGGATTTGTACACACAAGATTCATCTTGAAGAAAATTTCACGCCCACCATTGAGCATCAAAGGCGTCTCAATCCACCTATGCAAGAAGTGGTAAAGAAAGAAATTATTAAGTGGTTAGATGCAGGAGTTGTGTATCCAATCTCTGACAGTACATGCGTAAGCCCGGTATAATGTGTTCCCAAGAAAGGAGGCATGACGGTGGTCGCGAATGAAAAGAATGAGCTTATTCCACTCAGACCCATCACCGGATGGAGAGTATGCATGGACTACCGAAAGCTAAATTCATGGACGCGCAAAGATCACTTTTCAATGCCATTTATGGACCAAATGCTAGATCGATTAGCGGGGAAAGAATGGTTTTGTTTCTTAGACGGTTATTCTGGCTATAATCGGATTTGTATTGCCCCCGATTACCAAGAGAAGACAACGTTCACATGCCCATATGGTACGTTTGCCTTCAAACGCATGTCATTCGGGCTATGTAACGCACCAGCCACTTTTCAGCGTTGTATGATATCCATTTTTTCTGATATGGTTGAAGACACCTTGGAGGTGTTCATGGACGATTTTTTAGTTGTGGGTGAGTCGTTTGAATCATGCTTGGAAAACCTAAGTATGGCGTTACAAAGATGTGTTGAATTCAACCTAGTGCTGAACTGGGAGAAGTGCCACTTTATGGTTAAAGAAGGTATCGTCCTTGGGCATAAAATCTCCGAAAAAGGAATTGAGGTTGATCGAGCGAAAATTGAAGTTATTGAGAAGCTACCACCCCCAATTTCAGTAAAGGGAGTCCGTAGTTTCCTCGGTCATGCAGGTTTCTATCGACGGTTTATCAAAGACTTCTCCAAAATTGCTAGTCCATTGTGCAAACTCTTGGAGAAAGATGCAAAATTTGACTTCAATGAAGATTGTTTGAAGGCATTCGAATGCCTCAAAGGAAAACTAATTGAAGCTCCTATCATGGTAGCACCAGATTGGTCTTTACCGTTTGAAGTCATGTGTGACGCCAGTGGGGTAGCATTAGGCGTTGTACTTGGCCAGAGAAGGGAGAAATTATTCCATTCTATCTACTATGCGAGCAAGGTCCTGAACGAAGCCCAGAAGACCTACACTGTTACAGAACAAGAGCTTCTAGCGGTTGTGTATGCTTTTGAAAAGTTTCGTGCTTATCTGCTGGGAACCAAAGTGGTAGTTCATACTGATCATGCAGCTCTGAGATATCTAATGACAAAGAAGGATGCAAAACCAAGGCTAATTTGATGGGTGTTGTTGCTGCAAGAATTTGATTTCGAGGTAAAAGATAGAAGAGGTTGCAAGAACCAAGTGGCTGATCATCTATCTAGACTCGAGAACGAGCATATAGCGCAACCTGATCTTGAGATTGATGATGCATTCCCTGACGAAGAGATCTTAGCCACAATAATGGAAGAGTTACCATGGTATGCAGACTTTGCGAATTTTGTGGTGAGTAATGTGATGCCTGCAAATCTATCTTTCCATCAAAAGAGGAAGTTCATGCATGATGTAAAACACTACTTTTGGGATGAGCCATATTTGTTTCGACGATGCGCGGATGGTGTTATCAGGCGATGCATATCCCATGTAGAGGTGCCGAATATATTGGAAGCATGTCACACTTCCCAAGTTGGGGGACATCACGCAGATAATCGGACAGCAAGGAAGGTATTGCAAAGTGGATACTATTGGCCTTCGATATTTAGAGATGCCTACGAATTTGTGAGAAGATGCGACTAATGTCAGAGACAAGGCGCAATTTCAAAACACCATGAGATGCCCATGACGAAAATTCTTGAAGTTGAGCTATTTGATGTATGGGGTATTGATTTCATGGGCCCATTCGTAAATTCGTTTGGAATGAAATACATCCTAGTCGCTGTAGATTATGTTTCAAAATGGGTCGAAGCAGTAGCATTGGCCGATAATGAAGGAAAGCGTGTTGTAGCATTCTTGAAGAGAAATATCTTCTCTCGCTTTGGAGTACCACGTACTATCATAAGCGATGGAGGATCTCACTTTTGCAACAAGCTGTTTAAATCCGTATTGGCCAAATATGGTGTCAAGCAACATAAGGTAGCCACACCGTATCACCCACAAACTAGTGGACAGGTAGAGGTTTCCAATCGAGAGATCAAGCAAATCCTTGCTAAGACTGTAAATGCTAATAGGAAGGATTGGTCTCGGAAGCTGGACGATGCACTATGGGCTTATAGGACTGCATTCAAAACGCCAATTGGCATGTCCCCGTACCAACTAGTTTATGGAAAGGCTTGTCACTTTCCCATTGAGCTCGAGCATAAAGCATTGTGGGCGTTAAAGCAACTTAATTTGAATTGGGATGATTCCATGAATCTGAGATTGGAGAAGCTGAATGAGATGGATGAATTTCGTCTACATGCATATGAAAGATCAGACCTCTACAAGGAACGGATGAAAAAGTATCATGATCAGCGGATTGTTCAACGAAACTTTCAAAAGGATGATATGGTACTTCTTTTCAATTCCAGACTGAAGCTATTCCCAGGTAAGTTAAAGTCCAGATGGTCTGGTCCGTACAAAGTTACCCAAGTCTACTCGACTGGAGTAGTTGAGCTAGAAGACGATAATGGTGTTGTTTTCAAGGTGAATGTCCAACGAGTAAAACCATATATCGGTCCTCTTGACTCGATAAACTATATGGCCACCATCTATCTCGACGAAGTCTAAGTACTCGAGGTAACTATGTCGTGCCGCGACAATAAATCAAGCGCTAGATGGGAGACCTCCATATAGATCTATTCGACACACACTCTGTGCAACAAGATCCATGGCACGCTGGAGTAGACACAAGGACACTGGTCGACACAACACCTTCCCATATGCTCCTTTGAATAGGGAAGCAAGGATATGGTTGCGCATAGTCAACTCTTGCCTAATTCCAGGGACTCAGTACACCAAGATAACAAGAGATAGAGTGTTCTTGGTATACGCATTGATGACGAATGTCCCTATCAACGTCGGGGCAATTATTCGTTCCACAATGCGGAAAGCTAGGCTACACAAGAGGTCCCACTTCAGTTTTGGCAACCTGTTGACTGCAATACTAAGGAAAGAAGAAATTGAAGAGGAACCGGCTGATCACAAACTCCCACACAACACAAAGAAGGTTTACCTCACGAAGGTTAAAGATGCTGAAACCACGCATTGAGTCAACCTTACCACTTCAGAAAGGCATGCTCGCGACGAAAGCTTCTCCCGCCATTTATATGGCATGATGAAGTTTACCATGATGAGCGGGGGTCGTGTTCCAACTGCTGCAGAGCTCCAACAGTTGGATTATGACTACCCAATGAATGAGCATGCGAGGGCGATGTGTGGAGTAGGTGTATATTTTGAGGAACCTCTTGATGATGACATGCCAACCGATGATGATCGACGAATGCCAGACTTCGACGTGGAAGAGAACTCTGATGACGACGATTCTGATGACGATTCCGATGCAGGGGGTATGACCCCAGACATAGAGGATGAGTCCGACTAATCAGGTTCTTCTTTTTTATTTTTTCACTGAGGGCAGTGTGTCCCGTCTAAGTGTGGGGTGCTGGTATTTGCATGCTATACTTCTTTATCTGCATTTTCATTTATTTATGTTATTTATGTTTGGTTGTTGTTTGATTTAGTTAGTAGTCGTAGATTTTTTTATTTTGATGCATGAAATTGTTCTGATAGGCGGCATGGTATTATGACAAGAGTTTGTGCTAGAATCATTACTATTGAGACACTTAGGCTCTAAGTGTGACTCACTGTGTGATAATTATGTGGTTTAATTCATTCATCTATTGGGTCAAGAGTCTATACTGCTCCCAATAAAGTTAACAATGTGCCTTGTGTGTGTGAGATGATAGTATATTCTGTGCTTGTGACTGATGCTAGAACTTGCCTGGTGTGTGTGTAAAGCGAAATAAAGAGTGTGAGTTTAGGAGATGATTTAGGCATTTCTTTGGCAACCGATACTTGTTTACCTTCGTTTTACCTACCCGTGGACATTATCCTAGTCAACCCCTTTGAGCCTTTAAGCCATTTTCTTTGACAGCCTCATATGTAAGCCTAATCCATTTTTTAAGACCATAATTTGATCCAAATTCCTAAGTGCTTTAAGTTGTGAAGTCATGTGACAAAATAAGAGGAAATTGGGTGAGAGTGATGCCTTAGAGTGTATTGGTACTTGAATTTGTTATGAAAAAGAGTGGCTATCATGGTGGTGTGTTATAAAAAAAAAAGAGAAAAAAAAAAGAAAGAGAAAAGAAAAAAAATAGAAAAACAAAAAGATAAATTGTGTTTATGATTAAATAAAAAGATAATTATGCTTGAATGGCAAAATTAGGTGAAAAGGGGTGATAGATGAAAGAAAGGTAGCAGGGTTGATTAAAAGAAAGTGTTAATGGCATAATGTGATGTATTAAAGCGCTTAGGAACATAGTCACTATTTCTGGCCAAAATAGTCCTACCCGTCCCTTAGCCTACATTACAACCTATAGAAGACCTATTTGATCCTAAGCTTAGCATTCTGATATTAGTAGAGCATTACACTATGGGCAAGCCTATGGTCATCAGTTGCAACATATGAATTCTTTGTGAGAGTGAGAGCAAGGATAATCTTATACCCATGTTCTGAAAAATGCAATATTTGAGAGTGAGTATGGGTAATATCTTATGTGAGACACACATGGTTGATGAGTTTTGGGTAGTCTTGTATGATTCTTTGTTCCTTAACTTGTGGATACGAATTAACCATTATCACGAGTTTATGTTGGAGGTTAAATTGTTTCTAGTAGTGATCGGAAAACTATTCTTTGTTAATAATTGTTATGCTTGTCTTGACGAATATTTTGTGTGGTTACTGTGAAACCCTAAGTAAATGTTTAGATGGACATGATAGTTTGTTCGAGGACAAACAAAGCTTTAAGTGTGGGGTGTTGATGATAGGCGAATTTACACGCCTATAGTACTATATTTTGCCCATATTTTAGCTAAGTTTTGAGGACAAATTATATAATTCATGCACTTTTAGTCCTTTTTCCTGTAAGTGAGCTAACGAACATGATTAGCAAGTTTTCAGGTATAAATGATGCAGAATTCAGCATTTTATGGATAACTTGACGCCAAAGAAAGCTTCACGAAAGGAGGAAAGCAAAGCTTGGACGCCAAGGACCAAAAGTGGCGCATGGAAAATCTGTCCCGGGCAAAAACAACAATTCTAAAGACTTTGGGGACTAGCAGTAACTTATTAGGATTAGGATAATAATGCAGTAATTTATTAGGATTAGGATAATGATGCAGTAACCCAGTAGGATTGGGTTAAGTAATGCAGTAGCTTAGTAGGAATAGGATAGGAGTATTATAAATACCCTATTCTACTAGAGATTTTTATCATTCTTCCATTACTTTTAACTCTGAAAACAATTCTTCTACTTTTAATTCTACTTTTTATTTATCTATTCAATTCTTAATTTCCACAACAAGAGAAACGTTACTCTGCAAGGGAGTTCACGCCTAAAACGCCACACCACACCTTACTACACGAGATTTTTATTGTGGTATATTAATAATGTCTATTGTGATTTCCTTCGCACTCATGGGTAACTAAACTTCTCTGTTGGGGTTATGGAAGACATATGAGATACTATCTATTGCTATGAGTTTGTGAATTCGTGACACGTATGCTGCTTATATCATTATTCTCTTCATCTTAATCTAAATTCTTTGTGATTGCAAACGCATAGAATACGCCAGTATAGCATTAACTTGTTCGAAAGAAAAGTTATATGTCTGGAAAAGAGATAATGTCAAGGTAATAGGGCACCAACCCCTGTTAAAAAGTTAGTGCCGTAACTGGATTAACCTCTTGGAGAATTCGTACTGTTAGATACGCTTTAAGCTCGAAAGAGTTAAAGTGAAATAGTCCTGGTTAAGGTCGAAAGATGCCTGGATTTACCATCGAATACAATTCTCTATAAGCACATGCATGTCTGAATTCCGCACAACTCATAGCCAATAGAGACGTACAACTCATAAGGTGGACATAACCCCAACTTCTCAATTCTCATTGATTAGAATCTTACTAAACATTCTTTCTTTTTACTTTGCTATTTTCCGTTTTCACTTTGTTACTTTATTGCACGTTATAATCCCCCCTTTTACGAGACTTGCTCCAAAAGTCTAGTAATCTTTGCTTACTCATTGACCGGCTATTCCCTGTGGGATCGATACCCAACCCAGTTGGGTTATATATTTGACAACGACCGCTTTACACTCTTATGAGAGATGTAGATTGAGCGTTATCAACAACCATCCTGAATAGCTGAACAAGAAGATCCACCAACTGAACTCTATAAGATCACCTGCACTCTATAAAATCACCTGCACTGGCCTACCATGGTATCCACAAGAACTTCTAAAATATCTACCTCAATAGGCTGACTCCAGAACTCATCAAAACGTTGCGCCTCCCTGAGATGCACTAAGAATATCCTGTGTCACCTTAACATAATCCACAATACTCTGAAAAAAACCATTAAACACAACCTTCTGATATATAGCCAACTGAAGGGAGACAACCAAACCTTTCACAAACTTTTGAATCTTCTCAAACTCATATCTGGACAGGGCGTAGAAGCATGCCTTATACTCAAAAACTGTCATGGAGCCCTGCTCCATATGATCAAACTCATCCCACATATGATCTCTCAAATTAAAAGGCACAAATCTCTCCAGAAAGGCATCAAAAAACTGATCCCATGACAACTCAGGAGCATTAACAAGCCTACAACCCACAAATGATATCCAATAATCTCTCGTTGCATCTCTTAACTGATAAGAGGTATAAGCAACTCCATTCATGTAGAAAGAGTGAAACACAACTCAGAATACAGGGTATGAAAGAATTTTTCACGATAAAGAATGAAACAAGGGAATTCCTAAAGACATCTTATAGCCTCTCGAAGATAGATACGGATGTCTACGTACCGATCCGTGAGACTATATTAGACATCTCGTTCTTACACCGTCGAGACTAATAAAACCTGGCTGCTTTGATACCAATTTATCACATCCCAAAAATGAGGGTCATGATGACACTTGTCGCGGCGTACCTTGACAAGTAAGCCTATCACTCAAACTGATACGAATAGAGAAAAAGACAGAAATACCCAAGGTAAGACTTCTAGAATGAAGCCGAACCATATAAATAATCATAACAATGCGAAAAGAACTTATCCAACACACCAATCATGCCTAAAACCAGGTGTCAATAGTGTAAGAATTACTTATACAATCCAAGAGTCAAATACATCAGAAAAATAACCACTAAGGAATAATAACTGTCTCTGAATACTAATAAAGACATAAATAGTATAGAAAGATAGAGGTGAACCTTGGACGTATGAATGTCCAACCGTTACCTTGGAAGCTCCAACAATTTTGCAATATTTGTTTTACAAAATTATTAGAAAACCGACCACATGTGGTCGGTTTTTTCTAAAAAAATTTCAAAAAAACTTCCAGAAAACCGAACATTCTATCATACAACCAATATTGTGATTGTATACTTTACCTATGTCTTGAAAGGTGGAGAGATTGTTTCGATAAATCTCAATTTAAGAAAAAATAATTCAAAACATAAATTCTACGACAGTTAAAGTAATAAAATGGATAAATAAAAGACCTCCCTAACCTCTTCATGATCTCTATTATTAATATCATGTTTAAGATAACTTTATATTCACTCTTTATGTAATAATAAAATGGGCATGAAATGTGATGTATGATACACTTTAATACACTTGAAAAACATACTTGAAAGAGTATAAGAACACCTTTATGCTCATTATCTCTTTATTTTCTTTGTCTATATTTCTTCTATGCTATCATTCTATAACAACTCTGATGTCATTTTGAAAGAATTTGAACAATCCATTATAACAGTATAGTGGTGTTTGTCTTTTTTATCGAGTATTTCTAATCAACATATATTATTTGAAAAGTTTATTTCTCTGTTTCCCTAATCAGAAATAAGGGAGGTGTTAATTATGTGGAGCTTGGAACTCAATTCTAGTCCAGAGTATTGAGTTATATTGTGTAGGTTGTTGTATCCTGGAGGGGACAAGTCAATGTGTGTTACTGCTGGATCGGAGAAATATTTATATATCCGCGCCTCAGCCAAAGAAGAAGAAATACATATTTTTCTTTATTCAGTTGTAATCTACTATAACAATTATTGTAATTTTATTTCAAGCTTTTTGTAATATTCACCAACACTAGATTATTGCTTTCGTTAATGGGTCTCAGCTTTGTGATCTAATAATGTCTATCCATTTTGACTTTCTATCCGTGAATAAAAAAGTAGTACGCAATTTTGATTTTTTTCAAAGCATTAGCTTCATTATCCTAGAGGGTTAGGAAACGATTGTTGTTTGGTATATACTATTAGCTGATTGAGTTGGATAACCTTTTGGGTGTTCCTCAGCATGTACATGAGGCAAAGGATCCGTACAAACTTGCTCGAGGTGGAAAATTAAAAGGTATAATTTGTTAAACATCGGAATATGATCAATGATGGGAGAAAGAGACGAATTTAGGAGGGATCAAGTGGAGAATGATAGAGAGAGAGAGAGTGTTTTGTATGTTTCAAAGTGATTTTTCATAAATGGTAAGAAGTATTAGGAAAACATATAGTTGGAACGGAACGCTAAATTGTGCCGTGAAGTTGAAAAACAATTAAGATTTCTTTGTTTCGAAAATATTTTGCCTTGTTTGCGAGTTCTCGAATTTGATTTTGGGAGAATCAGTTTTCTTATAGGCTGGAAGTGGAATTTTGATAGATGTTAGTGTTTTTTCTTTAGGTTTTGCATCTCTCCATGGATAGATAAAACTTTATATCTCTTATCGATGACCCTGTATGTATGTATTAGATTCATGCGTGCTGTCTCCTCATCAATGTGGTGTTTATTTATGTTGTAATCCCTTTAGGATACATGGTAATTTATATATATAGTTTAGATTGTGGTGTAATTATTGTAAGTCTACGATTTTTTTTATTGGATTGAGAAATGCTAATAGGAGTATGTTCAAACGTGCATTAGGAATGAGATATATAGTCTATATATAATGTATCAATCATTCATTACTAATAATTAATGGCTCAACAAACATTTTCCTGGATTTGTTATGAAAAGTTAGTGATTTCGGTTTGATAGTTCTTATTATTATTATCTTGTGGTTGTAGTATTATCGCGGTGTTAGTTTATTTTGCAGTTATCTTGTGTGTTTGTTATACTGTTATCGGTTGGGTCTATCGGAAACAGCCTCAATCTCTACTTCACCTGAAGTAGTGATATGAGCTGCATACATCTTACCTTTCCCAGACCCCACTATGTGGGAAGTTGTTGTTGTCGTTGTTATGAATAGTAAAATCCAAAGATAGAGAAAGCACAATGAAAAATTGGTGTAAACAATTTAAAACAAGCTAAGGAAACCATGCATGTGGTTGCTGGCTGGCTTTACTGTTGTGGTTGTCAATGAGGGGCTTTAGAGGATGATGGTGGTAGTATTGCGAGAGGGAAAATTAAGAAGCAGAACAACATAAAAGTTTGTGGTGGAAGACTCAAAAGTGTAGGGGAACGATTGGATAAAGGATTAGAGATTCTGTTGGAGATTGGGATAGAAACAGTGAGGGAAGAAGAGAATGCAAACTCATGTAATTGCACTTATGCAGTGCTAGATATCGTTTTACATTTATGCCTACAAGTAAAAAGGTACTGTCCATGTCTCATTATAATTATTAAATGTTCACTTATTTGTTATTTTCATAAGGAATTTAATGGGCATAAGTTAAAGGTGATAAAAAAATGAAGACTCGCCATGTCTCGATATGCGATCAAGCCTTTAATTACATAGTCAATAAAATTGGAGTTTCTAAGCCAAAAGTAAAAGTGCAATGCAAGTGTTTTCTAAATTATTAGTTTTTATAATTTGGATTGTAAGTCGTAGTAGGTATAGTTTTCAGGACAAACAAGATGTAGATTTTATGGTCTAGGTAGGTGTTTGGGCCATGAAAATCTATGTTTGGAGTTGGAGTTGGAGTTGGAGTTGGAGTTGGAGTTGGAGTGTGTATGGTCATGAAGATATATTGAAGTTGTTTTTGAATTTTCGTGAGAAAAATAGGAGTGATCTCACTTTTTTGAAATACAACTTGAAATAGTATTTGGTGCTTTTATGCTCAAGCATCATTTTTTGAATCAAGTGAAAAAAAGAATCGAAAAAATAGTGAAAAAATCTCATGATGAAATGAGCCATATATGTATGAGAAGGTAGGCCTTTTCAATTGGAAATCAGGGGCGGATCTATGTAGTGAGTTTGGGGTGCCGTCATTTCTCGGTTGAAACTCTGTATACGTATGTGTATATGTATCAGTTAATGTATAAATATTTGCTTGGCACCCACAATATGAAAGGAGCTGGTGGTGTAAGTGGTCGAAATGAAAGGGTTTTATGATGTATATTGTATTTTTAGTTTTTTAGAATTATTTTTAGCACTATGCTGTCTATTTTCTCTTTTAAAAAAAACATATTGTGGCTATGAAGAATTGAACCCTTGACCTCTTCTTACAAAGCACTTGGCAATACCAACTAGACAAATCTTAATGTTATACCAAATTTTGTTGATATATATAATTATAGTTTACTCTTTGAATATTGACTCCACTATCCTAAAATATCGTATGGTTCAAAACAAGGTGGCACTTGGAGCTTCCGAATCCTAGATCCGCCTCTGTTGGCAATGCACTCGATAAAGTAATAATTTACTCGTGGCGATAATCTTAAAAGTCTCTTCTCTACAAGGTAAAGACTGCGTTAGAAAAAGGGCACATTATTGAATATATTCTTGCTTACTATTTATATACTTGTCCATCAAACTTGTGCATAATGGTCGAAGTATTGAATGACAACTATTTAAATTAATCACTCAAGATTAATAGATGTCGATTCTCATAATTCGCTACTCCCTCTATTTTGATTTATTTATTTGATTTTCATTTGATACTTTTAAATCTTTTGGTCTTAACAAAACAATTCAGTTCTTTATAATTGGCGTTTTTACAATTTGATAAAAGATACTTCTATTTCACAAAACTTGAACAATAACTATTGTTTTTATAGAAGTTGAGCAAGAATAATCTTTTCGTTCTCATATTTTTAAAATATTAAAGTGCCTGACATGTTTTTGAAGAACTGTCACAAAAATATATTTCAAAAAAAATTAATAATTTAACAAATTTACATGTTTAAAAAAAAATGATGATTTTAATTCAGAATAAAATCAATGGAAGTATAATTAATTTTTTATAATATATTTTATTGTTCTACTTAGAATTGAGCTGACTGGTAAGAAAATAATTCTTGATAGGAACTGGGGAGTATCATCCCTGAATGAGCTTTATTCGGTGCAAATAGACGTTCTATTATAGTTTTAGACATCAGATAGAAAAACTCAAAAATTTATGTAGGCTTACAACAATATTCAGAATTTTTTTTCAAGTTAATTGTAGACACGTGTTTTTTGATCCTCCCTAAATTTTAACTTGTTTATCGATACTAAATATTTATACTTATATTTAGTCATATATTATTTTGACTATTATTTTATTTTAATATAATATAAATAATTAAATGAATTTAATTTTAGGATATTATTTTGTTTAGAAAAAAATAAAAAAAAATATAGTTTTGTACTATCTTAATTATATAATTTAGATTTTTTTTTTAAAATATAAAAATCAATTAATTATTATTATTATTATTATTATTTTATTTATTACTATTATCTATTTATTTATTAATTATTTTTCGTTATTAAAAAAAAAGAGAAAAAAAAAACAAACATACGAGAGAAAAACACAAAGAAAAAACAAGAAAGTGGAAAAAGGAAAAATCAAAATTGAAGAAAAGTTAAAGAAGAGAAAAACAAAACAAGAAGAACAAACAGACAACAGCAAGAAAAGGAGAAAAATTGGAAGAAAAGGAAAAAAAGCAGAGGTCGAGTTTCCATTTCGAGTTTTTGATAACGCCATTCTTGCTTTCATCTTCGATTAGTGTATTACACAGGTTCTTATTCAATTCTTTTATATTTATTTTATTGTTATAACGTTGTCATCAAAGCATGAAGAAGATATTCAATGACTTCATATACTTTGTTCTTACTATACAATCCCGATCATTTACGTGAAATCCTTTTATTTTGATTATAGCCTAATTTGCCAAATTTCCTATGAGCTGATTATTGTCCTTATTGGAAGATTTATTAAGTTCAATAATTTAATATGTTTCTCATTATCATAAAAAAAAAAATACCAATCACTGCTATATTAGTGAATGTGCTAAAGAGATTAGTGCATAATAAAAAAAAATAAAAAATTTAACGCCATTTTGTGACAATAACAAACATTTAAGTTTTAGATAAAAAATAAAAATAAAAATAAAAATTGATGCTATGATTGAGTGATAGAGGATTGTCTAGTTTCGTTTCTTTTCTTTTTGAATTGTTAATGAACTAATATGCATATATATTTCTTACATACTTATGGCTTTTTGTTTAACTGAAATTGTTCCTTTAGACCAAATTCTACTATTAAATGAAAATGCATTTACTAAACAAATGGAAGGTCTCTATTAGTATATATTTAAGAGCATTATTATGGTTTTAAAAGAGTTTTAAAACAATCTGTTCGTCCAGAATTATTACGTAATTGTTGGTTAATATTTGATATCTTTGGGTCTAACTAGTTTATATGTTTTTTTTTGTAAAAAATGTTGCTTATTGCTTAAATATAGTAAAGTCGTGAAGCCTTAACTAATAAGATAACGGTTTGTTCGGTTGTTTTAAAACTCATTTCCTATTGGCTTTACAAATTCATTAATTCTCCTTTCCTTATTGAAACATTAATTCTCTTACTGATGAGTATTTGTCATGGTATGTACGAATAATGAGAAACAGTAATACAATAAAAAATAATCTTAGTATAATAAAAATGAGCAAATTTAGGCCTTAACATAATTTATTAAAATAATTTAAGTTAAGATAAGTCAATAAAAGCGTCCGTGCTAGAACCACGGGATTCGAGGGGTGCCTCACACCTTCCCCTCGATCAACAGAATTCCTTACCCATTTTCTGTTTTCGCAGACCAAATAAGAGTCATTTCCTTTTGATTAGGGATTCAAAAAAAAAAGGGTGACTTGGAACACCAAAACTCAATTCCAAGTGGCGACTCTGTAAATAATTTAATCCCTATTCAATATCATCACTTTAATTGGAAAAACCCTTCGACTCGGCTCTCGAGCGAAAAAAAGGGTGTAACATCTCTGGCGACTCTGCTGGGGACTAAATAAGAATTCGAGCTTTGATATTGACTTTACTTGCTTTAATTATTTTATAATGTGTTTATTGGCCTCATGTGCTACTTATCACTCATTTACTGCTTTGATATTATTTGAACTGTATTATATATTGTCTTTTATCGCGTACCCCTCTGAGTCTCTGAAATAGGATAGAGGGAATGCAGCATATGCATCCCACCTTCTTTTTGAGATAACCGGAGTGTCAAGGCACCTGGTGAAGGATATAGTCACACATGTTAGGCGGGGTTCGGATCGAAAACGAAGGCGGTGTTGCCCTGCTACCGACCAAGTTGTCCCTCCCCGGCTCGAGTGTCCGCTCGAGTAAGCCATTCTAGACACTTATCCCTATTAGGATTTAACTTAGAAGAACTGAAAACTCTGAATCTGGTTATCCCTATTAGGTACCGCTTTATTTGCATCATATGCATTCGACTTAGCGGGACTCGGCACAGGGGCCGGGTCTGTCTAGGACAGGTCACCTACTTAATAAAGACCAACATGTGCATCCTATGTGCTCTTTGATATTTGTTTGGAAGGCTATTTGTGTGTTGACCGGCTTTTAGGCAACATTGAAATGCAAGAGATTAAATTATCGTCACATTTAGTGAATCATTTGTGAAAGAAAATTTTTATTTTTTTTTAAAAAAAAAACAGAAAATTTTTAGTAACATAGTTTTACGGTTTTTATGAGCTACGAGGGTCTGATTCTCACATATTTGTGAGATACGTAGGAAGTCCCTCCCAGGATACGACCTTATCTTTTAAAGAAAAATTTTGTTCATAGATTTATTGGAAAATATTTTGAAAATATGATTATTTTTCATAATTATTTTTCTAATTTTCAAGTCCAATTTTCATATATTTCAACAGCCCGGAATCTTTAGGGATCATGAGGCTAAGAAAAAAAAAATAAAAAAATATATATATAAAGTAAAATAATAATAATAAATAATAATAATAATAATAATAACAATAAAATAAAAATACATTTCAAAAGCCCGGAATCTTTAGGGATCATGAGGCTAAGTTTTTACAAAATATATATATATATATATATATATATATATATATATATATATATTAATTTTAACAAGTCCTAAACCTTTAGGGTCATGAGACTGAAAATTTTATACAACTTCATACATAAAACGGTCATTCTATTCTTCTTTATTTCTGAGTCCTTTTATTTTTACTTAGGGAATATTGTCTTCAAACATATAAATAAAATTGTCTAGAAGTCTGTTATAACAAAATTTTTGATAGGGTCAATTTAAATAAAAAAAAATTACCAATCTTGTTTCTCTCGCTTCAATTTTTGATAAAATTGTTCTTTGTAACTAAGTTTAAATAATGGTCGCACTAAGTTTTACAAGTTAAGTTATAAATTCTTTTCAAAATTAATAAATTAAGTTTTGTCTAAGTCTAGATATTTATTAATTTTATGTCCCTTTCAATAGGTATAAAATGTCCCCCCCTGTTCGTGGAGAGCGTCCAAAGAGAAAGAGAGATGGGAATGTACCGGTTCAGGTTGTGGATTGTACCCCTCTGCAACTCTGGTTATGGTGGAATGCAATGGATACATTTGATTATGATGAAATACATAAGTACTTGGGTTTTTTAACGAGTATCATGAGAATCAACCCTAATAGGGAGGTGATTGATGCATTACTGAATTTCTGGGACCCAAAGAATAATGTATTCCGTTTTTCAGATTTTGAGTTGACACCTACTTTAGAAGAGATAGCAGGCTATGTTGGATATGGTGATATGCATCGGAAGAAACTTATAGCCCCAAGACTTATTTCAATAAATAAATTTTGCAAGCTCATGAACCTAAGGAACACAAAAGAAGAATCAATGAAAAAAGGTTGGGTTTCCTTGCAGTTTTTGTATGATAGATACGGAAGGCAAGAGGGGTTTCAGAAGTACGGTAAAGAACTTTGTAATAAGGGTAGTTTTGAGACTTGGAAAGTTCACAGACGATTTGCATTCATGGTAGCCTTTTTGGGCACTATGGTCTTCCCAAGAAGAGAAGAAAAAATTAATATTCGTTTAGCGGGAGTGGTACAAATACTGATTAAGAAAGATTACACCATGATACCAATGATCCTAGCTGATATTTACCGTGCTCTGACTGTTTGTCAGAAAGGAAAAAGTTTTTTTGAGGGATGTAATATCTTGTTACAGATGTGGATTGTAGAGCATCTTTATCAACGTCCTACATTGACAAGGTTCAATCCCGAGCGATTCAATCGAATCAACGATTACGAGGAAAGGATGGAGAAATATAAATGTCCAAAAGAAATTGGAGATTGGGTTAAACTTTTTCGTTCTTTGACAACAGATAAAATCACTTGGAATCTCCATTGGTTCCCTTGGAGGCAAGTCATATATAGTTCTGTCATCCGTCCGTTCTTGTTATTAATGTGTATTAGAGGTGTTAAACCATATGTTCCATTGAGAGTTATACGTCAGCTAGGCAGACGTCAAATAATTCTCGTAACGGAAGACATGGCTGAGTTCGTATTTGAGGTCAGACCAGAGATTTCACTTCCAGAAGATTTGGCCCAGCAGATTTGGGAGGGTCGCCGTATTATGGGAATCGAAACGATGGTCATAGAGTGTGAGAAAGGAGAAGTGCACCCAGATTATCGGGAATGGTTTGAAGAACAGTCGAGTCCTCCAGTCAGACCAGAAAAATCGGTTAAAGGACCTATAGATCAGGAAGCTGCAATCAGGATAGGAATTGAAAGAGCCATGCGAGAACGTCATGAAGCCAACCAAATTTTGAGAGAAGAATTAGAGCATGCTAGGGAAAAAATAGACGAACAACAAAGGGAATTCTCTGAAGAGAAAGCTAAATCAGCAGCTATTGAGGTTGCACTTCGGGGACAAATCAAGTTTGCTACAACTAGAGGGTCACACGTTGCAGAACTTGCCGCATCTCGCCGACAACAACTTCAAGAAATTGAAAAGAATATGCAAGAAGAATTTGATCGAGAGAGATCTCAATGGATTTGTGAAAGGGGAATATTGCGAGAACAGTTGGAGGTTGTTTCCGCTCGTGAACAACGTGCAAGAGAGATGGTTGATTTCCGAGATCGACAGGCTCAGGAATGGGATCAGGCTTTCAGTTCTCTTCGAGGGAAGGTCCACCGTGTAGCACAGGATACTGTCAGAATGGGCTTAGATTATCAGCAGCTGGATTGTGAGGATTTTTTGGCACAAGTACCTGCTTTCGCACAGCGACTCACTACTTCATTGGAGGATATATATCTGAGTTTTGGAGGACATATTAAATCGAAATCTCCTTGAAAGGATCGTTGTTTTCTTTGTCATAGTTTTTTCATTTTCAGTTTTAATTTTTTTTTCTTGTTTAGATATTATGTCTTTTAGTTTTCAGATGTCAGTTAGTAGGTTTTATTTTAGGAGTTGGGTCAGTTATTTTATCGTAGAATGTAATGAAGTTGAACGTTTATTTCTATATATATTACATATGTTTTACTTCACTTTATTTATTTTCTTCAATAATAATATTTAAAAAAAAAAAACAATTTTGTTAAATTACACCCGATCTACGCAAGATCTGATTCATGTCCTAACATGATACGTAGGCAACCCTCCAAAGGGTTCGATCATAACTTTTGAAAATATGCCTAGAAAAGCCGGGATGAAACACAAAGCTTCCATGATAGGTTGGGAAATGCATATAGAAACATGACATATAACTTGGCATTATAATGTGTTAAATATATAACACTCACCGTTTGCTACTTGTTTCCAGAAAGATAAAATAATTGGTGGTTGGTTTGTGGTTTAAACTAGCAACACATCCGTATAACACCAGATACAAGGGTAAAAGAAGAATGATCCGCAGAGAAGATATAGGGTCTGATAGTGAAGAAGAGCAGAATCAGTTGATTTCGCAGAAAGTAACATCAATGGAAGAAATAAAGGCATTAAAACAACAGATGGCGGAGATGTACCAATCTTGGTTGAATGGACAAGCCCCGCCTTCTTCAATCCCCGAACTTTCAACTTCGAATGATCCAAATTCTGACCCAGCTCAAACTAGTGATCCATTTTACCCACCAGGATTTGGCCCATTTGCTAATATGTCTGGAGTTGCTGGTACTTCTACCGTGCACCCACCAAATCCATCGGTTGCAAATAACCCACTCTTTACTTCTGTAGCGCCAGCTACTGCGGGTGTTCAACCGACCATACCAAAAGATATGGGAAAACCAAATCATGATATGTTATATCCTCCTGAAATGACTTTTAAGTCACAAAATCCATATTATCATGTTCATCAACGCGATACTCCTATTGTGATTGAGAAGATAGCTAAGAATGAGAAACAAGAGGAGATGGCTAGAAAAGTTAGAAGCCTGGAACAAAGTATGAGAAACATGCAAGGAGTGGGTGCACCAAAAAGTGTTTCGTACAAGGATTTATGTATGTTTCCTGATGTCCATTTACCGATAGGGTTCAAAATGCCAAAATTTGACAAATATGAAGGACACGGCGATCCTGTAGCTCATTTGAAAAAGTTTTGCAATCAATTAAGGGGAGCAGGAGGAAAAGAAGAATTATTGATGGCGTACTTTGGAGAAAGCCTTCCAGGGATAGCTTCTGAATGATTCATTGACCAAGACATTTCCCGTTGGCATGTGTGGGACGACATGGATTGAGATTTCGTTCAACAATTTCAGTATAACATTGAGATAGTTCCAGATCGCACTACGCTTGCCAACATGCGAAAAAAGATGACTGAAAGTTTTCGAGAATATGCCGTCAGATGGAGAGAGCAGGCTTCAAGAGTTAGACCATCGATAAAAGAATCTGAAATGATTGATATTTTTCTGCAAGCACAAGAACCTGATTATTTTCATCATTTTCTTTCTACTATCGGAAGCACATTTGCAGAAGTTATCAAAGTTGGAGAGATGGTAGAAAATGGAATCAAATCAGGAAAGATCATCAGCCAGGCCGCTTTGAAAGCAACAACACAGGCAATTCAAAGTGGTACAGGAAGTTTTGGGCGAAAGAAAAGAAAAGAGGATGTAGCAACTGTCATGGCAGGTCCACGACAAAATTGGAGAGGTGCGCGTCAACCATACGAGCAGAATCCATTATATTTTGTTCCATCTCCCCAATATCCTATTTACAATACACAATCATATGCTTGAGGTCCTTCTTACCCGCAGTGGTGTACACCAGCAATCCAAAATCATCCAATGGCCCCGCAAGTTCAAAGAGGTCCTCCGAGGTCTAATTTTCGGCCTAGAGCAGAATTCAAAAGGGATAACATGGTAAAAGATAATTTCACTTCTATTGGAATATCTTACACCAGTTTATTTCATAGACTGAGAAAAATGAATGTTCTAAACCCAATTGAGAGAAGGATCCCGAATCCTCCTCCGAAGAATTTGGACTATTCTAAAAGATGTGAATACTGTTCTGATGCCCCAGGGCACGACACAGAGAAATGTTGGTATCTGAAAAGAGCCATTCAAGAGTTGATTAATACCCAACAGATTATGGTAGAAAGTCCAGGCGCTCCAAATGTCAATCAAAATCCACTGCCAGATCATAATGAAACAAACATGCTCGATGTGATACTCAGTGGTGAAGACACTACGATTCCCTTTAAACCGATCATTAAAATTAAAACTGATTCAGAAAAATCAGCAAATGTTGTAGATTTAACGAAAGAAAAACCTGCAGAAGCAGAGGTGGTGATAGCAAAACCCAAATCATCGAATGATCCCTTGGCGATGGGGAAAGAGATTTCAGAAAATATTGGGTCAAGTAAAATAAAGACGAAACTCATTATTCCTGGAAGATCCAATAAGCCTCTTTTAATCATAAAAGGAGCTCCTGTAGTTCCTATTGTTATTAAACCAGTGTCACAGCTGCCTATGGTTGATACCAAGGCAGTCTCTTGGAATTATAATCGCATTGTGGTGATGCACAAGGGGAAAGAAGTGATTGAAGATGTAGATGAAGTAGGGGGATTAACTCGATCTGGAAGATGTTATGTTCCCGTAGAGTTAAGAAAGAATAAACAAGGCGGTGAAGAACGAATGACAGTCAAGAAGCCTGTCACTGATGAAGAAACTGAAGAATTCTTAAAGAAAATGAAATTGCCAGAATAGTCTGTTATAGAACAGTTGAAGAAGACACCAACACAGATTTCTTTGTTGTCTTTATTGATACATTTAGAGGAACACCGCAAGGCTGTAATGAAGATTCTTAATGAAGCATGTGTTCCTAGTGAGATTAGAGTAAATCAGCTGGAAAAAGTTGTTGGAAGGATCGTTGAAGCAAATAAAATTGCTTTTTCAGATGATGAACTGCCTATAGAAGGTACGGAGCATAACAAAGGTCTGTACATTTCTGTGAAATGCGAACATTCCATCATCACTCGAGTGTTAATTGATGGAGGATCAGGCGCTAACATTTGTCCTATGTCAACTTTACAAAAGTTGAATGTTAATGTGGAAAGAATCCGACCTAACAATGTGTGTGTCAAAGGTTTTGACGGATCAAAAACTGATGCCATTGGTGAAATAGAGCTCATATTGACAATTGGGCCTGTGGATTTTTCTATGGATTTTCAAGTACTGAACCTTGATGCTTCATATAATATGTTATTGGGAAGGCCATGGATTCATAGGGCTAAAGCAGTTGCATCAACGTTGCATCAAATGGTCAAATTCGAATATGACAGGCAAGAGATAGTAGTTCATGGTGAAGGAGACTTATCAATGTATAAAGACTACTCTATTTCTTCCATCGAAACAAATACTGCCAATGTGTTAATTCATCAAGCTTCTGAGGTAGTGGCTGTTGAGCATATCCTCGAGGGGAATCTCATCGCAAGACCACAATTGTCCTCTGCATCTGTTATGGTAGTGAATGAAATGTTGAAGCATGATTTTGAACCAGGAAAAGGTCTAGGGATGTTTTTGCAAGGCATAGTTTATCCGGTAAACGTCTATGAGAACTTTGGTACTTTTGGTCTGGGATACGAGCCGACTGCTGAAGATATAAAGAAGGCTAAAAAGCATAAGAAAGAGTCGTGGTCACTTTCCAAGCCTATACCGCCACTTTATGAGTCTTTCATCAAATTCAGTGTTGTTGGATCCTCCAAGTTACCTGATGCAAAATCAATGAATGATGATGATACAAAGTTGATTGACCTTTTTCAGAATATGTTCATTGAAGCAGATATGGTTGAAATTGGGGAAGGTACCAGTAATGCAGATGTGCAGTTTGTCGGCCCTGATGTCCAGCTTAACAATTGGGAGGCCACTCCTCTCCCTATTATAAAAGAGTCTTGGTTGTTTGTTTGTTTTCTTACAGTCTTAGTAGTTTGTTTGTTTTCTTACAGTCTTAGTAGTTTGTTTGTTTTTACTTCTGTAATTTAAATTATTCTAGGATTATAATTCAGAACTTTTATGTTAGGTTAAAACCATTCTATCTATGTTTCTAATTAAGCGCAGTTTCCCTTTGTTTTATTTTAAGTCTGATTTTTATTTATTTTCTATCATACAGTTCTTTCTATGCCGATTCTAATGATATGACATGCATGAAGAATTGTTCACCAGAGTTAAAAAACCAATCTAATTTTGAAATAATGAATAAGGAGGTTGAATGCAATGAAGAGGAAGCATTTGAGGATATAAGCAAAGATTTTAAACATTTTGAGAATAAGACAAATCCCAATTTGGAAGAAACTGAAGCGATCAATTTAGGAGATCTTGAAAATATTAGGGAGACTAAGATAAGTGTACATGTTCAACCGCAACAAAAGAAAGCTATAATTGAAGCTTTGCATGAGTATAAAGACATCTTTGCGTGGTCTTATGATGATATGCCCGGTTTAAGCACTGATTTGGTAGTTCACAAGTTGCCAATTGATCCTGCTTTTACTCCTGTCAAGCAAAAGTTAAGAAAATTCAAAACTGACATGAGTGTAAGAATTAAAGAAGAAATCACGAAGCAACTTGAGGCTAAAGTCATTCGAGTGGCCCAGTACCCTATTTGGTTGGAAAATATTGTCCCTGTTCCAAAGAAGGACGACAAAGTTCGGATGTGTGTTGATTATTGCGATTTAAACAAAGCAAGTCCGAAAGATAATTTTCCACTTCCCAATATTCATATTTTATTGGACAATTGTGCCAAACATGATCTTGCTTCTTTTGTGGATTGTTATGCGGGGTATCACCAGATCATTATGGATCCAGAAGATGCGGAAAAGACATCATTTATTACTCTATGGGGAACATATTGTTATAGAGTTATGCCTTTTGGATTAAAGAATGCTGGGGAAACTTACATGAGGGCAATGACCACAATGTTTCATGACATGATGCACAAAGAGATTGAAGTTTATGTGGATGATGTGATCATTAAGTCGAGAGAGCAATCTGATCATATCAAAGATTTGATAAAATTCTTTGAAAGGCTTTGGAGGTATGATCTCAAACTTAATCTAGCAAAATGTGTATTTGGAGTTCCGTCAGGGAAACTTTTGGGTTTTATAGTCAGTCGATGTGGCATTGAGTTAGATCCTTCAAAAATAAAAGCTATCCAAGATTTACCTCCACCGAAAAATAAAACGGAGGTGATGAGTTTACTTGGAAGGTTGAATTATATCAGTAGATTCATTGCTCAGCTTACGACAACTTGTGAGCCAATATTCAAGTTGTTGAAGAAGAATGTTAAAGTTGAATGGACTGAAGAATGTCAAGAGGCATTTGACAGAATTAAGAGACACTTGTCGAATCCGCCTATTTTGGTTCCTCCAGAGCCAGGCCGACCTTTGATATTGTACATGTCTGTTTTAGATAATTCTTTTGGCTGTGTATTGGGTCAACATGATGTCACGGGAAGAAAAGAACAAGCCATCTACTACCTCAGCAAAAAGTTTACCACTTATGAGGCTAAGTACACTCTTCTTGAGAAAATGTGCTGCGCCTTAACTTGGGTAGCCCAAAAGCTGAAACATTACTTGTCATCTTATACTACTTACCTCATATCTCGTATGGATCCTTTAAAGTACATCTTTCAGAAGCCTATGCCCACAGGCAGACTCGCGAAATGGCAGATGTTGCTTACAGAGTTTGATATTGTTTATGTGACACGAACTGCAATGAAAGCTCAAGCCTTGGCGGATCATTTGGCTGAAAATCCTATTGATGAGGAGTATGAGCCATTGAAGACTTATTTTCCAGATGAAGAGGTATTGTATGCTGATGAGTTTGTTTCAGAAGATTGTCATTCAGGCTGGAAGTTGTTCTTTGATGGAGCTGCTAATATAAAAGGAGTGGGGATAGGAGCGGTTCTTATTTCTGAATTAGGACAATATTATCCCATAACAACCCAACTTCGATTCTACTGTACCAATAATATGGCAGAATACGAAGCTTGCATTCTAGGTTTGAGATTAGCCATTGACATGGGGGTCCAAGAATTATTGGTATTAGGAGATTCAGATTTATTAGTCCACCAAATCCAAGGAGATTGGGAGACTCGTGATTCGAAACTCCTACCATATAGAAGTTGTTTGCAAGATCTTTGTCAACGATTTGTATTAGTAAAGTTCAAACACATTCCCAGAGCTCATAATGAGATTGCTGATGCTCTGGCGACATTATCTTCGATGCTTCAATATCCCGATAAAACTTATATTGACCCTTTGCATATACAGATTCATGATCAACATGCATATTGTAATGTGGTTGAAGAAGAATTTGATGGGGAGCCTTGGTTCTATGATATCAAAGAATATATTCAGACTGGGAAGTATCCTGTACATGTTGATGATAATCAAAAGAGAACCATTCGACGTTTGTCTAGTGGATTTTTCTTAAGTGGAGGAATCTTGTATAAAAGGACTCCTGATTTGGGACTTTTGAGGTGTGTAAATGCTAAAGAAGCTTCAAAAATCATGACTGAAGTACATTCTGGGATTTGTGGACCACACATGAGTGGATATGTTTTGGCAAAGAAAATACTCCGAGCCGGTTATTATTGGCTCACCATGGAGCGAGATTCCATCAATTTCGTTCGTAAATGTCATAAATGCTAGGTGCATGGAGACTTGATACATTCCCCTCCATCCGAGTTGCATACAATGACTGCTTCATGGCCTTTTATGGCTTGGGGAATGGACGTAATTGGACCAATTGAACCAAAAGCCTCGAATGGACATAGGTTCATCTTGGTAGCCATTGACTATTTCACAAAATGGGTAGAAGCAGCGACTTTCAAGTCAGTGACCAAGAAAGTTGTGGTTGATTTTATTCACTCCAACATCATCTGTCGTTTCGGCATTCCAAAGATAATTGTCACGGATAATGCTGCGAATCTCAATAGCCATCTGATGCAAGAAGTGTGCCAGCAATTTAAGATTATGCATCGAAATTCAACTCCTTATCGTCCAAAGGCGAATGGAGCTGTAGAAGCTGCCAATAAGAATTTAAAGAAAATACTTCGTAAGATGGTGCAAGGTTCCCGACAATGGCATGAAAAGTTACCTTTTGCTTTGTTCGGTTATCGTACTACAGTTCGGACTTCAATTGGTGCAACTCCTTACTTGTTAGTGTATGGAACTGAAGAAGTTATACCTGCAGAGATTGAGATTCCTTCTCTTCGAGTAGTTGTGGAAGCTGAAATTGATGAAGACCAATGGGTCAAGACTCGTTTGGAGCAATTAAGCTTGATTGATTAAAAAAGATTGGCGTCAGTATGTCACGGACAACTATATCAGAAGAGAATGGCACAAGCATATAATAAAAAGGTGCGCCACAGACATTTTGAAGTTGGTCAGTTAGTACTAAGACGCATCCTTCCTCATCAGATTGAGGCCAAAGGAAAATTTTCTCCTAATTGGCATGGGCCAATCATAGTAAAGAAAGTGTTACCTAATGGCGCGTTATATCTGACTGATGTAGAAGGAAAAATGGAAGGAATGCCGGTCAATGCTGATGCAGTTAAAAGATATTATGTATGATATTCATGTACAATTATGTTATGTATGTTTTGTACTTATATTTTTTAAGATCGAAATGATGAAGGCATTTTGTTCTGCTATCTGAATAATATATAAACCTTTGCTTACCCCTTTGAGCCTTTATTTTTCTTCGAACCCCTCTTTTGGAATCAAAATAAAAGGGTGTGTTAAAAAAAAAATAAAAAAAAATCAAATCAGTCAAAAATTCAAAATAATAATAAAAAAAGAATGATGTTTCATGAACTACGTTTGACCTATTCTTGCTATGACAAGATACGTAGGCAGCCCTACTCCGGGGTTCGGTCTAACCAGAAGAAAATTTAAATTACCCAGAATGAAATGAAACTGGGGAAAAATTTATTTTCTTAAAAGGATAGATTCCAAAAGTTGTATGTTTCACCCAATGTTATAAATTTTTTTGAGACTCATGCCTACCTTTCTTTCTAACCCTATCCAAAAGCCAAGTTACAACCAAAGAAAGACCTTCGGATTAATCTTTGAGAATGTCAAGGCTAAACATATTATGAGTGCATGATATTTCATATTTTGGATGTTTATTAAATAAAAAAAAGTGATGAAAAAATAAAAATGAGAGAGTCTTATTGGTGAAAACCCTTTCGGGCACCGTAAGACGACTATGAGCTAAGGCAGGAATAAAAGGAGATAGACTCGTTGGCAAAACCCATTGAGGTGCCACTAGTTTAAGAAAGATTGTTATCAAGAAGGAACAAATTCAAGATTGGCTTAATTTAAAGTTCAATATGTGGACAAAAGTTGTAATGATTGGTGTGGGTAGATCTGGTGGTTTTATTCAAAATGCATGTCATAATCACCAGAATCGACTTCCACATTCAGATAAGTTTTCTCTTTGTTTTGGAAAAGATATATCTATTGTCTTTTTATTTTGTTTTATTTTTATTTTTGATTGTTGTGTCTTTGTCATCAAACAAAAATCTTTGTTGTCTTTTGAGTCAAATTCGCATCAGGTCGAGTCAGAAAAGATTTCAAACTCGCTACCAACTCCTTTAAGGGTACAAAGCAAGACAAAGGGTCGATCTACAGGGACAACATTTCAAAGTAAAAGTAAGAAATATGATTTGAGTCGAGGATCTCAGTAGTCAGAATTCTGATTCAGAAATATGACAATTCAAAGAAGATTATCATGGATTGGAAAGGAGTCGAGCATGGAAAGTGCGAGAGCGGCCACTTCAAAAGCCAAATGCCACAAACTAACCACCACATGTTTTAAAACTCACAATTTTCCTTTGTTTGGAACAGAGATGAAATAATGTTTTCAGCTAAAGGCTGCAATTTTGACACTTCATTCAATGCAAGAAGCACGATTACAACATCCGATACTGGATCTCGGTCATGATAAACTTTATTCTTTGCGAGATATATTAAGATCCAGTGACACATAATTTTTTTTAGTACAAACTGGGGCAAAATTTTATGTGTGTTATATGGAATTTATTTTATGCTCAGGACCCTCCTGAATAATGGGAATTTATTTTATGCTCAGGACCCTCCTGAAGAATGGGAATTTATTTTATGCTCAAGACCCTCCTGAAGAATGGGAATTTATTTTATGCTCAGGACCCTCCTGAAGAATGGGAATTTATTTTTATGCTCAGGACCCTCCTAAAAAATGGGAATTTATTTTATGCACAGGACCCTCCTGAATAATGGGAATTTATTTTATGCTCAGGACCCTCCTGAAGAATGGGAATTTATTTTATGCTCAGGACCCTCCTGAAGAATGGGAATTTATTTTTATGCTCAGGACCCTCCTAAAAATGGGAATTTATTTTATGCACAGGACCCTCTTGAAAAATGGGAATCTGTTTTATGCTCAGGACCCTCCTGAAGAATGGGAATCTATTTTATGCTCAGGACCCTCCTGAATAATGAGAATCTATTTTATGCTCAGGACCCTCCTGAATAATGGGAATTTATTTTATGCTCAGGACTCTCCTGAAGAATGGAAATTTATTTTTATGCTCAAGACCCCCCTAAAGAATGGGAATTTATTTTATATACAGAACCCTCTTGAAGAATAGGATGTTATTTTTCTGTTTCACTATTTGCTTTGAGTTCAGAAACCCGCCTGAAGAATAGGGTGAAAAAATTGCAAGTCAGGAACCCGCCTGAAGAACAGGGTGAAAAAGTTGCAAGTCAGGAGCCCGCCTGAAGAACAGGGTGAAGAATTGTAAGTCCAGGAGCCCGCCTGAAGAACAGGGTGAAAAAGTTGCAAGTCAGGAGCCCGCCTGAAGAACAGGGTGAAAAAGTTGCAAGCCAAGAGCCCACCTGAAGAACAGGGTGAAGAAATTATAAATCCAGGAGCCCGCCTGAAGAACAGGGTGAAGAAAAAGAAAGTTCAGGAGCCCGCCTGAAGAATAGGGTAAATTTTCAAGTTCAAGTCATGAAGATTTGAATCAAGAGATTGCAATTTTTACTTGTATTTTTTCATTTTTGATTTTTATTAGTCAGTTGAATGTAAAAGCAGAAGTTGTCAACCGGAAACTCGACGGAATCTCACTCGACTTTCACTTTTTCTCTCACCAAAATACCTTTCGAACTACTCATGACCTGATTCCCTTGTAATCCGGGATAGGTAGGATGTCCAAAAACAGGACTCGGTCATATTTGTCTTTTTATTTTTATTTTTATTTTTATTCTTACCTTTCAAATAATTGGAGAGTCAAAAATCATATCTTGTCTACTTCTTTGTATGAAAACTCTTCGAGATTTCACACAAAGAGGGGCAAAAATGTAGACACGTGATTTTTGATCCTCCCTAAATTTTAACTTGTTTATCGATACTAAATATTTATACTTATATTTAGTCATATATTATTTTGGCTATTATTTTATTTTAATATAATATAAATAATTAAATGAATTTAATTTTAGGATATTATTTTGTTTAAAAAAATAAAAAAAATATAGTTTTGTACTATCTTAATTATATAATTTATTTTTGACTATTTTTAGATTGTTATTGTATTTTTTTTTAAAAAAATATAAAAATCAATTAATTATTATATTTATTATTTTATTTGTTACTATTATCTATTTATTTATTAATTATTTTTCGTTATTAAAAAAAAAGAGAAAAAAAAAACAAACATACGAGAGAAAAACACAAAGAAAAAACAAGAAAGTGGAAAAAGGAAAAATCAAAATTGAAGAAAAGTTAAAGAAGAGAAAAACAAAACAAGAAGAACAAACGGACAACAGCAAGAAAAGGAGAAAAATTGGAAGAAAAGGAAAAAAAGCAGAGGTCGAGTTTCCATTTCGAGTTTTTGATAATGCCATTCTTGCTTTCATCTTCGATTAGTGTATTACACAGGTTCTTATTCAATTCTTTTATATTTATTTTATTGTTATAACGTTGTCATCAAAGCATGAAGAAGATATTCAATGACTTCATATACTTTGTTCTTACTATACAATCCCGATCATTTACGTGAAATCCTTTTATTTTGATTATAGCCTAATTTGCCAAATTTTCTATGAGCTGATTATTGTCCTTATTGGAAGATTTATTAAGTTCAATAATTTAATATGTTTCTCATTATCATAAAAAAAAAAATACCAATCACTGCTATATTAGTGAATGTGCTAAAGAGATTAGTGCATAATAAAAAAAATAAAAAAATTTAACGCCATTTTGTGACAATAACAAACATTTAAGTTTTAGATAAAAAATAAAAATAAAAATTGATGCTATGATTGAGTGATAGAGGATTGTCTAGTTTCATTTCTTTTCTTTTTGAATTGTTAATGAACTAATATGCATATATATTTCTTACATACTTATGGCTTTTTGTTTAACTGAAATTGTTCCTTTAGACCAAATTCTACTATTAAATGAAAATGCATTTACTAAACAAATGGAAGGTCTCTATTAGTATATATTTAAGAGCATTATTATGGTTTTAAAAGAGTTTTAAAACAATCTGTTCGTCCAGAATTATTACGTAATTGTTGGTTAATATTTGATATCTTTGGGTCTAACTAGTTTATATGTTTTTTTTGTAAAAAATGTTGCTTATTGCTTAAATATAGTAAAGTCGTGAAGCCTTAACTAATAAGATAACGGTTTGTTCGGTTGTTTTAAAACTCATTTCCTATTGGCTTTACAAATTCATTAATTCTCCTTTCCTTATTGAAACATTAATTCTCTTACTGATGAGTATTTGTCATGGTATGTACGAATAATGAGAAACAGTAATACAATAAAAAATAATCTTAATATAATAAAAATGAGCAAATTTAGGCCTTAACATAATTTATTAAAATAATTTAAGTTAAGATAAGTCAATAAAAGCGACCGTGCTAGAACCACGGGATTCGAGGGGTGCCTCACACCTTCCCCTCGATCAACAGAATTCCTTACCCATTTTCTGTTTTCGCAGACCAAATAAGAGTCATTTCCTTTTGATTAGGGATTCAAAAAAAAAAGGGTGACTTGGAACACCAAAACTCAATTCCAAGTGGCGACTCTGTAAATAATTTAATCCCTATTCAATATCATCACTTTAATTGGAAAAACCCTTCGACTCGGCTCTCGAGCGAAGAAAAGGGTGTAACATTAATAATATTGATATAACATAGATACATCAAAGTGATGAAGTTAATTAATATAGCAAATAATTTATTTAGGATCATCTTACAAGCCTCTTCTTTAAGAAAATATGGTAAATATATTTGCTTGTGCCTATATTTAAATGTCAGCAGGAGATAGGGTAAGAATCAATGTTTAATATTGAAGATGAAGCTGTAAATCTAATATATTAATGGAGGTAAGGAAAAACTTCAATGATGTGCTTAGTGAATGCTTCTACTTTCAAGTGACGCTCTGTAGAATCATTATTTAATTTAATGTTCTGATTTTATTTTTTTTAGGGTTCTTAACATTTTTGTAAACATCTTCCATTTCAAGGTTGATTATGGGTAGGATTTATTACTTATTCTTGATTATGAATTCAATACATATTGTTGATTTTTCTATCATGAGTAGCTAATTTTATTTACTTGAGTTGAGGGAATCTTAATGTGAATAACTAATTTGGATTGTGAATCTAATTGAGTTCTATGAAAAGTTGATGTTGTACAAACCTTTCTTCATTTTAATCACTTTCCAAGTGAGCCCAAGAACATCACTTGTCCAAGAGGAAAATGTTTGTTAGGAAAAGAAAGAGTTTACATGGACTCGAAAGAATTTAATCTTTAGATTAATGGAAAATGCCTTAACCGGATTAGCCTACATGAGAAAATAGTTGAATAATCAATACATTCTTTAAGTTCGAGGGAATTAAAGGATAAGTTATCCACTGAGGTTGAGAAACGAATGGGTAAATAATAGGATTCATCTACTCTTGCAATTGAAGTTGTCAATTGGAACTCTAAAGTGGTTCACAACCCTAACTGTTCAAGCATCTTGGTAACCATAACTCTAGTTTTCCATAAGATTGTTAAATTGAAGTGTTAATTAGTAACTTTTGTTCAACATTGAAAATCCCCCATTTTATCTTTTAGTATCATTTGTTTGAATTGAACTTGTAGCTATAGTTTCAAATTAGTTTAATCGCCACTCACTTTGTTCCTCGTGGATTTGACCCCGACTCCAAAATTGGATAAATATATTGATGACGACCGCTTGCACTAAATTGAGGGTAAATTTCATCCATGGTCATTTAACTCTGTATCTATTACGCAAAAATCACTTTTCATTCATTCATTTCATCCATGGTCACTTAACTTTGTATCTATTATGCAAAAGTCATTTTTCTTTCATTCATTTCATCCATGTTCATTTAACTTTACTCCGACCATCACAAAATTCACTATGACCGGATTTTTACAATAATTCCATCGAAAAAATAATGTGGCAACCTTAAATAGTTCTTAATTTTAATTTAAGTAAATATATAATATATTACTCATATTTTCACCATTTTTTATATGTGCACAACTCAATTTCCCCTATGGATTATTTAATGAAAGAATATCAATTTCTTAATAGATTAGATTACCTAATGAAGACTATTTTCATAAAAAAATTTGGTTGATATTTTTATGAAACATTTCATAATATTGCATTTATCTACTAAAAAAGTGCATAAAAAAAGAGTGATAAATAAGACAAATTCTTCAAAACACATAAAATAGAAATACATGTATGATATTATTTTAAAAAAATATATATTTTAATTCTTTGAAGATAAATCAACATGCTCTAGATAGTTTTAAAATAAAATCTTTTTACTTTTGTCATTGAATAAGTATTGCCAAAATTTGTACAAAAATGTTATATTAACATACAGTTTTGTTAATAAAAGTTATAAAATATAAGTACTTTAATAGATAAAGAAATAAAAGGATATCTAATTTTTATATTTATCAATGAAATTAATTAAAAAAATATGTAATTTATCAGAAATTAAATATTATAATAAAAAAATTTAAGAGAATTAATTGATTTATCAAACAATTAAAAATACAAAGACAAACTCAATAAATAGAGTAGTTTATCATATTATTATGATATACCGAATGAAAAGACTCATGTGACAAGAAAAAGAATGTATGAAAAAAAATAATTTTATCAACTATATGTCACAATTTTAGAGGAAGAAAAATAATTTTATCAACTACATACCATATTATTAGAGGAAAAAAATAATTTACCAACACATGTATCAACTTTAGGGCATTTTAAGAATATATATAAGTATAATTTTATTTCATACAAATATCAACCAAATTTTTTTATGAAAATAGTCTTCATTAGGTAATCTAATATGTTAAAAAATTGGTATTCTTCCATTAAATAGTCCATAAGGAAAATTAGGTTGTGCACATATAAAAAAGGAAAATATATTAGTAATCTATAATCTATATCTATATCTATAATCTATCTATCTATATTCTATAATCTATAATATATTAAAAGTGTGAACACCCTTAAAAAAAATTTGAATCTCTTCCTTTTTTCTAGTAAATATATTTTTTATTGTTGGTATTTTAAATATTTTTTCTACACTTAAGTCTAACTCTTTTCCTTTTATTTCATCAAATACATTGTTATCAAATATTATTTTTTGATCTGTTCCTTCGTCATTTAAATATTCTTCTTTTGTTAATATTTTTATATCTTCTTCAGTCATTTAATTCATCTAATTCTCTATCTATTTCATTATCTATTTCATTTTTTGAAATTTCTTATATACTGTCTTCACTTTCTAATTCGTAATCTATGTAATCTATCTGCATATATTCTATATTTTCTATTATTTTTATTTCTGATATTTGTTTATTTTTTGGGTTTTTTGGTAATTTACAATCTCTAGCTAAATGTCCTATTTTTCCGCAATTATAACAAGTACATTCCTTTATAGATTTCTTTTTCCTATATTTCATTATCTGTTTCATTTTCTGAAATTTCATAGATACTGTCTTCACTTTCTAATTCGTAATCTATGTAATCTATCTGCATATATTCTATATTTTCTATTTTTATTTCTGATATTTGTTTATTTTTTGGGTTTTTTGGTAATTTACAATATCTAGCTAAATGTCCTATTTTTCCGCAATTTATAACAAGTACATTCCTTTATAGATTTCTTTTTCCTATATGGTCTTTTATAGATTTTCTTAATAAACAAAATTGTCTTTTCACTATTTTTGTCAAATTATTATTTAATTTTATTAGATTAATTAATTTAATTTTCGTTTCATATTTTAAACGTGAAATCCTTTTAAATATAGGACTCATTAGGAATAGGATAGGTTTAAAAATGTGTAATATTTTTCAATCAAGGTAAATTAATTTTCCTTCCATATTTTAATAAGGATGTGCAGTGGTTATTTGTTTCAAAAAAAGGTAAGTGGGAGGCTTGCCGTTTGTTTTTTTCTTCAGTACGTGACATTGGTTAAGTTTTTTGGGGGTGTTTTTTTTTACTTATTTAATTATTACCTTTTTTACTATGAATATGCTCCTTTATTTTAGCAATTAACTCTCAATTATGATATTTTAATTTGCAGTTGATTCTATCATACAATTTGTTTATGTTCGTTTCACATTTTTTTGTAATATATATTGCCTGGGCTTTAATTGTGTTGTTTTTTGGTTCTTAATGTATGTATTTTGCATATAATTTTGTAATTTAATTGTGTTATAAAAATTATGTTTAGTTGTATTATTCTGATGATGTGATTATATTATTTTATTATAGTTTTATTATGTTATCATTTAGTGTTTTTTCCACACAATACATATGGTAGACACAATGTTTGATCGGGCTTTGAGAAATTTTTTGTGTAAAGGTGGGATTTAATCTTTTGAATCTTAAAATTCCAAAGGTACCTCACAAATTAGACGGAGAGAGTAAAGTTTTTTTTTTCTTTTTGCTTCATATATTATATGTAGAATTGGGTTCTTACACCATGCGTTCTTTCAAATTAGTCTATGCCCTTAAAGGTTAATTTTGATCGTATTATTATGATATCTCGATTATAGTATTGTTTTGTCGTAGTTTACAGGTGATGGATGAATATTCAGTCGGACTTTAAGAAATTATTACGTAAATGTTAGGTGTAATCATATTGTTCTGATATCTTGATAATTGTATTGTTTATTATACTTTACATGTGATAGATGAGTGCGTGTTCGATCGGGCTTTAAGGAACTTTTGTGCAAAAGATTAGGTGTGATTGTATTGTTCTGATCTCGATTATAATATTGCTTTGTTATAGTTTATGGTCTGTTACTATTTGTTATTATTCGTTGTTTCTTATACTTTTGTTAGACATTAAGCTTTCAAAGAGATCTCCATAGTGTCTGGTGTCCAATATATTAAAATGTAAGAAGTGGCATCAATCACCTAAAGGGTTACAAGAATTGTCGCTGAACAATGTTATCTATCACTATTAATCAGTCTGCTGCTGGGGGACATGAATATCCTAACTCTCAATCGCTTAGTATGCGTGGAGATGGGATTTACTTTGTTGTAATGTTAATAAAAATTTCCTCTGTTACATAGTAATGTTGCTGGACCTTTATTTGTGATTGTAGATCAAATTGCCTCTGGTACATAGTAATGTTGTTGGACCCGTATTTGTGATTGCTAATCTCTTGCTTTATTAGAGACTTTTTCTTATTGTGTTTTTGCCTTAGGATGCCTATCTTTTTTTTTAAAAGACTAGACAAAACTGTCTTTTTACTATTTTCTTTAATTTATTATTTAATTACTTTTATTATATTAACTAGATTCCTAAAATATATGAAAGGAGAATCAATTAATACTTTTTTTATACTGATTAATTAGAAAAATACTCCTAAAATAGGACTCTATTAAAAAAATACTTCTATAAATATTGAAATGCACGTTAAACTAGAAAAGAAACCGATCTACTTATTGAAAAATATGATTGATGCTCATCTAACTTGATTCGGTTGCATGTCTAGATTGGTGGATGCTTAATTTTCTAACCCTCAACTTGTTCACTATTTTTGCCAACATATATACATACATATATATATATATATATATATATATATATATATATATATGTATATTCTTCTTTATTTTCATTTAAATCATTCTTTAGGGTCAAAATTTTTGCCCAGATAAGTATTATTTTCATCAAAACTAAAGCTTTGTGATCACTATTATATTATTTTGTTGTAGTTTATAGGTCGTAGATAAATTTACATGTGGTAGATGAATGTCGGTCGGCTTTGAGAATTTTTTTGATAATGGTTAGGTTTAATTGTATTGTATTTATATCTCTATTTTGATTTTTTTTTTTGTGTAAAAGTTAAGTTTAATTGTATTATTTTTGTATCTCTATTATGGTATTATTTTGTCATAGTTTACAGGTGGTAGATAAGTGTCAGACGACATTAAGGAGTTTTTTTTTGTGTAAAGGTTAGATTTAATTATATTGTTTTGATGTCTCTATCATCGTATTGTTTTGTTACAGTTTACAGGTGGTAGATGAGTGTCGATAGGCTTTGGCAAGTGTTTTTGGTAAGGGTAGGTTTAATCGAATAAATTCTCCAAAGCACGTTGAATTTAACTATTGTATTCATCTTTATTATTTAAACAAATATCCTATTTAGTATACCGTTTAAACTCAATAAAGTGAGGTACACGCGCGAGGCGCGTACACCTAAACTAGTATATTATATATGTCACACCCCTTTTCGACTCCAAAAAAAGATATGTATTTTAAGTTCGAAAGGATTTTATTATTAAGGTGACAAAAATGAAAAATTTGTTTCGAAAAAAAAAAGGATTATTTACATTATTTTTTTCTTATTCAGAGTTTCCACTTGGCATAATCTGGTGTGCCAAGTCACCTTTGGAAATTCCTTTTCGAAACGGTTTGACTCTAAAAACTAATCCGTGAACAGAGATTCCGGCTAAGGAATTCTGTTGACCGAGGGGAAGGTGTTAGGCACCCCTCGATCCCGTGGTTCGACCACGGTTGCTTGGTGGAGCGTATCGGCTAATTTGACATTACAAATGTACAAACCACATAAACACACAAAACAAGCAAACAAACAAATCACACAAAATTAAAAAACAAACCAAAATAATGTTCAGTCCAAATTATACAATCCAAAATAAAAGAGGTGTTGAAATATAAAACCTATTCTATTCTAAACTAATCCTAAACTAAACTACTTCGGGGCATTCCCCAGATAAATCAATACAAATCCTTCGGGGCATTCCCCGGCTAAATGAGTACAATTTAAACTTTTTGTGTAATAAAGTAGAAAGTACCATTCACGCACATATTCAAACACTCCAACAACTCGTTATTCCTAAATTTGCCTACCCGGCCTACGTTTGCCTACCAAGTTCAACGTATCACAATTCTATCATGTTTAACATTATCAATACATCAAAATTAATCAGTATTCATTTTCCTCCATTTTTAATCCCCACCCTAATTCATTCTCAACCACATGATTAACCCATTTCAATAACAATCCACCAATCGAGAATAACAAAAATTCACCAATTATGCTTAGCACATCACACACCCAAATATCACCAACAGTTCACATCAACAAACAAACCACGGTATCAAATCACACGCAATCACAATCACATAAGAATTAAATGAAAGAGAAGAAAGAATTGGACCTTAAATTTGAAGCTTTCAAACTCAAAGTTATTCGAATAAAGAGAGTCCGCACCCGGAAACCTCGAGCCGAACCTTAACACCAACAATCTAACTCGACAAATAATGACCCGTTCAAAGTCACTTTTCACGCCGTTACTGTTCACCAGTTACTGTTCACCGGTACTGTTCATCGGTTACTGTTTGCAGGTACTGTTCACCGGTTACTGTTCACCGGCGCCCTCTTTTTTTTTCTTTTCTTTTATTGTTCTTGTTGTTCTTGTAAGGAAGATTATTTTTTGATTGTTGTTATTGTTGAGAAGATGATGATCAAAGAATGAGCCCCCCTTTTTCCTCTTAGAACTTTTCTTTTATAATGGGCATGAATTTGTTATGATGTGGAAATTTTGGTGGGTCCCCCATATATTCTTTCTTTGTGGACAAGAAAAAGGAGGGGGGATCACATGGGTAGTTAGGGTAGGTGGAAGCTTTTGATTGGGTAGGTTGTTAGGATAAGATAAATTAGTTAGAAGTATTTTTTTGTTTATTTTTGTATTTTTGTGGGATATAATTACATGGGGTTGGACACATGGTAAGGTGAACTAAAAATGAATAAAATTAGACTTCGGGAGGGACAAAATTAGGTGTCTACATCATGCTCCCTTTGAATGTAAACATGAAGTGTTTTCAGACAAAGAAGTAGACAGCGAGACCAAATTTTGACCCGACCATTATTCAAAGAAAGAAACAGAAGAAAGAAGGACAACCGGGTCTTGACTTAAGACATCCTACCTACCCAAGTTATGAGAGAATCAAGTCACGGGTATTTCAAAAGATTGGAAAGAGATGGACTATACAGAGTTGGAGAGTCGAGTGAGGTTCCATCGAGTTTCCAGTCCACGACTCTGTCATTACATTAAAAATGAAAATTACAAGTTAAAGCATAAATGAAATTACAAAAATCCTATCTATACAGCTTCTTTTGGACTCTTGACTGGAGTTTCATCACCCTATTCTTCAGGCGGGCTCCTGACTTGCTATTTCTTTAACTTGTTGCTTGCCTTTCAATTTCTTCACCCTGTTCTGCAGGCGGGCTCCTGACTTGCTATTTTTCAATCTGTTTAACTTTCAATTTCTTCACCTTGTTCCTTAGTTTTCCATTTATTCGCCCTGTGCTTCGGGCAGACTCCTGAAATCACATCAAAACTAAAAATAAAATTATCCCAAAAAAATATTATTATAAACAGAAATTCCGTTTATTTGCCAGAAAAGTAAAGTTTCAAAAACAAAAATTGAATTTTTTCCCCAGTTTATCATCAGAAGACTTTTGGAAAAGTCACATCATACCTACTTGCATGTTGCAATGATGAATCAAGACTCTGACTAAGAAATGCATCTCTTAAGAGTAAAATTAAATATCCAAGACTAGGAAGTGCATCTCCTAAGAATTAAAGTGAGGGATTCTAACTAGAAAGTGCGTTTTCTAGAGATACAAGTTTAAGTTAAAAGTGTGTCACCTGAAAAATGAAAACTAGCAAGGAAGTGCGTCTCCTAAGGATTAAGTGCAATAACTCGACTAGAAAGTGCTTTTTCTAGGAATCAAGACTTAAGTTAGAAAGTGCATCACTAATGTTGCTTGAATTATCAAAATAAGGAAGTGCATTTCCTTACCAATGCCTCTTGAATTACTCAAACAAGGAAGTGCGTCTCCTTACAAATGTTTCTTGAATTGCCCAAACCAGGAAGTACGTCTCCTTACAAATGTTGCTTGAATTACCCCAAACAAAGAAGTGCATCTCCTTATCAAATGCCGTTTGAATTACCCAAAAAAGGAAGTGCATTCCTTACAAATGTCACTTGAATTACCCAACAAGGAAGTGCGTCTCCTTACAAATGTTGCTTGAATTACCAAAATAAGAAAGTGTGTCTACTTACAAATATTGCTTGAATTGTCAAAACAAGGAAGTGAGTCCCCTTATAAATGTTATTGGAATTACCCGAACAAAGAAGTGCGTCTCCTTACGAGTGTCAATCGAATTACCAAACAAGGAAGTGCGTCTCCTTACAAATGTTGCTTGAATTATCAAACAAGGAAGTGCATCTCCTTACAAATGTTTGCTTGAATTTCCCATACAAAGAAGTGCATCTCCTTACAAATACCGCTTGAATTACCAAACAAGAAAGTGTGTTTCCTCACAAATGTTGCTGGATTTACCAAATAAGGAAGTGCGTCTCCTTACAAATGTTCCTCGAATTTCCCACACAAGGATTATCATAAGGCAGTATTTCATTTTTGAAAGGGTGGTCCTATTTTTCAGGAGGAACCCAAACAGAAAGTAAAATCTCATTTTTCAAAAGGATCCTGAACAGAAAGTAAAATCTCATTTTTCAGGAGAGTCCTGAACAAAAAGTAACTCCCATTTTTCAGGAGGGTCCTGAACAGAAAGTAAAATGTCATTTTTTAGGAGGGTCCTGAACATAAAGTAAAGTCCCATTTTTCAGGAGGGTCCTGAACATAAAGTAAAATCCTATTTTTCAGGAGGGTCCCAAACATAAAGTAAACTCCCATTTTTCAGGAGGGTCCTGAACATAAAGTAAAGTCCCATTTTTCAAGAGGATCCTGAACAGAAAGTAAAATACCATTTTTTCAGGAGGGTCCTGAACATAAAGTAAACTCCCAATTTTCAGGAGGGTCCTGAACATAAAGTAAAGTCCTATTTTTTAGGAGGGTCCTGAACAGAAAGTAAAATCCCATTTTTCAGGAGGGTACTGAACAGAAAGTAAAATCCCATTTTTCAGGAGGGTTCTGAACAGAAAGTAAAATCTCATTTTTCATAAGGGTCCTGAACATAAAGTAAAATCCCATTTTTTAGGAGGGTCCTGAACATAAAGTATAATCCCATTTTTCAGGAGGGTCCTGAACAAAAGGTAAAGTCCCATTTTTCTGGAGGGTCCTGCACTGAGGGTAAAATCCCATATTTCAGGAGGGTCCTAAACTGAAAGTAAATTCCCATTCTTCAGGAGGGTCCTGAACAGAAAGTAAAATCCCATTCTTCAGGAGGGTCCTGAACAGAAGGTAAAGTCCCATTTTTCAGGAGGGTCCTAAACTGAAAGTAAATTCCTATTCTTCAGGAGGGTCCTAAACAGAAAGTAAAATCCCATTTTTCAGGAGGGTCCTGAACTTAAAGTAAAGTCCCATTTTTCAGGAGGGTCCTGAACAGAAAGTTAAATCCCATTTTTCAGGAGGGTCCTGAACTGAAGGTAAAGTCCCATTTTTTAGGGGGGTCCTGAACTGAAAGTAAATTCCCATTCTTCAGGAGGGTCCTGAACAGAAAGTAAAATCCCATTTTTCAGGAGGGTCCTGAACAGAAAGTAAAATCTCATTTTTCAGGAGGGTCCTAAACTGAAGGTAAAATCCCATTTTTCAGGAGGGTCCTGAACTGAAAGTAAATTCCCATTCTTCAGGAGGGTCCTGAACAGAAAGTAAAACCCCATTCTTTAGGAGGCTCCTAAACTAAAAGTAAATTCCCATTTTTCAGAAGGGTCCTGAACAGAAGGTAAAATCCCATTTTTCAGGAGGGTCCTGAACAGAAGGTAAATTTCCACGGATGTGCATTTCCAATGGTAGCTGAATTAAGTGAAACGAACTTTCCCTGTTTCATCATAGAAAATTTGTAAGTTAAAAACTTAGTGATGGCTTGCGGCACTTGTCTGTCCCGACACCTTCTCTAGTGTTCATTCCCTTCATTTTGTTTTAGATTGTTGGCACTTGCCCCTGCTTTGTCGTTTCATTGACCCAAACTCGGATTATTAAGAGTGACTTTGAAATAAACACAGCATCTCTACTTTGCCATGCTTTATGAATAAACCCTTTAAACCTTGGTATTTTCATGAGTTCCCAGACTTGTCTATTGGCAAAAATTTCTGCACACCCCTTTTTTTGGCTCACAATGATGTCTCTTTCATGCGCTGGCCTTTTTTTTTTGCTTTGTGCAATTGAAGAAGTTGGTAGCCAGTTTTGAAATCTTTTCTCGCTTGTTTTGACATGAACTTGACTCAAAAACAAGAGAAAAATTATAACAACTTTTGTTTTATTTGGCTAATTGACTCAAGAAAAGAAAAATAAAGATAAAGAGAAGAAAGAAAAGATAATGAATGTCCCCATTTGAAACAAAGAAATGAAAATTTTATCTTAAATGACAATCAACTCTAATGATTATGCCATGCATTTTGGATTAAGCCGCCTAATCTTTCCATCCAAACTCTCACAAATTGTTGTTGAGTTAATGACCCGAAAGTGAGTTGCTTTCTTTGGCCAATTGCATTTAATACCTCATTCGGCTAGTGGCGCCTTGAAGGGGTTTTGCCAACAAGCCTCTCTCATTTTTTAGATCACCATTTCCTTATGGTGTCCGCGAGGGTTTTTCACCAATGAAACTATCTTATTTTCATTTGTCTCAACTTGCCATCGTCTTACAGTGCCCGTGAGGGTTTTCACCGATAAGACTCTCTCATTGTTATCTCTCTCAGCTTACCATCGTCTTACGGTGCCCGTGAGGGTTTTCACCAATAAGACTCTCTCATTTTTATTTCTCTCAACTTACCATCGCCTTATGGTGCCCGTGAGGGTTTTTACCTATAAGATTCTCACATTTTTATTTCTCTCTTGATTCCTTGTGCAGAGGAAGACAAGTAGTTTCCAAATACATCCTCATATCCTTTACATGCTTTGCCTTAACATTCTCAAAGATTGATCTGAAGGTCTTTCTTTGGTTGTAACTTGGCTTTTGGATAGGATTAGAAAGAAAGAAATGATGGCATGAGGCCCAAACAACACTTGAGGTGGGGGTGGGACTTACAACTTTTGAAATCGACTCAAACAATGAGGATTAACTCATGCCCCAGTTTCGTTTGATTGGGTGACGCTAAATTGTTTATTTGGTTGGACCGAGCCCTTAGTAGGGCAGCCTACGTATCTCACCCCCGAGAGAGGAGAATCAGGTCACGCGTAGTTCTGGCAGTTTGTTCCTTTGCTTTGATCTGATTTTTTTTATTATTCGCTCTTTTCACTTTGCGACTCTTTTTTTCTAACTCTATTTTTCTTGACACTCTTTTTTTTTTTTTTGGAAATGTTTTCCTCTCTTCTCTTTTTGGAAAATTTCTGACTCTATTGTTTTGCTCGACACTTTTCTTTTGAGTTTTGCTGACTCCATCTTGATTCCAAAAGAGGGGTAAGAAAAAAAATAGGACTAAAGCTCAAATGGGGTAAACAAAGGATGACCCGATGTTTGGATAGCAGAATGAAATGCCTTCGTCATATCAATCCTTAAAAATGCAAGTACATATCATGCAATATGAAAGTGAGAGATGAAGATTATTTGTGACACTTTCACAATACTAACTTTAATTGAGCATGTGTGCCACTACTTCTTCTGGGCTTGTCAAACATACAACTCCACCTGTGTTATATCCATCACATTGAATGACTCACGCTTTCGTGGAATTGATTTTCTTTCTGTTTCTTTTGATATAGGGATCACACGTCCATTATTTGACCTAATTGGGACTTGTCTTTCGATCGATGACCAAGGTGTTCTTGTGATTCTTAAAATAATTGCCTTAATTTTAAAAGAAGGCCTCACTTGATCACCAAATGCCCCAGCACTCTATTTATTTCCTCAGACGCTTTCTTTTCTAACTTTAACCCTCTGATTCAATGTTCATGCTTAAACTGGACTTTAAGATCTGGCTAAAAATTCCGCAAGCATGTCATATCGCTAGAGTCAACATAAAATATACTATGTAAAAATAAAACACAAATTTAAAACATAAATGAAAAGGGGGCACTCCATTTAATAAAAATGAAAGATAGAAGGGTTTGAACATAAACGACGAAGGGAAAAAACAAGATAGATCCCGAACTACAATCCTGAAATAATTTGGAAAACAGCAAAGAAGACAAAACAAACTACCAGACCTCTTCCTAGTAGGGAGATGGGTGAATTCTTAATTGCTCAGCTTGACATCTTAGCCACTGATTTGCATATCAACATGACTAGAGCTTTCCTCACTGTCAATGTTCTGTACCATGATTGATTTATCTTGAATCATCTTTTCAATTTCTCTTTTCAAAGCTCGACAATCTTCAATACTATGACCCTGAGCCTCAGAATGATACGCACATCGTACGTTAGGATCAAAATTTCTTGAATGCCGATTAAGGGTGTGCCTAAGGAGAGGAGTAATCATTCCCTCCTGTACCAATCTTTGAAATAACTGGCATATGACTCTCCAATTGGTGTGAAGCTATCTCTCGACTTCTGCCTCATTTCATCGTTTGGCTTGAATTGAAAATCAGGCTTAGAAGGGTTTTGGTATGTTTGTGGAGTTAGAGGACGACTCTGAGGAGTTGGTGTGTTCCACTGTGGGTAAGATGGGGGTTGAACATATGGTTGTGCACAATATACTAGATATGGAGGTGGGGAAAAAGAGTATAATGGATTTTGGGAGTGATTATGTGGAGCTTGGGCATAAACTTGAGCTTGCGCCTGAGACCGATGACGACATGGTCTTCTTGACCTTTCCTGCTGTCCAACTACAATAGCAAATGCATCTTTCTCATTCTTCTTCCCTCCAGGTTCCCTTAATTGATTGCAATATTGTCCCAAAGATTTCACGGATTCCTCATGCCCATCTTGCTCCTCAAATTTCAACATCACAAAGATTGGAGAAAGATTAGCATTTGAAAGCATGCCCCAGTCTTTGTATGAAACCTTTTCTTTACCCGCAGGTCCTAGAAAATTTTTCATACCATTTTCTGTACTCTTCATTTTTCCAACCATTTTCTCCGACTCTTCTGGCACACTGGACTTCTTGTTCAGAAACTTTGGTGTTCCAGTTAACTTAAAAGCAAGCTCAAGAGTATAACAATGATCACCAAGAGTATTGAATATAGGTTCACTAGCAGCATGGGGACGCACAACCATTGGGAAAGCCGGTGTGGAAGTCCTAGTAAAGGATTGAGCAACAAGATCACAAACAACATGTGGTGTTTGTGGTGTTGTGAATGTAGCAGGCTTATGCTGAGGAACTAGAGGCAAAATGGTGGAAGTATTGAGATGCTTTTGGCTTAGAATGAATTTTGAGTCATGTTGTGGTGCATCAACAACAGTAGAAAACTGACTTTGAGATTTTGGTGGAAAACACGAGAGATTTGTAGGATCAATAAAGGGAAATGGAGGAGGAGGAAACCCACTGGCCCAAGCTCGATGCATTTATGTCATTTATTGTCTTAGCCTCCTGACCTCTTGCTTTAAACTCTCATTTTCCTGATTCTTTGTTTGATCCATGATGTCACTCTCTATATCTTTGTTGAACACAACTAATCCTTTGGATTTGGTATGATGTGAAGGACCAGCCAGAATGCCACAAACCAACCTCCTTAAACTGACTCAACATAAAACAACAAATGTGTTAGAGGTCAACACTTTTTCAAAACCTCTTTTTTTTTTTTAAAAGATCAGCAAACCCAAGAAGGGCGCCTACGTATCTCACTCCCGAGAGAGGAGAATCAGGTGTGCGTAGTTCGTGAAGTTTTGTCAAAATGGCCAATTAAACTCTTTTTTCTTTCTTGAAACAAAGTGTCAAAAGAATTGACGAAAATCTTTTTTTTTTTAGGTTTAAATCTCTATACAAAATGAAACCTGTGATTACCAAAGAAAAAATCTTTTTGGGTTTTTGATTTTTGAATTTCATGTGAAAATGAAACTTGAACCTATTAAAGGAAAATCTTTTTGTAGTTTTCTTTTAAAGACGTATATGAAATGCCTACTCTAAATGGATAGTGAAGAAATATTTTTGGATTTTTCAAATAAGATCCCCAAACCCACAATAGGTTGTCTACGTATCTCACTCCCGAGAGAGGAGAATCAGGGGTGCATAGTTCGTTAAGATTGGACAATTAACGATTAACTAACAGATTGACCCTAACTTAAGGGACACAATCAAAGACAAACGAATAAAAACTTTTTTAATTAGACACTTCAACTAAACTGACACCAACAATCATGAAGGAAAATCTTTTTTGGTATCTTCATTATATGAAATGAACAAAACTTCTACCATTTTTCATTTTCTTTTACAAAAACTACTAAAAAAAAACTTTTTTGAAAATTTTGAATTATGAATGCATGCTAAAGGAGACAGTGAGAAATCTTTTGATGTTTTGGTTTTTGAAAGAATGAGTGCAAAAACTAAAGAAATCTTTTTGAATTTTTGAATTGTGAAAAACAAAAGCCATAAAGAACACTAAAAGCTACGACACTCTTTTTTTTTTCTTCTTTTCGACTCACTTCACTTTTTTTTTCTCTATTTTTTTCAACAGTTCTTTCCTATGCACCTTACTTCTAACACATGTTTTCCCCAAATCAGTCCGTCAAATGACCCCATTACCCTCAAAGATGCAACATTTAGCACATAGAGATACGTTAGAGGTGAGTCTCCTACAAAGGACCAAGTGGGCCTCTCTAGGTCTCAATATGATGCACATAAGCATGACCTAAAGGCTGACCTACGTTGGGGTTCACTAACAAGGCAGTTCGGGGAAACGTATGGTCGATAGTGGTTGCGACATATTTCCACCTACTCCACAACACCGATGGCTCCCCCCCTAAAATAAGGGTGACTCAACTAGAGGTCGTGTACAACACGTGTACTACGAACTTGTTGCAGAAAGAAGGCCGGGGGTAGACACATGATGCCAGATATAAAAGCGGTAACACATAGGATAAATATTATACACAAAGAGCATGAAAACATTCCATAATGATAAAACAATAACACAAAAAAAATGTTTATACACCTATAGTGCCAAACAAAGCCGATACGACTCCAAAATAAGCTCGGACTCTGAACAGGTCCCCAGCAGAGTCTCCAGAGCTGTCACACCCCTTTTCGACTACAAAAAAAGATATGTATTTTAAGTTCGAAAGGGTTTTATTATTAAGGTGACAAAAATGAAAAATTTGTTTCGAAAAAAAAAAGGATTATTTACATTATTTTTTTCTTATTCAGAGTTTCCACTTGGCATAATCCGGTGTACCAAGTCACCTTTGGAAAATCCTTTTCGAAACGGTTTTACTCTAAAAACTAATCCGCGAACAGAGATTCCGGCTAAGGAATTCTGTTGACCGAGGGGAAGGTGTTAGGTACCCCTCGATCCCGTGGTTCGACCACGGTCTCTTGGTGGATCGTATCGGCTAATTTGACATTACAAATGTACAAACCACATAAACACACAAAACAAGCAAACAAACAAATCACACAAAATTCAAAAACAAACCAAAATAATGTTCAGTCCAAATTATACAATCCAAAATAAAAGAGGTGCTGAAATATAAAACCTATTCTATTCTAAACTAATCCTAAACTAAACTCCACCCGACGTTCCGGGCCTTGATCATGATCCTCCTTTGCGTAAATGCTACTTCGGGGTATTCCCCGGATAAATCAATACAAATCCTTCGGGGCATTCCCCGGCTAAATGAGTACAATTTAAACTTTTCGTGCAATAAAGTAGAAAGTACCATTCACGCACATATTCAAACACTCCAACAACTCGTTATTCCTAAATTTGCCTACCCGGCCTACGTTTGCCTACCAAGTTCAACGTATCATAATTCTATCATGTTTAACATTATCAATACATCAAAATTAATCAATATTCATTTTCTTCCATTTTTAATCCCCACCCTAATTCATTCTCAACCACGTGATTAACCCATTTCAATAATAATCCACCAATCGAGAATAACAAAAATTCACCAATCATTCTTAGCACATCACACACCCAAATGTCACCAACATTTCACATAAACAAACAAACCACGGTATCAAATCGCACGCAATCACAATCACATAAGAATTAAATGAAAGAGAAGAAAGAATTGGACCTTAAATTTGAAGCTTTCAAACTCAAAGTTATTCGAATAAAGAGAGTCCGCACCCGGAAACCTCGAGCCGAACCTTAACACCAATAATCCAACTCAACAAATAATGACCCGTTCACCGTCACTTTTCACGCCGTTACTGTTCACCGGTTACTGTTCACCGGCGCCCTTTTTTTTTTTCTTGTTGTTGTTGTTGTTCTTATGAGGAAGATTATTTTAGGATTGTTGTTATTGTGGAGAAGATGATGATCAAAGAATGAGTCCCCCCTTTTTCCTCTTAGAATTTTTCTTTTATAATGGGCATGAATTTGTTATGATGTGGGAATTTTGGTGGGTCCCCCATATATTCTTTCTTTGTGGACAAATAAAAGGAGGGGGGGATCACATGGGTAGTTAGGGTAGGTGGAAGCTTTTGATTGGGTAGGTTGTTAGGATAAGATAAATTAGTTAGAGGTATTTTTTTGTTTATTTTTGTATTTTTGTGGGATATAATTACATGGGGTTGGACACATGGTAAGGTGAACTAAAAATGAATAAAATTAGACTTCGGGAGGGACAAAATTAGGTGTCTACAATATATTCACTTAAATTAAAATTAAGAACTAATTAAGGTTACCTCATCATTTTTCTAATTAAAATTACACTATCTATACACAATTAAAATTATTTAGATATTTAAAAAGTATTATAAATTATAATTCTTTTTTAGTTTGATTACAAAAATATGTTGTTCAAGATTTTTATCCTTTGTCTAAAAAGAAAAAGAAGAAAATTAAAAAAAAAAAGTATTTGTCGACGACATGGTTCCAATAGACATGGACGAGGATGACTCCTCTTCTCCATTATTTATGTGTTTTCTATAACACACTCGTGGATACATCGTTTACTTCAAATTAAGGTTATTTCAAAAAGAATACTCTCTTATGTCATGTGACATAATTGGTGATCGTGAATTTTGACGTACAAGTTTAGTGTTTGCCAAAATAAAATTTATATATCTAAAAATAATATAAAAATATAATAAATTATAATAATTAACAACTTAAACTATCTAACACATATAGAAAAAAATTAATCAACGAAAAACTTGATAGACTCTCAAAATTTCAATGGTGCTCCATAAATTGGGGCGTCAGTAATTAGAATATTACATAAGTTCACTATAATTACACTATTTATACACGATTAAAATTATTTTTATGTATATATTGTATAAGTTGAACCCCGTTCGAATAGTTCGTGTGTGCACTTTCGATTCCTCTTAATGAACTTCTTGGCTCCGCCACTGTCCCTAAGAATTTAATTACTAGGGGCACTTGAAGCCTGCATAAAATCAGCTGAAAATATGAAAGACTACTGATAATGGGGCCTTTATGCCAAAAAACCTCTTTATCCAAACTATTTTGTTAAATACCCACAAGTTTTAAATCCTTTGCCAAATACCCACTTAATTCCATCTTACCACCAACTTTTTCAACTTAACAATTTCAGCCTCAAACTTTATAATAATTCACTTTAATCCAATACTTCCAACTTAATAAATTCACCCACAAGTTTCTAATAATACACTTCAACCCACTCCATCATCCACCACTATATATATAAAAATAATATATAGGTTTCCAAAAATATTAAAAAAATAATTCCAAAAGCTAAAAATAGAAAGTGGTTATTTTTCCCACCAAAAAGCTCCGATTCCGGCCACTTTTCCGGCGTTATTTTCCGGCGATCAGCTGTAAATTAGTCCACAAACATCATAAGCTTGTCCATTGAATCCATTGTTACCCCATTTGTTTTCTATCTTCTCAAACACACTTTTCACCATTGTTAAAAAGCTTTAAATCACTCACATTACTCAAAACCACTTTAGAAAGTGCATTACAGCAGCTCAGGCGACTCCAAGTTCATTTCTTTATTCCATAAACCCAACAATAATTGATTACAAGCAATATTTGCAATTTCAAGTATTTGTACGGAAATCTGCGTAGTCATCGACCCGTCCTCGCCAGTCATCGATGTTTTAATACAACTATGTTTCAATTTCTTTTAACATTGTGTGTTTACCATCTTTGTTTTGATCCCTTGTTTGAAAACTCGAATCAAATATGTCTGCCTTTTCAAGTTACAGTATTGTGGCTTGACTAATTTCCTGAAGAATAAAATCTAATGTTTAGATTTTATACAAAGTATTTCATCGACTGTACGTGTTAGTCGATCGTAGACTACATGAATCGATGGATCATCGGGTAAATTAAAACAAATAATAACAAATTTTTAAAAAATAATTTAATTTTAAAAAATTTAAACAGATTATCACATGTTATGTGGCTGGTGGAAGAAAATAATTAAATTAAAAATGATTTAAATAGATAATCACACGTTTTTGGAATTATGAAAGACAATTATTAAATTAAACAAAAATTTAAATAAATAATAGTTACATGTTTTTGGGATGGTGGAAGAAAATAATTAAATATAATATGATTTAAATGGATAATCACATGTTTTGTGGCTGTGGAAGAAAACAATTACATTAAAAATGATTTAAATAGATGATCTTGGACTGGTGATGACACTTAATAGACCGTCGTAGATCATGAACTATGTCATCCATCGATCAGCATAGTCAATCGTAGACTTACACGTTTATTATCGCATCGACTGTTATCATGATTAGGCGTAGACCACGATGATCTATGTACAAGGTTATAGACCATCACTTGGATGTAGTTAAAAAATGATTAAAGAAATTATAAATAAACGTGGTGTGGATTTGTACACATGTGAAGGAGTGTAAACAAGTCACATAATCATATTAGAGCTTAGACTTAGGGAGGGTGAATTAAGAAGTGTGTGGATGGGTAGTGGTTGAATGCTCAATATCGTAATAATTAAATATAAATATTACTCTTACGATATTGAGCATTCAACCACTACCCATCCACACACTTCTTAATTCACCCTCCCTAATTTGTATAAGCTCTAATATGATTATGTGACTTGTTTACACTCCTTCACATGTGTAGAAATCCACACCATATTTATTTATAATTTATTTAATCATTTTTTAACTATATCCAGGTGATGGTCTATAACCTTGTACACAGATTATCCTAGTCTACGCTTAATCATGATATCAGTCGATGCGATGATAAACGTGTAAGTCTACGATAGACTATACTGATCGATGGATGACATAGTTCATGATCTACGACGGTCTATTAAGTGTCATCACCAGTCCAAGATCATCTATTTAAATCATTTTTAATGTAATTGTTTTCTCCCACCGGCCCCAAAACATGTGATTATCCATTTAAATCATGTTATAATTAATTATTTTCTTCCACCAGCCCCAAAACATGTTACTATTATCCATTTAATTTTTTTTTTAATTTAATAATTCATTTTTTAACTACCTCCGCGTGATGGTCTATAAATGTGTACATAGATCACAGTAGTCTACGCATAATCAGGATATCAGTCGATGCACCAGTAAAGGTGTAAGTCTATGGTAAACCATACAAATCGATGGCTGACATAGGTAATGATCTACGATAGTCTATTTAGTGTCACCACCAGTTCAAAAGAGAAAAATTACTTTTCCAACGGTAAAAAACAGCTACTTTTGTAAGCCATCAGTGTGAACACTTTGTTTTTACTTCATATATAAGGTGTACATCCCTCCTTATTTTATTTCATCAACTTTATTTTGTTTTTAAAAATTCTACAATGTCGTAAGCATCTCAATCATCCAATTCTAAAAATACTCTAATTTGTCATAGTGGGAATGCGGTTGTCTTGAGGACGTCACGCACAGATTCAAATCCAGGTTGTAAATTTTATAATTGTGCAATTGCAAAGGTGAGGTGTGCGTGTTTTTTTTAAAAGTTAAGTTAACGGTTATGTAATTATTATTTTTTTCTAGGATAATGGCGCATGCTCGTTTTTCAAATGGCTTGATGAGCTATCACCTTCATCCAGTCCATCAACGTTTATTTCGGGACTGGAGACATCAAATTTTCAAGGCTTGGCAAAATTTAATCTACTACAAAGCCTCCAACAATGCGAAGAAAATAAAGATTTTCTCATGACTTTGTTCAAAGAAGTCGAAGAACAGAGGGGTCACTTTAAACTATTGCTACATGACACCCAAATAGAGAGGGATCAACTAAACCAAAAATTGATTTTGGCCGAAGAAAGAGAGAATGTCCTAAAAATGATGTTATGTGCTATAATGCTAGTATTCGTTCTTTGGAAAAGTGTAACATGGATGTAGTGATATTGAATAAATAATAATAGTTCTACTTTTGTATAATGTTAAATACTATTTTTTATAGAACCATAGCCGATTAAACAACACGTCAACTTAAATTCGACTAACAGGGTAATGATAGACTTTGCATACGGTATATGGAATATTAAGTATGCATTCTATGATATCAAGCATACAATGTACCAACTATGACCACACCCTGCATATTCAAATTCCATGCCACAAATCAGTTTGATAGAAACAGATTTAGCTCAGAATCATAACAAGTTTCATAAAATAAAAGAATAATTATCATATCCTACCACCAGATTCTTCAAACTTCATATTTGTGAAATAAAAAAATATTGTAATATCCTAACAACTCATCATTTAACAACAAATTAAACATCTTAGCATTTAAATGTCTCTTTCCCTAAGTTCCTCATCAACACAAGTGTTACTGTTGATTTCATCAACAATGTCCATGACCACATCTGTTTGGACATCTTCAATTTTTTTTTCTCAACAATTGCAGCTGCTTCTTCATTCTCACCTTCTTCTCCTTCTTTTTCAGCATGTGCATCAGCTACTGCTTCTTCAGTTTCCTTTTCTTCCACATCTTCTTTTCATACTTCACCTGTAGCAGTTATTTCTTCCTCCGCTTCAGCAGCTGTTTCTTCCCAAGCTTCTTCTTTTCGTTCACCTGTTGCTTCTTGCTCAACTTCTTCTTTGTCAGCTTTGTCAGATTCTTCAACAACAGTTTTTCTTTTTTCCGCGCCTCCTTGTTCATCTGTTGCCGCTTCTGCTGCTTTTCCACCTTCTTCTTGGTTCTTATCTTCTTCACATCCTTATTTTCTTCTTTTTTTTCCTCTTCTGCTACAACAGTGGCCAACTCATCTATTTTTCTCTTTTTTTCTCCTTCTTCATTCCTCTCCGATTCATGCATATGCACTATTTCATAATATTACAAAGTGTTACTGATATTTAAAGCTGAATATTCATTAACAACATCAATTAATGAATGAAGTTACCTCGCTCATGTTGTCGCTCATCATTTTCCTTTTTCTTCATTCTTTTCTCTTTGATATAGGCAGCAATACCCAACACCGCTTCCTCGAGCGCAGCCACACGCTTATGAAGATCCCCGAGGATGAGGTTCCCACTGTATCTTTGGAGGTTGTCGGAGAATTATCATCACCAATGCATACTCCAACGAGGTTACCACCCAAATCCCCGTCATCATCACTGTCCTCATTTGAAGTGAGGACAGTCACCCCTTCTAGAAGTGAGGACAGTCACCCCTTCTAACTCTTTCTTCAAGCCATCGAGGACGCTATTCTTCACCTCATCCGTATATGGATCAAACATAATCATGTAATCCATCTTTGTCTCACGAACAGTAGGGATTATGTATGGGTGCACGTTCTACCAACTATCAATTAACAATTACATAACATTCGATAAAACGGTACTCTTATTGCATTATAGAAAATAAGTTCATACCTCGGTAACTTTTCCTTTATACTTGAATGGGCCGCCTTCGATTATCTTATCTCTTTTTGAAGTGTTCCATCTAAGGATGCGGGGGATGGGTAAGGTCTCATCCATTGATTTTCTAGCAAATTATCCAAGATGAGGAAAGGCCTCATAGATCCAAATCTGTAAGCAGTACAACAGTGAAAAAAATAACTATGAGTCTATGACATAGTATAAATAAAATGATAATCTATGATAAACTCACTAAAGGGTTTATGATAGATACCATGAATGCCCAGGGAAATCCGAATAGAGCATAGGATGCCTTTTGCTTCTCATCAAATACTTCCTTCTGCTTCTTCAGGTCACTTTTCTTCTTCAGATAGTCCATGGTCAGTTGAAATGTCTTTTTCCCCCACAGATACATTTCGAAGAAACTCAAAGAGTCGACCATTCGAATCAGTTTTGTGTCGACAACCTTCGTCGAATTTTTCGCAAGCAACATGGTGTGCAAGAACCACAGTAGACAACACTTCAAATTCTGGTCCTCGTTCAGCTTATCCTCCTAGCTTGGCTCATGCCTACAAGTGCTTGGACGAGAATACAAAGGTAAGAATATTCTTTGCATTTTCCAGGAATTGGGAATGCCGCAGAAGGATATAGTGTGTTACCAACGCTCAATCCAAGCGCGACAAGACTATGCAATGGCTTTTGGTGAGTCCCATATGAGAATGAACTTTCTATATGATCTTAGGCAATCCTCACCTCTTGAACGATCTTTGCAGCCCATTTGGCTGATGTATATTATGAGCAAGGAAATCTGGAAATGGAGATACGTAATTACAGGAGAGCTATTGCCCGTGATGCTGAATTCTTTCCGGAGAATAGCAACCTGGTACTTAGTTCATAAATTTTCTATCCTATATTAACATTTTCTTTTCTGTGTCAATTTATGTGCTCTCCGAAATTGTTGCTTACAGATTAATGCTCTAAAAGAAGCTGGTAAAGTGCATGAAGCAATTGATTGTTGTCACGTAAGTTTGTATTGTCTGGTCATATTCTTTAATTTCTTTGTTGTTTATCCCTCCGTCCTTACTATTATATGGCACTTTTCACCCTTCGAAAGTCAATTTGACTAATCGTTGAAGCTTCAACTGGACTAGAATAGCTAAGTATTTTAAGACTACAGTTAATGTTAAAAAATTCTATGATAATTTATATAAGTTTCAATTCTTTTCATGTCAAATATGACGAGAAAGTATATTTTAAAATGTCGGTCACATAGTTTGAATATTGCGAAGCCAAAAATAACACATAAATTGGCATGGAACAATGCCTTTCTGGTGTTGCAATTCATTTCATGTCAAATATGACGAGAAAGTACATTTAAAGTGTCGGTCACATAGTTTGAATCTAGCGAAGTGAAAAGTGACCGCACAAATTGACATGGAACAATGCCTATATAATGTTTTCTCAATCTTTTTGGTAGATGCATGCAAGCATTCCTCTCTCTTCAACCAGACCATCCACAATTACTATCCGATCTGGGATCCATTTATATGGAGCAGTAAGATTTTGCTTCGTCGTAATGATTCTCTTTTTAACTATATATTTCAATCTAGAATTTCAGGAGTTACTATTCCTAACGTCTAGGAACATGATGAGTACAACTGCACAATGTTTTAAGGCGAGTTTATCTGTCGCAACGGAGTTCTCTTCTCCTTTTAGAAATCTCGCTGTAATATACATGCAACAGGTAAATATTTAGTTACTTCCTACGTATGCAGAACTTGAAAATCAGCGCTATTTCTTGATCTGCCTTTTCACCGAACATGAATGTTTTCTTATTTTATGATGTTACTTTTAGGGATATTATGCACAAGCCATATCATGCTATAATGAGTTACTCAGAATTGACCCAATGGATACTGATGCACTAGTCAAAAGGGGGTTATGCATACATAGAGATTGATAGAGTTGATGAAGCTATCCAAGACTATACGCGAGTTATTGCCATTAGTCCAACAATGGATGAGGCTCATATGTTTTTGGCTCTTGCTTACATGATAAGGTATTGTCGTTAAGGTTTATAAAATACAAATCTAATTAATGATCCATTTTATATGTAGCACAAATATCATCAAAATCACGAAAAATAGCTTGCCCAATATTGCCATGTGTGGAGTTGCAATTACTTTGTCATGGATCGGTGTTCCTACTTGTCCGTACTCAAGGATTTCCTGAGCAAGAATCCTCAGATCATCATTCTTGTTTATAATGCTTTGGTACTTTGTGTAGTGACGATGTTGAATCAGCTATAAAAAGCTATAGGCAAGCTTTGATGCTTCGTCCTGACTTCACTACAGCAACTTGTTATCTCTTCGACGCGTCACAGGTATGTTAACCCTTTTATAGGAATTACCGATTTCATTCAGAATTCATGTCATGCGCAGTTTGCTTAGTTCTAATTTTAATTTCTTGGTAGTTTTTTCGCTTGCTTACCAATCCATTGCCAAGTGCATCTTCTACGTGAGTACACATGAGTGCATAGTTAATTTTTTCCGTTTCAACTTCACTGTATGCAGAGTGTCTGTGATTGGTATAACCGAGAGGCGATGTTTACTGAAGTTGTAGGAATTCTAAGAAGAGAGATTGAGGTATTACATGATGGCTTTTCTACAATGACCTCTAGTTAATATAATAAAATAGCAACTCCGTTTGCAATAAAATATTTATAGATATTTTGTAGATTTAACATATAGTTCAGGTCCAGACATAAGCTACTGGTTTCATTTGAATTCGGAGGTGAGACTGGATCCGCCGCTGCTTTTTTGGCTATATTTTCATCACTATAAGACTGATTACTATATTTACTTTGATATTGTGCCCAATCATATACATCTTTAGATTTCCTTCATTCCAAGTGTTAAGCCTCTCCAAGCATTTGCATACCCTCTTGATCCAATGCTTTCTCTATATATCAGGTGAGGACTTTTATATTGGACCGATCACAAGAATTTAATGATGTGAGGTCGAGATACTAACTGTTTCTTTTGCTTGTGCAGTCGCAAGCATGCCAAGTTCTTCTTCTTGATAGTGGCTCGCAACTCACTTTCTCCTTTCACCCATCAACCACCGCTGCCAATAAAGGGTGGTGATAGGAAAGACAGACTGAGTGTTGGGTAAGTTTCTCTATACTACCTCCATCTCAATTTATTATGTTCTTTCCCTTTTAGTCAATCGCAGAGAGAATGACACGGTTCTTTATATCTAGTAACAACTCAACTTTAAACTTCTCTATATCTTGTTTAGTCCATAAGTTTCAAAATTCTTCATTTCATTCTTAAATACCATCACATAAATTGGGATAGACAGAGTTATATTTATGTGCTGCTAAGGCTGACCACTTCCATAGGCTCTTCATGAATATTGCCTGCTGATAATATCTCTTAACGCGTTTAGATATGTGAGCAGTGATTTTAGAGATCACTCAGTATCACATCTGATGAGTTCAGTATTTGGGATCCATGATAGAAAGAATGTTGAGGTTTGGACAATTTGTTCCCTTTTTTCTTGGATCTTTGGTACCACAGGTTGCTTTTGTTCTTGTTCATGCTAAATCTGCAAGTACTTCTCCTAGGTGTTCTGCTATGCTCTAAGTCCAAATGATGGTTCAGAGTGGGGGATACGCATCCAGTCTGAAGCGGAGCATTTTATTGACGTGTTTTCCTTGACATTTGATGCCACAGCAAGGAGAATTAAGGAGGATCGCATACAAGTTCTTACAGATCTTAACGGTTATACCAAGGTACTGGTTGGACTTCATCCTTTTCAATCCTCATTCGGTTAATTTGTGTTTTGCTTGTATTGTTGTTTTCCTACCCAAAGACAATCTTGCTCCGACTTAATACGCCACAACTGTCTATGAAGATTTGGTTAGCCTTGCTCCACGTTTGTATTTTGGAGCAATGAATGTATTATAACAAATTTACCTAGCTAAACTGCAAACCTGTGAAAAGTTCTCATGAGGTGCACGTTTGTTGGTCTATATTCTGTATAATGTGGTTCTGCATTTGTTGTTTTATATTATGAACAGGATTATGCGTGTTACCTCTTCGAATTTACTGTTTCATATCCACTTGCTTCAATTTTCCTTCCGTGCTCAAAGATTTTTATGGATGACTTTGTTTATCAAACATTCATCAGGGGGGAGACCTTATATATTTGCCATGCAGCCAGCTCCAATCCAGGTTTCATACATGGGGTTCCCTGGAACCACGGGGGCAAGATACATAGATTATTTGATTACGGATGAGGTAAATTGCTTGCTAGTGACACCTTCGTTATTATATTTGCTGTTACACTTTCTCTATTGAGTCCTTTTGTATGTAATTTCCTGCATGCAGTTTGTTTCACCTTTGAAGTACGTACATTTTTACTCAGAGAAGCTTGTGCATCTCCCTCATTGCTATTTTGTCAACGATTATAAGCAAGTAAGTTTTCCGTGAACTTTCTGTGCCTTATATCAATCTTATTTCATTAAATCAATCAATGGATCATTTACGCTGATTCTTCTTATTTCTTTAATACTTTTAGCAATTCAGAAAAAAATGATAGCTAATATCTATGCTGAACAATTCTAGATATTGTTCGATACTGATGAGTCTCTTGCTGTTCTTTATAGAAAAACCGTGATGTACTATATCCATACTGTCAGCCGAAGCGCTCTGATTATGGTCTGCCTGAGGATAAATTCTTATTTGCATGTTTTAATCATCTTTCCAAGATGGATCCCGAGATTTTTATGACATGGTAGTTACTAGACTTATTTAAATTGGTCAACTGCACAAGCACTTGTTATAAAACTTGTTGAATTGGTATGTTGCAGGTGCAATATCCTTAAGCGTGTACCAAATAGTGCGCTTTGGCTTCTCAGATTTCCACCTGCAGCGGAGAAGAGGCTCCGCGCATGTAAGTGTTTTCTTCCACTCCATGCATTTCTCTGATCTTCTCTTGTGTGAGTTGTTGGTTTGTATGAATTCTTGCTAATTCAGCTCGCTTATAGAGATGCTGCTGCACAAGGCATACGACCAGATCAAATTATTTTCACAGATGTTGCAATGAAACAAGAGCATATCAGGTGCAGCGCCTTGGCTGATTTTTTCTTGGACACATAAGAAGATTAAGACACCATTCATCATCTTGTCTTTCAAGAATCTAGTTCCATTCATTTCCATGTTGTTGGATTTTGTTTAATTTTTCCACTTGTAGGCCACTGTACAATGCACATACCACAGGAACAGATGTTCTTTGGGCTGGTCTACCAATGATAACCCTTCCCCTTGAGAAAATGGCTACTAGAGTTGTTGGTTCCCTTTGTTTGGCCACAGGACTTGGTGATAACATAATTGTCAGCAGGTATGTTATTTGTACAACCAACAACATACCCCACGTTATCCCACTAGTCGGCCTGGGGTTAAGGACAAGTATTTTATGACTGATGTCTTTATATCGTCCTGAATAATTGTTTACATTTTGCAGTATGAAGGAATACGAGGAGAAGGAAGTGTCATTGGCACTAAATCGTCCAGAGCTCCAACATCTCACCAACAGACTTAAGGCTATGCGCATGAGCTTCCCTTTATTTGATACAGCACGCTAGGTGAGTAAACAGTAATCAAATGCCTCAAATTTACTTTACTGAACGACCTTCTAGTTGTGTTGCTCAGACTCATTTTCAAAGATGCTTCTTGGGTGCGTGTCGGATCCTTCAAAAGTAATGCAATTTTGGAGACTCTAAGCAACACAACATTCTTGATTCTGGTGTGTTTGAGTATTACATGGAAAGCTCATTCTTTCTCCAATCGTTTGCATTTTCAGGTGAGGAACCTGGAGCACGCTTACTTTAAGATGTGGAATCTCCATTGCTCCGGCCAACATCCTCAGCACTTCAAAGTTACTAAGAATGAATCTGAATTTCCTTTTGACCGCTAAATCGCTATCTATTTTTGTAGTAAAGATTACTGCATTTTGGTGTTTTTGGTGAATGACTCAGAATTTATGCAGGCTTTAAGTGCCCCTAGTAATTTAACTCTATATGTTTGATCCTTCACTTTTGTTTAAATGTTTGATTTGCTGTTGAGGTTCTCCTATTAATCTCTATTGTTTGGAAAGCTTATGTGGGGCATATATAGCCTTGGACTCTCGCATTCCAATAGTGGGGATTATCGGTTTTTGGAGTGTGTGACTATCGTTTCCAACCGATACATGTTGAGGTTGAGGTCTCATGTTTAATACATGAATACAACCGAGTCAAAAAGACGGGGGTGAATTTTTATCATGTTTCCAAGCCTTGTTGGATAGAGTTATTTCAGTAACTCTGCTAGTGGGAGCTAGGTAGCAACTATTTCGTAAAATTAGCTAATGTGTATGCAAGCTAGCTCAATTATCATAATTATTGAAAGAAAAAAAAAGTGTATCAAGTTTGTGCGTTCTCCCATTTGGTCTAATCAGTATTGAGATGATGCTTATTCACATAAAAAAAAATGGCCCATAGATTTGTCTTGATATTTTGTCCCTCATAAAAAATAAGTCTTAAAAAAATAACCTTAAGGGGTGATCTTGTTTTTTGATCTTGCTTAATGACTTTTTCTCATAAGAAACACGTTCTAAAATCTGCACAAATTAACAGAAGTTTTGTCGTATAAGCAAATGCTAGATTTAGATATGTTGCTCGTAAAACATATGTTCTAGACATTTTAAGACAATGAACATTTTAAGGTAGAACAACAACCCAAAGCTAATACAATATACTAAGATTATCCCGCTGAACTAAGGAAGATGTAATATAAGGGAAAAAGGGATAAATCTACCCCTTAATTAACTATTAAAAATGAATCATTAATGCCCTCCGTTTAAAAATGATATTAAATATGCCTTCGAGCCACATATACACTTATACTAAGGAAAATATTAATATGCACGGTGTATGTGTATCTCTCGTGTCGTACCGGGGGTGCCAAAATTAGTTTAAATCCATTTAATTCGTTCAACCGTTCAAGTTTTAATGGATTTAGGCTCGATTATTCATTCAACTATCTAAGTTTTAATGAGTTTAGGCTAGATTGATTATGAAGATAGACTGATTTGAACTAACCCATTACAAATCATTACCCCAAATGAACCCATTACGATGCCCAATTTTGGCCCATGAAAAGACTTAATTTTACTCCATAAAAATTTCCTTTATTTATTTATTTAATTCTTAATTTGGATCAACTATTAATTTAATACTAGTTGTAAAGACGTGTAGGACGTGTTTATTTATGTGTAAAGACTACGTATATATTTTATATTATTCTTCATATACACTGTATAATTTTTGGACGAAAGATGTTTGATTGATCACTCTAAACTATATGTGGCTACGCTAGTAACTATCAAATTCCCTCATCGAGGAACTGAAGGAACCATAAATCCACCACGTACAACTCCGAGAGGCAAATATTGTGGTGGATAATAAGCTTGCATCTTTTGAAAAGCTCCAACTCAACGGGATGGAGATCGTACCTCTACGTTTTGTGATTCTCTTCCATCCTTTATTTAGCAAGAACTTAATAGAGACTTTCATAAATTGTTCGTTTCTAAGTCAAAAGAAAAAAATGAAGCTGAAGGTGCTCAATAATATTTTTCTTCGAACTCATTTTATTTCGAGCGTAAAGCATTTAGCGTTTGTAGGTGACTTTTAAGGCTTATTCTAAAAGTCATAAAGAGATAGACTTCAGAGGGCTTATTCTAGAAGCCATCAAGAAGAGATATACTTGGTAAGACGTACTCTAGAAGTCATCAGGAATATTTAGACAACTATAAAAAGTGATATAGAAAATTTACTATAAAAAGAGATAACTAATTTCGAACGAAAAGAGTATTAAGAATTATCCGTATAGTTTTTAATAAAAACAATAATTTCGAATGAAAAGAATATTAAGAATTATCCGTATATTTTTTAATAAAAACAATAACTAATTAAGAACGAAGGAAGTAATAATATGGAAAGAAGAGAATAATTAATATGAATAGTAATTTACCACACTACCAAGGTATCAAAGCTCAAATAATACTTCCATGCATTTCCCACATGCAAATATATACTTATGTCCCACTTTCATGCAATATAATGTTCCAATTTTCACGTCCATGAAGCATGCATAACTTACACGTTACAATCTTTAATAGCATGCAAGACATAATTTTCTACAACTCAACATAAAAGAAAACAGTTAAATTTTGAATTAATTTTAAATTTAGTTGGATAAATAGATATTTTGTAGTGTCACTATCATTTCTTTATGACTCGTCATATTTTGTATAACATATTAAATAGCCCATGCAATTGTTCAGATTTACTAAAATGGATGAGGTCTTCATGTGAGAGCTACCAAAATAAAATATATATTCTCCCTAGCAGTAATAATTTGATTCTTCACTTTGTAATTTCCTCCATATTTTTTATTTTTCTTTTAAAAAAAAAATTAAACAATTAAAATTCAAGAAAAAACTTAATTATTTCTGACGCACCACATATAAAGTCCCATTCGACAAACAAATAAATAAATTAAGCAGCTTTGTCTTTATCAACTACATGCATGCCATAATTTTAATGGATTAATAAATTAATTAAAATTACTAAAGTATCTTTGTGAAGACTACCAAAATTATCAATCCACTTGTAGTCCAGGTTATTTATTTCCTTAATTTTCATGTGACGAATTTTCCTCGTGTAAACGTCTCACTTTTATCTAGGCTTCCAAATGAAAATGAGCTACTGTATGACAATTTTTTCTAAAAAACGTTAAAGTTGAGTTGATTATATATGTAAAAAAATACGTATGTATTATAATTAAAACTCAAAATTGTGTTATATGTAAAGAGGAACATTATTAACTAGAGATTAGAATTTTATGACTACACACACGCATAAGATATAACTAGATGCATGCATTCGAATTGTGCCATGTGCCATGTGTCATTTGCCTGCTATAAATAGAGAGGGGCTTGGTGCTTTGAGTGTTCATTACAAAATACTACATATCAACAGAAAATTAATTAGAGTCTAGCTTTTATTGTGTCCGGAAGATCAGATCATCAAGTGTCCGATCGAGAAGATGGCCGAGCCTGTGGACAATTGTGCAGTAATAATATTTGTCATCCTCGTCTGCATATTTCTCATTGGAGCGTTCATTATATTGGTGGTCATGCCCAATATTTGGATCATTATAGTTATCTTACTTTTGGTGCTTTTCTTTATTATTGTCTTTCTTAATTCAGGTCATTAATCCTGATTTTATATCTATATCTCTATATATCAAAAAAATAACTAGATATAATATATAGACTCTCCTAAGTCTTCTAGGAGTAGGACTATATATTTATACATCATTAGGGCTATGTTGCTGTCTTTTTTTTTTCTTTATTAATTTACGTCGAACTTAATGGCAGTGTAATGATCCATATATATATATATATATATATATATGATTCTATTATAAATGAAAAATTTTGTTCATATATAATTTAACAGTGTAAATGATAATTCATGGAAAACAGAGATTGATATAGTATAGTATGTTGTTTGTGGCCTTTATCCCTGCTTTATATGTACTAAAAAGGATCATCATATTATAGATCAGTCCATGCTGTTATGCCCCCTACAAGTTCGGACTCGATTAATTTGGGTTCATACCGAAAAGTCTAACTTTGAGGGTAAAATATTTTCTATTAAAAGTGACTTCATATTTAGAACTTAAAATTGAGACTTATATATTAAATATGGAGGATTACTAGTTAGTACATCATCGGTATTACGCTATAGTTTAGTTTGCTTGTTGCAAAAATTATACAACTTTATAACGAAAGCGAATTACTAGGAGTGCACTGTTTATTTAATGTCAAAATTAAATAGGCATTTGCCCTCAAATAAGGAGTAATATTTGTACGAACGAGTTTAACATAACATTTTGGCTATTCAAGTAATAGAATACTCTATTAGTTCCTATTTACTAATTGTCTCTATTTTTTAAAATTTAATTTTTAGTATCTTATTCTCCAAATTATATTATTCCAAGTTATTATATCAAACGCTATTTTTTTTTTAAGACGACGAGGTATATCAAATAATCAAATGTGATAAATAAACTGAAGAAAAGGGGTTACGAAATTACACATTGCTCACATGGGCAAGGAATTGATTGATGGGTATGATGGGTTCACGCGGATAATATTTGACCTAATGTCGTCATCTTTATCTTATTATAGTATTAATTAATGTTGATATATATATATATATATATATATATATATATATATATATATATATATGATTTATTTGTGTAAGTTATGTATGCTTCATACACGTGAGAAATTGGTACTGTACATTCCATTGCATGGAAGTGGGACATAAGTATATATATACTTGCATGTATTCTTGGGAATGGGAGTGTTATTTAAGCTTTCTTTTCCTTAGTTCAACTTCTTCAATTAATATTAAATATTGAGTGAGTGATAGTGTGGTAAAATAGTACTACGACTCATATTAATTATTCTCTTCTTTTGATAATTATTATTATAAATAAAATATTATTATAGAAAAGTAAGATATAATATAAAAATTCTATTTTAAAGAAAATTAGGTTAATATAATAAGATATTGCTATAGAAAAATTTGACTGCGTATTTATTAGCTTTTATTAATTAAAAAATTAATAGGAATAAAGATGTGCATAATTGGTAAAGAAGATTACATGCAACTGACCAATGAATTATTTAGGGCCCTCTGGCCTGTTGTGTTCTTCTCTCTCTTTATTTTTTTTACTGTCAGAAATTCAAAGTGCAAAAGTTTTGTTGCCCATGGACCATGGTACCTAAATTAGTTTTGGCTATAAGATAGGGATCATGGTATTTTAAGATAGTGAATATGTTTCATTGAATTCAAATTTCATATTATTGATAAAATCTAGTATGTAGGTACATTATATTCAGTTAGGCATTAATTTTAATTTTTGTTTATATAACAAACGTTCTAAAAGAAAACATGTTCAGCTTATCACAAATTATGTCTTATGTTCTCTTTGTTTACTTTTACTTGTCAATTTTTGCTATGGCACATTTATTAAGAAAATTAGTGTTGATACGACTATTTTATCATACTACCTCTATTAATTATATTTAGAGTAACATGTTTTGAAAATAATTTGAAGAATAAATAATTAATGTTTAAGGTGAAATAGCAAAAAAAGTATTCTCTTTTCTTGATATATATATATATATATATATATATATATATATATATGTGTGTGTGTGTGTGTGTGTGTGTGTGTGTGAATTTTTGAATTTGTGAATTTGAAATTTCAAATAAAAATTTAAGGTAATAAGGTGAAAGTTATCCATTGTGATGGTCAAATACAATACTCATGAATATTTTGCGTAAAACCCAAGAAACACGTAAGTACCCAATCCTCAACTTTAACCAGGACAAAAGTCATTGTTTGCTTATAAGAAAGTCTGATCAAAACTATATATAAAATAAGAACGAGAAAAATATACTAATTTCATAAAAGGAGATACAAAATTTTGATCTATTAATTATAGTGATTTATAGTTTTTTTTTATTATGTAATTTTAAATATATTTAAAAAAAAAAAACTTAAAGAGACCTTGATCAAATGCATGATCAAAATTAAATAATTTAAGTTTCAACATTAGAACGTGCCACATAAACCGAATCAGAAGAAAATATTACTCCATCAATTTAGTTTAAAAATTACTGAACAAAAAAACAATACTTGGCCAATAATCTATATATCCATGATGATGTAGAATGAAATTAATTGATGGCTTGATGCATGCATGAATAGTTTATATACTTTTATACTACTTTTAAGGATCTGTTTGGCTATTGAAATATGAACGATGCCACATATATAAAAATCGGGACTAGTTGGACAATTCCCTTGATCGAACACATTCACGTTGGTCAAAAATAATATATAGATAGATAGATATAAAATAGGTATTTTAAAAAATCAAATAAAAAAAAGGAGAATAATTATTATTCAAATTTACTGAGAATGACTCTGAATTTCCTTTTGACCGCTAAATCGCTATTTATTTTGTACTAGTATGTTAGAGTACTGCATTTTGGTGTTTTGGTGGATGACTCAGAATTTCATCTCGATGAAAGTATTTTAATTGACTGTTAGTGAATGTCAAGATTGAGTCGGCGAAAATCAGGTGCTACACTAAACTAGGCATTATCAGGAAAATAATTGGCAAAAAAGAAATTTTGCAAAACTATTTTGCCAAATACTCACTTAATTTCTTTTTGATTTATTTTTTAGGTTTAGGGTGTAAAAAGTGAAAAAAGTGGGGTCCACACGTGGGCCAAGGGACCAATTCATCATTTATACAACTTTATAAATTTAATATAATACACCTAACCCCCTCCACTTATTCTAATATTTTAAAAAAAAAAACCTCTCTCTCTCCTCTTCAATTCTCAACTCCCGCTTTCAAACAACTTCTCCCAAAAATGCCATTTTCGTACGTTCTTCGTCTGCAGCTGCTAAGGGGGCGTTGTTTCTTTGCAAGGTTAGTTAAAATCGAGTTTCGATCATTTCTAGATCCATTTAAATGGTTTTTCTTTTTGCTAATCGATTGGTAGTGATGTAGGATTTTTTTTTTTCAAATTTGGTGTTTTGATTTAATCGTGTTTTTTTTAGAAACGAAGTGTTGAATGGTGGTATAATTGTTGTTTGAAGAGTTATTTTGGTATTTTGATTTGAACAACGTCTTGTTTCTTTCCGTAGACCCGCGGTCTATTCGTAGACCCGTGGTCTATGAAATGAGAATGCCCAAGATATATTTCAATTTTCAGACGTATGAAATTCTTTTAAAACATGATTGCTGAAATAGTGAAAATTAAAATATTAATAGCTAATTAGTTTGATTAGGTGCACTAGTTTGATTTTTAGTTATTGTTGTGTTTTGATATTTTCATGTTCAATTTTTGTTCAATTATTGTATGTTTGTGTAGTGAACTGTTTAATGGTGGGGTGTTTGTTAATTTTTTTTTTTGGGGGGGGGGGGGGTTTCATTTGATCATTGAGTTATTTCTGTCGATAGACTTGTGGTCTATGAACTGAAAATAGGAGATTTGTTCTTTAGGTGTAGACTGCGTTGAAAATGGGTAGAAAAGTTATTATTCTTAAACAAAAAGAAGATACCGCTGGTAGTAGTAGAAAAAGAAGAACTGCGGCAGTTGAAAAAGTGTCAAAAAGAAAGAAAAATTGAAGAGTCGATGTTCGAATCAGATTCAGAGTTAAAGGAGATAAGAAACTACGTCGATTCTAGTGAAGATGTTGCCAAGCGAAGTGTCAATGGTGACCGTAAAGAGTGCGAAGGAAGTGGGAGTAATAGTGATGATGGGGATAATAATTCGTTATCCGTGCCATATCTTTCAAGGTGTATTTCCGTGGAGTGGTATGACCTTCGAACGATAATTGACGAGGTCGGATCTTTTCCTACAAAGATATCGATCATATCAAGAATAGCTGCTTATCGAGAATTTAAGCAAATTCTTGTCGACCAAGAATTGAAGAAAAGATTCAAGCGGTCCTGTTTTGGACACCTGAGGAACCTTCCGGAACATCTCAAGTTCAATGGGCAGTTGGTTCATTAGTTGCTGTTGCGACGCGGTAAGAATGATTAGATGCATCATGAGATGTGGTTTTGTGTTAACAACAAGCCTGTCTGTTTTGGCTTGAAAAAGTTTTATTTGATCACGGGGCTGAACTGCTCATCATACCCCAGTGAATAAACAATGAAGAAGGTGTTAGCAAAGAGGGACAATTTTTGTTTTAAGGTGACAAAAAATAAAAACATCACGGCGGCCAACTTATTACACCAGATCAGAGGGAATAAGCTGAACGAGGACCAGAAGTTGAAGTGTTGTCTACTGTGGTTCTTGCACACTATGTTGCTTACGAAAGATTCGACGAAGGTTGTCTACACAAAACTGATTCGAATGGTCGACTCTTTGAGTTTCTTCGAGAAGTATCCATGGGGGAAAGAGACATTTCAACTGACCATGGACTATCTGAAGAAGAAAAGTGGCCTGAAGAAGCAAAACAAAGTATTTGATGAGAAGCAAAAAGAATCCTATGCTCTATTCGGATTTCCCTGGGCATTCATGGTATCTATCATAAACCCTTTAGTGAGTTTATCGTAGATTATCATTTTATTTATACTATGTCATAGACTCATAGTTATTTTTTTCACTGCTGTACTGCTTACAGATTTGGATCTATGAGGCCTTTCCTCATCTTGGATAATTTGCTGGAAAATCAATGGATGAGCCCTTACCCATCCCCCACATCCTCAGATGGCACACTTCAAAAAGCAACAAGATAATCGAAGACGACCCATTCAAGTATAAAGGAAAAGTTACCGAGGTATGAACTTATTTTCTATAATGTAGTAAGAGTACCATTTTATCGAATGTTATGCAATTGTTAATTGATAGTTGGTAGAACGTGCACCCGTACATCATCCCTATTGTTCGTGAGACGAAGATGGATTACATGATTATGTTTGAGCCATATACGGATGAGGTGAAGAATAACGTCCTCGATGGCTTGAAGAAAGAGTTAGAAGGGGTGACTGTCCTCACTTCTAGAAGGGGTGACTGTCCTCACTTTAAATGAGGACAGTGATGATGACGGGGATTTGGGTGGTAACCTCGTTGGAGTACGCATTGGTGATGATGATTCTCTGAGCACCTCCAAAGATGCAGCGGGAACCTCATCCCCGGGAATCTTCATAAGTGTGTGGTTGCGCTCGAGAAAGCGGTGTTGGGTATTGTTGCCTATATCAAAGAGAAAAGAATGAAGAAAAAGGAAAATGATGAGCGACAACATGAGCGAGGTAACTTCATTCAATAATTGATGTTGTTAATGAATATTCATCTTTAAATATCAGTAACACTTTGTAATATTATGAAATAGTGCATGTGCATGAATCGGAGAGAAATGAAGAAGGAGATAAAAAGAGCAAAATGGATGAGTTGGCCACTGTTGTGGAAGAAGAGGAAAAATAAGAAGAAACGAAGGATGGTGAAGAAGATAAGAGCCAAGAAGAAGGTGGAAAAGTAGCAGCAGCAGCAGCAGCAGAAGAAGAAGAAGAAGCGGCAACAGATGAACAAGGAGGCGCGGAAAAAGGAAAAACTGTTGTTGAAGAAGCTGACAAAGCTGACAAAGAAGAAGTTGAGCAAGAAGCAACAGGTGAACGAAAAGAAGAAGCTGGGGAAGAAAAAATTGCTGAAGCTGAGGAAGAAACAGTTGTTGCAGGTGAAGTAAGAAAAGAAGATGTGGAAGAAAAGGAAATGGAAGAAGCAACAACTGATGCACATGCTGAAAAATAAGGAGAAGAAGGTGAGAATGAAGAAGCAGCTGCAATTGTTAAGAAAAAAAATTAAAGATGTCCAAACAGATGTGGTCATGGACATTGTTGATGAAATCAATAGTAACACTTGTGTTGATGAGGAACATAGAGAAAGAGACATTTAAATGCTAAGATGTTTAATTTGTTGTTAAATGATGAGTTGTTAGGATATGACAATTTATTTTTTATTTCACAAATATGAAGTTTGAAGAATCTGGTGGTAGGATATGACAATTATTCTTTTATTTTATGAAACTTGTTATGATTCTGTGTTGAATCTGTTTCTATCAAACTGATTTGTGGCATGGAATTTGAATATACAGGGTGTGGTCATAGTTGGTACATTGTATGCTTGATATCATAGAATGCATACTTAATATTTCATACACCGTATGCATAGTCTATCATTACCCTGTTGGTCGAATTTAAGTTGACGTGTTGTTTAATCGACTATGGTTCTATAAAAAATAGTATTTAACATTATACAAGAGTAGAACTATTATTATTTACTCAATATCACTACATCCATGTTACACTTTTTCAAAGAACGAATACTAGCATTATAGCACATAACATCATTTTTAGGACATTCTCTCTTTCTTCGGCCAAAATCAATTTTTGGTTTAGTTGATCCCTCTCTATTTGGGTGTCATGTAGCAATAGTTTAAAGTGATCCCTCTGTTCTTCGACTTCTTTGAACAAAGTCATGAGAAAATCTTTATTTTCTTCGCATTGTTGGAGGCTTTGTAGTAGATTAAATTTTGTCAAGCCTTGAAAATTTGATGTCTCGAGTCCTGAAATAAACGTTGATGGACTGGATGGAGGTGATAGCTCATCAAGCCATTTAAAAAATGAGCATGCACTATTATCCTAGAAAAATATAATAATTACATAAATGTTAACTTAACTTTTAAAAAAAAACACGCACACCTCACCTTTGCAATTGCACAATTATAAAATTTGCGACCTGGATTTGAATCCGTGTGTGACGTCCTCAAGACAGCCGCATTCCCACAATGACAAATTAGAGTATTTTTAGAATTGGATGATTGAGATGCTTACGACATTGTAGAATTTTTAAAACAAAATAAAATTGATGAAATAAAATAAGGAGGGATGTAGACCTTATATATGAAGTAAAAACAAAGTGTTCACACTGATGGCTTACAAAAGTAGCTGTTTTTTATCGTTGGAAAAGTAATTTTTCTCTTTTGAACTGGTGGTGACACTAAATAGACTGTCGTAGATCATGACCTATGTCAGCCATCGATTTGTATAGTTTACCATAGACTTACACCATTACTGGTGCATCGACTGATATCCTGATTATGCGTAGACTACTGTGATCTATGTACATATCTATAGACCATCACGTGGAGGTAGTTAAAAAATGAATTATTAAATTAAAAAAAATTAAATAGATAATAGTAACATGTGTTTGGGGCTGGTGGAAGAAAATAATTAATTATAATATGATTTAAATAGATAATCACATGTTTTAGGGCCGGTGGAAGAAAACCATTACATTAAAAATGATTTAAATAGATGATCTTGGACTGGTGATGACACTTAATAGACTGTCGCAAATTATGAACTATGTCATCCATCGATCAGTATAGTCTATTGTAGACTTACACGTTTATTATCGCATCGACTGATATTATGATTAACCGTACACCAGGATGATCTGTGTACAAGGTTATAGACCATCACTTGGATGTAGTTAAAAATGATTAAAGAAATTATAAATAAATGTGGTGTGGATTTCTACACATGTGAAGGACTGTAAACAAGTCACATAATCATATTAGAGCTTAGACAAATTAGGGAGGGTGAATTAAAAAGTGTGTGGATCGGTAGTGGTTGAATGCTCAATATCGTAAGAGTAATGTTTAAACAAAGCATAAGTATGTATATAGGATATGTATTGTTTTTGATGCCTACACATTCCACATATTTCTTTCATCACCACCCCTAAATCAAAAGAGTGTGTGCAATTGATAGTGGTAAAACATTTATCATGCTCAATACATACTTGTGCTTTGAGAAACATTACTCTTACGATATTGCGCATTCAACCACTACCCATCCACACACTTCTTAATTCACCCTCCCTAATTTGTCTAAGCTCTAATATGATTATGTGACTTGTTTACACTCCTTCACATGTGTAGAAATCCACACCACATTTATTTATAATTTTTTTAATCATTTTTTAACTACATCCAAGTGATGGTCTATAACCTTGTACATAGATCATCATGGTCTACGCTTAATCATGATATCAGTCGATGCGATAATAAATGTGTAAGTCTACGATAGACTATGCTGATCGATGGATGACATAGTTCATGATCTACGGCGGTGTATTAAGTGTCATCACCAGTCCAAGATCATCTATTTAAATCATTTTTAATCAAATTGTTTTCTTCCACAGCCACAAAACATGTGATTATCCATTTAAATCATATTATATTTAATTATTTTCTTCCACCAGCCCAAAAACATGTTACTATTATTTATTTAAATTTTTGTTTAATTTAATAATTGTCTTTCATAATTCCCAAAACGTGTGATTATCTATTTAAATCATTTTTAATTTAATTATTTTCTTCCACCAGCCACATAATATGTGATAATCTGTTTAAATCTTTTAAAATTAAATTATTTTTTAAAAATTTGTTATTATTTGTTTTAATTTACCCGATGATCCATCGATTCATGTAGTCTACGATCGACTAATATGTACAGTCGACGAAATTCTTTGTATAAAATCTAAACATTAGATTTTACTCTTCAGGAAATTAGTCAAGCCACAATACTGTAACTTGAAAAGGCAGACATATTTGATTCGAGTTTTCAAACAAGGGATCAGAACAAAGCTGACAAACACACAATGTTAAAAGAAACTGAAACATAGTTGTATTAAAATTGTTCATTGCATTACATAATAAAATTTACATCAATAAGGGGAAAATGAAAGAATCATTCTTCTAACAAGATCCTACAAAGAAAACTTCTTCAGCAATGAACAAATCAAAAAAAACTTTAAAACATATACTAAAATAAAATATTTAAACTAAATTATGGGGATGGGGGGGTGATGTAGTCAGGGCCTTCCATTCTGAGCCTTTCCAGAATTGCCCTCAAGAAATGAGAAATTCGGCGGAGCTCCCGCTCCAGGTAGATGTGGTCTTGACCCAGCCCATAGAAAAGCCAGTCCAAATCATTTCTTAGGAGGAGGAGGTCGTAGTGCCTCTGAGGAACACGTCTGATGGGGCGCAGGGGTATCATTCTTGGAGGCATTTTTTTTATTTGGGTGAAGAAGAAGAAGAAGAAGAGACGATTTCTGATATTTTCGGTTTAGGGAAAACTGAATTGTTTCGTAGAAAGAGGGCCTGTACTTATAAACCTGTAGATTGCGTCCATTCATATATCCACCCAATGGTAGGTCGACGTGTCTGACAAGAGAAAACGTTTCGTATGCGTATACCAGCTATTTTTTCTAGTGAAGAGACGTTTTGTGCAACTTTAAATAAATGGGAGGGAAACAAGGGAAATAATGATTCATTGCATCGATTGGAGAGATAAGCCAGAAAAATGACCAACATAACGTGTTAGATCATCAATACATATTATCTTATAGACCATATATTATATATACCGTAGACTATAGATAGTCTATCGTAGACAAAGCTTTAGGTCGATAACAACTGAACGTTAAAATCTATAGAAATGCACATTCATCCCCCAAAACAGTAGCTTTACAACTGAAGCTAAAAAAAAAGCCTATTTATGATTTTATGCCCATTCTACATGTGGTTCTTTTGTGTCCGAATTTCTTGCATATTGAACACCTATTTCTCCTTTTGGACTTGAATGTCTCACCGACGCCCTTAGTGCATTTGACTTTTTTTCCTTCCGAGTTTAGAATAGTACGGGGGTGGAGAAATTTTGGTGTCTACCAATTCCTGTGGCACAGTCTATTCAGCCTCCAGAGGGACCACGTTAATTGCTTCCGAGTATGCGAGGAGGTAACTTTCAAGTTTATAAATTGGCGAAGAGTAGTCGTAGATGGAGTTACCATAATATTCGCCATCGCCGTACTTTGCTCGCAAAGCTGCCATCGCATGTTCGCACGGTATTTTATTTTCATCAAGTCAAATTTTCGATAAGAACAGGTCCTCTCCAAGAGATTGACCTTGGCAGTAATATTATTGCCGAACACTGTATACTCGTCGAGAATCCCATTTGGATTACCCACATACAAGGAATCACTCTCACTCTTATTATCCCTTAGGATCCTTTCCGCATAAGGCACAAATATGTTCTCTTTACCACCGACAAATGCATGCCGCTCCCTAAACTTTTCACCAATTTTTTTAGAAACATGAGAACATGACTAATTCTGCTATGTGACATATGGACTGAACATCATGAACTGAACTGAACCTCTGAATACTTGACTTACAGCTGAGGTCTAACTTGAGGGTCAACTTATGAGTACCCTCTAGTCTAGACTGAATTCATTATGCAAGGAGAAACTGAAAGATCTAAGACATGAGAGCATTAAGAGAAGGTGGGGTACCTCTTCCTTGGGACGCTATGTCCCTCTAAGAACGCTTACCTTACGGAGATACTGGGTGATGCACAATAAATCTACGAACTAGATTATAACTAAACTTCGGGGGTCTGAAACTAATGCATTAGATGGACTGAACTTATAACTACTAGAAGGTTCTACCTTGAAATAGTTACATTCTCTGTGATTTTGGATAGAATGAATAGATGCAAGGATGAGAAAACAAGCTATACAAATCTAACTACTCACTGGCACGAGATGAATACTGAAAGAAGGGAAACTATTCCTAAAACATCTCATAGCCTCCTGCACATAGGTGTGGTGCACAACACACGCATGTACAAGACTCTACTAGATGCGACTTTCAGACTTTTGAGGACTCTATTGAACCTTAGGCTCAAATACCATGTTTGTAACACCCCGATTTTTTAAATCGGAATGCTTAATGGTGCTTATGACCATGAAGGACCACAAGCTAACCCATGACTGATATTTGTACCTGTATACAACATAATATATCATAAAATACGGAAACATGAACATGAAAGGCCATAAGGTTCAAACTGAATAAACGTCTGATAACAAAATATCTGAAAAAGGTATAACAATACCAAAACAAGTCATAAATACAGAAAATAATAAGATCTGAATATGTAATTTGACATCTAGTCTGACAGCCTCTAACTGAACTGAATAAGGAGTTAAAGGAACATGTCTCCAACTAACTCCATCTAGAAACTGAATAGTGAATATAGCAATAATCATATCGTCCTCGAATGAGAAGTACTCACTGCAAACTCTGAATAATGGAATGCTACTGCTAATTTGGAGATCTTTCCTATGAACCTATGGTGTAACATAAGAGAAAGCACCATAGCACAAATGTGTTAGTACGTCTGAATGTACTGAGTATACGAGTGAGGAAGGCTAAATGCGAAGGGTTATATGCATGATCAATGCTAACTAATATGAATGTGTGAATACATTTATGCATAAACAACTATAACTGAACTCATGATGATACTGACTACTGAGTCTGAATGCTGACGACATGACTTTACTGTTACGGAGGTACTGAATTAATTATTGACTATTTCTGACAGTTAAATTATGAAGAACTGGTTTGAATGACTGTGTCTAACAGTCCTGAAACTGAATACTGATAATATGAGCTATGAAAACTGATATAGATAATATAACTGTAATGATCATACTAATCGATATAACCGATACTGAGCGACTGTATCTGACAGTCTAAGTTCTGATGGAACTATCTGAGTTCCATTCTACTTAGAGTAACTAAATCTGAGATCAGTCCTATCTAGCGGGTGATCATGAGTATAGTGAAAATAAGGATGATTTGACTTAGTCTGAGATCAGTCCTATCTAGCGGGTAATCTTTAAATCTGATGATTCTGATACTGATTAATCATAGTTGAGATCAGTCCTAGCTAATGGGTGATCTTGAAGTCTATTTATAATGATAAGCATTGACTGTATCTAATAGTACTGAATCTGTACTACTAAGCTGAGTTGACTGTGTCTGAATGCCCTGATTCTGTAACTAAATCTATGGGATGTGTTCATCTAACCGACATGCCCCAAGGTAAGCTGACTAAAGTCCAATATCTGCCCTGACTGGAAGGGTGTCAGTACCACGCCACCAGTAAAGACATCTGTTGTGGAGTCAGTCCTAATCAAACGGGTGAATCCTAGGATCACTCCTATACATATAAATCTGCTAACGGGTGACCCCTGAGTATATCAGTCCTAATCTAACGGGTGACATCTCGTACCTACGCTGGCAACGTAGTTCTTGAACTTAGGGATTACTTCTAGAGATCTCAGTCCTATTCTGGTGGGTGAGCCCCCATCCCTAGGTTCGCTCTGTGCTGAATTCTACTCCCATCTGAAAGACACTGAACTGAATAACTGGGCTGAATTAACTAACTTAATTGAACTGATTTACAGAACTGATACTGATTAACTGAACTGATACTAGTGGTACTGCTTGGCGGAGCTAAAATTGAGTTTACTCGATTCCGATGACGGACGAAATATAATGAGTTCTGAGGACTGATTAAGAGTAATAAAGTTACTGAAAGCACTAGAATTACGAAAGTTTCCGATATCACTGAGTACTGAGATCGCTGAGATTTACTGAACTATTGAGATTTACTGAGGTTTCAGAGTTACTGAACTTTTCTTAGTCACATGACTGACTGAGTTCTATGGAACATGGCTTGACTGAGAGTATCGTGAAAACATGACATAGCCCTAGGCACATAACTATATTTTTTAGGTACAAGTACCCCGAGGACTCGATGAAAGAAAACTGACACACATGATTGACTTGATCATAAGAATAGAGTCCACAATTCACCATATCATAAATAAGGGATTTCATACTAAGCATGTATATACTTGCATAGATTTTACTATCATGCTCATTACATATTACAACCACAATCCATAATATCATAACTTGGGTTATTTCATGAAGTACATGGTTATTCTACATCTTGTACATGAGTGGGTTTTGCAAGTAAGCATAGCATAATTCCATAAGACTAGTTCATGAGTAATCCAACAGTGTTCACAAGACACATTATCAACACGGATGACATTGAATCATAGAGGCCTATCATGAATCCTTCCCTTAGTCACAATTTAGCTATAATACATGATTTCTAGTCTCTTAGGTATTTTATGAAACACCTTACATGCACAACTTAAGCATAGGTGTAAATCATACAATTACTCATCATAAATAATCAAACTTACATGTTTTCAACTCATATGATGTCATAGATTCATAATAACACATGAAGATTCTATCTTGGCATCATTCAACACATAAACATGATCAACAATCCATTCATAACATGAAAACCTTAATATATAGTTTTAGAAAAGGGTTCTTGAACTTCATGAACGAAAGGAGTCCATGAATGAACACACGCATACCTTAGAAAGGAAACCTTGATGATTTGCTGGAGAGTTCTTGGATTGTGAAACTTAATTCTTGATTATCTTGGAAAAACGCTTGAATCTTGCTTTTTGAGAGATGAGTTTGATGGAAAACCCTAATCTTATGGTTGAGAGTGTAAGAGAGGATTTTTGAGATGCTTAATTGAAGAAAAAAAATGGGAAAAATTATGCCTCTTTAGGGTTATAAGTCGTGGAAGGTGAAGGAAAAGACAAAATACCCTTATGAAATAATTTCCCAGTTGTTAAAAAATTATAGCTGATGACATTGGTGATAGGGCGTCAGACTTGTCATAAGTCGTCAAAAATATCGTCAGATTTGTGATAAGTTATGACAAATGTCGTCACTTGGGAGCTGGTTTGTGTCTAAGGCTGACGACCTTCGTGATAGGGCATCACAAATGTGATAAGCTATCACGAATGTCGTCACACTGTTTCCAGCCTGATATGCTGGAGTAAAATAGGAATAACTCTTTGCTCTGATATCGGATTTAGGAGAAATTAGTGTCGTTTGAAAGATAATTCAAATAGCTTTCATTTTATATATAGTAAACCACCCATTTAGTAATATAAAATGAGTTATGGTCGATTAAAGTTGACCTAAGTTTTGACGCTCACTAAAACTTGAACGATAGGAAAGCTTTCAACTTGTACTTGAGTTAGGGGACCTCTATGATCTAAATTCATGCTCAAATAGATTCTCACACTACATAATTGATTAACACACTAAATTTATATAGGATTTGAGGATTTTAAAACATCCACGCATAGGAATGACAGAATTTCATTTTAGTCCAAAATATGGGGTATTACAATATCTCCCCCTTGATTACATTTGTCCTCGAATGATACTAGATGAGATAAGAGAAAAGACAACTTACACGAAAATATATAGCATGAATGATTGATCATGATTTCATGGCTGACATGACTAAAAACTGAGCATATCATATTGTACATGCATATCTGATGCATGGGTAGCAGATTTATGAATATAGGAATGAGTGTTCCGATAAACTGGGTTTCTCAAACTGAGAATGCATATCTAATGCTTAACTGATAAGTTGAATCCATGCATATCTGATGCATGATTATATGACTGACATGATACGTGAATGCTTGACTGAAAGTACTGGTAAGCTGATCACATATATTTGATGCGGGAATACATAACTGAACTGACTCATGAACATGCGACTAAAAATACAATGGTAAAAGCACTAAGATTAAACTGAAACATGAGAACATGACTGATTCTTCTACGTGACATATGAACTAAACATCATGAACTGAACTGAATGTCAGAATACTTGACTTACAGCTGAGGTCTAACTTGAGGGTAAACTTATGAGTACCCTCTATTCTAGATTGAATTCGTTATGCAAGGAGAAACTGAAAGATCTAAGACAAGAGAGCGTTAAGAGAAGGTGGGGTATCTCCCCCTTGGGATGCTATGTCCCTCTAAGAACGCTTAACTTACAGAGATACTGGGTGATGCACAGGGCATCTATGAACTAGATTATAACTAAACTTTGAGGCCTGAAACTAATGCATGAGATGGACTGAACTTGCAACTACTAGGAGGTTCTACCTTGAAATAGTTACATTCTCTGTGATTTTGGATGGGATGAATAGATGCAAGAATGAGAAAACAAGCTATGCAAATCTAACTGCTCACTGGCATGACATGAATACTGAAAGAAGAAAAATTGTTCCTAAAATATCTCATAGCCTCCTGCACATAGGTGTGGTGCACAACACACGCATGTACAAGACTCTACAAGATGTGGCTTTCAGACTTCCTAGGACTCTATTAAACCTTAGGCTCTGATACCAAGTTTGTAACACCCTGATTTTCTGAACTGGAATGCTACACGGTACTTAGACCCCGAAGGACCACAAGCTAACCCATGACTGATATCTGTACCTGTATACTGCATAATATATCATAAAATATAGAAACATGAACATGAAAGGCCATAATGTTCGAACTGAATAAACGTCTGATAATAAAATGTCTGAAATAGGTATAGCAATACCAAAACAAGTCATAAATACTGAAAATAATGAGATTTGAATATCTAATCTGACATCTAGTCTAAAAGCCTCTAACTAAACTGAATAAGGAGTTGAAGGAACATGTCTCCAACTAACTCCATCTAGCAACGGAATAGTAAATATAACAATAATCATATCATCCTCGAATGAGAAGGACTCACTGCAAACTCTGAACACTGGAATGCTACTACTGATCTGGAACTCGTGCCTCTGAACCTATGGTGTAACATAAGAGAAAGAACCATAGCACAAATACGTCAGTACGTCTAAATGTACTGAGTATACGAGTGAGGAAGGATAAATGCAAAAGGTTATGTGCATGAACAATACTAACTAATATGAACGTGAGAATACATTCATGCATAAACAACAATAACTGAACTCGTGATGATACTGACTACTGAGTCTGAATGCAGATGACATGACTTTACTGTTATGGAGGTACTGAATTGATTATTGACTATTTCTGATAGTTTAAATTATGAAGAACTAGTTTGAATGACTGTGTCTAACAGTCCTGAAACTGAATACTGATAACGCGAGATATGACAATTGATATAGCTGATATAACTGTAATGATCGAACTAATTGATATAACCGATACTGAGCGACTATATCTGACAATCTAAGTTCTGATGAAACTATCTGAGTTCTGTTCTACTTGGTGTAACTAAATCTGAGATCAGTCCTATCTAGCGGGTGATCATGAGTATAGTGAAAATAAGGATGATTTGACTTAGTCTGAGATCAGTCCTATATATCAGGTGATCTTTAAATCTGATGATTCTGATACTGATTAATAATAGTTGAGATCAGTCCTAGCTAATAGGTGATCTTGAAGTCTATTTATAATGATAAGCATTGACTGTATCTAACAGTACTGAATCTGTACTACTAAGCTGAGTTGACTGTGTCTGAACGTCCTAATTTTGTAACTGAAACTGTGGGATGTGTTCATCTAACTGACATGCCCCAAGCTAAGCTGACTGGGGTCCAATATCTACCCTGACTATAAGGGTGTCATTACCACGCCACCAGTAAACATATCTGTTATAGAGTCAGTCCTAATCTAGCATGTGACTTCAGGGATCAGTCCTATACATATGAATATGCTAACGGGTGACTCCTGAGTATGTTAGTCCAAATCTAATGGGTGACATCTTGTACCTATGCTGGCAACGTAGTTATGGAACTTAGGGATTGCTTCTAGGGATCTCAGTCCTAATCTAGCGGGTGAACCCCCATCCCTAGGTTCGCTCGGTGCTGAATCCTACTCCTATCTGAAAGACACTAAACTGAATAATTGGGCTGAACTAAATAACTTAACTGAACTTATTTGCTGAACTGATACTGATTAACTAAACTGATACTAGTGGTACTATTTAGCGGAGCTAAAATGAAGTTTACTGGATTGCGATGACGGATGGAATATAATGAGTTTTGAGGACTGATTGAGAGTACTGAAGTTACTGAAAGCACTAGAATTACTAAAGTTTCCGATATCACTGAGTACTGAGATTGCTGAGATTTACTGAACTATTGAGATTTACTGAGGTTTCTGAGTTACTGAACTTTCCTGAGTCACATGACTGACTAAGTTCTATGGAACATGGATTGACTGAGAGTATCGTGAAAACATCACATGGCTCTAGGCACACAACTATATTTTTTGGGTACAAGTGCCCCCAGGAATCGATGGAAGGAAACTGACACACATGAATGACTTGATCATAACAATAGAGTCCACAATTCAGCATATCATAAATAAGGGATTTCATACTAAGCATGTATATACTTGCATAGCTATCAATATCATGCTCATTACATATTACAACCACAATCCATAATATCATAACTTGGGGAATTTCATGAAGTACATGGTTATTCTACATCTTGTACATGAGTGGGTTTTGCAAGTAAGCATAGCATAATTCCATAAGACTAGTTCATGAGTAATCCAACAGTATTCACAAGACACATTATCAACATGGATGACATTGAATCATAGAGGCCTATCATGAATCCTTCCCTTAGTCACAATTTAGCTATAATGCATGATTTTTAGTCTCTTAGGTGTTTAATCAAACACCTTACATGCACAACTTAGGCATAGGTGTAAATCATACAATTACTCATAATAAATCAAACTGACATTGTTTCAACTTATATGATGTCATAGATTCATAATAACACATAAAGATTCTATCTTGGCATCATTCAACACATAAACATGATCAACAATCCATTCATAACATGAAAACCATAATATACAGTTTTAAAAAAGGGTTCTTGAACTTCATGGATGAAAAGAGTCCATGAATGAACACACGAATACCTTAGAAAGGAAACCTTGATGATTTGCTGGAGAGTTCTTGGATTGTGAAACTTAACTCTTGATTATCTTGGAAAAAGGCTTGTATTTTGTGTTTTTAGAGATGAGTTTGATGGAAAACTCTAATCTTATTGTTGAGAATGTAAGAGAGGGTTTTTGAGATGCTTAACTGAAGAAAAAAATGGGAAAAATTACGCCTTTTTAGGGTTATAAGTCATGGAAGGTGAAGGAAAATACCAAAATACCCTTATGAAATAATTTCCCAGTTACTGAAAAATACCCTCAGATTTGTGATAAGTTATCACAAATGTCGTCACTTGGGAGCTGGTTTCTGCCTAAGGCTGCTGACCTTCGTGATAGGGCGTCAAAAATATGATAAGCTATCACAAATGTCGTCACTTAGGATCTGGTTTCTGCCTAAGGCTGACGACCTTCGTGATAGGGTGTCACAAAGAAGATAAGCTATCACGAATGTCGTCACGCTGTTTCCAGCCTGATATGCTGGAGTAAAATAGGCATAACTCTTTACTCCGATATCGTATTTAGGCGAAATTGGTGTCGTTGGAAAGATAATTCAATGAGATTTCATTTTATATATATTAAGACACCAATTTAGTCATATACAAAGAGTTATGATCGATTTAATTTGACCCAAGTTTTGACGCTCACTAAAACTTGAACGATAGGAAAGCTTTCAACTTGTACTTGAGTTAGGGGACCTCTATAATCTAAATTCATGCTAAAATAGATTCTCACACTACATAATTTATTAAAACACTAAATTTATATAGGATTTGAGGCTTTTGAATCATTCACGCATAGGAATGACGGATTTTCATTCTAGTCCAAAATGTGGAGTATTACAATATCTCCCCCTTGGATACAATAATCCTCGAATGATACTGGATGAGCTGAGAGAAAAGACAACTTAAACGAATATATATAGCATGAATGAATGATCATGATTTCATGGCTGACATGACTGAAACTGATCATATCATACTGTACATGCATATCTGATGCATAGGTAGCTGATATATGAATGTAGGAATGAGTGTTCCGATAAACTGAGTTTCTCAAACTGAGAATGCATATATGATGCTTAACTGATAAGTTGAATCCATGCATATCTGATGCATGATTATATGACTGACATGATATGTGAATGCATGACTAAAAGTACTGGTAAGTGGATCACACATATCTGATGCGGGAATACATAACTGAACTGAATCATGAACATGCGACTAAACATGCAATGGTAAAGGAACTAAGATTGAACTAAAACATGAGAACATGACTGATTCTGCTACGTGACATATGGACTGAACATCATGAACGGAACTGAACCTCTGAATACTTGACATACAGCTTAGGTCTAACTTGAGGGTCAACTTATGAGTACCCTCTATTCTAGACTGAATTCGTTATGCAAGGAGATACTGAAAGATCTAAGTCATGAGAGCGTTAAGAGAAGGTGGGGTATCTCCTCCTTGGGACGCTATGTCCCTCTAAGAACGCTTACCTTATGGTGATACTGGGTGATGCACAGGGCATCTATAAACTATATTATAACTAAAATTCAGGAGTTTGAATGTAAGGCATGAGATGGACTGAACTTTCAACTACTAGGAGGTTCTACCTTGACATAGTTACATTCTCTGAGATTTTGGATAACATGAATAGATGCAAGGATGAGAAAACAAGCTATACAAATCTGACTGCTCACTGGCATGACATGAATACTGAAAGAAAGGAAACTGTTCCTAAAATCTCTCATAGCCTCCTGCACATAGGTGTCGTGCACAACACACACATGTACAAGAATCTACTAGATGCGGCTTTCAGACTTCCTAGGACTCTATTGAACCTTAGGCTCTGATACCAAGTTTGTAACACCCTGATTTTCTGAACCGGAATGCTACACGGTGCTTATGACCCCGAAGGACCACAAGCTAACCCATGACTGATATTTGTACCTGCATACTGCATAATATATCATAAAATACAAAAAAATGAACATGAAAGGCCATAAGATTTGAACTGAATAAACGCGTGATAACAAAATATCTGAAAAGGGTATAACAATACATAAACAAGTCATAAATACTGAAAATAATGAGATCTGAATATCTAATCTGACATTTAGTCTGATATCCTCTAACTGAACTGAATAAAGATTTAAATGAACATGCCTCCAACTAACTCCATCTAGCAACTGAATAGTGAATGTAGCAATAATCATATCATCCTCGAATGAGAAGGACTCACTGCAAACTCTGAACACTGGAATGCTACTGCTGATCTAGAGCTCGTGCCTCTGAACCTATGGTGTAACATAAGAGAAAGCACCATAGCATAAATACGTCAGTACGTCTGAATGTACTGAGTATATGAGTGAGGAACGCTAAATGCAAAGGGTTATATGCATGAACAATGCTAACTACTATGAACGTGAGAAAACATTCATGTATAAACAACTATAACTGAACTCGTGATGATACTGACTACTGAGTCTGAATGCTGACGACATGACTTTACTGTTATGGAGGTACTGAATTGATTATTGACTATTTCTGATAGTTCAATTTATGAAGAACTGGTTTGAATGACTGTGTCTAACAGTCCTGAAACTTAATACTGATAACGTGAGCTATGATAATTGATATAGCTGATATAACTGTAATGATCGGACTAATCGATATAACCGATGCTGAGCGACTGTATCTGACAGTCTAAGTACAGATGGAACTATCTGAGTTTCATTCTACTTGGAGTAACTAAATCTGAGATCAGTTCTATCTAGCGGGTGATCATGAGTATAGTGAAAATAAGGATGATTTGACTTAGTCTGAGATCAGTCCTATCTAGCAGGTGATCTTTAAATATGATAATTCTGATACTCATTAATCATAGTTGAGATCAGTCCTAACTAATGGGTGATCTTGAAGTCTATTTATAATGATAAGCATTAACTGTATATAACAGTACTGAATCTATACTACTAAGCTGAGTTGACTGTGTCTTAACGCCCTGATTCTGTAACTGAAACTATGGGATATGTTCATCTAACCGACATGCCCCAAGCTAAGTTGACTGGGGTCTAATCTCTTTCCTGACTGGAAGGGTGTTAGTACCGCGCTACCAGTAAAGAAATCTGCTGTGGAGTCAGTCCTAATATAGCGGGTGACTCCTGGGATCAGTCCTATACATGTAAATATGCTAACGGGTGACCCCTGAGTATGTCAGTCCTAATCTAACGGGTGACATCTCTTACCTATGATGGCAACGTAGTTCTAGAACTTAGGGATTGCTTCTAGGGATATCTGTCCTATTCTAGCGGGTGAGCCCCCATCCCTAGGTTTGCTCGGTGATGAATCCTACTGCCATCTGAAAGACACTGAACTGAATAATTAGGTTGAACTAAATAACTTAACTGAACTGATTTGCTGAATTGATACTGATTAACTAAACTGATACTAGTGGTACTGTTTAGCAGAGCTAAAACTGAGTTTACTGGATTCCGATGACGGATGGAATATAATGAGTTCTGAGGACTGATTAAGAGTACTGAAGTTACTGAAAGCACTAGAATTACTGAAGTTGCCGATATCACTGAGTATTGAGATTGCTGAGATTTATTGAACTATTGATATTTACTGAGGTTTATGAGTTACTGAACTTTCCTGAGTCACATGACTGACTGAGTTCTATGGAACATAGCTAGACTGAGAGTATCGTGAAAACATGACATGGCTCTAGGCACACAGCTATATTTTTCGGGTACAAGTACCCCCAGGACTCGATGGAAGGAAACTGACACACATGACTGACTTAATCAAAAGAATAGAGTCCACAATTCACCATATCATAAATAAGGGATTTCATACTAAGCATGTATATACTTGCATAGATTTCAATATCATGCTCATTACATATTACAACCACAATCCATAATATCATAACTTGGGGAATTTCATGAAGTACATGGTTATTCTACATCTTGTACATGAGTGGGTTTTGCAAGTAAGCATAGCATAATTCCATAAGACTAGTTCATGAGTAATCCAATAGTGTTCACAAGACACATTATCAACATGGATGACATTGAATCATAGAGGCCTATCATGAATCCTTCCCTTCGTCACAATTTATCTATAATGGATGATTTCTAGTCTCTTAGGTATTTTATCAAGCACCTTACATACACAACTTAGGCATAGGTGTAAATCATACAATTACTCATCATAAATAATCAAACTTACATGTTTTCAACTCATATGATGTCATAGATTCATAATAACACATAAAGATTCTATCTTTGCATCATTCAACACATAAACATGATCAACAATCCATTCATAACATGAAAACCATAATATATAGTTTTAGAAAAGGGTTCTTGAACTTCATGGACAAAAGGAGTCCATGAATAAACACACGCATACCTTAGAAAGGAAACCTTGATGATTTGCTGGAGAGTTCTTGGATTGGGAAACTTAATTCTTGATTATCTTGGAAAAAGGCTTGAATCTTGCTTTTTGAGAGATGAGTTTTATGGAAAACCCTAATCTTGTGGTTGATAGTGTAAGAGAGGGTTTTTGAGATGCTTAACTGAAAAAATGGGAAAAATTACGTCTCTTTAGGGTTATAAGTCGTGGAAGGTGAATAAAAAGTCCAAAATACCCTTATGAAATAATTTCCCAGTTGCTAAAAAATCATAGCTGACGACATTGGTGATAGGGCGTCAGACTTGTGATAAGTCGTCAAAAATGTCGTCAGATTTGTGATAAGTTATCACAAATGTCGTCACTTGGGAGCTGGTTTCTTCCTAAGGCTGATGACCTTCGTTATAGGGCGTCAAAAATATGATAAGCTATCACAAATGTCGTCACTTAGGATCTGGTTTCTGCCTAAGGCTGACGACCTTCGTGATAGGGTGTCACAAAGAAGATAAGCTATCACGAATGTCGTCACGTTGTTTCCAGCCTGATATACTGGAGTAAAATAGGCATAACTCTTTGCTGCGATATCGGATTTAGGAGAAATTGGTATCGTTGGAAATATAATTCATATATCTTTCATTTTATATATAGTAAGACACCCATTTAGTCATATAAAATGAGTTATGGTCGATTGAAGTTGACCCAAGTTTTGAAGCTCATTAAAACTTAAACGATAGGAAAGCTTTCAACTTGTACTTGATTTAGGGGACCTCTATGATCTAAATTCATGATAAAATAGATTCTCACACTACATAATTGATTAACACACTAAATTTATATAGGATTTGAGGCTTTTGAAACATCCACGCATAGGAATGACGGATTTTCATTTTAGTCCAAAAATCTGGGGTATTACATGTGCCCAAGCCTTTGGGTGAACAGTGGTTCCAGTTAGGAGATAGTCCTAGATCTCAAGGTACTCAGTCCACAGGGAGTGTGACTCAGCCTTTTAGGTTACACCCTCGCTATGGAAATTGTGGAAAGAATCACCTAGGAAAGTGTTAGTTTGGTAGGTTGGTGTGCTATACTTGTGGTCAGTTAGGCTATTTTTAGAGAGATTGTCTATCCATAAGAATAAACCTTGGTAGTGCTGGGTCTCAGACGAATCACATAGAACCACCGCCACCTAAGGGTACTACTTCAGCCACCGGGTGCGGTCGTAACCAATTGTATGCTCTATCCAGGATGCAGAGGCTTCACCAACTATGGTCATGGGTACGTTACAGATTTTCTTCTGTGATGTGTATGTGTTACGTGATCCTGAGTCTACCTTGTCTTATGTGACCCTTTATGTGGCTGTTAGTTTTGTCTTTGAACCTAAAAACAATCCTGAACTTTTCTCTATTTCCACTCTTGTTGGTGGCTCTATTGTGGCAAGAAGGGTGTATAAAAATTGTATGGTGTCTGTCTGCAATCGTGATACTGTGGCAGACCTTATAGAGCTTGATATGGTTGACTTTGATACTATGTTAGGGATGAATTGGCTTTATTCTTTTTATGACACCCTAGACTGTAGAACCCAAAAGATCACTTTCTTTTTTGCGAACAAACTTGTGATAGAGTGGAAGGGGTATTCTTTATCACCCAGAGGGAAATTCATATCTTATCTTAGAGCCCATAAGCTTATATCAAAGGGTTTCTTGTATCATCATATTCGGGTCAAAGACTCCAGCGTAAAAAATTTATCCCTCCAGTCTGTTTCATTAGTTAATAAATTCCCAAAAGTCTTTCCCAATGATCTCCCAGGGCTACCCCCTGATAGGGAGATAGATTTTAGAATTGATCTATTGCCGAACACTTGGCCTATTTCTATTTCGCTATACAAAATGGCTCCTGTAGAATTAAAAGAGTTAAAAGAACAGTTGAGAGATCTTATTAATAAAGGCTTCATCCATCCTAGTGTTTCTCCCTGGGGAGCACCTGTACTCTTCGTGCGCAAGAAAGACGGCTCTCTATATGTGTATAGATTACCGTTAGTTAAATAAGGTCCTAGTAAAAGATAAATACCCTCTTCCTAGAATAGATGATTTATTTGATCAACTCCAAGGTGCTAAATGTTTCTCTAAAATAGAACTTTGTTTGGGGTATCACTAATTGAAGGTTAGGGAGGCTGATATTCCCAAAACAACTTTCCAAACCGATATGGCCATTATGAATTCTTAGTTATGTCCTTCGGACTGACTAACGCCCCTACAACTTTTATGGATATAATGAGTAGGGTGTTTCATCAGTTTCTAGACTTGTTCATCATAGTTTTCATTGACGAAATCTTAGTTTACTCTAAGAGTGAGAAAGAGCATGCCACCCACCTTCGAATCATCATTCAGACCCTAAAAGATCATGGATTATATGAGAAGTTTTCTAAATGTGAATTCTGGCTTGATGCTATTGCTTTCTTGGGAATTATTATGTCTAGTGAGGGAATCAAGGTTGATCCCTAAAATATTGAAGAAGTGAGAAGATGGCCCAGACCCACGGCTCCAATCGATATCCGGAGTTTCTTAGGTTTGGCAGGGGATTACAGAAGTTTTGTGGAGAGATTTTCCTCCATAGCGCTCCACTTACCAAATTGACCCAGAAAAAGGTGAAATTCATGTGGTCCGACTCATATGAAAATGACTTTGAAAAACTACAAGAAAAGTTGACTACCGCGCCAGTTTTGACTTTTCCTAAGGGTACAAAAGGTTTTGTTGTGTATTATGATACATCTCGGGAAGGACTTGGGTGTGTACTTATACAGCATGGTAAGGTGGTGGCTTATGCATCTAGACAGTTAAAGGTGCATGAAAAGAATTATCCTACCCATGACTTAGAGTTAGCGGCTATGGTGTTTGCATTTAAGATCTGGCGACATTATCTTTATGAGGTGCATGTAGATATATTCACTGATCACAAAAGTTTATAGTATGTTTTCTCACAGAAAAAACTTAATCTTAGATAGAAGCGGTGGTTAGAATTATTGAAGGATTATGATATGAGCTTTCATTATCATTTGGGCAAGGCAAAGGTTGTGGCCGACGCCCTTAACAGGTTGTCTATGGGCAGTCTTTATCATGTTGAGAAAGGAAAAAGGGAGATGGTGAAAGATATTCACCAGCTTGTAAATTTGGGAGTGCGACTCCTGGATTCCGAGGATAGTGGAGTGGTTGTTCATGAGATGACTAAATCTTCCCTATGTGCGTAAGTTAAGGAGAAATAGCCAGAGACCCCATCTTATTATAGATTAAGAATGATGTTGGTCAATAAAAGGTGATGGAGTTTGAGATTGAAGGTGATGGAGTTTTGAGGTATCAAGGTAGGCTATGTGTGCCTAACATGGATGGATTGTGAGAGAGAATCCTTGACAAGGATCACACTTTGAGGTATGTTGTTCACCCAGGTTCTACCAAAATGTATCATGATCTTAAGGCTATTTATTGGTGGAACAATATGAAGCGTGATGTGGCTAACTTTGTTTCCAAGTGTTTGAATTGTCAACAAGTCAAAGTAGAGCATTTGCGGCCAGGTGGCACTTCCTAAGAGATACTTTTGCCTATGTGGAAGTAGGAGATGATTATCATGGACTTCATTACGAGACTCCCGAAGTCCCGAAATCAATATGACTCGATTTGGGTGATTGTAGATAGGATGACCAAGTCCGCTTATTTCCTTCCAGTGCGGACCAACTATTCGGGGGATGATTATGCTAAGCTATACATTCGTGAAACTGTCCGTTTTCATGGTGCCCCTGTATTTATTATATCCGACTGAGGTACACAGTTCTCTGCTCTATTTTGGAGATTTTTTCAGAGGGGTGGTTTAGGTACCTAAGTGAACCTGAGTACTGCCTTCCATCCTCAGACTGATGGGCAAGATGAGCTAACCATTCAGACCTTGGAAAATATGTTGAGGGCCCGTGTGATTGACTTTAAGGGAATTTGGGTGGATCATTTTCCATTGATAGAATTCTCCTACTACAATAGCTACTATTCCAGTATCCAGATGGCCCCTTTTGAAGCACTTTATCGGAGGAGATGTAGGTCACCAATTATATGGTATGAAGTGGGTGAAACCCAATTGTTTGGGCCTGGCCTTGTTCATCAGGCAATGAAGAAGGTGAAAATCATTAGGGAGTGACTTAAGACTGCTCAGAGTCCTCAGAAGTCTTATGTCGATGTTAGAAGGAGAGATTCAGAATTCGAAGTTGATGATTGGGTATTCCTAAAGGTATCCCCTATGAATGGAGTCATGTGGTTCGGGAAGAAAGAAAAGCTTAGTCCTCATTATATAGGGCCTTATCATATTATGAGGAGAATAGGTGGGGTTTTCTATGAGTTAGACTTGCCTGCGAGTCTGGCTTCCGTGCATCTAGTATTCCATGTGTCCATACTGAAGAAGTGTATTGGAGATCACTCTCTTGAGTCTTTTGTTTCCTGTAGAAAAGATCAATGTGAAAAAGTCCTTATCATATGAAGAAGAACCCACTGCCATTTTGGATCGCCAAGTTCGGAAGTTGAGAAGTAAGGAGATAGATTCAGTTAAGGTGTTGTGGAGGAATCAAAAAGAAGAGGAAGCTACTTGGGAGTCAGAAGAGTACATGTGAGCTAGATACCCAAACCTCTTTAAGACCGGGGATGATGACATAGAAGGTACAAATCTTTTGCTACTCTCTTTATCCTTTCCTTTTTGTATGATGTCGTGCTTGTCTGTGTTTCAAGCCATCATTTGGGGATGAAGGATTCTAAAGGGGGATAATGCAATAACACGAAGTATTCTCGATTCGATATCATACTTAGAAGCATGCTTAAGGAGCTAACAACCAGAAATTTCTTAAGTGTTAAAGGACTTAGTCATATTTTTAAGTTTCTAAACTCTAATGATTTCTAAATCGACCTTCCCAACCCTGAGACATAGATTTTTTAGTTGATTCATGTTCAAGGGTGTGAATAACATATCTCGAGTAAGTTTTGGATTTTTCAGGCGGGGTTTGAGGCGTGTTTGAAATTTAAAAATAGAAGATCACTGCGGTGACAATAGAAGTGGGACCTTCATTGCATCGCGGTGGAGAGTAAATCATCATTTGTCTTTTCCTAGAGGGTCACCGCGATTTCACCGCATCACGGAGATAATAGTGATGGAGCCTTCACCGTGTCATTGTGAAAAGCAGAACAACAATGGTCAGTTTCCAGTGGCTCACAGTGATTGCACCGCGTCGCGGTGAGTAGAGCTATGATAGTCTCACCGCGTCGTGGTGAGATCCAAAAATAGGTTTCTACTGAACTTTTAAATTTTGAAGGGGCAGTTTGGACTTTTCCCATAATCCCTAGTCGTGTAAACAATGGATTAAAATGTTATTAGGGAACTAAATTCCCATAATTACTCAATTCCATCAAGAATCAATAACCCTAATTCCCCTTCCATAGATAAAGAATCCATCTATAAGTTCAAGGTTTCCAAGAAATGGGTCAAGATTCGAGTCCTACTGATCAAACTAAGTAATCTAAGGTACGCAGGGTTGTTCTAAACTAAATGGGCATGATGAAATTGTTTTGATTAAGTTTTAAGGATTGTGAAATCATGTACTTATGAAGTTTTTTGAATTTACATTAGCAATTATGCATTGTGAACCCTTTTGATAATAATGTTTTGGTCTTAAGGACTTCCTGTAATACCCCATATTTCCCTAGCATAATTTAAGTCCCAATACATGAGTATTCATATATAAAAATTTTAAAAAACTCAGTATTTTTCAGTTTAGAGCCTGACATTGTGTAGAAAATTAAATTAGCTTTCCAACGATATAAAATTTGCTCAAATCCGATAACCGGGTAAGAAGTTAGGGCGATTTTAAGTTTCAGTCGTTAAACACCGTCATTTTGATCACTAGTGCATCGCAGAGCCAGTCTAAATGACAATTGTCAATTTCCAGTGTGACTCCGCGATCTTACCCAGTTGCGGAGGGCTTCCAATTCCCAATTGTCCAATTCCAGTTAGGGACCGCGATATTGGCGCGTCACGCCAAGGACCCAGTTCACATTTGTCAATTTCCAATAAAGCAATGCGATTATACCGCGTTGCGCCACCATGCATATTCCCAGTTGTCAATTTCCAGAGACACGACACGATAGCGCCGCACCGCGCCAAGGGTGTTTTTCGGAAATTTTCGACAGAAATCCAAAGTTCATCTAGGGTAAGGCTGCCATATGGGCCGGGCTGGGCCAACCCGAAATTGGCCCTTTTGAATTAATCAGGTTGTGGGCTAGGCTATATCCGGGTTGGAGTCTAAGTGGGCCGGGCCGGGTTCAACAGTAAAAAAATTAAAAACAACCCTAACCCGGCCCACTTAACCCAACCCGGCCAAACTCGGTTAAAAAATCGGTCAAACCCAGTCAAAAATATAAAAAAAAACTTTTTGTCAATATACATTATATATACCCACCAATATACATTATAAATACGTTAAACAATATATATACACTATATATATATATTATATACTACATTTGAATTTAAAAAATATATACACATATATACAATTACACATATATACGCACCATTCAATATATATGTAATACTTTAAAGTTTAAATAAAATATACTACAATATATATACATTTCAATATATATATATATATAGTTATATACTAATTTATAAAACATATACACATGTATACGTTAAATATACATGTCTATAGAAGATATATACACATGTATACGCACCATTCAATGTATATATACTACTACTAATAAAATATACTACAATATATATACATTACAATATATATATATATATATATATATAGTTATATATATATATATATATATATATAGTTATATATATATATATATATAGTTATATATATATATATATATATGGTTATATATTAATTTATAAAACATATAAACATGTATACGTTAAATATACACGTCTATAGAAGATATATACACATGTATACGCACCATTCAATGTATATATACTAATACTAATAAAATATACTACAATATATATACATTACAATATATATATATATATAGTTATTTACTAATTTATAAAACATATACACATGTATACGTTAAATATACACGTCTATAGAAGATATATACACATGTATACGCACCATTCAATGTATATATACTACTACTAATAAAATATACTACAATATATATATATATATATATGTATATATATATAGTTATATACTAATTTATAAAACATATACACATGTATACGTTAAATATACATATCTATATAAGATATATACACAAATATACAAAACATATTCTACTTAATATAATAAATTAATAATACTTGGTAGTAAATTAATAATATATTAGAAGTAATTTTTTAATTTAAAGAAGAAAACTAGAAATTCAATTTAAAATTTTAAATCATTAAATGAAAAAATATAAAATGTAAGGACTAAGGAGTGAATGAATTTGGGAGTTTTATTGATTGCAAAATGATCCAAAATTTATAATTTACATGAATGAAAAATCTACAAATTATGCATCATTTTTTTCAACTCATTCATGTTAATATTAATGGTAACTTGCATAGGATAGTCAAAGACAACGAGGGCAAAATCATGCATTGGACTTTATTCTGCTGAGTTCTCCCGTGAAGACATAATTTCTTCAAGTTTCAGCTCGTCGCTCGGCTTCGGTTCCATTCCTTGGTTTCTTCTTTCTGCTCCAATCCAATCTCCGAGGCAAATTAGAACATTCATTGCATTGCTTCCCAATGAGTGTCGGTTGTCTCCAAGATGCTGTCGTCCCTGACTAAAGGCGCTCTCTGATGCAACGGTTGACATTGGAACATTCAAGATATCTCTAGCTAATCTTGAAAGCACAGGATATTGTGTTTCATTACTCCTCCACCAATTCAATGTGTTGATCCGTCGTCTGCGATCCTCTGGCGGCAACCGAAGATAATATTTTAGCTCTTCCCGATAAGTTGATGTGTAAGCTCTCTCATCAACACTGTTCCAACAAGTTAAATCATAAAAGAAATCAGGAAAACCACTATGTGCCGGCCTTTTAGAAGATGATGGATCCTCGGGAGGATAAGGAGCGACAGTTGGAGTGATATTTGTAGGTACAGCTAAATCAAATAAATAAACATAGTGATTATATAATTTTTCTAAGTATTCATTTGCATCACTCATAGCCGTCCACAAATCAGGTTGTACTTGTTCAGAATCATTGTTAATATTTATTTCTAAGTTAGTATAAATAATAGTACTAAAGTGGCACATATTATTATATTTCATGCACGGATTTAGCATAGCACCAACCAAGTAAATAGGGAGAATCGGGAAGAAATATTTTTTAAATTTGGTAAACATGAAACCAACAACTTCTTTATAACCTTCTTTATTTTTATATTCTTTGAGCAAATTAGAAATATCGGCTATATATGCCAAAATATTACAAACAGTAGGATAATAAGCACTGGAAAATTCAACCGTAGCTACATAAATTTTTTCTAAAAACTTAACAAGATCATTAATTACAACCCAATTAGAATCATGTAGAATGCAATCAGCAGAATCAACAAATGAAACGCAATGTTGGTTAAAATCTAGTGTAATAGGAATTCTATATTTATAACAAGTTTTTAAAAAATCATACGTAGAATTCCATCTAATATCAATTTCCTCAGGCATCAATATCGGTGTAAGTCCATTTTCTTGACATTTAACTTTAAATTCTCTAATTGTCAATCTACGATTATTTTCTTGAATAAAACCAACAGCAAGACGAATTTTTTCAATATAAAGCTCAAAAAACTCAAGACCATCTTTTACAATTAAATTATATATATGACATGCACACTTAATATGAAAAATTTCAGGCAACGACGGAGATAGCGTAAATTTTAATTTTTTTATAGCAGTCTTGTTGTTACAAGCATTATCAAAAGCAATACATAAAATTTTATTTTTGATACCATAATATCCGACAACTTTAACAATAGAATCAACAATAAAATGTCCAGTATGTTTACGATCTTCATCATATAAAAAAGCAAGAATACGTTTTTGCATCACAAAATTACTATCCATCCAGTGACAAGTAACGGTTAAATAATTATTTTTATTTACAGCACGACCAAGATCAGAAGTTAGGGACAATCTACATTGAATATTTTTTAACAATGTTGATAAATAAAAATAATATTGTGAATGAAGTCTAAAAATATCAGACCGACAAGTACTTCTAGAAATACCGTTAAACATAGGATTATAAATTGCTTGTATATAATGAATAAAGGCATCAGAAGAAGGAAAACTAAAAGGCAAACAACCCACAGCTACCATTTTAGCTATTTCTTCCCGGTCCCTCAATTTATTATACTTCTTCGTTACCTGACCGGTTGCTGGGTCCATTCTAGTTTGCGTTGGCCCACAAACATCCCGACCACCTCATGCAATATGTAACTCTCTTTCTGAGCTTTACCTATATGCCTCATTAACGTACCTGTACCCCCTTGCTTGCCTCTGCTTCTATGCTTATATATTTGTTGACAAATATTGCATTGCACCTCAGTATCTGATATAAGTTCAAAAAATTATCATGCAACACTAGTTGTTTTACGAGATCTTGGGGCACAGGAAGGACGGAGAGGGAGATTAACCGGTTCAGATCTAACATTAGCATTTCCTACTGCGGGTGTCTCACCAATATTTTCATTAGCTTCGTCTAAATTAACCACATCTACTTCATTTTCTTCTTCTATACCGTAACTTTCCTAAGCTTCTACATAATCCATATCGTGAGCACCTACACCTATTTCTTCCTCAAAAGGTGTACCAAGCGGTACCGGAGGCGAAGGCACACGGGTATATCTACTACTTGAACTACCTCTACCTCTAGTAATTCGCTTTTTACTACCACTACCGCTTCCGGGACAAAAATTTTAACACCTTTAGTAGCGAGGTTTCTTAATTTATCCATAGTATAAATTAAATTAAACTAAAAAAAATTCAAAATACATAAATATAATAAAATTAATTATTAAACAATTAATACAATAAATAAAAATTAAACGTAAGAGATGGAACGACAATACAAAATTTTGAAAGTATCCGAAGGTTGAGACTTTAGAAACTTCCGCTCGTACTTTATAAACGCAAAATTAAAAAATTAAAGTGAACACTTTAAGAAATTAAATATATTGAATATTTGAGAATTGAGAATTGTGAATTGAGATTTGAGAGAGTGAAAAATTGTGTGAAAAATGATTTGAAGGTGTAGGGTATTTATAGAATATTTTTTGGGATTAAAAAATAATTTTTAAAGTAAATTTTTTTTTTAAGAAATGGGACCTAGCTAGCCGTTTGGACCCAAAACCGGCTATATAGCCGTTGGGTCAACGACTAGTTTGTCCTAAAACCCAAAAAAAAAAATTAAAAAAAAGGATTCCGGGCCAGGCCGGTTAACAGGCGGGCCTGGATCTGGCTTGGTCCGGGCCGGGTTAACCGGGCCCAAATTGAAAAAAATAACCAGTCCGGGACTCGGTACCCTAAAGCCCTAGGGATTACTAGGCCGGGTCAAACCGGACCGGTTCTTTTAAGTGGGTCGATTCAGGCCGGGTAGGGCCGGATCAGCCCGGCCCACATGACAAGCTTAATTTAGGGTTAAAACAGTCTTTTCCCTTCATTTTAATCCACCCAGATATAAGATTTAATCCTTAAAAACATCTTCAGCTTATTCATTAATAGCTTTTCTCCCAAATCAAAGAACATTCTATCCCAATCAAGAAAACCCTAGCTTCAAGGGATTAAGAACAATCCTAAAAAATTCACCAAGAACTTCAAGAAACTCATCAATTAAGGTATGTTAAATGTTCATCCATGAGTTTCTTTCACCCATGGAGTCCAAGTTTCCGATTTGAATTACAAAATTATGATCTTTTCAAGTTATTTTGATTTTAAATTATGATTTCACCCATGAATCTCCATGAACTACGATTTTACACTATGTATAGTTAAAATTATTGTTGTTATTCAATTCTCCACGTTTTAATGTTATCATTCATTGAATTAAATCATGAATTAGTGCTATTCGTGTTGAATTCATGCTATTACTACATGTTTCATATTATTCCCATGATTTGATGAAACTATGAACTACAAGTGCTTGATAAAATGCCTACAAGAATAAATGTTTGATAAAAGCCTTCATGCTATGTCCCTGAAGCTTTAGTGTTGTTTTTCTATTTTCTCTATCGAGTCCTGGGGGTTGTGAATACTCAAAAACTTAGTTGTTTATCTAGTCTCAGTACATTATAGAATAGTCTTAGAACATACTATGAGCATTATCAGAACAGTAAGATATCATAATCAATTAGGCTTAGAACGGTCTAGTATTCCAGTGTCATTCAGTTGGGAGTAGGATTTAGCACCGAGTGAGTGCATGGATAACGGCTATCCATCAAATAGTCATAGTCATTAGTAGTAGTCCCTCTACTACAGAACTACATAGCCAATGTAGGATATGAGAAGTCACCCGTCAGATTAGGGTTAACTATCTCGCAGGGGTTACCCGTTAGTTCAGGCTTGACACTCTTAGTCCTTCGAACAGTATATCAGTATAGTGGATCTACATAGCCAGCATTAGTCCCCGTGGCACAGTATTAACACCCTTCCAACTGGGTTACAGGTTGGACCCCAATTAGCTCAGATTGGAGAATGTCGGTTAGATGATACCTCCCACAGTCTCAGTCACAGTCTCAATTAAAATCTTAGTCCAGTGATCAGTCAAGACATTCAGTCTTAGTGTTGTTTGACCAAAGCATACAGATATCAGTTATCTCAGTATTTTAGTTTACACATTTTATTCAGTCCATGTTATATGCTTGGTCATGCATCCTCAGTATCTACAGATTTCACATACTTTCAGTATTTATAAATCTTTGATGCACTCTATTTAGTACTCTATGTTTTACATGTATATTCAGATAATTATTATTCATGTTCATGAAACCATGCATAACAACCTACCTCATTTAGGATACCAGTACATTCAAAGTACTGATCACAAACCCTTTTCTTGTGCTATAATGTATTATATCATAGGTTCTGATGCCCAGTTCTCAGATTGCTCTTAGATTTCTCAGACTCTCAGCAGTACCAGTGGTGAGTCCTCATATTTTGGGGATGGATTATTTTATTTCATGCTTTCAGTCTAGTAGTTAGTTGGAGTTAGTTGGGGCCTGTCCCATCAACTCACAGTTATTTAGTTTAGAGGCTTTTAGATACTACAATCAATTATTCAGTAGTCAAACTTCAGTTGACATGTCAGTTAGTTATTCAGTTTATCTCAAATTTTGGTATTTATTCAGACTCAGATATTTATTTCTTCAGATTCAAAATTTAGTATTTGTTTCTGTTATTAAAACCTTATGGCGTGTCAGTTACTCTTCTGCATTTATGGTTATGTTATTCAGTGCTCATAGAAGTTACCAGCTCATGAGTTAATTTGTGGTCCCTTTAGACTGTAAGCACCGTGTGATGCCTAGGGTGTACTCTCGGGGCATTACAAACTTGGTATCAGAGCCTAAGGTTTTAAAGTTTTCTAGTATGTTTGAAAGCAGCGTCAAGTAGAGTCTTGTGCATGGGTGTGTAGCGCGCCATACTTATGGGCAGGAGGATACAAGGCATTTAGGAAAGGTTTCCCTTCTTTCAGTAATCATGTCGTACGAGTGAGCATGAGCTCAAGTTAATGCGAGTGAGCATGAGCTCAAGTTAAACTCTCAGTATAATCGGTTTCTTCCTTCCATTTACAAAACATGCATCCCAAGAAGAACAGAAGAAGAACAGGAAACCAGCCAGCACCTCTGCTCATCCAGGAAGATCCTCTCGACGAGCATGTCTCTCACATAAAATTCAGGGCTACATTCACCACTCTAGAAAATTCTATAGTAGATCAGTATGAACGGCCAGCTGTTGTTCCAGCAAACCTAGTGGTCAATACTGCTACAATCAGAATTTGAGACTTCACTCAGATGAATCATCTTTCTTTCACGAGATCCATGTCTGAAAAGGATCCACAGGAATTCTTAGATATGGTTCAAAAGGTAACAAATTCTATGGGGGTGACATCCAGTGAGAGTGATGAGTTAGCTACATATCAGTTGTAGGATGTAGCCCATACTTGGTTTACGCAGTGGAAAGTTGATAGGGGTATTGATGCAGAGCCTGTAGAGTGCGAAGATTTTTCCATAGCTTTCTTAGACAGATTCTTCCTATTAAAGTTGAGGGAGGCCACGATGTTAGAATTTATTAACTTGAGGTAGGGAAGCATGAGCGTGAAGGAGTATTCCCTCAAGTTTACTCAGTTAGCTAGATATTCTTCTCGTGTAGTAGCTAACAGTAGGTCCAAGATAAGTAAGTATGTGTCTGGTGTACGTGACAGTGTAGTCAAGAAGTGTAGGACCGTATGCTGATTAAGGAGATGGACTTATCTAGGTTGATGGTCCATGCTCAACAAATTGAGGAGTAGAAGATTAAGGAGAAGAAGAGAGGAAACAAAAGAGCTAGTATAGGTAGTTTTAATTTTAGCCAGCCAAGGTCAGAAGGTGGTAACCATCCTAAGTTTCGTCAAAGGTCTTCATCCCCAACACCCTCTTTAGCCAGTGCCCTATTACCTAAATCTAGAAATGATAATCGGGATAGGGAAGCAGGCTCTAAGTCCCAAGGCAGTGTCAATAGTGCCCATATAAATCCTCTATGTCATAAATGCGGCACACACCATCAGAGTGAGTATAGAGCTGGCAGTGATGTATGCTTTGGATATGGCAAGCTGGGCCATCGAATTCGGGAGTGTCAGGTAGTTTCTCAGAAAGGTAGGGATTTATGCCAATAGGGCCAGTCTTATTAGTCGTCAGTTCCATCCAGTCACCCAACTCAGTAGGGTGCCACTTCCAGTGCTACCAGTGGTCAGCGTCCGAATAGATTATATGCTCTTTAGTCCCGATAAGATCAGAAAAATTCTCCTGACGTAGTTACTGGTATGTTGCAGGTCTTTCATTTACATGTTTATGCTTTACTAGACCCTGGAGCTTCTCTTTCTTTTGTAACTCCATACATAGCCATCAATTTCGGAGTCAGTCCTGAAACTCTAGCAGAGCCCTTTTTAGTGTCTACCCCAGTCGGTGTTTCTATTATACCCAGATAGGTATACAGGAACTGTTCAATCATAATATCTCAGACAGTTACCTTAGTTGATCTCGTGGATTTAGAGATAATGGATTTTGATGTCATTCTCAGCATGGATTGGCTCCACTCATGCTATGCCTCAGTTGATTGTAGAAATAGAATAGTTCATTTTTAGTTCCCAAATGAACCGTTCCTTGAATGAAGGGGTAGTACTACAGCTCTTAGGGGTCAACTAGTGTCGTACCTTAGAGCGAGAAAGATGATATCCAAGGGGTGTATTTACCATCTTGTTCGAGTCAAAGACTCTAACTCAAAAACTCCAGCCCTTGAGTCAGTTTTAGTAGTCAGGGAATTTCCAGATGTGTTCCCTGAAGATCTTCCCGGAGTTCCTCCTGAAAGGAAAATTGACTTCAGAATAGACCTTCTTTCAGATACTCAACACGTATCGATTTTTACCTATAGAATGGCTCTATATGAACTCAAAGAACTAAAAGAACAGTTGAAGGATCTCCTAGATAAGGGATTTATCAGGCCCAATATCTCTCCGTGAGGCGCACCTATTTTATCCGTGCGTAAGAAAGATGGTTCTCTCAGAATGTACATAAACTACCGTCAGTTGAACAAAGTCACAGTCAAGAATAAATACCCACTTCATAGAATCAACGACTTGTTCTACCAACTTCATAGTGCCAGCTACTTTTTAAATATAGACCTCAGATCAGGCTATCATCAACTTAGAGTCAGAGAATATGACATTCCAAAAATAACTTTCCAAACTCGTTATTGTCACTTCGAGTTTTTAGTCATGTCCTTTGGTCTTAAAAATGCCCCATTAACTTTCATTGACTTGATAAACCGAGTGTTCAAGCAGTACTTGGATATGTTCATTATAGTCTTCATTGATGATATTCTTGTCTACTCCCGTAGGAAAAATGATCATGCAGACCATCTCAGAATAGTGTATAGACTCTTAGATATCACCAGTTGTTTGCTAAATTTAGTAAGTGTGAATTCTGGCTAATATCAGTAGCTTTTCTTGGCCATATTATTTCCGGTGATGACATTAGAGTCGATCCTCAAAACACTAAGATGGTGAGAAACTGGCCTAGACCCATCTCTCCATAAAATATCAGGAGTTTCTTAGGTTTAGCTGGCTATTACCGTCAGTTTGTTGAAGTTTTTTATTCTATTGCATCCCCCATGTCCAGATTGACTCAGAATAAAGTTAAGTTTCAGTGGTCAGATTCCTGTGAGAAGAGTTTTTAGGAGTTGAAGACTCAACTCACCTCAGCCCCAGTTCTTACCTTGCCAGATGGGTTTGTTGTGTACTGTGGTGCATCCAGAGTAGGTTTGGGTTGTGTCCTCATGCAGAGATGTAAGGTCATAGCCTATGCCTCCAGAAAACTTAAACCCCATGAGAAGAATTTCCCTACTCATGATCTTGAGCTAGCAGTTGTAGTGTTTGCCTTAAAAAATTTAGAGGCATTCCTTGTATGGGGTGTATGTTGATGTGTTTACAGATCAAAAAATCTTGCAGTATGTGTTCTCTCAGAAAGACTTAAAATTGCGTCAGATAAGGTGGTTAGAGTTATTGAAAAATTATGACATGAGTGTTCTGTATCATCTGGGCAAGGCCAATGTAGTGGCTGTTGCTCTCAGTAGATTGTTTATGGGTAGTGTTGCTCATGTTGAGGATGGTAAGAAGAAGTTAGCTCAGGAAGTACATCAGTTTTCCCGATTAGGTGTCCGTTTAGTCGATTCGGTAGAAGGTAGTGTATCGGTGCAGAGTAGTTCAGAATCATCTCTAGTTTTCAATGTGAAGAAAAAATAAGTTAAAGATCCCAGTCTAGTTTAGTTGAAAGAATCCGTCAGAGATTAGAAAGTGGAGGTTTTATCCCAAGGGGGAGACGGTGTGCTGCGTTGTCAGGGTCGGCTATGTATGCTTGGTGTAGATAATTTGAGGCAATGAATTCTAGCAGAGGCGCATGGTGCACGTTACTTGATTCATCCAGGGTCCACTAAGATTTATCGTGATTTGTAGGAGATCTATTAGTGGAGTGGGATAAAGAGGGATATTATAGATTTCGTAGCTAAGTGCTCTACATGCCAGTAGGTTAAGATTGAGCACCAGCAGCCAAGTGGGTCCATACAGGAGTTTAGTATTCCCACTTAGAAGTAGGAGGAAGTGAACATGGATTTTGTGGCAGGTTTACCTCGTACCTATCATCAGCATGACTCTATTTGGGTTATCGTAGTCAGGATGACCAAATCAGCTCATTTCTTGCCAGTCCATACCTCTTATTTAGATGAGGACTATGCCAAAATCTATCTCAGAGAGTTGGTTAGGTTGTACGTTGTTCCCTTATCTATCATCTCAGATAGAGGTACCCAGTTTACCTCTCATTTCTGGAAAATATTCTAAAAGGGTCTTGGTACCCAAGCCCACCTTAGTACAACCTTCTACCCTCAGAAAGACAGTCAAGTAGAAAGGACCATTCAGACTCTTGAAGATATGCTGAGAGCATGCGTAGTTTATTTTATAGGTATTTGGTATGACCACTTACCTTTGATTGAATTCATATATAATAATAACTATCATTCCAGTATTCAGATGTCTCCGTTTGAAGTTCTCTATGGTAGAATATGTAGATCTCTAATGGTTGGTTTAAAGTGGGTGAAACCACAGTAGTAGGGCCAGACTTTGTGTTTGATACGTTAGAGAAGGTTCAGTTGATCAGAGAAAGGCTTAGAGCAACCCAGAGCTGAAAGAAATCGTATGCAGATATAAGGAGAAAGGATCTCGAGTATGAGATTGGTAACATTGTGTACTTAAAAATCTCTCCCATGAAGGGAGTGAAGAGATTCGGTAAGAAAGGGAAACTCAGTCCCCGATATATCGGTCCCTTCAGAATTCTTAGTCATTTTGGAAAGGTATCTTATGAACTTGAGTTACCTTCAGATCTAGATTTAGTACGCCCAGTGCTCCACATCTCATTGTTGAAGAAGTGTATTGGTGATCCATATATAGTTGTTCCCTTAGAAAGTGTGGATATTCAGAAGTCTTTTCTTTGAGAAAGTTCCAGTCGAAATTCTTGATCATCAAGTTCGTCGACTAAGGAACAAAGAAGTTCCACTAGTCAAAGTTCTTTGGCGGAATCAGTCCATTGAGGGAGCCACTTGGGAAGCAGAGGAAGATATGCAAACCAAGTACCCTCATCTTTTCTCCGTGAATTCAGATTCGGTTTAAGGTATTAATTTTCTTAAGATTTCTCTCTATCATGCTCAGTTTTAGTTGCACATTATGTTTATGTTAGTCGTATATTAAGGAATCAATTTAGACATGCATTCCATGCATCAGATATGAATGTTTAGTATGAGAACTCAGCTTGTCAGTAGTTCAGTCATGTAGTCATGTTTCAGTTGTGCACGTTCAGTGTGTATGCTCAGTCTATCAGTGTTTCTCAGCCTAACCAGTCTCATTCGAGGACAAATGTTCCCAAGGTGGAGATATTGTAATACCCCATATTTTCCTAGCATAATTTAAGTCCCAATACATGAGTATTCATATGTAAAATTTTCAAAACACTTATATTTTTTAGTTTAGAGCCTGCCATAGCGTAGGAAATTCAATTAGCTTTCCAACGGTATAAAATTCACCCAAATCCGATAATCGGGTAAGAAGCTATGGCAATTTTAAGTTCCAGTCGTTAAACACCATCATTTTGATCACTAGCGCGTCGCGGAGCCATTCTACATGACAATTGTAAATTTCCAATGTGACTCCACGATCTCACCGCATCACGGAGGGTTTCCAATTCCCCATTGTCCAATTTCAGTAAGGGACCGCGATATTGGCGCGTCGCGCCAGGGACCCAGTTCACATTTGTCAATTTCCAGTAAAGCAATGCGATTGTACCACGTGTCACTGTGCATATTCTCAGTTGTCAATTTCCAGAGACACGACGCGATAGAGCCGCGACACGCCAGAGGTGTTTTTCAGAAATTTTTATGGAAATCCAAAGTTTATCCAGGGTTAAAACAGTCTTTTCCCATAATTTTAATCCACCCAGATATGAGATTTAATCCCTAAAAATGTCTTAAGCTTATTCATTAATAGCTTTTCTCCCAAATCAAAGAACATTCTCTCCCAATTAAAAAAGCCCTAGCTTCAAGGGATTAAGAACAATCCTCAAGAATTCATTAAGAACTTCAAGAAACTCATAAATTAAGGTATTTTAGATGTTCATCCATGGGTTCTTTTCACCCATAGAGTCCAAGTATCTGATTTGAATTATAAAATTATGATCTTTTCAAATTATTTTGATTTTAAATTATGATTTCACCCATGAATCTCCATGAACTATGATTTTACACTATGTATAATTGAAATTATTGTTGTTATTCAATTCTCCACGTTTTAATGTCATCATTCATTGACTCAAATCATGACTTAGTGCTATTCATGTTGAATTCATTCTATTACTACAAGTTCCATATTACTCCCATGATTTGACTAAACTATGAACTACAAGTGTTTGATAAAATGCCTACAACAATAAATGTTTGATAAAAGCCTTCATGCTATGTCCCTTATGCTTTAGTGTTGTTTTGCTATTTTTCACTATCGAGTCCTGGGGGTTGTGAATACCCAAAAACTTAGCTATTTATCTAGTCTCAGTACATTACAGAATAGTCTCAAAACATACTATGAGCATTATCAAAACAGTCAGATATCATAATTAGTTAGGCTCAAAACAATATAGTATTCCAGTGTCATTCAGTTGGGAGTAGGATTTTGCACCGAGCGAGTACAGGGATGAAGGTTTCCCCGTCAAATAGGTAGAGTCGTTATTAGTAGTACCTGTACTCCAGAACTACATAGCCAGCATAGGATATGAGAAGTCACCCATCAGATTAGGCTTGACTATCTCACAGGGGTCACTCGTCAGTTCAGGCTTGACACCCTTAGTCCTTCGAATAGTATATCAGTACAGTGGATTCACACAGCTAGTGTTAGTTCCCGTGGAACGGTATTAACACCCTTCCAACTGGGGTTACAGGTTGGATCCCAATTATCTTAGATTGGGGAATGTCGGTTAGATGATACCTCCCACAGTCTCAGTCATAGTCTCAGTTACAGTCTTAGTCTAGTAATCAGTCCAGACATTCAGTCTTAGTGTTGTTTAACCAAATTAGTATAGACATTCAGTCTTAGTGTTGTTTGACCAAATCATACAGACATTAATTATCTCAGTATTTCAGTTCACAGATTTTATTCAGTTCATGTTATATGATTGGTCATGCATCCTTAGTATCTACAGATTTTATGTACCTTCAATATTTACAAACTTTCATGCACTCTATTCAGTACTCCATGTTTTATATGTATATTCAAATAATTATTATTCCTGTTCATGAAACCATGCATAACAGCCTACCTCATTTAGCATACCAGTATATTCAAAGTACTGATCACATACCCTTTTCTTGCACTATGACTATTTTACCATAAGTTCTAACGCCCAGTTCTAGGATCATGTTAGACTTTTTAGACTCTCAGTAGTACCAGTGGCGAGTCCTCATACTTAGAGGATGGATTATTTTATTTCATGCTTTCATTCTAGTAGTTAGTTAGAGTTAGTTGGGACCCATCCCATCAACTCACATTTATTCAATTTAGAGGATTTCAGACACTACAATCAATTATTCAGTATTCAAACTTCAGTTGACATGTCAGTTAGTTATTCAGTTTATCTCAGATTTTAGTATTTATTCAGACTCATCTATTTATTTTTTCAGATTCATAATTCAATAATTGTTTTAGTTATTAAAACCTTATGTCGTATCAGTTACTCTTCTACATTTATGGTTATGTTATTCAGTGCTCACAGCAGGTACCATCTCATGGGTTATCTTGTGGCCCCTTGGGACCATAAACACCCTGTGACGCCTAAGGTGTACTCTCAGGGAGTTACACTTCCCCTAAATTTGAATTTTGATAGTATATATGTATGTATGTGATAACGCTCAATCTACAGCTCTCGTTTGAGTGTAAAGCGGTCGTTAGCAAATATAGAACCCAACCTGGGTTGGGTGTCGATCCCACAGGGAATAGCTTGGCCAACAAGTAAGTGAAATTACTAAACTTTTGGTGCAAGTCTCGTAAGAAGGGGGGATTCTTGTTTTGCAAGTAATGTAAAAAAAGATGAAAATAATAAAGTAAAAAGAGAGAGATTGTTACGTTGGTTGTAAACAATGAGAATTGAAGCGTTGGGGTTATGTCCACCTTCTGAGGTATACGTCTCTATTGGCTATGAGTGTGTAGAATTCTGACATGCAATTGCTTATAGAGGATTGTAGTCGATGGTAAATCCAAGCGTCTCTCGACCTAAACAAGGACTATTTCACTTTAACTCTCTCGAGCTTAAAGCGTATCTAACGGTACGAATTCTCCAAGAGGTTAGTCCAGTTACGGCACTAGCTTTTTAGTAGGAAAGGGTGTCCTACTACCTTGACATTATCTCTTTTCCAGACAAATAACTTTTCCCCGGCAGCGGCGCCAATTTTTGATAACGCTCAATCTACAGCTCTCGTTTGAGTGTAAAGCGGTCGTTAGCAAATATAGAACCCAACCTGGGTTGGGTGTCGATCCCACAGGGAATAGCTTGGCCAACAAGTAAGTAAAATTACTAAACTTTTGGTGCAAGTCTCGTAAGAAGGGGGGATTCTTGTTTTGCAAGTAATGTAAACAAAAGCTGAAAATAATAAAGTAAAAAGAGAGAGACTGTTACGTTGGTTGTAAACAATGAGAATTGAAGCGTTGGGGTTATGTCCACCTTCTGAGGCATACGTCTCTATTGGCTATGAGTGTGTAGAATTCTGACATGCAATTGCTTATAGAGGATTGTAGTCGATGGTAAATCCAAGCGTCTCTCGACCTAAACAAGGACTATTTTACTTTAACTCTCTCGAGCTTAAAGCGTGTCTAACGGTACGAATTCTCCAAGAGGTTAGTCCAATTACGGCACTAGCTTTTTAATAGGAAAGGGTGTCCTACTACCTTGACATTATCTCTTTTCCAGACAAATAACTTTTCTCTCGAACAAGTTAAATGTTAGACTGGCGTATTCTTGCGTTTGCAACCGCAAAGAATGTAGATTAAGATGAAGAGAATAATGATATAAGCAATATACGTGCCTCGAACTCACAAACTCACAGCAATAGATAGTAACTCATTCGGCTTCCATAACCCCAACAGAGAAGTTTAGTTACCCATGAATGCGAAGGAAATCACGATTGACATTGTTATTATATCACGATATTGAGTAATGGCGTGTAGATCAAGTGATAGGCATGAGGCGTGATTCCTTAGCAAGTAACGATTCTCTTGTTGTGGAATTTAAGAATAGAAGAGTAGAAGAAAATAGAATTGAATTGTAAGATGAGATGTTAAGAAGATGTTAGAAGATAAGAAGATGATCTAAAATCTCTAGCATGATAGGGTATTTATAATACCCATATCCTAATCCTACTAAGCTAATGAAATAAATAACCAAATCCTACTAGACTAATGAAATCCTTAACCCAAATGTACTAGGTTAAGGTAACATTATCATATTCCACATAAAATAATGAAATACATAACCTAATTGTACTAGGTTAATGTATCATTGTCAAAATCCAGCTTTGTGTCTGTAAGTCCCCAAAGTCTTCAGAATTGCTGTTTTAGCCCGGGACAGATTTTCCATGCAGCAGTTTTGGTCCTTAGGCGTGTAAACTCCCTTCCCTTCCTCCGTGAGCTTTCTTTTGCGTCAAGTAAGCCATAAAATGCTGTATTTTGCATCATTTATACCTGAAACTTTCCTAGTCATGTTCGTTAGCTCATTTACGGGAAAAAGGACTAAAAGTGCATGAAATATATAATTTGTTCTCAAAACTAGGCTAAAATGTGGGCAAAATATATTGATATAGGCGTGTAAATCCTCCTATCATCAACACCCCACACTTAGAGCTTTGTTCGTCCTCGAACAACATATTATGTCCTTCTAAGCATCAACTTAAGGTTTTTACAGTAACAACACAAAACATTTATTAAGACAAGCACAACGATTATCAACCAAGAGTAGTTTTCCGATTATAAGTAGAAACAATTTAACCTCAAGTATAGACTCGTGATGGTGATCAACTCGCATGCAAACGTTAAGGTACAAGGAATCATATATAACTACCCAAAACTCATCAACCATGTGTGTCTCACACTATAGTACCCATAATCACTCACAAGTATAGCATATTTTTCCAACATGGGTATCAAAATATCCTTGCTCTCGCTCTCACAAAGAATTCATATGAAGCAACTGATGACCATAGGCTTGCCCTTAATGTAATACTCTACTAAATGTCAGAATGCTAAGCTTAGGATCAAGTAGGTCTTTTGATGGTTGTAATGTAGGCTAAGGGACGGGTAGGACTATTTTGGCCAGGAATAGTGACTAAGTTCCTAAGCGCTTTAATACATCACTTTGTATCATTAACACTTTTCTTTCAAACAACCTTTCTACTTTCTTTTATTCTACCACTCTTTTTCTCCTCTTTTGTTTTTTTTCAATTTCAAACATAACTAACTTTTCAGTTTTCTTTTCCTTTTTCTTTTGATAACATACCTCTTATGATAGCACTTTCTTTTTCATAACTCATTCAAGCACCAATGCATTTTAAAGCATCATACTCACCCAATTTCCTCTTATTTTGTCACATGACTTTTTCACTTTAAAGCACTTAGGAATTTGGATCAAATTATGGTCTTGAAAAAAATGGATTAGGCTTACATACAAGGTTGTCAAAGAAATAGGCTAAAGGCTCAAAAGGGTTTAACTAGGATGATGTCCATGGGTAGGTAAAACTGAAGGTAAACAAATATGGGTTGCCAAAGAAATGCCTAAATCATATCCTAAACTTACACTCCTTATTTTCGCTTTGCATACATACCAGGCAAGTTCTAGCATCAGCCACAATCATAGAATATACGATTATCTCACACACACAAGGCACATGGTCGACTTGCTTGGAAGTAATATAGACTCTCGACCCAACAAGTGAAGGAATTGAACCACACAATATCACATAATGAGTCACAACTAGAGCCTAAACGTCTCAATAGTCACAATTGTAGCACATACTCTTGTTATAATCTCATGCTGCCTATCAAAATAATTTCATGCGACGCTAGAAAAAATTTACTACTAAAAAAATGAAAAAAAAATGAAACAAAAACAAAGCAAGCAAACATAGATGCGAGTAGAGAAGTATAGCATGCAATACCACCACCCCACACTTAGTCGGGACACTGTCCTCAGTGGAAAATAAATACAAAGAACCTGGTCAGTCGGACTCGTCCTCAATGTCGGGGGTCATACCCTTTGCATCGGAATCATCATCAGAGTCGTCATTCTCAGAAGTTCCTTATAAGTATCCCACTTAATTCCAAGAGTGAGTCGAGGTATTTTCAGCAAGGAGGGTTCTCTTTGCTCTTTTCGGCCTCTTTTCTTGCCTTTTTGTGAAGTGGTCTTGCTTTGGGTGCCATTGTACCTGAGACTTAAAAAAAATGTTCATGTTAGCATCATCTCGATGGATACAATCTATAAACAAGCAGTAGTGGCACCACCCCACACTTAGTTTGTTGGTACAGACTAGTGAAGTGAAAGTGGTCGATTACTCAGACTTCATCGACATACGTTTTAGGGGATATATTCCAACAAGAAATTCAGATATGTAACACTTCTTGCAATCTTTGCAATACTTTCATGTTAGGTATATCAAGACTTCTTCATAGGGATTACATCATGGTATAGTTTCTATCAATAATCACAATCTCCTATGTCGGTAGGCAACTATAAGTCTTATTCCGATGAGCGAGACATCCCAACATGTAAGTATTCAAGTGACAAGAGCATGCAATGTTCATGACTATAGCAATTCCTCAAGTAGTATAACAATGCATCAAAATCAATTTCTAGTTGGAAACAAGTCAAGATTTTCCTACGTATATGTTCACTCACATGATTTTGCAACAACAATCCAAACACATGAACATCACCAACAATCTTATATAATTTAGCAATTAATAATAGACATAGCAACGTATTACTTATGAGAAATAAATGAAGAATAAGAGAGTACTTACTTGCTTGAAACTTGTGGAGATGGTTTTGTGAATTGGAAGAGCAAAAGAAGAAAATTTTGAGAAGATTTGGAAGAGTATGCGGCACCTTTTAGGGTATTTTCTATTGTGGTTGTGTTATAAAACTAAGTCCCCTTTATATAGGAAGAGTATGGGTCGGGTTATGACCCATTTACAATCGGTTTTGGAGACAAAAATCCTATATATGCGGCGTATTGTCTATGGCATAATGGGAGATATGCGCCGCATAGTCTATGGCATTTGTAGACATATGCGGCGCATTGTCTGTGGCATAATGGGACATATGCGCCGCATAGTCTATGGCATATGAGATACTGAGACCAAATGCCATAGCATAGGCGGCGCATAGTCAAAAGCATACCTAGGAATAGGCGGCGCATAGTGTATAGCACACTAGATTACGAGACCTTAGGCTATAGGATAGGTTGTGCATCGTTCGTGGCCTAGTTTTACCAAGGCCTAGCCTTCCTCGAAGCCTATTTTGGCGTGAGAAAGGCTCAATCCATAGCCTTATTCATCACCCTTCCTAACTTACTAACTTTACCATACAATGCGTCCAAATCGTCAATTGAAATCAATCTCCTCGTTGACTACTTCTTGCACCTATATTCGCTCAAACAAATGAAAATGATTAGTACGATGGGTTGCCTCCCACCAAGCGCCTTAGTTTTGGTCGTGGAACGACTCTTATTTTTGGATTTTCATTATCAAAAGCAAAACAAGTAAAAAAAAGAACGATAAAATGATAAAATGATGGGTTGCCTCCCATCTAGCGCCTTTTTTATTGTCGTGGCTTGACATAGTTACCTCGAGTACTTAGACTTCGTCGGGATAGATGGTGGATCGTTTTCTGAATGGATTCAGACGACAATGAGGCTTACTTATAGGAGGGGTACCAATTATATCATCAATAGTCCAACCCATAGCTCTCATGTATCTCTTCAGAGTAGAGATGAGAGAGTCTACGTGCTGTTTACTTAAATCATCCGCACTCACCGGAAGTATCTTTATACTTTCCAAGAACACATACCTTAGATAATCGGGGAGCTCTTTCGATTCTAGCATTGGTGGCTCTTCAAGGGATGTCTTTGCTGTAGGTGAAGGTTGATTCTTAAGATCACGGTCCGGTTGCTTAGGAGTATGGGAATAGGACTCTATTTCTGTTAGAGCACCCATAAGTTCTTCATAATCTTCATTATCCTCATGCTCAACTTTCAGTGGCGCAACAGACAATGGCTCAATAGTAGGCTGTTTCTCTATAGATAATGCTTTCATATCCTCATGATGAACATCAGCTACAGATAACTCATTCATATCGCTGGGCTGCTTCATGGATTTGCATATATCAAAGCGGACCACATCGTCATTAATTCGAAACAAAAGCTCATTATCTTTCATGTCAATAAGCATACTTCCAGTTGCGAGGAAGGGGCATCCCAAGATTATGGGAACGTCAGAATCCACCTCGCAATCCAAAATCACAAAGTCTGCAAGAAAAATGAAGGTAGACACCTTCACCAACACATCATTCAAGATACCCGCAGGTCGTTTTACCGACCTATCAGCCATCACGAGCCTCATATTGGTTGGTGTCGGATCGTCTAACCCCAACTTCTTGTAGACGGATAGTGGCATCAAATTGATGCTAGCACCCAGATCGCACAATGCCTTAGAAAAATTCATAGATCCAACCGTGCAAGGAATAGTGAAAGCACCAGGGTCTGCCTTCTTCTGTACTAAGGACCTTGTGGCAATTGCACTGCAATGATGAATATTATCTGCCGGCTCATAGCTTACTGCCCATTTTTTTGTCAACAGGTCCTTCATGAATTTAGCGTACCCAGGCATCTTTTCTAGCGCCTCTACCAACGGAACATTAATGGTCAGTTGCTTCAACATGGTCATGAATTTGCTGAACTTTGTATCATCTGCCACCATCTTCAATCTTTGAGGAAAAGGTGGTGGTGGGTATGGAATTGTTCTTTCCACGGCTTTCTTCTCCTCTTGCTTCCGTTTTTTAGCTTTTTCAGGTTGCAAATCGTGAGGGGTGACGTTATGGACGTCAGGATCAGCTGCTGCGGCATCTTCCCCTTTCGCCATATCATCAATGTCCACTACTTCATCAACCACTTGCTTGCCCTTAGATGAGGTTTCCAGCACCTTACCACTTCGGGTAGTAATAGCCATGCATGACCCATCATTCCTTGGGTTTTGCACGGTGTTGCTAGGTAAAGTGCCAGCCTTTCTTTGATTGAGTGCTGCTGAGAGTTGGCTCAATTGCTGCTCTATTTACTTGATTGAAGTGGAATGAGAATCAACTAATTGCTTCATAGAGGACAAGTCATTTATTACCTCTGTTACTCCTGCGCTCGTTGCTTCCACTCCTTTCAGTAGTTTAGCCATCATGTCTTCCATACTTCCAGAATTAGATGTGGTGGTATCACGTCTACCAGGGGGAACGTACAAACCACTATTGTCATTTTTGTTCTTCCAACTACCTTGGTCCTTGTTTCCAAATTTCTCATAGTAGTTCTGACCTTGGTTTCCTTGGGCATTGCCTCGAAAACCCCCCTGATTACTCAAGTAGTTGGCTTCTTCCTCCAAATCAGATTCGTCTCTTCTATGTGCGACAATGGCTTTAACTTTTTTGGTCTTCCCTGATAATAGATGCTTTGTCAGAAGATCCACTTGCGTTTTCATGTGCGCTAAATCTTGATCACGTTCTTCTTGTCTTCTTCTTTGGTCTGCAGTCATGCCTATAGATAAAGTGGGGCTTGCTACCTCAGAATCCCTGGTATGCCAAGCTCTACTTTGTTTCGTCATGCGATCTAGCATATTGCTTGCTTGACCAAAGGTGAGATCCATAAATGATCCTCCAGCCGCATTATCCACCACTGGTTTAGTTATTGAATTCAGGGCTCTATATAATATCTCCATTAGGTGAACATTAGTCATATGATGGTTTGGGCACCTCGCTAGCTTTGTCTTGAACCTCTCCCATGTTTCATGAAGAGCTTCAGTGGGAAGCTGACGAAAGTTGCTGATTTCATCTCTCAATTGTGCTCTTTTGGATGGCGGAAAGAATCTTTCTAGGAAAGCGTCTCTCAATTGCCTCCAATTTTTAATAGAATCAGGAGTCAGCCCATTCAACCATAGAGTTGCCTCCCCAGACAGAGACAATGGAAATAAGCGTAACCGAATTGCATTCTGACCAACTCCAGGATTGTAAAACGACTTGTATGTAGAAATAAAGTTGATGAGATGCATATTCGGATCATCGCCTGCTAGTCCACCAAATAATCCCTTGAGTTGCAATAACTGAATCATGGTGCTTGTGATGTTGAACTTGGCTCCGGGCGCTAATGGTGGAAGAATAATGGCTCCAGTGGCACCAGCTCCATCAAGATCATCATCATCATCATCGAATGGTATTTCACGTTGTGCATCCATTGATGTACTGAACAAAAAACCTGCAGTAAACAAAAACGAAAACTAAAAGTAAAAGTACGAGAGTCTTTGACCAAAGGGTCTAGTAATTATTACGAACTTGATTGACACTTGTATTCCCCGGCAACGGCGCCAATTTTTGATAACGCTCAATCTACAGCTCTCGTTTGAGTGTAAAGCGGTCGTTAGCAAATATAGAACCCAACCTGGGTTGGGTGTCGATCCCACAGGGAATAGCTTGGCCAACAAGTAAGTGAAATTACTAAACTTTTGGTGCAAGTCTCGTAAGAAGGGGGGATTCTTGTTTTGCAAGTAATGTAAACAAAAGCTAAAAATAATAAAGTAAAAAGAGAGAGATTGTTACGTTGGTTGTAAACAATGAGAATTGAAGCGTTGGGGTTATGTCCACCTTCTGAGGTATACGTCTCTATTGGCTATGAGTGTGTAGAATTCTGACATGCAATTGCTTATAAGGGATTGTAGTCGATGGTAAATCCAAGCGTCTCTCGACCTAAACAAGGACTATTTCACTTTAACTCTCTCGAGCTTAAAGCGTATCTAACGGTACGAATTCTCCAAGAGGTTAGTCCAGTTACGGCACTAGCTTTTTAGTAGGAAAGGGTGTCCTACTACCTTGACATTATCTCTTTTCCAGACAAATAACTTTTCTCTCGAACAAGTTAAATGTTAGACTGGCGTATTCTTGCGTTTGCAACCGCAAAGAATGTAGATTTAAGATGAAGAGAATAATGATATAAGCAATATACGTGCCTCGAACTCACAAACTCACAGCAATAGATAGTAACTCATTCGGCTTCCATAACCCCAACAGAGAAGTTTAGTTACCCATGAATGCGAAGGAAATCACGATTGACATTGTTATTATATCACGATATTGAGTAATGGCGTGTAGATCAAGTGATAGGCATGAGGCGTGATTCCTTAGCAAGTAACGATTCTCTTGTTGTGGAATTTAAGAATAGAAGAGTAGAAGAAAATAGAATTAAATTGTAAGATGAGATGTTAAGAAGATGTTAGAAGATAAGAAGATGATCTAAAATCTCTAGCATGATAGGGTATTTATAATACCCATATCCTAATCCTACTAAGCTAATGAAATAAATAACCAAATCCTACTAGACTAATGAAATCCTTAACCCAAATGTACTAGGTTAAGGTAACATTATCATAATCCACATAAAATAATGAAATACATAACCTAATTGTACTAGGTTAATGTATCATTATCAAAATCCAGCTTTATGTCTGTAAGTCCCCAAAGTCTTCAGAATTGTTGTTTTAGCCCGGGACAGATTTTCCATGCAGCAGTTTTGGTCCTTAGGCGTGTAAACTCCCTTCCCTTCCTCCGTGAGCTTTCTTTTGCGTCAAGTAAGCCATAAAATGCTGTATTTTGCATCATTTATACCTGAAACTTTCCTAGTCATGTTCGTTAGCTCATTTACGGGAAAAAGGACTAAAAGTGCATGAAATATATAATTTGTTCTCAAAACTAGGCTAAAATGTGGGAAAAATATATTGATATAGGCGTGTAAATCCGCCTATCATCAGTATGTGTTTGGAGTTTTGAAATATGAATTGAGAGCATGAATTTATGAATTTTCCCCTCTCTCATTGTGTTACTTCTTTATTTATAAGTTATGGGTTCCTAAATTGCATGATTTAAAGAATGAGTCAAGGGACTTGTTATCAATTATGAAATTTATGTTGGTTAAGAATTAAAGAGGGGGATAGTATCTTGTTTTAAAATGCTAAATGTGATAATCGAAGGAATTGGATGATTGTTTTGAGAAATTGATCACCATTTGTTGGAATGTTGAAAAGATGAGAATCCTTGCATGGTTTGACATATGTTTTGAAATATGAATCCTCTTGTACTGTTTGAATGTTTTGGTGGTCTGAACAGTGTTTTGAATGAAGGAATTTTATATGATATTATATGGATAAAAGATATGAATTGAAAGTCTTGGTATGACGATACCAAAATAGATAAATGCCATAACAGACTCAGAATAGAACATAAGTCAGATGTCATTTAGATTTTTAGAATTTAATTTCAGAAAGATGCATGCTTAGAAAAGGTTAAAAATGGGCTTAAGAGATGTTAGGTGGTTACTCGAAGAAGGCATGACTTTAGATAACTCATTTTCCAAAATCGTGTTTTGCCAATATGGGTTAGTATGTCCCCAAGAGGGATTATATGCTGGCCTAGAGCCCTGTGGCGTATCAGGATCAGAAACTCCAACTCTTTTGGCAAACTTGGGTTGGGGGCTTGGCCGCGAGTCAAGGGAGGACTCCATATAGCCCGTGGGGTCGTAAAATTGTAGGGTGTACCACCTAGCTCAGAACTAAAACAAAGATGTTGAGTTAAGATTTACAGAAATATTTCAAAAGTCTATTTATTATGCCCATGGATTTTCAAATGTTTGATGATGACACACTTTTCATGAAATGCTCTCACTTACTTTATATATTAGTATTTTGTTTTTGGATTGCTCTGCATAATAGTACATATCTATTGACCCCTTATATTTCAGGATCTGAGGTACAGTCTTAGGGTCCCATTTAGCAGTAACCTTGTATGTGTCAGAAGTTGCAGTTGATAAGCCTTCTCTATTTTGGAAGGCCTAGTTATTATGCTTTATTATCTTATTTTGTGTTCATGGTCTGACTGGGGGAACTTGTCCCAGTTTAGACAAGACGTTGGTTGTGATGTATTAGAGATTTCACAGACTATTGTTAGATATTGTTAGAGGTTTATGGATTTCATTCCAGATTGTTCATTGAATTATAATATTGACCATGATTCTGTATTGTTGTGTACTTTTGCATTTTTTCCCTTATAGTATATGAATGTGTGCATGATTGCCAGATAGTGGAGGGCTCTCAGACGTTTATGGTTTGTGGTGCTCATCGCTGTGAGGACCTTGGATCAGGTCGTGACATGTTCAATCTAATGACTTGACCATATATGTCTAAATCCTAGATCATACATTTAGTGTTCATACGTCCATTGTGGTTAATTTTCGATGTCTATCTAGCTGCTTTCACATTATGATATTTCACTCATGAATTTAGCCTCGAGCTTTGCCACTAATCCGTAGTTAATTTGCTCGTACCTAACAGAAATTCATCGCAATGGATTTTGTTTAGCTAGAGAATTTGTCTATCATTAAATCCTTTTTTTAGGTAGTGTTTTGATCTCATTGATCTAATCTTATTATGATGATGCATTAAAGGATTGTTAAGTTGAGTTCTGATGGAGATTATTGTTGTTGATGGCAGTGAATCAACAACTTTTTTTTGTGAAGCATTGCAGTCGCTAATTTGCTCATAACTAACATATATTTGTTGCTAAATAGGATAGTGACGAATTTTCTTGTTATCTACAAAATTTGTCTGTCGTTAAATCCTATTTCTTTAGAAGTGTTTTTCTCTTGTTGATCTAATGTCATTATAATGATATGCATTAAAGAAATAGATATTATTGTCGCTGATAGCGGTGAATCAGCAACATTCTATTGGAAGATTGGGGCGCTGCATTAGCAGCAACATTCGATTGGAAGAATTGGTGGATTGTATCATACCCTCTCTAATATTCATAGTATATTTAGTGGGCTTCCCCTTTATGACAATTTTTTTCCAAGTTCCAGTCCACTCGTGTTGATCTTGAGATGGAAGAAGGATCTCTCTTGCCAATTATAGGTTTGGATGAGTTCAAACCTCTCATTCGTCAACTCTCTCAGCTCAAGTTCTTGCATGCATATTCTGTTCATCCGAACTTCATCAATTTTCTTTAGTTGTTGTTTCACATTAGTTTTTCTCCCTTTCCTAGTAATATGTTAACGCTGTAAAAAATTTTCTAGCATGTGTTTTTTGAAAGATCTTGAAAGAAACTTTTGAGTTTTGATATTTGTTGTGCACTGGTGTTTGCTTATTTTAGCATGGCTATTTAGTTGTTTTACACCTTAAGAAGACATCAACTTTTATCTGTTAGCTGACGTTGTTATAGCTCAGAGATGATCAAACTACAACATCAATGAATTAAGTCATATTATTATGTACAGTCTCGACTTCATAGGATTTATTGAACAAAAAAACATTTATTTTGAAAGATATTCATCGAGATTTTCCCAAATACATGACATTGAGCATATTGATTTACAATCACCTACAGGTTCCTGGATGGTATAGAACCCAAAATCAGATGATGGCACACATGCCCTTTTCGGTTATAGTATGCTAGTGCTCAGGTTGATACATAGTCGCGCCTTTGTAGGTCATACCAAGTCCTTGTTCACCCCCTATTTATGTTCCTTTATTGTTGGTTTTTTCATAGTATAGATCTACACCTTAAAGTGGAATGCCGTTTTGCAAATGAGCCAGAGAAATCTAAAGGAGGAGAATCATTGTTTTAATCTTACATCCATATTTCCACGGAAACCTATTTTTTCTTTCTGGTACTTCCTTATGACACTTGGGTGCTGCTATAAAATATCTATTCTTTTTTTTCTACTTTATTCAGGTATGGCACAATATTATCTCTCTGTTTGGCACTTGCCATAACTTTTTGTTCAAAAATTGATGTTGAGGATAACTAGTTTAACCGCTTCATTCCTTGGTTCACCTAGTCTCTGATCTTCTTCGATAAATTGAGCACTCTAATTCACAAATCGAGGAAATACAAATATAGTCCATTTACCCTTGCAAAGTAGGTGACTTGAGTTACTTTTGTGCATTTTTCTGCTATATTAAGTTAGACCAATCTTTATATGGTGGGCGTTTAATAAGCATTTTTTTTTGTTCATGTAATAGTAAGTAGTCGGGGAATGGGAAGCAACAACGTTGGAAAGGACATCCGCATCTGGGATTGAACTAACTCTGATTTCTATTTGAGACCAACAAAACAGAGTTGTAGTAAACAGGAAAAGACTATATGGAATTGCTATATATAATTATAAAGTCTCAAATTGTAGTTCCTTTGTGATGCTCCATTTTTGTTGCTAATTTTGATGTCATTATTTGAATAAAATTCAAAATTTTGACAACTGCTTTATGGTAAGATGGTATGTGTAAAATCTTAGTAAATTGCACATTCGCATGAACACACTTGAAGTGCCATCGGAAGCACAATGCTATACAATCATCACACCAAGCCTAAAGTATTAGACATATTTCTAGAGTTTTCTTTTTAAACATGCTATATAGACAAATAAATAATCTCATGTCATATTCAATCCAAAGTTTATAATACATAATCTGAATCTGAAGTTTATAATACATAATCTGAAATTTCGTCTGAAGTTTATAATACACAATCTGAAATTCAGAAATCTCAAGGATTTGATGATAAAGTAGGATTTAAGCATCTTTAAGGTTACTTTTATCTTCTGCGAACTTTTACTATCTTCACTATTTTTGTCCTATTTGTTGACAACTTCATGATCACCCTGATTGCTTCATGGTCATGCAACTAAATAAAATGCTTATCTTACAATTTAGCCACGTTATTCTCCATATCAAGATAGATAAGAAACATAAATTCTTTATTTACTTTTCAGATCTCAGTTGTACATTTGACTTCCTCCCTTTTTTTCTCTTTTTCTCTTGCATACCTCCTGTAATTGGGAACAAAATCCAAAGCTTCTACCCTATAATACCAAATAAAGACATTAATATATAATAAAGTAAACTGGCAAACATAAATAAAACAAATATGGCACACTACCAAATAGACTCAATCCTATCTTCAATTTGCTTCGACATGGGGACCTCACCAAAAAATTGCACCTCAAAAGTAGAAATCTCATCTTGGAGAAATTCCATGTTAACTCCATGGGTAAGACGAAGTATCTTGAACTCCATAAGATTTATTCACTAAAATATGTCGTAAGCGAACAACCAAGACAATTATCAGAAAGCATAGGATTGATAGCTTGCCCGATGGGATTTTTTCAAATATGTCGTATGCGAATAACCAAGACAATTATCAGGGTTACATCAGGACTACTTATAGTTTGGAGCACCGTGGGAATCATATTTTGGGGTGTTACAAACTTGATATCTGATGATAGGCGAATTTACACGCCTATATCAATATATTTTGCCCATATTTTAGCCTAGTTTTGAGAACAAATTATATATTTCATGCACTTTTAGTCCTTTTTCCTGTAAATGAGCTAACGAACATGATTAGTAAAGTTTTAGGTATAAATGATGCAGAATTCAGCATTTTATGGCTTACTTGACGCAAAAGAAAGCTCACGAAGGAAGGGAAGGGAGTTTACACGCCTAAGGACCAAAACTGTTGCATGGAAAATCTGTCCTGGGCTAAAACAGCAATTCTGAAGACTTTGGGGACTTACAGACACAAAGCTGGATTTTGACCATGATACATTAACCTAGTACAATTAGGTTATGTATTTCATTATTTTATGTGGATTATGATAATGTTACCTTAACCTAGTACATTTGGGTTAAGGATTTCATTAGTCTAGTAGGATTTGGTTATTTATTTCATTAGCTTAGTAGGATTAGGATATGGGTATTATAAATACCCTATCATGCTAGAGATTTTAGATTATCTTCTTAACAACAAATCTTACATTCATCATTCAACAATTAATTTTCTTCCATCCCTCTCATCTTCCACTACAAACACTTCTAATCTACTCTTCTATTCTTAAACTCCATAACAAGAGAATCGTTACTTGCTAAGGAATCACGCCTCACACCTATCACTTGATCTACACGCCATTACTCAATATCGTGATATAATAACAATGTCAATCGTGATTTCCTTCGCATTCATGGGTAACTAAACTTCTCTGTTGGGGTTATGGAAGCCGAATAAGTTACTATCTATTGTTGTGAGTTTGTGAGTTCGAGGCACATATATTGCTTATATCATTATTCTCTTCATCTTAATCTACATTCTTTGCGGTTGCAAACGCAAGAATACGCCAGTCTAACATTTAACTTGTTCGAGAGAAAAGTTATTTGTCTGGAAAAGAGATAATGTCAAGGTAGTAGGACACCCTTTCCTATTAAAAAGCTGGTGCCGTAACTGGACTAACCTCTTGGAGAATTCGTACCGTTAGATACGCTTTAAGCTCGAGAGAGTTAAAGTGAAATAGTCCTTGTTTAGGTCGAGAGACGCTTGGATTTACCATCGACTACAATCCTCTATAAGCAATTGCATGTCAGAATTCTACACACTCATAGCCAATAGAGACGTATACCTCAGAAGGTGGACATAACCCCAACGCTTCAATTCTCATTGTTTATAACCAACGTAACAATCTTTCTCTTTTTACTTTATTATTTTCAGCTTTTGTTTACATTACTTGCAAAACAAGAATCCCCCCTTCTTACGAGACTTGCACCAAAAGTTTAGTAATTTTACTTACTTGTTGGCCAAGCTATTCCCTGTGGGATCGACACCCAACCCAGGTTGGGTTCTATATTTGCTAACGACCGCTTTACACTCAAACGAGAGCTGTAGATTGAGCGTTATCAAAAAATTGGAGTCGTTGCCGGGGAATACAAGTGTCAATTAAGTTCGTGAAAATTACTAGACCCTTTGGTCAAAGATTCTCGTACTTTTACTTTTAGTTTTTGTTTTTGTCTACTGCAGGTTTTTATTTTAGTGCATGCCCCATACTCGAAGTTCTGGTCAACCGTTATTACCAATCAATCCTGAACCACAACGCATTGGTAGAATAGAAGCACAAGCTGAAATCGCAAGGATGGCTGCTCAACAGGAACAAGCAAGATTGGCTGCCCTTGCCGCAGCCCAGGTTCAACAGCAGAACATTGATAACCCTGCACGAGCACCAAATCCTGACGATGAGGATTTAGGTGATGACGAGTTACTAAACCCTAGGCGTGATGCTAAAATCGTAACACCTGCCAACAGAAGAGGTCGACAAGCTCGGTATAGACATGATCACCAACCTATGCAGCCAGCCTTCGACGATGATGATGATGATCTTGATGGTGCCGGAGCCACTGGAGCTATAATTCCACCACCATTAGCGCCCGGATCCAAGTTCAACATCACAAGCACCATGATTCAGTTATTGCAACTCAAGGGATTGTTTGGTGGACTAGCAGGCGATGATCCGAATATGCATCTCATCAACTTTATTTCTACATGCAAGTATTTTGACAATCCTGGTGTTGGTCAGAATGCAATTCGATTACGTCTATTTCCATTGTCTCTGTCTGGGGAGGCAACACTATGGTTGAATGGGCTGACTCCTGATTCAATTACAAATTGGAGGCAATTGAGAGACGCTTTCCTAGAAAGATTCTTTCCGCCTTCCAAAAGGGCACAATTGAGAGATGAAATCAGCAACTTTCGTCAGCTTCCCACTGAAGCTCTTCATGAAACATGGGAGAGGTTCAAGACAAAGCTAGCGAGATGCCCAAACCATCACATGACTAATGTTCACCTCATGGAGATATTGTATAGAGCCTTGAATTCAATAACTAAGCCAGTGGTGGATAACGCAGCTGGAGGATCTTTCATGGACCTCACCTTTGGTCAAGCAAGCAATATGCTAGATCGCATGACGAAACAAAGTAGAGCTTGGCATACCAGGGATTCTGAGGTAGCAAGCCCCACTTTATCTATAGGCATGACTGCAGACCAAAGAAGAAGACAAGAAGAACGTGATCAAGATTTAGCGCACATGAAAACGCAAGTGGATCTTCTGACAAAGCATTTATTATCAGGGAAGACCGAAAAAGTGAAAGCTGTGGCGCTAAAAGGAAGAGACGAATCTGATTCGGAAGAGGAGGCCAACTACTTGAACAATCAGGGGGGTTACCGTGGGAATACCCAAGGAAACCAAGGTCGGAACTATTATGATAAATCTGGAAGCAAAGACCAAGGTAGTTGGAATAAAAACAATGAAAAGAGTGGTTTGTACGTTCCCCCTGGTGGACGTGATACCACCACATCTAATTCTGGAAGTATGGAAGACATGATGGCTAAATTATTGAAAGGAGTGGAAGCAACGAGCACGGGAGTTACTGAGGTAATTAATGATTTGTCCTCCATGAAACAACTAGTTGATTCTCATTCCACTTCAATCAAGCAAATAGAGAAGCAACTGAGCCAACTTTCAGCAGCACTCAATCAAAGAAAGGCTGGCACTTTACCTAGCGATACTGTGCAAAACCCAAGGAATGATGGGTCATGAATGGCCATCACTACCAGAAGTGGTAAGGTGCTGGAACCTTCAGAAAAAGGCAAGCAAGTGGTTGACGAAGTTGCAGACATGGATGATAACGTAAAAGGAGAAGATGCCGCAACAACCATTCCTGACGTCAAGGATGTCACGCCCAGTGACGTGCAGCCTGAAAAAATGGAAAAACGGAAGCAAGAGGAGAAGAAAGCCATGGAGAGAACACTTCCATACCCACCACCACCTTTTCCCCAAAGATTGAAGAAGGTGGCGGATGACACTAAGTTCAGCAAATTTATGACTATGTTGAAGCAGCTGACCATTAATGTTCCATTGGTAGAGGCACTTGAACAAATGCCTGGGTATGCGAAGTTTATGAAAGATCTTTTGACTAAGAAGAGGGAAGCAAGTTATGAGCTGAAGGATGATGTGCATCATTATAGTGCAATTGCTACCCGATCGATAGTTCAGAAGAAGGCCGACCCCGGAGCTTTCACTATTCCTTGCACCGTCGGATCTTTGAACTTTACCAAAGCATTATGTGACCTAGGAGACAGCATCAACTTGATGCCATTATCAATCTACAAGAAGTTGGGGTTAGGAGATCCTACACCAACTAATATGAGGCTTGTTATGGCGGATAGGTTGGTAAAACAACCGGTTGGTATTCTATGCGATGTCTTGGTAAAGGTTTCTTCATTTATCTGTCCAGCAGACTTTGTCATCTTGGATTGTGAAGCAGATTCAGAGGTTCCCATAATCTTGGGACGCCCTTTCCTTGATACAGGAAGTGTGCTCATTGATTTGGGAGCTAATGAACTTTCATTCCGAATAAATGACGAAGTGGTTCGATTTGATGTTTGCAAATCAATGAAGCAACCCAAAGATCTGAGTGTATTTTCTGTGGCTGATGTTGTCTTTGATGATGAGAAAGAACGACTTGAAGAAGAGCAAATTCTTGATGATCCTTTGGAGGTTTTGCTCATGAAAGGAGAGAATGAGGATGCTGAAATTTCTGAAGAAGCTATTTGTGCTCTATCGGGATTAGGGACATATCGCTATACTCCCAAGAAGATGGATCTTGATCTCAAGAATCGACCCACACCACCAGCCAAGCCATCTATTGAAGAACCACCCACACTAGAATTGAAGGAGCTGCCAAGTCATTTGAAGTACGCATTCTTAGGAAGCGGAAACACAATTCCAGTCATAGTGGCAGCCGATTTGGGTGAGCAACAAGTTGCAGCTCTTATTGCGATCTTACGCAAGTATATTAGAGCCATTGGATGGACCATTGCGGATATTATTGGTATTCCACCTGGGATTTGCACACATAAAATTCAGCTTCAAGAAAAGTGCACACCCACCATTGAACATCAAAGGTATTTAAACCCACCTATGCAAGAAGTGGTGAAGAAGGAGATTATCAAGTGGTTAGACGCAGGAGTTGTATATCCTATCTCTGATAGTACATGGGTAAGTCCTGTACAATGTGTTCCCAAGAAAGGAGGAATGACGGTGGTCGCGAATGCAAAGAATGAGCTTATTCCACTCAGGCCCGTTACTGGATGGAGAGTATGCATGGACTACCGCAAGCTGAATTCTTGGACACTCAAGGATCACTTCCCCATGCCATTTATGGACCAAATGCTAGATCGATTAGCGGGGAAAGGATGGTTTTGCTTCTTGGATGGTTATTCAGGTTATAATCAGATTTGTATTGCTCCCGAAGACCAAGAGAAGACAACGTTTACATGCCCATATGGTACGTTTGCCTTCAAACGCATGCCATTCGGGTTGTGTAGTGCACCAGCCACCTTTCAACGTTGTATGATGTCTATTTTCTCTGATATGGTTGAAGACACTTTGGAGGTATTTATGGACGACTTTTCAGTTGTCGGTGAGTCTTTTGAAGCATGTTTGGCAAACTTGAGCATGGCATTGCAAAGATGTGTAGAGTTCAACCTTGTGCTGAATTGGGAGAAGTGCCACTTCATGGTAAAAGAAGGAATCGTTCTTGGGCACAAGATCTCTGAAAGAGGAATAGAGGTTGATCGAGCAAAAATAGAGGTAATTGAGAAGCTACCGCCTCCAATTTCGGTGAAGGGAGTTCGTAGTTTTCTTGGCCATGCTGGTTTCTATCGTAGATTCATCAAAGACTTTTCCAAAATTTCTAGTCCATTGTGCAAACTATTGGAGAAAGATGCGAAGTTTGACTTTAATGACGATTGCTTAAAGGCATTCGAATGCCTTAAAGGAAAACTCATTGAAGCCCCTATCATGGTAGCACCAGATTGGACGCTCCCGTTTGACGTCATGTGCGATGCTAGTGGTGTAGCCGTTGGTGTTGTTCTTGGACAAAGAAAGGAAAAATTATTTCATCCTATCTACTATGCGAGTAAGGCCCTAAATGAAGCCCAAAGGAACTACACTGTTACTGAACAAGAGCTCCTAGCGATTGTGTATGCGTTTGAGAAGTTTCGTGCCTATCTATTGGGTACTAAGGTGATCGTCCATACAAACCATGCAGCTCTTAGGTATCTAATGACGAAGAAGGATGCAAAACCAAGGTTGATTCGATGGGTATTGCTGCTGCAAGAGTTTGATTTTGAAGTCAAAGATAGAAGAGGTTGCGAGAACCAAGTGGCTGATCACCTATCTAGACTTGAGAATGAACATGTGGCGCAACCTGAAATTCAGATTGATGATGCATTCCCTGACGAGGAGATATTAGCGACAAAAATGGAGAAATTACCATGGTATGCCGACTTTGCAAATTTCGTAGTGAGTAATGTGCTACCTGCCAATTTATCTTACCACCAAAGGAGGAAGTTTATGCATGACGTTCAGCACTACTATTGGGATGAACCTTATTTGTTTCGAAGATTCACGGATGGGATCATTCGACGATGTATATCCCATGAAGAAGTGCCTACTATATTGGAAGCATGCCACACTTCGCAAGTTGGAGGACATCATGCAGGCAATCGAACGGCAAGAAAAGTATTGCAAAGTGGTTATTATTGGCCTTCGATATTCAGAGATGCATATGACTATGTGAGAAGGTGTGACCAATGCCAACGTCAAGGTGCTATTTCAAAACACCATGAAATGCCCATGTCCAAAATTCTGGAGGTAGAACTCTTTGATGTGTGGGGTATTGATTTCATGGGTCCATTCGTGAATTCGTTTGGAATGAAGTACATCTTGGTTGCTGTGGATTATGTTTCGAAATGGGTTGAAGCTGTAGCATTGGCCGACAACAAAGGAAAGCGTGTTGTAGCGTTCTTAAAGAAGAATATCTTCTCTCGCTTTGGAGTACCTCGTACTATCATAAGTGATGGAGGATCTCACTTTTGCAACAAGCTATTCAAATCTGTATTGGCCAAGTATGGTGTCAAGTAACACAAGGTAGCTACGCCTTATCATCCCCAAACTAGTGGACAAGTAGAGGTTTCCAATCGCGAGATTAAGCAAATCCTTGCAAAGACGGTTAATGCAAATAGGAAGGATTGGTCTCGAAAGCTAGATGATGCACTATGGGCATATAGGACTGCATTCAAGACACCCATTGGCATGTCTCCTTATCAACTAGTTTATGGGAAGGCTTGTCATCTACCCATCGAGCTTGAATACAAGGCATTGTGGGCATTGAAGCACTTGAATCTGAATTGGGATGATGTGAAGAATCTGAGGTTGGAGCAGCTGAACGAATAAGATGAGTTCCGTCTCCATGCATATGAAATATCGGATTTATACAAGGAGCGGATGAAGAAGTATCATGATCAGCGGATTGTTCGACGAAACTTCCAAAAGGGTGATATGGTACTACTCTTCAACTCCAGAATTAAGCTCTTCCCAGGTAAGTTAAAATCTAAGTGGTCTAGTCCATTTAAAGTTATCCAAGTCTACTCGTCTGGAGTAGTCGAATTGGAAGGCAATAAGGGTGTTGTCTTCAAAGTGAATGGCCAATGTGTTAAGCCTTATATCGGTACTCTTGATTCGATGAATGACATGGCCATCACTTATCTCGACGAAGTCTAAGTACTCGAGATTACTACGTCGAGCCACGATAATAAATAAGGCGCTAGATGGGAGGCAACCCATCGTTTTATCGTTTTATCATTTTATCGTTTCTTCTAGTACTTGTTTTGATTTTGATAAATAAAAAATCCAAAAATAAGAGTCGTGCCACGACCAAAACTAAGGCGCTTGGTGGGAGGCAACCCATCGTACTAATCGTTTTCATTTGTTTGAGCAAATATAGGTGCAAGAAGTAGTCAACGAGGAGATTGATTTCAATTGACGATTTGGACGCATTGTATGGTAAAGTTGGTAAGTTAGGAAGGGTGATGCATAAGGCTATGGATTGAGCCTTTCTCACGCCAAAATAGGCTTCGAGGAAGGCTAGGCCTTGGTAAAACTAGGCCATGAACGATGCACAACCTATCCTATAGCCTAAGGTCTCGGAATCTAGTGTGCTATACACTATGCGCCGCCTATTCCTAGGTATGCTTTTGACTATGCGCCGCCTATGCTATGGCATTTGGTCTCAGTATCTCATATGCCATAGACTATGCGGCGCATATGTTCCATTATGCCATAGACAATGCGCCGCATATGTCATTGATATGCCGAGTATTATGCGCCGCATATGTAGGATTTTTGTCTCCAAAACCGATTGTAAATGGGTCATAACCCGACCCATACTCTTCCTATATAAAGGGGACTTAGTTTTATAACACAACCACAATGGAAAATACCCTAAAAGGCGTCGCATACTCTTCCAAATCTTCTCAAAATTTTCTTCTTTTGCTCTTCCAATTCACAAAACCATCTCCACAAGTTTCAAGCAAGTAAGTACTCTCTTATTCTTCATTTATTTCTCGTAAGTACTACGTTGCTATGGCTATTATGAATTTCTAAATTATATAAGATTGTTGGTGATGTTCATGTGTTTGGATTGTTGTTGCAAAATCATGTGAGTGAACATATACGTAGGAAAATCTTGACTTGTTTCCGACTTGAATTTGGTTTCAATAGAATTGTTATGATATCTGCGGAATTGCTATGGCCATGAATATTGCATAAGATTGTTGTTTGGATACTTACATGTTAGACTATCCCGGCCATCGGGATAAGACTTATAGTGCCTACCGACTTAGGAGGTTGTGATTGTTGTAAGAATAACGATTCCATGTGGTAACCCCTATGTAGTAGTGTTGCTATACCTACCATGAAAGTAGTCCAATGGCTGCAAGTAAGTGATGCATTTCTGATTTTCTTGCCGGAATACAATCCTTAAACGTATGTCAACGAAATCTGAGCAATCGACCACTTTCACTTCACTGATTTGTGTCAACAAAACTAAGTGTGGGGTGGTACCCCTACTGCTTGTTTAGAGATTGTATCAACTGAGATTGTGCTGCCATTAACACTATTTCTAGTCTCAGGTACAATGGCACCTAAAGCGAGGCAAGGCAAGGAGAAGGCTACCACTTCCCAAAAGGGTAAGAAGAGAGGTAGAAAGGACCAAGGAGAATCATCCTCAACACAACTACCCCGAAGGATGTTTGGAATAAAATGGGTTCTTGAGGAGGAAGCCAAATAATGGTACAGGAACAACAAAGAAAGAAAATATGTTCACGTCGACCTGATCAACAAGGACACCTTAGCGAAGAAGGAGTCGTGTATGTTGGCGAAAATCATGGCATTGAAGCTGGATTTCATCTTCCGCGATATGGGAGAATGTAATCTTTATTTGACAAGAGAGTTTTACGCCAACTGGTCGCCGAAAACAACAGGCAACGAAGTCAAAATTCGGGGCCAAGTGTTACAGCTCAACGCGGACTGGATCAACTCTTTTCTTGGCTTACCTTCGGTCGACCCAGCACCATTCAAAGAGCTGTACAGCAGGCCTCCTTATGGAGCAATAAGACACACACTTTGTGGAAGTAGATCGATGGCAAGGTGGGGCAGACATAAAGACACAGGACGACACAACACCTTCCCCTATGCTTCACTAAATAGGGAAGCAAGAATTTGGATGCGTATTGTCAACTCATGCCTTATTCCTGGGACTCAATACACCAAGATATCAAGAGATAGAGTGTGTTTGGTCTATGCTTTGATGACGAATGTCCCTATCAACTTTGGGGCAATCATTCGCTCTACCATGAGGAAGGCCAGACTCCACAAAAGGTCCCACTACACGTTTGGAAATCTGTTGACAGCAATCTTGCGGAAGGAGGATATCGAAGAGGAACCAGCTGACCACAAACTCCCACATAACCCAAAGAAGGTTGACCTTACTAAGGTCAAAGATGCTGAAACAACTCATGGTGTCAACCTTACTACTGCGGAAAGACATGCTCGTGATGAGAGTTTCTTCCATCATCTTTATGGCATGACACGATTTACTATGATGAGTGGTGGACGTGTTCCAACTGCTGCAGAGCTCCAACAGCTGGACCACGACTATCCCATGAACATGCATGCACGGGAGATGTGTGGAGTGGGCGTATACTTTGAGAAACCTCTAGATTATGATGTGCCGACTGATGACGATCGACGCTTGCCAGAATCTGACGAGGAGGAGAACTCTGACGACGACTCTTATGATGATTCCGACGAAGGGGGTATGACCCCCGACAATGAGGAAGAGTCCAACTAACCAGGTTCCTCGTATTTATTTTCCACTGAGGGCAGTGTCCCGTTTAAGTGTGGGGTGGCGGTATCGTATGCTATACTTCTCTATCGCATCTATGTTTGTTTATTTTGTTGTTTTTTTGTTGTTTTTTTCGTGTTTTAGTTTTTTGTTTTTGTTGTTTTTTTTTCTAGATTCGCATGAAATTATTTTGATAGGCAGCATGAGATTATAACAAGAGTATGTGCTACAATTGTGACTATTGAGACGTTTAGGCTCTAGTTGTGACTCATTATGTGATATTGTGTGGTTCAATTCCTTCACTTGTTGGGTCGAGAGTCTATATTACTTCCAAGCAAGTCGACCATGTGCCTTGTGTGTGTGAGATAATCGTATATTCTATGATTGTGGCTGATGCTAGAACTTGCCTGGTATGTATGCAAAGCGAAAATAAGGAGTGTAAGTTTAGGATATGATTTAGGCATTTCTTTGGCAACCCATATTTGTTTACCTTCAGTTTTACCTACCCATGGACATCATCCTAGTTAAACCCTTTTGAGCCTTTAGCCTATTTCTTTGACAACCTTGTATGTAAGCCTAATCCATTTTTTTCAAGACCATAATTTGATCCAAATTCCTAAGTGCTTTAAAGTGAAAAAGTTATGTGACAAAATAAGAGGAAATTGGGTGAGTATGATGCTTTAGAATGCATTGGTGCTTGAATGAGTTATGAAAAAGAAAGTGCTATCATAAGAGGTATGTTATCAAAAGAAAAAGGAAAGGAAAACTGAAAAGTTAGTTATGTTTGAAATTGAAAAATCAAAAGAGGAGAAAAAGAGTGGTAGAATAAAAGAAAGTAGAAAGGTTGTTTGAAAGAAAAGTGTTAATGATACAAAGTGATGTATTAAAGCGCTTAGGAACTTAGTCACTATTCCTGGCCAAAATAGTCCTACCCGTCCCTTAGCCTACATTACAACCATCAAAAGACCTACTTGATCCTAAGCTTAGCATTCTGACATTTAGTAGAGTATTACATTAAGGGCAAGCCTATGGTCATCAGTTGCTTCATATGAATTCTTTGTGAGAGCGAGAGCAAGGATATTTTGATACCCATGTTTGAAAAATATGCTATACTTGTGAGTGATTATGGGTACTATAGTGTGAGACACACATGGTTGATGAGTTTTGGGTAGTTATATATGATTCCTTGTACCTTAACGTTTGCATGCGAGTTGATCACCATCACGAGTCTATGCTAGAGGTTAAATTGTTTCTACCTATGATCGAAAAGCTACTCTTTGTTGATAATTGTTGTGCCTGTCTGGACAAATGTTTTGTGTTGTTGCTGTGAAACCCTAAGTTGATGTTTAGAAGGACATGGTATTTCGTTCGAGGACGAACAAAGCTTCAAGTGTGGGGTGTTGATGATAGGCGAATTTACACGCCTATATCAATATATTTTGCCCATATTTTAGCCTAGTTTTGAGAACAAATTATATATTTCATGCACTTTTAGTCCTTTTTCCTGTAAATGAGCTAACGAACATGATTAGTAAAGTTTTAGGTATAAATGATGCAGAATTCATCATTTTATGGCTTACTTGACGCAAAAGAAAGCTCACGAAGGAAGGGAAGGGAGTTTACACGCCTAAGGACCAAAACTGTTGCATGGAAAATCTGTCCCGGGCTAAAACAACAATTCTGAAGACTTTGGGGACTTACAGACACAAAGCTGGATTTTGACAATGATACATTAACCTAGTACAATTAGGTTATGTATTTCATTATTTTATGTGGATTATGATAATGTTACCTTAACCTAGTACATTTGGGTTAAGGATTTCATTAGTCTAGTAGGATTTGGTTATTTATTTCATTAGCTTAGTAGGATTAGGATATGGGTATTATAAATACCCTATCATGCTAGAGATTTTAGATCATCTTCTTAACAAAAAATCTTACATTCATCATTCAACAATTAATTTTCTTCCATCCCTCTCATCTTCCACTACAAACACTTCTAATCTACTCTTCTATTCTTAAACTCCATAACAAGAGAATCGTTACTTGCTAAGGAATCACGCCTCACACCTATCACTTGATCTACACGCCATTACTCAATATCGTGATATAATAACAATGTCAATCGTGATTTCCTTCGCATTCATGGGTAACTAAACTTCTCTGTTGGGGTTATGGAAGCCGAATGAGTTACTATCTATTGCTGTGAGTTTGTGAGTTCGAGGCACGTATATTGCTTATATCATTATTCTCTTCATCTTAATCTACATTCTTTGCGGTTGCAAACGCAAGAATACGCCAGTCTAACATTTAACTTGTTCGAGAGAAAAGTTATTTGTCTGGAAAAGAGATAATGTCAAGGTAGTAGGACACCCTTTCCTATTAAAAAGCTGGTGCCGTAACTGGACTAACCTCTTGGAGAATTCGTACCGTTAGATACGCTTTAAGCTCGAGAGAGTTAAAGTGAAATAGTCCTTGTTTAGGTCGAGAGACGCTTGGATTTACCATCGACTACAATCCTCTATAAGCAATTGCATGTCAGAATTCTACTCACTCATAGCCAATAGAGACGTATACCTCAGAAGGTGGACATAACCCCAACGCTTCAATTCTCATTGTTTACAACCAACGTAACAATCTCTCTCTTTTTACTTTATTATTTTCAGCTTTTGTTTACATTACTTGCAAAACAAGAATCCCCCCTTCTTACGAGACTTGCACCAAAAGTTTAGTAATTTTACTTACTTGTTGGCCAAGCTATTCCCTGTGGGATCGACACCCAACCCAGGTTGGGTTCTATATTTGCTAACGACCGCTTTACACTCAAACGAGAGCTGTAGATTGAGCGTTATCAATATCATAGCCTAAGGTTTAGAGAGTCTTAGGAAGTCAGACAAGCCACGTTACATAGAGTCTTGATCATCGGTGTGAAGCGCGCCACATCTATGAGCAAGAGGCTATGAGCATTTTAGGAAATCATCTCTTTTTTCATGATCTATCATGCATTTAGTGTCCCTATCTGCTTCTAACTCATTCTTTCATGTGACAAAAATGACTCCTCATCGAACTAACGCACGTAGAAATGATAACCAGCCACCTCAGCCCACATATACTTTGAATGAGAATGTGTCACATGTAGAGTTTTGGGCTACCTTTCAGGAACTAGCCCATGCTGTGACAGCTAATGTTCAGGGTAACCGTTAGGCTGCAGTCCTACTTCAACAAGACGGGGACTTAACCGCAGCCAGAATTTGAGATTTTATGAGAACGAACCCGCCAAAATTCTTTAGGTCAAAGAAAGGTGAGGACCCCCAGTTTTATCTAGATGAGGTGAATAATATCTCCCGAATTATGCATGTTTCTGAAGTGGAAAGTGTAGAATTGGCATCCTATAGGCTGAAGGATGTTGCATATGATTGTGTAGTGATATGGAAGAAAAGTAAAGGGAAGAATGCAGCTCTCATGACTTGGCAGATGTTTTAGGATACGTTTTTAGACAAGTTCCTTCCATGTGATATGAGGGAAGCTAGGATAGAAGAGTTTATGAACCTAAGATAGGGCTCAATGACAGTGAAGAAGTATTGCTTCAAGTTCAACCAGTTGTCTAAGTATGCCCCTGATTAGATGGCTGACCCTAGGTTAAGCATGAGTAAGTTTGTGACCGGTATGTCTGGATTGGTAGTTAAGGAGTGTAGGACTGCTATGCTTATTGGAGACATGGATCTTGCTAAATTGATGATGCATGCCCAGCAAATTAAGGAAGAGAAGTTAATGGAAAGAGAAAGAGAATAAATAAGAAGGCTAGAACAGGGTAGTTTGAGTATGGATAGGCTAGATATTAAGAAAGAAATCGTTCATTGTTTAAGAATCGTTCATCTATGGTTTCACCTTTTTCAGCCAGTTCTCCTACACCTAGAAATAGGCAAGAACAGTGGGGTAAGTCTTCTATGTCCAGATCTCAGAATAGTGTAAGTGGGAAGCCCAATTATCCCCCATGTGCTAATATGGTAAGAATCATGGAGGTGAATATTTGTGGGGTCAGAAAGGTTGTTATGGTTGCGGCCAGATGGGTCACAGAATCAAAGAGTGCCCGCATGCTAGACAGGGAAATAGGGATGTCTATCCCCAGACTCAGGCTAATAGTGCACCAGCTCCTCTAGGTTACCCAGCCCCTCCTCACGGTGCATCATCCAGTACTGGTGGTGGTCAGCACCAGAATTAATTTTGTACTTTACCATCCCATCAGGAGCAGAAGGATTCACCAGATATTGTTACTGGTATGCTTCGTGTCTTTTATCTTGATATTTATGTGTTGCTAGACCTTGGGTCAAGTTTCTCTTATATGGACCTATTAGTTGCTGTGAATTTTGAGATAAGTTCTGAAAAGATCCCTGAGCCTTTCTTAATTTCAACCCTAGTAGGTGAGTTAGTTGTTGCCAAGAAGATTTACAGAAAGTGTCCTATCACTGTCCTTTATAAGGTCATGTTAGCATACCTAATAGAGTTAGATATGGTTGACTTTGATCTTATTCTTGGTATGGATTGGCTCCATTCTTGTTATGTAACCATAGATTGTCGCATCCGAGTGGTGAAGTTTCAGTTTCCAGATGAGCCAGTCTTTGAGTGGTCAGGTAATTCGGTGTCTCCCAAGACTCATTTCATATCTTATCTTAAAGCCAAAAAGTTGATTTCCAAAGGGTGTATCTATCATCTAGTTTGAGTTAAAGACACTAAGTCTGAGAATACAATAATTCAGTTCGTTTGAGTGGTCAATGAGTTTCCTGATGCCTTTCCCAAAGATTTACTAGGGGTACCTCCCTATAGGGAAATAGAATTTGGTATTGACCTTCTTTCCGATACTCAACCTATTTCTAACCCTTCATATCATATGGCTCCCGCCGAGCTTAAGGAGTTGAAAGAGCAACTCAAAGATGTCCTAGATAAAGGTTTCATAAGGCCTAGTGTTTCTCCATGGGGCGCTTCCATCCTATTTGTTTGAAAGAAAGATGGTTCTTTGCGCATATACATTGTCTATCGCCAGCTAAATAAAGTTATAGTCAAGAATAATTACCCTCTTCCTAGAATTGATGACTTATTTGTCCAACTCCAAGGTGCGAGTTATTTCTTAAAGATAGACCTTAGATCCGGCTATGATTAGCTTAAAGTAAGGGAATGTGATATTTCAAAGACAACTTTCAGAACTCGTTATGGTCATTTTGAGTTTCTAGTTATGTCCTTCGGGCTAACAAATGCCCCAGAATCTTTTATGGACCTCATGAACTAAGTTTTCAAATAGTATCTAGACATATTTGTCATGCTATTCATAGATGATATCCTTGTGTACTCCCGTAGTGAGGATGACCATGTAGATCATCTTAGAATTGTCTTGCAAATACTTAGAGATCATTAATTGTTCACCAAATTCAGCAAGTGTGAATTTTGGCTAAGATTAGTAGCCTTTCTCGGTCATATTGTTTCCTTCGATGGCATTAGAGTCGATCCCCAAAAGACAAAAGACATAAGAAATTGGCCTAGACCGATCTCTCCGTCAGACATTAGAAGTTTCTTGGGTCTAGCTGGCTCTTACCGCCGTTTTATGGAAGGTTTCTCATTTATCGCATCCCCTATGTCTAGACTGACCCAAAAAAAGATTAAGTTTCAGTGGTTAGATTCCTGCGAGAAGAGTTTTCAGGAGTTGAAGACTCGACTCACTACAGCTACAGTCTTAGCACTACAAGATGGTACAAATGGTTTTATGGTGTATTGTGATGCCTCCAGAGTTGGTTTAGGTTATGTGTTGATGCAGAGAGGTAAGGTCATAGTTTATGCCTCTAAACAGCTTAAACCTCATGAAAAGAATTACCCAACCCATGATCTTGAGTTAGCTGTTATAGTGGTTGCATTGAAAATCAGGAGACACTATCTGTATGGTATATATGTTGATATGTTCATGAACCACAAAAGTTTGCAGTATGTGTTTACTCAGAGGGAGTTGAATCTTCGTCAGAGAAAGTGGTTGGAACTATTGAAAGATTATGATATAAGTGTGTTGTATCATTTGGGCAAGGCCAATGTAGTGGCAGACACCCTTAGTAGATTTATTATGGGAAGTGTTGCATATGTGGAGAATGATAAGAAAGAGTTAGCTCGAGAAGTGCATGGTTTGGCTAGATTGGGTGTTAGGTTGGTTGATTCAGCTGAAGGGAATGCTTATGTTCAGAGTAGTTCCGAATATTCCCTAGTTTCAAAAGTGAAGGAGAAGCAAGAAATGGATCCTAGTTCGGTCAAACAGAAGGAGTCAGTTAAAGACCAAAAGGTAGATATTTTCTCCCAAGGGGAGATGGCGTGTTGAGATACTAGAGTAAATTGTGTATGTCATGTGTTAATGATTTAAGACAATGTATTATGGCAAAATTGCATAGTGCGCGTTATTCCATTCATCCAGTTGCTGCCAAGATGTATAGTGATTTGTGGGAAATCTATTGGTGGAGTGGTATATAAAGATAGATATAGCAGAGTTCGTAGCTAAATATGCAACTTGTCAATAGGTTTAGGTAGAGCACCAAAGACCTGGTGGTTCGTTGCAAGAGTTTGGTATTCCTACTTAGAAGTGGGAAGAGGTGAATATGGATTTTGTGACTGGTTTACCCCATTTGTATCGTCAACATAATTCAATTTAGGTTATTGTAGACAGATTGACTAAGTCAACGTATTTCTTGCTAGTTCACACGTCTTACACAATTGAAGATTATGCTAAGCTGTACATCAGAGAGTTATTCAGACTGCATGGAGTTCCCTTGTCCATTATTTTAGATAGGGGTACTCAGTTCACTTCCCTGTTTTAGAGTGCCTTTCAAAAGGGTCTTGGTACCCAAGTCCATCTTAGTTCACCTTTCCACCCTCAGACAGATGGTCAAGCAGAGAGGACTATTTAAACTTTAGAGGACATGTTGAGGGCACGTGCTCTTGATTTTAAAGATAGTTGGGATGAGCATTTTCCATTGATTGAGTTCGCTTATACTAACAGTTACCATTTTAGAATACAGATGGCCCCGTTTGAGGCTCTTTATGGGAGAAGATATAGATCACCCATAGGTTGGTTCGAAGTGGGTGAGGCTGCCTTGCTTGGTCCTGACGTAGTGTTTGAAGCTATGGACAAATTTCAGTTGATTAGAGAAACATTAAAAATAGCCCAGAGTCATCAGATATTATATGAAGATGTGAGAAGAAAGGACCTCAAGTTTGAGGTTGATGATTTAGTGTATCTGAAGATTTCACCCATGAAAGGGGTGAAGAGATTTGGAAAAAAAGGGAAACTTAGTCCCCCTGTATGTTGGCCCATATAGAATTCTGAGTCGTGTTGGGAAAATAGCTTATGAGCTTGAGTTGCCCGCAGACTTGTCAGCCGTTCATCCTGTATTCATGTCTCTATGCTTAAGAAATGCATCAGTGACTCCATTGTTGTAGTTCCTTTAGAAAGCTCAGATATTTAGAACAACCTTTCATACAAAGAGATTCTAGTTGAGATTTTAGATCATCAAATCCGTAGGCTAAGGAACAAAGAAGTTCCCTTGGTCAAAGTTATTTGGCGAAATCAGTCTGTTGAGGGCGCTACTTGGGAAATAGAAGAAGATATGCAAGCCAAGTACTCTCACCTCTTCACCGCAAACTTTGAATTTTCCGAAGGTAATACTCTTTCTTAATTTAGTTCTTTTCTAATCACAGATTTAGCTATATAGTTGTCCTCATGTAAGTTCATGCACTCACAGATTACTTAAAAACTCAGAATGAATTAGATTCAGGTTTGCAATTAATTTCAGTTGTGCATGCTATCATATATCGTTAGACCCCTCAGTATCTTTAGTTGAACTAGACACATTCAAGGATGAATGTTTCCAAGGGGAAGATATTGTAACAGCCTGTACTTTTCCTAGTTCAATTTAGCATTGGGAATGTCAAACATTGTCTCCAAGAGAGAATGGCTTTTCATTCATATAGAATTTTCCAGATTTAGACCCTCCAATATGTAGAAAATTGAATTAGCTTTCCAATGATATAAGATTCGCCTAAAGCTGATAACCGGGTAAGAAGATATGACTATTTTAAGTTTCATTCGCAAAACACCGTCATTTCGGTAACTAGCGTGTCGCGGAGAGGGTTTAAATGACTATTGTCAATTTCCAGTGGACCTCCACGATATTGACGCATCGCGTAGAGATTTAATTTCCCAATTATCCAAATCCAGTAGCCCAACGCGATACCGGCACATCGCGCCAGTGGATAAAATGGAAAACTAAAGGGCACCGCGATGGTGGCGCATCACGAAGAGAGCCCAGTTCCCCCTCGTCCCCTTTCCAGTGAGCCACCGTGATTGTGACGCATCGCGGTGGCCACCCAGTTTGGAAAATATTACGTTTTTCCAGTCCGTTTATGAGTTTAAAGAGGGTATTTTGGAAAATTACCCAGCCCCAATCGGTCCAAAACATAAGATTAATTGCATTCCAAGCACTTTATGCTCATTATTCATCATTCTCTTCTAAAGAAAAACCCTAGAACCCAAAAGCTCCTTCTCAAAGAAACTCAATTCCTCCATTAATTCTCCAAGGCAATTCAAGATTAAGGATTTCCAACTCAAGAACTTCAAGAATTCAACTTTAAAAGCATCAATAGGGATCCAAGATCCAAACCTTAGCATCTAGTTCATCAATTGAGGTATGTGGGATTTTTCAACAAGGATAATCCTTTCATCCTTGTGCCCAAAACTTATTTTAATTACAAATTTACTGAATTTTTGTGTGATTTCCTATGAAATTGAAGTTAGGGTTTATACCTAATATTGCTATTTATAAGATTACGAAATTTTGAGAGATTTAGAAGTTTAGAGGTGAGAGGCCAAATCCATACGACAAGAGCTGGACTGAGGGAAAGAGGATTCTTGGAGTCATGAATGTGGATGACGTACATTATCGGTCTTTTGAGATACTTCTCAAGGATAGAAAGATCAAGGTTTATGACTGCAACTTACCTGCCTTAGACAAAGGTCAATTTTTTTACCTACATGCAGCCACTGTTGGAGTTATTCCCCATCTTATTGAGACAGAGTAAACTGATTGATCGTTTTCCAATGAAAGTGTTGATGAAGTAGCCATGGGATTTTGAAAGTCAAAACAAGGACATGGACCTTCCAGAAAATAAAACCGCTGCCGCGTGCGGGTTGCACACTCTTGCACGCATCAAATTTTGCTGACCAGCAAAGAAATGGCCGAGCCAACGACCTTTTTGTGCAACAACGTTGTGGAAAAAATGCATGAGGTCTAGGCTTATGGGGTAATAACTGGACGCTTGGAGCCTGTGTATAAACAAGACACTTCACTTTACGTATTTTACATTACATTACATACATACAGACATGCAGGGGCAATTTTTTTTATCTGATGATAGTTAAATTTTTCACAATGCAACAGATTGTCCATCTGTTGTAAAATATATTCTATCTATTTGACAGATAATTTATCTGTTGCAATAGGTTGGTCCAATAGATGACCTATATGTTGTAACATATGTCTAAATCTGTTTGATATTTTTCAACAATTACTCTTGAATATCCATGTTCTCAACAACACCAAACCAGTAGCAAATAAAAATACACCAGCATGAAATTTCAACAATTAGCCTTGAATATCCATGTTCCCAACACCACCAAACCAGTAGCAATAACGCCAATAATGTAGTATCTTCTTGCTCGATTTTGTTTCTCTTCAAAAGCCTTGACTTTCTTCAACAAACCCCATATTACACAATTTTCTTGTGAAGGGTGTCGTTTTTCATACCAATCAAAGTAATCACATCCACCCAACTTCTAGAAAAACATGACCACAATTACAAAATAATTACAAGTCAATAATAAATCAACTAATTAAATAAAAAAATATTACCTTCGAAATCTTACAAGTAAAATGCCTACGACCTGGATTTTGTTGAGTCCAAGAAGTCTTCAATAGAGCTTCATGACCACACTTACAATAACGAAAATCTTTGTCACAAAAAACAGTGAAAGTTAGTTGGAAAAAATAAAAAAAAATATGCAGAAAAAAATACAAATAATTTGAAGAATTTGGATAGAGAAAAAAAAATGAAGAAGAAAAAAAAGATTTGGGAATTTAGGGTTAAATTTTAGGAAGAAGATGAATATATAAGATATGGGATAAAATAACCATTAGGGGCCAAATCAGACGTCAAGTCAACAAAAATGGTGGTTCAACGAGCTTGGGTGCGTGAATTACACGCGAGCAGCCAACAGGGCAAAAAGTGATAATCTGACACATTTGATGCCTATTTTATTTTATGTTTTTAAAATAAAAATTGTCTACTTAATGCCATTTTTATTGTAGGTGTTTAAACTGAACACTGTCGATGGGGTTCGCCTTTTTTATTTCAAGTCACACTTTTACTTTTTTACATGTAGTGGCAATTTTTTATGTCTAATGAAAGTTGAATTTTTATAATGCAACAGATTGTCCATCTGTTGTAACAGATATTCTACCTATTCTGACATATAGTTTATCTGTTGCAATAGGTTGGTCATCTGTTGCATTATGTCGATGTTTCTATCTAAGTCTATTTGTTGCAATAGTGGGAAGACCTGTTTGATAATTTCTAACAGATTACCTACCTATTGCAACATATGTCTAAATTTGTTTGATATTTTCAAACAGATGTGTAATCTGTGGTAATAGACATATTATCTATTGCAATATTTGAATCTAGTATTCATTTCAATTAATAAGTTCAAATCTAACAAAAAAATAAAATTCATAGAAAAGATAAAATAAATCGAAGCCTTCAGAAATTAACTGAAATAAATCAACAAATAAATGAAATGTAAATTTTTTTCATGGGTACAGATCTCAACAAATACATCAACAATTTAAATATTGATGCTAAGAATTGCTAAGGAGGGGTAGGGTTATTACTTTGACATACTCAAGTTATAAAGATCTACTCAATATGGACAAGTTGTTTTTCATCCGATGCTATGGAATTCAACTTTGGTCGTCATGGATCCTTATTGTTGCTTACGTACGGTTTGTTTGCTTTATATTCTTTGTATTTCCATAAAAAAAAGTAGCATATTGTCAAAGCTATTCAGCAGTAGCTTCTATATCCACCTGAGAAGCCAGAATTGGTCAATGCTAATCATGGAGATACAACAAAACAGAAAAGGATTACTCATCTGTTCTAGCAAATCAAACAGGTCTTCCTCCTATTTTAAATTATTCCAAACAGATTATATTTCTATTACAATAGATGAATCAATTGTTGGGACAAATTTATATATAAGGAAGACCTGTATGATAATTCCAATAAATGAACCATTTGTTGCAATATATGACTCATCTGTTGCAGCAGATAGGTCATATGTTGGTACAAATAAAAGCGGTATGAAGAGTTGTTTGATTTACTAAAATAGATGAGACATATGTTGCAACAGATACTTTATTTGATGCAACAAGTTAGTCAACTATTGCAACAGAAGTATATATCTGTTTGATAATTTTCAGTAGATGTGTCATCTTTTGAAAAAGATGTATCTATTTGTTAGTTGGAACAGACATATATATTTACCTTTTTTAGATTGTGTTGCTCTCCTTTGGCCATTTTACATTGCTCAGTGCAATACATGGATAGAGGAGTTGCAATTTTTCTTTTTCGGAGGCTTGATAATGCCTTGAAAATCACTTTGCTTCTCCTCTTAGCCTTAATCTCTAATGGAGTGGATGGATATAAAATCCTCTTTTATGGAATGACACCCCTCTTAAATATTAATTCCTTTACAGAAAAAGTTATTGCATTAATAGAATTAATCACTACATCATGTTTCGCCTTGTAGTCTTGACAATTGCATGTAGAACATTCTCTAGGAGAGGCAAAATCTGTATAACCAGTATGATAATACTCATAATGGTTTGTTTTAAATTTTGTAAGAGGAGAATCATTAGCACCAACAACAGCACCACTACCACCACCAACATCTCCATCACCACTAAAACCATCAATAACTACAAGCCCACCCTCCAAAATTATTTTCTTGTAATGGTTATTGCTCAAAACAATTCCATTTTTATTCTGTCAATGACCTTAGGGTCCGATAAAGTTTGCACAAAACGTACAGTAAGAAAAAATGGCACATTCAACTCTATAATTATATAATTCATTACATATATTAGAATGTCGATTAGATCATTCAAACAAATCATTAATTAAAATAAAAACTTAATTATAATTATACTTACTGCATCCTTCGGGGGGATGAAGAGATCAAGAAATTTTTCATTTTTATCAGTTTTGGATGACACCATCTCAAGATTCTTCAACAGGAAACTTCTTTCTGGTATTTCATTTGTTGTCTCAAATAAGGAATCGCTTCAAACGCCCGAGCCTATAAAATAACACTAATAAATCAAAACCATTATTGAGTAAAAACATGAATGATATCATAATAAAAGAAAGAAACATTTATCATGAAATCCCATGGAAAGACATTTAAGTTGATTGTCTTTGGCACTTACAGAGTTAACAAATATTTAATAGTCATTTTGAAGCTTTCATAACCCCAAGGATAGTTGTTAAACGCCTCAAGATCCTCGGAGAGCTTTATTAAACCAATGCTTATGTTGTTGTTAACGTCTCTTTCCCAAAGAATATCATGTACAAACCAAACCAAGCACAATGACTGTTTGTTCTTCTTTCAAATTTGTTTACCTTTCAATGCTTCTATCAAATTTTTATTTTTGAATCTTGGACCAACAATGGACACCAGGTCATCATGATCACACGACTTTCCATTGACTTTTTTGAGTGTGCGGGGTACTTTTTTGGGGGTTAGAGTAGGTATAACATGAGAAGGAGAAGGAGGGTAACATTTTAGACCAGTAACTATGGCAAACCAACCAAAACAAATAGGCATGCCACAGTAATTTATCCACACCTCATCCATCTTATCTTTGTTTTCATACATAAACTTACGCTTGGAAAGTTGATATACTATTTTTATTTGGAAACGAGCATTGTTGTCCTCCGGCAAATCAAGATATTTCCCAAAGCAGCTGTCCCTGAAATAAGCATCCAATTTTTGTTATCAAAGTATTTTTCTGAAGGTGTAGAAGATTTTTCTATGGCTGACTTAACCATAAAATCACCCATTAAATCTGTGGAACCATTGCACAGCATTCTCACAGGATAATGATCAATGCTGAAAGTTTTGACCAACTCTTCGATGGAAGGGCTATTAGCATTTGAATCATCTCTTTTGAAATATTTCTCCTCCCTGTGTTCATCATATTCTGCTCCTGATTAAGATAATGCTTGTAAAGCAAGCTCATAGAGTGGTGGACGTAGCCTAGCTGCTTCACTTGTTCCTTTACTTGGACGTGATTTGGTTTCTATTTTTTTTGGGAGCTATATTATCTAAAATTAATAGGAACATAAAAAATATATTTTAATTGATTAATGCATCATTAAAAAGGATAACAGTAAATCTAGCATGCAAAATAGTTAAATAACAGTTGCAATAAATCACACATATGTTGCCCTAGGTAGGTTATTTGTTGCACCAAATCACTAACCTATTGTAATAGATGAGTAATCTATTATAATAATATAAAACATATCACTCATTTTTTAAGACAGATGAATGGTCTATGTATTTGTCGCAATATTTAAGTAATCTGTCAGAACAGTTAAATATCTTGTTGCAACAAATGAGTAACTATTGCAACAATACAAAATATATCACTCATCTGTTGAGAAAGGTGAATGGTCTGTGCAACATATCACACATCTGTTGCAACATATGAGTGATCTGTTGGAATAGTTAAATAACTTGTAGCAACGATTGAGTAATATGTTGCGACAATACAAAATATATCACTCATCTGTTGAGAAAGATGAATGGTTTGTGCAACAGATCACACATCTGCTATAACATATGAGTGATCTGTTGGAACAGTTAACTAACCTATAGAAACGGCTGAGTAATCTATTCTGATAATACAAAACACATCACTCATCTGTTGAGAAAGTTGAATGGTCTATGCAGTAGCTAACACATTTGTTGCAACACATAAGTGATCTGTTGAAATAGTTATCAACGGCCAATATTGTTTAGATTTCTTCCAATAGAAGGGTTGTTTGTCGTGACAGTTGAATGATTAATTAGAAAAATCAAGTCTTGGACATGTCCTATTGGAAGAGTTGATAGGATTTTATCCAACAGGAGGTTCATCTATTAAATCAAATCTTTAATTCGATGGTTCCTCCATTGCATTAGATGGTTAATCTATTGCATCAGATTTTTAATCCAATGGTTCCTCTGTTGCATCCGATAGTAAATCTATTGAATCAGATGGTTAATCTATTGTAACATATAGTTAATCTGTTGAATCAAATGGTTAAACTGTTGCATTAGATGGTTAATCTATTACATCAAATGGTTAAATTGTTGCATCAAATGTTTAATCTGTTGCATCAGTTTTTTTTATCCGATGGTTCCTCTGTTGCATCAGATGATTAATTTGTTGCATCAGAATTTTAATCTGATGGTTCCTATGTTGCATTAGATGTATGATTTGTTGCAGCATATGTTAAATATGTTGCATCAGATAGTTAATATGTTGTACTAGATGGATAATCTGTTGGATAAAAAATAGTAGCATGATTTTGTTCAACAGAACAACAATATCACCTTTTTTACCAAGAACAAGAACAAATCAACTCAGCAACGGGCGCAATACGAAAACACCAAAATTGTTGTTTTGTTTGTATAAATAGAAACAACACAAACCAAACTTTTAAAAAATACAATAAACAATAAAAAATCATAATTTACTTCAAAAAGAGAAGAGATAAATACCAAAAATTAGAGTTTTATTCAGACAACACTTCAAATTAAAGCAACAAATATTGAAATTGTTAACCAATACTATAAGAGAAGTTAGCTCAAGTTCCTCATTTTATTCAAAACTAAGAAGTCTATAATTTTTTACCTGTGAAAGAAGAAAAGAAACGATGAAAAAATTGAAGTTGTTGTGGTCGAAGAGTAAGGTTGTCACATCAATTGACGGTTGAAGTAAAAAAGGAACTCGAAGCCCAACTATTCATCATCGGAGGTTGAAGTCACCGGGGATTGAAGGGAGAAATTTCCAGAACTGTTGGTTGGTAGAAACTGTCGAGAGAGGAGAGAAACAGTTGATTTGGATTGAAGAGAGGTGTTGGTTGGGTTGATTTTTATCTTTGAAAAGATTAGAAAGTTTTGAAAATATTAATCAAGTCCACAATTAACTTAATCAAGTTTCCTAATTATGATTGACCCTTTAAGTTGTTCAATGTCACCAATCCTTCATTCAAGAATTAAAAGACACCTTTCGTTCAATTTTTTCAAGAAACTATAAGAGAAATATGACTCATAGTATGGCTAATAGTAAAGAAGAATAAGTTACACAACATTAAATTATCTAACTAACCTTCTATTCTAATATGTGTCCTTCATAACTTCCTATCTAAGGGCATGTCCTCGACAAGCTGAAGTTGTGTCATATCCTGTCTAATAATATTATAAATACTTCTTCAGCCTATGTCTATCCCTTTTAAAATCATCTATTGCCAACCTTTCACACCTCTTGAGTGTTGTCTTTATTATACAAATTTGGGATTACCTTAATATATGCCACATATAAATGTTTATCCTCCAAGCATGTTTATATGACCTTCCTAGGAACATTATCGCAAGGATTTTCCATGTCAATGAATACTATATGTAGGTCCTTCAAAAAAATATTGATACAAGGCATCACATAACTTATCCAGTACACATAAAGTGATAGGAAAGATGTGATTCTCTACATTCTGTGTCACCTCCGATAACAAAACTCCTTCATACTTGCTCCCCAACAAAGTCTTATTGACGACTATGACTTTTCTCAATTGTTTAAAACTAAGAGTCCAATCACCATAGGCTACATTAAATTACTTGAACCTTTAATTTTCATCAACATGCAATGCCTTCTTACTTTTGAGATTTGTGGATTCAAGCATGAAACCGTAGGCATCAAGGAATGCATACCCGTGCTCATGTGTCCCCCTAACCAAAGACTTGGCAATACCCAAGCCTATATAAATCTTCCAATAATTGACCTTACAATCCAATTTTGTATGTAGTTGATTGGCCATATTATTTGTAGAAGGGACTTTGCCATTGGAGAATCTATTTTGAAAATATTTGTTTATGACCTTTGTCTGACATGAGGATTATGACTCATAGTATGCTCTAAACCACATGTGTGATACTTTTCATAAACTTTAATGATGAATCTATCAAAACTCAAGTATTTCATAGCCCTCAACCACCAATTACACTCCGTATAAGCACATCTAAAAGAATAAATATTGCGCAAATTAATCACCTTCTTTAGTCTGACATCTTTTTTCAAGAAAGCAATATATTAAGAAGTGACTAGTTCTTCCTTATTCTTAAATGTCATTTCCTTATAAAAACCAGTCTTATCATCTTAAAGATTGCTCGACTGTGTTGATTGAGAAGTGCCCAAAATATTGCTCGTAACAATGGGCGTAGGTGTTGATCCTCATTCACCTTCACTTGATCTCCACTCTCATTATCTTGTGGTATATCAATGTCCACATCATCCAATATATCATCAAACATTTCTTATTATTTTTGTTTTTTTGTTCTACATTCTGATTCTCTTTCTCTGTCAATTTTTCCAACACGTGCACCCTTAACACCGACCTAGATACATCACTTCGATAAGTATATAACTGAACCTAATTGTGTATCTTGAAAGGTAGGACCCTTTAATTTTCAAAGGAATTTTGTATGTAGCCAATGACAAGATCTTGCGGCTGACAATTTAGTTCACAATAGTTGATGATTAAGTTCACAAAATCATCATAATAAACATTACTTTGGACTGTCATCGCTATTGTCTCTAAGATTTCAACATCCTTCCAACACTAAATTGTAAGACCCCATAAAATCCAAAGCTTAATTCAGTTCTTTAGGATTGTCAAGGGGTCCCAGACTTAGAATATTCTAGCTAAGTACTCAAACTTAGTGTCATTTTAGCGTACGAAGGTTGGTAATCTTATTTCGTGACCTTTATGTCCATTAAATATTGATGTTTAGGTTAATTCATGATCAGGGAGGTCCATAGATGTTCCCGGAAGAGTTTTGATTTTTCAGACCTCGTTTGAAACACATTTGAGTGCCCAAAATAGTGGGTCGATGCGATCTCGATGCGTCGCGTCAATCATCGCATCGATGGATGATTTTCCCCAACTTCAATGTAAATTCCAGTGAACCAACATGAAATTGGTACGACACGTTGGCTATCACGTCGATGTCATCGCCGCTGTGTGTCGACCTATGTATCGGTAACCAAGATTTCAGTCATTAAAAGACTACATTTTTAGGGGTATTTGAGTTTTTTTTCCTCGACCCTCATCCCCCAAAACACGAAATTAAACACCCTATAGAGCAAATATAGTCATTCTTTCTAAAATTCTGTCAAGAACAAAACCTTAGAAGCTTCAATTTCAAATCAAGGGCACAAGATTCCACCATAAACTTTCAGAAATCTTTCAACAAACGTATGTGAAGTGTTCATCCTAGGGTTCCTTCCACCCTTGGAGTCCAAGAATCTCTTTTGAACTTCAAGTAATTGATTTTATGATTTCCATGTTGGGAATTAAAGTGTATCCATGATTGCTATTTGGATTAAGTTCGTAATTCATGATTATATATATATATATATATATATATATTTCATGTGAAATTGGTCATTATGTGTGTAGATTCATGTGAATCCATGATAAACCCTTGAATTGTGAAATTAGAATAGAATTATGATGCTTATTTGTTGTTCAATACTATGTGCATATATTGTGCTCACCAAGTGCTTAATAAATTGTCCATGTGAACTATTAAGAGAATGAAATCATGTCAAGTTAGCTTATGTGAAAGTTATATTATGCAAGTGTTTGTCAAAATGCCCCAGTGAATTGATGATGATCAAGTACTTAGCTTATATGCTTCAAGTTGTGCCATGTCTCTTAATTTATGCTATCGAGTCCTGGGGGTACTTGTACCCAACAATTTAGATGATTATCTAGAGCCATGGTCAGTCATAGAACAGTATCAGTCACGACATGATCAGTAGTACTCTTAGTCAGTTATAGAACTTAGGAAAACTCAGTAGAATCAATATTAGTCCAGTCTAATTCAGTATCCAGTTCATACCTCAGTAAACTTAGTCAGCTAATAGGATTTAGTAGTATTCCATTAGTTAACAAAACAAAGTGAACTCAGTTCAGTCCAGCTAAACAGTAATCTTAGTAACCGTTTAGTCCAGTCTAGTATAGACTAGAAATTAGTTCAATGCCTATTCTTTTGGGAGTAGGATTTAATACCGAGTTAACCCAGGGATGGGGGCATTTTTGTCAGCAGAAGGTTTGACCCTTAGTAGTAATCCTTGCATTACAGAACTATATAGCTAGCATAGGTTGAGGTATCTTTATACCAGACAGAATAGGGTTGATACTTCTCATCCGAGTTATCCTGCCATCGAGGGTTAATGGAAGAGCTTCATGTCAGAGAGGGTTAACTCACATCTTATCTTTACCCATGTCACGGTATTGATAACCTTCAAACTGGGGTTATAGGTTTGACCCCAAATCAGTTAGAGGAGGGGCATGTCGGTTAGATGATTACCTTCCACAATTGTAGTTTTAGATTCAGTCTCAGAATATAACTCAATCTAGTTCTACAGATTCATGACTATCAGATATAGTCACTAAACTTATCTTAATACAAAACTCAGTATAGTTCCTCAGAAGTCAGGAATGTTAGATACAGTCATACAGTTATCAGTTATACAGTATCAGTTATCCATTTAATCAGTTGATCAATATTCAGACCCAGTGTTCAGTGTTATCATGATTTTATTTACAGTATACATATTCATGCATGTACTTTTATTCAGTCATACTCATGTTATTATTTTAGTATTGTTTATGCCTATGAACCATGCATTTCATCCTACCTCACTAAGCATAACAGTACATTCAAAGTACTGACATATGTTTTTTTTTGCGCTATGATGTCTTATATCATAGGTTTTTATGCACAGACTCCAGAGCACCCTTAGCAATTCAGATTCTCAGCATTCAGAGTAGTGGTGAGTCCTCATAGTTCTAGGACATGCTTATTATTTATAGTTTTATAGTTTATTTTAGTAGATGGAGTTATTTGGGGACTTGTCCCATCAACTCCGCAGTTCAGGCAATTTATAGGCTTCCCAGACTATAGCACTTTCAGACAGTTATTCAGTTTTCAGTATTTTGTTCAGTTTTGGTATTATGTTACCGCTTTTAGTATTGTTTAGTATAATTCAAATTTGAACCTCATGGCTAGTTTTCGCCAATTTTTGCATGTTATTTAGTATTATTATTTAGTTATTACAGCAGGTACCAGTCATGGATTAGGTAGTGGTCCTTCGGTATTATTAGCACCGTGTAGCGTCCGAGGTACAGACTCGGGGCATTACAAACTTGGTATCAGAGCCTAAGGTTCAACAGAGTCCTAGAAAGTCTTGAAGCCGCATCTAGTAGAGTCTTATGCATGGGTGTGTAGCGCACACACTTATGAACAGGAAGCTACGCGATATTTTAGGAATAGCTTCCCTTCTTTTAGTATTCATATCGTGCGAGTGAGCATGAGCTCCAGTTACACTCTCTTTCTAATCCTAGTTTCTCTTTCATTTATAGAATATACCTTCAAAGAGGAATTAGGGAAGAGGAATGGGAGATCAGTCAGCTGAAGGAATGGGAGATCAGTCAGCCCCTCAGCTCGTCCATCCAGATCCTTTGGGCGAGCATGTCTCCCATGCAGAGTTTAGAGCATCCTTCACCACCCTAGCTCATTCTGTGGCAGCCCATAATAAAGGCCCAGTTGTGGTTCTGGCCAAATTAGTGTCTAATACTACTACTACCAGGATTTGGGACTTCACCCGAATGAACCCGTCCAAGAGTAGAGGGGTAGTACTTTAGCACTTAGGGGTCAACTTATTTCTTACCTTTGGGCTATAAAAATGATATCTAAGGGATTTTTATACCATCTCATTCGAGTCTATGACTCTAGTTTAGAAACCCCTACTCTTGAGTCAGTATCAGTAGTATGTGAATTCCCAGATGTGTTTCCCGAAGATCTTCCCGGAGTTCCGTCTGAAAGGGTAATTGATTTTGGAACTGATCTTCTTCAAGATACTCATCCCATCTCTATTTTTCCATACAGGATGGCTCCAGCAGAACCCAGATAATTGAAAGAACAGTTAAAAGATCTCTTAGATAAGGGATTTATCAGACCCAGTGTGTCTCCGTGGGGCACACTAGTGTTATTTGTGTGTAAGAAAGATGGTTCTCTCAGAATGTGTATAGATTACTGTCAGTTAAATAAAGTTATGGTAAAGAACAAGTATTCGCTTCCCAGAATCAGTGACTTATTTGACCAACTTCGGGGTGCTAGTTATTTCTCTAAGATAGACCTTAGATCAAGCTATCATCAGCTCAGAGTCAGGGATTGTGACATCCCGAAAACAACTTTCCGAACTCAGTATGGTCACTTTGAATTCCTAGTCATGTACTTTGGTCTTACTAATACCCCAGCAGTTTTCATGGACTTGATGAATCGTGTGTTCAAGCAGTACTTGGATATGTCCGTCACAGTCTTCATAGATGACATTCTTGTTTACTCATGTAGTGAACATAAACATGCAGACCATCTCAGAATAGTACTCCAGACTCTCAGAAACCATTAGCTATTTGCCAAATTCAGTAAGTGCAAATTTTGGCTAAGGTTAGTAGCATTCCTTGGCCACATCATTTTCGATGATGGCATTAGAATGGATACCTAAAAGACCGAAGCAGTAAGAGACTAGCTTAGACCCATCTCTTCATTGGATATCAGGAGTTTTTTGGGTTTGGATGACTATTACTGATAGTTTATTGAGGGATTTTCATCTATTTCATCCCCCATGTCTAGATTAACTCAGAATAAAGTCAAATTTCAGTGGTCAGATTCTTGAGAGAAGAGTTTTCAGGAGTTGAAGACTCGAGTCACTATAGCTCTAGTGTTGACCCTACAAGATAGTTCCGACGGTTTTGTTATGTACTGTGACGCTTCCAGAGTCGGATTGGGTTGTAATTTGATATAGAGAGGTAAGGTCATAGCCTATGCCTCTAGACAGATTAAGCCCCATGAGAAGAACTAGCCTACTCATGATCTTGAGTTGGCAGCTGTAGTCTTTGACTTAAAGATTTTGAGGCACTATTTGTATGGTGCGCACGTTGATGTGTTCACTGATCATAATAGCCTGCAGTATGTGTACTCTTAAAAAGACCTCAACCTCCGTCAGAGAAGGTGGTTGGAGTTATTGAAAGGCTATGACATGAGTGTTCTGTATCATTCGGGCAAGGCCAATGTAGTGGTTGATGCTCTTAATAGAATTTCTATGGGTAGTATTTCCCATGTTGAGAATAGTAAGAAGAAGTTAGCTTAGGAAGTTCATCAGCTAGCCCGACTAGGTGTTCGCTTAGTTGATTCAGCAAAAGGTAGTGTGTGGGTGCAGAGTAGCTCAGAATAATTCCTAGTTTTTGAAGTAAAGGAAAAGTAGGATAGGGATCCCAGTCTTGTCCAGTTGAAGGAATCTGTCAGAAATAAAAAAGTAGAAGTTTTCTCCCAAGGGGGAGATGGTGTATTGCATTGTCAGGGTCGTCTGTGTATGCCAGGTGTAGATGACTTGAGGCAGTGAATTCTTGCAAAGGTGCATGGTGCATGTTACTCTATTCATCCAGGGGTCACAAAGATGTACCATGATTTGCGGGAGATATATTGGTGGCGTGGGATAAAAAGAGACATTGTAGAGTTTGTGGCTAAGTGCACAACATGTCAGCAGGTTAAGATTGAGCATTAGAAGCCTAGTGGGTCCATGCAGGAGTTCAGTATTCCACCTGGAAATAAGAAGAAGTGAACATAGACTTTGTGATGGGTTTTCCCCATACTCATCGTCAATATGATTCATTTTGGATCATTATAAACAGGATGACCAAATCAGCTCATTTCCTTCCAGTCCATACCTCCTATTCATCCGAGGATTATTCCAAACTCTATATCAGGGAGTTGGTCAGATTGCACAGTGTTCTGTTGTCCATTATCTCATATAAGGTACCCAGTTTACCTCTTATTTCTGGAAAGCATTCGAAAAGGTCCTTGGTACCCGAGTTTACCTCAGTATAGCCTTTTATTCTCAGACAGATGGTCAAGAAGAAAGGAACATTCATACCTTGAAAGATATGTTGCGAGAATGTGTGATAAACTTCAAAAGTAGTTGGGATGACCACTTGCCTTTGATTGAATTCACATATAATAACAACTATCATTCCAGCATTCAGATAGATCCATTTAAGGTGCTTTATGGGAGTAGATGTAGATCTCTCATTGATTGGGTTAAAATAGGTGAGGCCGAAGTGGTAGGTCCTGACTTGGTCTTTGATACCTTAGAGAAGGTCCAATTGATCAGGGAAAGTCTTAAGACAGCTCAGAGCCGACAAAAATCATACGCAGATATGAGAAGAAAGGATCTCAAGTTTGAGATTGGTGACTATGTGTATCTGAAAATCTCTCCTACGAAAGGAGTAAAACGTTTTGGAAAGAATGGGAAACTCAGTCCCCGATATGTCGGTCCTTATCGAATTCTCAACCATTTTAGAATGGTAGCTTACGAGCTTGAGTTACCTTCAGATTTATCTTCAGTTCATCCAGAGTTCCAAGTCTCCTTGCTAAAGAAATGCATAGGTGGCCCAGCAGTCGTAGTCCCTATTGAGGTCATAGATATTCATGACAACCTCTCTTATAAAGAGATCCCAGTCGAAATCCTTCACTATTAGATTCACAGACTGAGGAACAAAGAAGTTCCTCTAGTCAAAGTTCTTTGGCAAAATCAATCCGTTGAGGGGGCTACTTGGAAAGCAGAAGCAGACATGTGAACCAAGTATCCTCATCTATGCTCTGCTAATCCAGACTCAGCTCAAGGTAATAGTTTTCCTTAAGCTTATTCAGTTTCATGTTCAGATTTCAGTTACAAACTTGGTATTAGTTATCATTGAATATTCAGTTATACGTTCATGATCCAGTTCAGTCATGTATCTATGCATCAGATATGGATGTTCAGTATATAGATTTAGTTTATCAGTAATACCAGTCATGCATTGATGAATTATGTTCAACTATACTCATGCATCAGATATGCATGTACAATATGATAATTCAGAATGCCAGAAATACCAGTAATATAGTCATGTTCTAGATGTTCATGTCCAGTAAGAAAGTCAGTCTCTCAGTATTATTAGTCTCAGTAGTCTCATTCAAGGATGAATGTTCCCAAGGGGAGAATATGTAAGACCCCACAAAATCCTAAGCTTAATACAGTCTTTTAGGCTTGTCAAGGGGTCATAGACTTAGAATATTTTAGCTAAGTACTCAGACTTAGTGTCATTTTAGCCTATGAGGTTGGCAATCTTATTTCGCGACCTTTACTTCCATTAAATGTTGATGTTTAGGATGATTCATGATCAAGGAGGTCCATAGGTGTTCCCAGATGACTTTTGGATTTTTTGGACCTCGTTTGAAATATGTTTGAGTGCCCAAAATAGTAGGTCGACGTGATCTCGGTGCGTTGCGTCGACCATTGCATTGATGGATCATTTTCCCCAGCTTCAGTGCAAATTCCAGTGAACAAATTCAAACTTGGCGAGACGCGTTGGCTATCACGTCGATGCCATTAACGCGGTGTGTCGACCTGCGCATTGGTAACCCAGTGTTCAATCATTAAAAGACCTCATTCTTAGGGTTATTTGGATCTTTTTCCCTCGACCCTCAGCCCCTAAAACACAAAAGTAAACACCTTATAGAGCAAATACAGTCATTCTTTCTCAAAATCTCTCAAGAACAAAACCCAAGAAGCTTCAATTTCAAATTAAGGGCACAAGATTCCACCATAAACTTTCAAAAATGCTTCAACAAAGGTATGCGAAGGGTTCATCCAAGGTTTCCTTCCACCCTTGGAGTCCAAGAATCTCTTTTGAACTTCAAGTAATTGATTTTATGATTTTCATGTTGGGAATTAAAGTGTGTCCAAGATTGTTATTTGGATTAAGTTCGTAATTCATGATTATATATATATATATATATATATATATATATTTCATGTGAAATTGATCATTATGTGTGTAGATTCATATGAATCCACGATAAACCCTTGAATTGTGAAATTAGAGTTAAATTATGATGCTCATTTGTTGTTCAATACTATGTGCGTATACTGTGCTCACCAAGTGCTTAATAAATTGTCCATGTGAACTATTAAGAGAATGAAATCATGTCAAGTTAGCATATGTGCAAGTTATATTATGCAAGTGTTTGTCAAAATACCCCAATGAATGAATCATGATCAAGTACTTAGGTTATATGCTTCAAGTTGTGCCATGTCTCTTAATTTATGCTATTGAGTCCTGGGGTTACTTGTACCCGAAAATTTACCTGATTACCTAGAGCCATGGTCAGTCATAGAACAGTATCAGTCACGACACGATAAGTAGTACTCTCAGTCAGTTACAGAACTTAGGAAAACTCAGTAGAATCAATATTAGTCCAGTCTAATTCAGTATCCAATTCAGACCTTATAAACTCAGTCAGCTAACAGGATTCAGTAGTATTCTGTCAGTCAACGGAACTCAGTGAACTCAGTTCAGTCCAGCTAAATAGTAATCTTAGTAATCGTTCAGTCTAGCCTAGTATAGACTAGAAATCAGTTTAGTGTCTATTCAGTTGGGAGTAGGATTCAGCATCGAGTTAGCCCAGGGATGGGGGCATTCCTGTCAGCAAAGGGTTTGACCCTTAGAAGCAATCCTTGTGTTACAGAACTACGTAGCCAGTATAGGTTGAGGTATCTTCCTGCCAAACATTATGAGGGTTGATACTTCCCATTCGAGTTATCCTGCCAATAAGGGTTGATGAAAGAGCTTCCTGTTAGAGAGGGTTAACTTACAGTTTGTCCTTAACGGTGGCACGGTATTGACACCCTTCCAACTGGAGTTACAGGTTGGACCCCAAATTAGTTAGAAAGGGGCATGTCGGTTAGATGATTACCTCCCACAGTTTCAGTTTCAGATTCAATCTGAGAATAGAACTCAGTCCAGTTTTATAGATTCAGGACTATCAGATATAGTCGCTTAACTCAGCTCAGTACGGAACTCAGTATAGTTTCTCAAAATTTAGGACTGTTAGATACAGTCATCTAGTTATCAGTTATACATTATCAGTTATCTAGTTAATTAGTTGATCAGTATTCGAACCCAGTGTTCTGTGTTATCATGATTTCAGTTACAGTATACGTATTCATGCATGTACTCTTATTCAGTCATACTCTTGTTATTATTTTAGTATTGCTCATGCATATGAACCCATGTATTTTAGCCTACTTCACTGAGCATACCAGTACATTCAAAGTACTTATGTATGCTTTTTTTTGCGCTATGATGTCTTATATCATAGGTTCCAATGCACAGACTCCAGAGCAACCTTAGCAGTTCAGATTCTCAGCATTCAGAGTAGTGGTGTGTCCTCATAGTTTGAGGACATACTTATTATTTATAGTTTTCAATTTATTTCAGTAGATAGAGTTAGTTGGGGACTTTTCCCATCAACTCAGTAGTTTAGGCAGTTTAGAGGCTTCCCAGACCAGAGCAATTTCCGACAGTTATTCAGTTTTTCAGTATTTTATTCAGTTTTGGTATTATGTTACGCCTTTAGTATTGTTCAGTATAATTCAGATTTGAACCTCATGGCTAGTTTCCACCAATTTCGGCATATTATTCAGTATTATTATTCAGTTATTGCAGCAGATACCAGTCATGGATTAGCTAGTGGTCCTTCGGGATTGTTAGCACCATGCAGCGTTTGGGTTATAGACTCGGGGCATTACATAAATATATCGATTGTTCTTCTCGATCCATTCATCTTGACAATCCACCCCTATTGTTATTGATCCCTCCATTAATGGTACTAAACACATTTGTTAAAAAGGTTAATAATGATATTCTAATAAAATTAATAATGATAGCATAGTATATACAACAACAAAACAAAATTATATACACTACACTATCATTATTAATATTGCAACAGATGAGACATCTGTTGAATTAAGTTTTAGGTTTTTATCACAGAATAGTAACATAAATCCCAACAGATGATCATCTGTTGTAATAGGTGACTCATCCATTGCATCAGATTATCCATCTATTGGGATTGATGTTATAGTACTATAAAACCTGAAGTTGATTCTAATAAATAAGTCATTTGTTGTAATTAGTGATTAATCTGTTGCAATAGATAAGTGATCTATTGTAATAGATAAATCACCTGCTGGGATTCATGTTATAGCACTATAGAACCTAAAGTTTATTCGAACAAATGAAGTCATCTATTACAACATATGGATAATCTGTTGGAACAGATGACTCACCTGTTGTAATAGATGACTCATCCGTTAGAATCAGCTTTAGGTTCTATAGTACTCGAACATCAACCCCAATATATGATTTATTTATTGCAATAGGAAAGTAATCTATTATAACAAATAAGTGAACTATATCAACAGATAACTCACCTATTGAGATTCATGCTATAGTACTATAGAACCTGAAGCTGATTCCAGTAGATGTGTTATTTGTTGCAACAGGTGAGTCATCTGTTTCAACAGATTATTCATATGTTGCAATAGATGACTCATCTATTGGAATCATCTTTATGTTGTATAGTGTTATAACATGAATCCCAACATATGAGTCATCTATTGTAATAGATGGATTCTTTATTGCATAGGTGACTCACCTATTGCAATAAATGACTCATCTGTTGGAATCAACTTCATGTTCTATTGCAATAGGTAAGTCACCTATTGCAACAGATGACCCATATGTTGGATTCATGTTACATCACTATAGAAATTGTAACATGAATCCAACAGATGAGTCATATGTTGCAACGGATGACTCATCTGTGAAAACAGATTACTCACTATTACAACAAATGACTCATATGTTTGATTCGTGTTCAGGTTCTATCCATTGTTAAAAAATCTGTAGTAGCAATGTACCCAAATGAGAAATTCAACTAAAACTCACAATTTTACCTACCAAAATCACCTAATGAAATAATGCCCAAGCAATATACGAACAAAATTTGATCTAAAAATTTGGTCAAATAGCAATAGTAGCGGTAATAACAACAACAATAGTCAACAAAAAGAGGATGATGATGATGAACAAGAAGAGATCATAATGAAGAAAAAGTAGATGATGATACTGAAGAATAAGATGATTAAACAAAGTAGAACAACAATGAACAACAATAAATGTAAAGAGAGAGAAAACAACAATAAGTGCGAAGAGAAAGAAACACACATTTTTCCCTCCATTTTTAGTTATATTAGGGTTTACATTGGATCAAAGTGTAAATTAAAAAATTTGTGAGTTATTCACAAACTTTCTTAATCCATAGTTAAATAATTGTCACCTACACTCAATTATTAAAATTTGAGTCAGCTCCACTTCATTTTAAAACCCTTTTGTCACCTATAATTCAAAATCGGTTAATTAGGCTTTGGACAATGTAACTTCTTTTAACTTTAAATAATCAAATAGTTCTCTTCTTGGTATACATCCATGGTAGTGCCTCAATAGTAGAATCAACCATTTCAACCAATTATGATAATTACCTTCACTTTCTGGAAGCTGAAGCCAATTTATTTGTTGCATCCATCGATTACAGATGAACCCCTGAACACCCATTACCTGTTTTATAATGATACATGGACTGTCTTGAAATAGGTTTCCAGTATTGATGCCACCAAGGACCTATGGTTCAAATTTCACGCAGATAACTTCAGAAATAGTTTCTTTTATTTCATGTAGGGCTGTCAAAGGGGCAGATTGGGTTGATATTAAAGATATTAAATGGTTTGAATTGGATATTGGGTTGGTTCATGACCTAACCAAAATTACTTTAGGTTAATATAGGCTAAAAATCGAGTTGGGTCTTGGCCCACACAATTTTATCCGCTTATTCTAAAAAATATTAACATATTGATACTTACCATTTTTTCCTCCATTTTTAGTTATATTAGGGCTTACATTGGATCAAAGTGTAAATTAAAAAACTTGTGGGCTATTCTCAAACTTTCTTAATACATAATTAAATAATTTTCACCTCCACTTCTTTTTAAAACCTTTTTGTCACCTATAATTCAAAACCCCTTAATTGGACCTTTGGACAATATAATTTCTTTTAACTGAAAATAACTAAAAAGTTCTCTTCTTGGTATACCACCAAGGACATATGGCTCACATTTCACGCAGATAACTTTAGAAATAGTTTCTTTTATCTCATGTAGGGGTGTCACATGGGCGGATTGGGTTGAGATTGAAGATGTTAAATTGGTTGAATTAGATATTGGGTTGGGTCATGATCTGCCCAAATTTACTTTGGGTTTAAAGTGGCTAAAAATCATGTTGGGTCTTGACCCGCTCAATTTAATCCACTTAGTCTAAAAAAATTAACATATTGATACTTACCATTTTTTTCCTCCATTTTATTTATATTAGGGTTTACATTAGATCAAAGTGTAAATTAAAAAACTGGTGGGCAATTCTCAAACTTTCTTAATCCATAATTAAATAATTATCACCTATACTCAATTATTAAAACTTGAGTCACCTCTACTTCTTTTTAAAACCTTTTTGTCAACTATAATTCAAAACCCCTTAATTGGGTCTTTGGACAATGTAACTTCTTTTAACCGAAAATAACCAAAGAGCTCTTCTTAGTATACATCGATGGCGGTGCCTTAGTAGTAGAATCAACCACTTCAACCAATTATGATAATTACCTTCACTTTTTAGAAGCTGAAGCTAATTTGTTTGTTGCATCTGTCGATTACAGACAAACCCCTAAACACACACTTTTCATCCTTTTCAGACTTCATTTGGCGAGGAAATGGTTTGAATTTCTTAAAATTACAATGACAATAACAACAACATACCAAGTGTATTCCCACCTAGTAGGGTTTGGGGAGGGTAGAGTGTACGCAGACCATACCACTACCTCAAGAGAAGTAGAGAGGCTGTTTCCGATAGACCCCCGGCTTAGGACCAATAACAGTATAACCAATATAAAAAGTAAGCGTATATAAACTAGTATGGTACACAAAACAGACTAACAGTATAACAAACACAAAAGATAAGTGAATAATAAACTAGTACGGGATGCAAAAAAGCCAACACCACTAGCCCCAAAAACTACAGCCGCAATACTACGAACCAGAAACTCCATACCCAAAGGAGCACTCCCCTATTACTACCACCGTTCTCTCACCCCCTAACCCTCTACCTTAATATGCATCCTCCACACTTTTCTATCAAGGGTCATGTCCTCTGTAAGCTGTAATTTCTCCATATCATGCCTAATCACCTCCCTCCAATATTTCTTTGGTCTACCTCTGGCCTGCCTAAAACCATCCATAGCCAGAGTCTCATACCTCCATACTGGAGCATCAGGGCCCCTCCTTATCACATGCCCGAACCAACGTAGCCTTACTTCTCACAACTTATCCTCGATCGAGGCAACTCCCACCTTCTCTCGAATAATCTCATTCCTTACCCTATCTTTCCTGGTATGTCCACACATCCATTGCAACATTTTCATCTCTGCCACCTTCTCCTTTGGATGTGGGAGTTCTTAACTGGCCAACACTCCACTCCATACAACATAGTCGTTCGGACTACCACTCTGTAGAACTTACCTTTAAGCTTTGGGGGCACCTTCTTATCATAAAGGACTCCCTAAGTGAGCCTCCACTTCAAACACCCTGCCCCAATACGATGCGTGACATCCTCATCAATCTCACCATTACCTTGAATTATGGACCCCAGATACTTGAAACTCTCCCTTTTCTGGATGGCCTGAGAGTCTAGCTTCACAACCACTCCATCTTCTTACGACATATCACTAAACTTACACTCCAAGTACTCCATCTTAGTTCTACTTAACCGAAAACCTTTAGATTCAAGCGTCTGTCTCAAAATCTCCAACTTATCATTAACTCCACCCCAAGTCTCATCGATCAAAACCACACCATCTTCAAATAACATACACCAAGGCACCTTCCCTTAAATATGTCGCATCAAAACATCCATCACCAAGGCAAATGGAAATGGGCTAAGAGTCGATCCCAGGTGCAACCCTATCAAAATTGTGAAGTGCTCTGAATCTCCACCTACCATCCTCACACAAGTCTTCGCACCATCATACATATCCTGAATCGACCTAGTGTATGGCACGAGCACCTCTCTATCCTCCAAGAACCTCCATAGAATCTCCCTGGGAACTCTGCCATATGCCTTCTCTAGATCAATAAACACCATGTGCAAATCCTTCTTCCTCTCTCGAAACTGCTCCACTATTCTTCTCATAAGATGAATGGCCTCAGTGGTTGAGTGACCAGGCATGAAACTGAACTGATTCTCAGAGATCGCCACGATCCTCCTCATCCTCAACTCTACCACCCTTTCCCAAACCTTCATAGTATGACTCAACAACTTAATACCTCTATAGTTGTTACAACTCTAAAGGTCTCCCTTGTTTTTATACACTGGAATCATCGTTCTCTACCTCCACACTTCAGGCATCTTAGCATATCTAAAAATAATGTTAAACAACCTTGTCAACCACTCCAGACCTGCCCTGCTAGTGCTCTTCCAAATATCTACTGGAATCTCGTCTGACCCCGTCTCCCTACCCCACCGCATCCTACGAATAGCTCCCTTGACCTCCTCAACCTCAATATGCCTACAAGAACTATAATCATGACCCTTCTCAGATATCTCTAAGTTTTCCAACATAGCACCTTTGTCCCCGTCGTCGTTCAAAATTTTATGAAAATATGACTGCCACCTCTCTCTAATAAGGGCATCCTCAACAAACACTATACCATATTCTCTTTTGATGCACTTAAACATCCTATAAAACTTCTTATCTCCATCTTTCTCCTCTAAAGCCGCATATAAACTCTCAAAAGTTGTTGTCTTAGACGTCATAACCGCTAACTTAGCCTCTCTTCTTGCTACCTTATACTCTTCCTTATTCTTCTGCCTTTCCTTATCATATTTTCTCCCAACCAACTTAGCATAAGCCACCTTCTTAGACTCCACCTTTTTCTTGACCTCTTCATTCCACCACCAGTCTCCTCGATGTTTGTCAAATCAACCTCTCGAGACACCCAACACTTCTCTAGTGGTCTCCCTAATGCAACTAGCAGTCATCTCCCACATATTATACACACCCCCTCTACTCTCCCAAGCCTCCCTACTCTTCTACTTTTCTTCCATCTCCAAGAACTATCCAAAGTCAAGCTACCCCACTTAATCTTGGGTCGTGCCTCGCCACTTCTCTTCTTTTTTACCTTATTGATAACCAAGTCCATCACCAAAAACCTATGTTGAGTCGAGATATTCTCGCTAGGTATGACTTTACAGTCTTTACATAGTGCTCTATCCCATTTTCTAAGAAGCGAAAAGTCTATTTGAGTCTTGGCCACTGAACTACGAAATGTAATAAGGTGATTCTTCTTCTTCAGAAAGCTCAAATTTTCTATCCATAACCCAAAAGACCTAGAAAAATCCAACAGAGAAGCTCCTCATTCATTCCACTCACCAAAACTGAAACTGCCATGCATATCATCATACCTTCTCGACAAAGACCCAATATGCCCATTGAAATCCTCTCCCACAAAAAGCTTCTCAGTGCTCGGGATGCTCCTCACCACCTCATCTAAAACCTCCTAGAATTCCTTATTCTCCTCTTCGTCCAAACCTACTTGCGGGGTGTAGGCACTAATAACGTTCACCGTAGACCCTCCCATGACCAACTTAATAGACATCAGTCTATCACTAACTCTCTTTACCTCTACCACCTGCTCCCTAAGATCTTAATCTACTAATATACCTACCCCATTTCTATGTCTCACGCTACCCGAGTACTACAACTTATGTCTATCCACATCTCTCGCTTTAGTGCCTACCCATTTAGTTTCCTAAACACACGCTATACTAACCTTTCTCTTTCTAAGAATCTTTACCAGCTCTATAGACTTACCCTGCCAAGTACCGATGTTCTAAGACACAACTCACAACCTAGAAGCTCTCTTATCCCGTCTAACCTTACTACCCCTAGCCCCTAACCCCAAACTCGATCCTAGACCCAACCCAAACCCAACCACCCAAACCCCAACCCAGACCCAACACCTTCTAACCCTGACCCCGACCCAGACCTATGACATGCCCCTAGTCTACCATCGGCAATCATAGCCACAATGCAACAAGGGGGGTTCAAGATAAGGTAAAAGGGCACACTAGTTAAAATGAAGTCAATAAAAGAGCTAGGGGCACTGACAACAATCTATAATAGATAGAGAGCAACAAAACCAATAATATAACGCAAATTTTGATAAACAATAGTCAATAGCAGGAACTAATACTACCATAATTAATATATATGCTAGTACATCAAGTAACAGTAATTAGACAAGGCAACAGACTCCAAAACTACTAAGAACAATAAAAAGATTCACACGTAAAACACTATTACAAAGTAACCAATCAACAAGAAATTTGACATCCACAACTAGATAATCAGCCAAGACGCTACAAAATAGGAATCCCAACAAGAATAGTGTAGAACACTACCAGTAGTAGACCCTAAAAATCAAGAAACCTATACACAACTAGAGAAGATGGATCGCGTGCACCTGATCGAAGTTGGGTTGTGTCCGTATACTTGGTTGAGTCACTGGATTCTGAAAATTTGCAGTAGAAATTGGTCACCAAAATAGTATCGTCGGGATAGTGTCACCGGAATAGTGTTGCCGAAATAGTATTCCTGACACCTGAATGTCGTCGGGTAGTCTCTGGAGTGTCTTCTGAGCAAAGTACGGTGCTTCCCACTTACACCATCTCCAGAGTCAAGCCAGTGGAAACCCTAGTGCTGCCGGCAATAGCAATGCCGAGAAAGGGAATCGGGGAAGGGAGAGAGAAGGGGATAGAGAGAGAACTCTGGAGAGAGAGAATGGGGGGAGAAAGGGAGTAACCCTGACCTATTTCTGGCACGTCTACGTCATCGTTGGCATCGGATTCATCCGGTCAGGCCAAGACGAATTCGCCAAAAAAAATCGTCGGAGAGAGCCCCAAGTATACCGTGTTAAAGCAGATTCGCCGGAAAATCGTGCTCCACGACCTTTGAGTTTCACCCCTATTTTTGTATAATTAATTGCACATTTTTGACTTCCTTAAAACTATTTCAAAATATTCAACAAAAATTTAAAATAATTTTAAAAAGTTCACCGAGTCGCCCCTTGATTTTTTATAAAAAAAAATCAAGAAAAACTTAAATGAGTTTCAAAGGTTCAAAAATAGAAATAAACCTTTAAAACTAGAGAATTTAGGTAAGGGTTCAATTAACACCCGAAAAAGGTTTTTAAGGCACTTAGGAGCGTCTGTTTATATCAGTTTACCAAAAGTACTAACCTAACTAACTAAAAGTGGCTAAATTTTCCAAAGACTTAATTTTATAGGAAATACTAACATTATTTATTTAAACATTTAAAATTGTATTTATTTATGCAATGAGAAAACATTCTAGTTGAATTAAACTAAGTTGCAATTTGTTTCAAATTTAAGAGGAAAATAACTTTTGTTTTCGTGGAGGTTTAACATACGTGATCATACAAGACTACACAACATCAAAGCCGCAGACAAATCATTAGGATGAAGATAGGCCATCGTATAGTGCTATTTCGATCGAAAGGAAACTCACTTGATATGAAGAAAGATTGTTAAGAATTTTATTTTCATGAACTATTTTAGTCATCGAGCAATCAATTACAACGAGATAAAGACTCTTGAAATTATCAAAAGACCATTTTTCACACTTAAGGTAATATTCAACTATCAAACACATACTACATCAGCAACATCAATATATCGATTCAATTATATCAAAATGATGACTCAGGGAGGAGAAAAGAAAAAAATAAAGAAAGTCATACAATTTTCATCGCAAACAGCCTATGGCCTTTAAGGTCATCTACAATATATAATCCCACCAACACAAGGAAACATAAATCAAACTATCATACATGCAAAAATCAAGAGACAAAAAGAAAAGAAAAATGGAAGTTTTACCTTTTTAGGGGAAGCAAACGGGACAACGAGCTTAGCCCGATGGAACTCCCACCATAAGATATTATGTTTGTTTCTCTAGATATTATGATTCTAACTCGTTGTAGTTCAAGTTTTCATCAAAATTGAGTTTTTGGACTCTCCAAGAAATTTGGTTACGTGATGTTAGAAGCATGCGCCTCCTAAACCTCCAAGTTTTCCCTAAAATTCTCCTCACATTCAACAATAAGAGGGAGGGGTTTATAAAAAAAACCAAAATCCTACTTCTTGATTGTTTTGGTGATGTGGGATAAAAAATTCAAGGGTATTTTTGGAAAACTACAATGAAAGATTGGCTGATGTTTTGCCGGTTAACGACATTGGTTGTTGACCGTTTAGTCGTCGTTGTTGTTTGTTGTTGATACTGTTGTATTATAGCTAGCTGTCGCAATTGGAGTTGTTGTTGTGGTAGATTTATTGGTGCATTGAACTTGTGGTTGTTGTACAATATTTATGTTGAAGTTCTCTGTTTGATATTGTTGTTGTTAATTGGGTAGGAGAAATAAAGGTAGACCGGGTCGCGGGTCAATTGTATGGGTCCCCGGTCTGTTTGGTTAATGGGCTGGTGGGATTGGGAGAAGTTAGGAGACATGAGTTGGGCCAGTATGGGTATTGGGCTGGTAATTATTGTTGCTTTTTTGAAGTGGGTTGGACAGGTCATGTATTATTGGGCTCGTGTTGTTAGGGTTATGGGCTAGGTCAGGTCAACTTTTTAAAAGGGAAATTAGGGTTTAAATTAGTTAGAATTTAGGACTACTTTATTTAATAAATAATACTAAATTATAATTTCAGTCAACTTTATTTAAATTTAAATCATATCGAAGAATGAATTGGTCAATTGTATCGCAATTGTGACCAAATTTATTTCAATTATAATCAAATTCAATAAATCAAATAAAATTATAATAAAATTTGATATGAATTATCAATTGTTTTAACTCGGAACTTCTTGGTTTACCAAAATCAAACAAATATTTTTTCAAATAATTTTTTCTTGCAAGTAAATTATATTTAAATCAATATTTTCCCTTTGAATTAATTTTAGAGACAACCCTTTATGAACATCAAATTTTCAATAAAATAATAATAATTTTTTAAGTAACAAAATTATATAATCTTGTATATACAAATGCGAGAATATATAATCGCTACTTAAACTGATAAAAATACCTAGGAAATATGTTGAAACTTTCTTTTCAAGTAAGATAAATGTTTTAACTTTGTTTAAAACCAAAGAAACTCAAAATTAAACTCAGTCGTGGAGGACAAAAATTAGGTGTCAACAACTGCCCCTCCCATTGGGTCGGGTTAATGCAAGCAACCCTGGGCAAAGGGAGTTTGGCGTTCCTAATTTTGTCTGACCACAAATCTGTTACCCAAAAGGGTTGATTTTTGCATGAGTTTTATGGAGTTATGGTTGGACCACTGTATAGGGTTTCCTACATATCTCAGGTTACATGAGAATTCAGGCCACTTATAGTTCATAAATCTTGATTTCAAAGCACGATTTTCAAAGAATTCACAAGCCATTTCGAATTTTAGTAAAACTGAAGAGCTGTGGAATAAGAGAATTGGGGGAAGGTTGGAATACAGTCGATTGTTCTACATAGAGACCAGCCTACAAATCCCAGTGATTCAGGAAATCAGATTGTTTGTAGTTTGACTCAATTGATAGAAAAGAGAGTTTTTTATTTTAGATAATCTTTAGCTCAGGATGAGTACTAAGTTATTTGAGCTTATGTAAAAGAGGCTTGTAACCTATTAACCATGAATATGGGATCCTTCACATCCATATATAAGAGTTTACTTATACATAATTTCCAAAACTCTAAGTGCGTTATCACTCGAATTTGAAGGAAAAAAAAGGTTACTTCTAGTATGAGTTTAGAAGTATCCTAAAAGTGAAACTGAAACTAGAATATCTCAAAATAACCCTCATGCCTTCTAATAGTAATGTGTTTTAATGGTGGTGGAAGTCTTCCTTTATCTCGCATCCAAAGAGTTTGATATTCCTCTTCGAACTATGCCCCAGTTCACTGCTAAGAAAAAGTTCTATGTTGTGTTGTGTCCTTATTGGAGTCGTTCACACCTGTGGTTTTAATTTGAGAATTTCATCCTTTTGGATGCTCTCGACGACAACTCAAACAAATGGTTAGTTATAAATGTAGCATTACACAAACATAATTTGGTGCAAACCTATTTTAACATGCTATGCTGAAATAGTTAAATCAATTTGGACAACCACTTTGAATGAAGTGACGGGCCAACACATCTCATTGAAAGGCGGACAACCTATTTTGAATGTAACATGCCACCTTGGAAGAGGTGACAGCCCAACATGTCTCATTGAAAATGTAATGTGTCACTTGAACATTGGTGATGACCCAATGTGTCTCATTAAAAGGCAGACGACCAATACTGCAAATAATATGTCACTTTGAATAGAGTGACGATCCAACGTGTCCTGTTGAAAGGTGGATGACCTATTTTGAATGTAATACACCACTTGAATGGGGGGATGGTTCAACATGTAACATTGAAAGCTGAACGACCAATATTAAATATAATATGTCACTTGAATGGGGTGGCAACCCAATGTGTCTCATTAAAAGGTGGACGACCTATCCTGAATATACTGTGTCACTTTGAAAGGGGTGATGGACCAATGTGTCTTATTGAAAGGCAAATGACCCATTTTTAATGTAGCGTGTCACTTTGAATGGGGTGATGGCCCAATGTGTCTCATTGAAAGGAGGATGACCCATCTTGAATGTAACATGTCACTTTGAATAGGGTGATGGCCCAATGTATCTTGTTGAAAGGCGGATGACCTATCTTGAATGTGAATTGTCACTTTGAACAAGGTGATGGCTTAATTGTCTCATTGAAAGGTGGGTGACCTATCTTGAATATAACGTGCCACTTTGAATGAGGTGACGACCTAACGTATCCCCTTCAAAGACAGACAACCTATCTTGCATGTAATGCTTCACTTTGAACGGGGTGTTGATCCAGTGTGTCTCATTGAAAATTGGACATCCTATCTTGAATATAACATGTCACTTTGAATGGGGTGGCAGTCCAAATATAATAAGATTTTTTCTTTAGAAATGGAGGTTGAACCAAATAAGATGTGCCCTTTTGAAAGGATGGATGACCCAAATATAATGAACTTTATCTTTGAATCGGGGATTATTTAAAAGACTTGTGCATATCCTGAGATTTTGTATTGGATCCTCAAACATTGAGAAGATACTTTTGCATTATTTCTTAGAGGCGATCTTTCATAACGTCACCTGTATAACTTAACAACACTCATTAATATACAATAATTTGTTATAACTAAGTCTGGATTGTAACATAAGATAGAGTTTAAAGATAAAGATGGAGTTGTTTGACTCATGATGAGTAGAGATAGTAGTTCGGATAATATCTCCATATCTTCATTGTTATGCCCAATCATTTTCAAATAAAATCAGAGAAAGTGTTAGATATCGTAATAAAGTAATAGAAACATAAATCAAGAGGAAAATATAGGAGAGAAGTTGTCTGGATTATTATAGTAAGACCACAGTGGTTCTGATAATGCCCTTTGTCATGCTTAACTATGTCCATATTGTGACTTCGCTATTCCTTCTTCCAAAGAAAAATTCTTAGCTTTGAGAGACTGGCTGCGTTGGTATTGTCTTTCTCTCCTGGTGCACCTTGTTGATCATTGATTTGCAAATTTTTTTGATCTTAAAGTATGACTTCTGTGGAGTATGGAATTTTTTAGATCTTCTCAAAAAATCTGCCCTAGTGTAAAATGCAAAGTACTTGAGTTGTTTCTGATGTAGAGTACTTTAAGCATAGAGAACTTCAAAAATTATGCAACAAATCAGCTTCAATGACATTTGATTTTTAACATTGTAGCCAATGTCAAAGTCTGTGAAATTTTTGAGACCTTCTCAAAAATTTCTTCCCCAATTACATGCTTTAATGTCATCTTCATTCAACTTGGGAAAGGATCCTTTGATGATTTTTTAAGATCTTCTAAAAAATTTTGTCGTCTTTTCTATGAAAATATTACGGGAAATATGACCGAGATAGTGTGGCACCAACATATTCCATTGAGGTAGGAAAGGTAGTTCCAATATAAGATGAAAAGATAATTCTTCTAAAGGATTGAATGAAGCCGACATAGGCTGCCTGCGTATCCCATTCTTGGGAATTCAGGTCAAACATAGTTCATACATACAATGAAAGGATAAGTTTTCTAAGAGGTTGACCGAAGCCGACATAGGTAGCCTACGTATCCCTTTTTGGGAATTCAGTTCAAACGTAGTTCATACATACAAAAAGTATATTTGATACTTTTGATAACGTGACCGAAGCCAATACAGGTTGCCTACGTATTCCACAAGGGAAATTAAGTCAAACGTAGTTCGTTGCAATTAAAAGAGTACAATTACAAGGAAGTCAAACCATAAAGTCCAATTACAAGAAAATAAAGTAACAAAATGTAATTACAAGGAAATAAAATGAGAAAGTACGATTACAAGGAAAGGAAACACTAACTTTTAAATACAGGATAGAAGGACGCCAAAAGTGCATCTTTTGAGAGGAATTCATGCTTTTAATGATTGATGATTCCAATGAATACTTCTTGTGATTGGGCAATGGGTTTTTGTTAACATTAGCTAGAGCTTCTTCAAGCGCTATCACCTTGTTGTCAATCAGATCCTGAATTTTGTGCTTGAGAGTGATACATTTCTCTGTATCATGTCCTGCAACTCCAGAGTAGTAAGAACATTGCTTTCTTGGATCACACCAATTAGTAGAAGTGTTCACAGACTTTGCTTCCATTGTATGAAGTAGTTTTGCATCTTTCAACCTTTCAAAAAAATGAGTAAGAGATTCCGCCAACAGCGTGAAAATTCTGGGAGGCTTCTTTTCATGATTGGCATGAGAAGCATTATTTTGATAGTTTTGTGGTAGAGGTTGAGCATGATCTGTTGCTTGTGCATTGAAGATTGAATAGTGATCATGTCGAGCATTGGGTTGATATCGAGGAGGTTGCTTGTAGCTAGAAGGGTTTTCTTGAGTCATCACTCTCATTACTTCCTTCTCTTTCTTCTTTCGAATTTCGAAAGAGACAATCTAGAAGCCCTTATGAGTTGATTGAAGCTTTGTCAAATTTATTATCTGTACTGTCTTCAGGACATCCTCAATCATTTCTCCAGTCTTGAAAATTTTAATAAATATTTTTCCAGCCATTGTTACCATGCGATCAAAATATTCTGGATTTAGTGCATGGATAAAGTAACTAATCATCTCAGTTTCTTCCATAGGGGGTGTAATACCCAATACTTTTTCCTAGCTTAAAATCGTCTCAAGAATGTTAGAATCTTTTTTTGAAAGATGAATCCACTTTTGTACATATTGTATTTTTAAGATTTTCACTTTTTTTCATGTGGGAAATTGAATTAGCTTTCTAACGATACCAATTTTATCAAAATCCAAATTCGGAGGAGAAAGTTATGGCCAAAATATAGAAGGCAGTAAAAACCGCCCAGGTGCGACGGTGAGGCCGACGGACCATCGGACTAGCGATCGACCGTCGCCCATGACCGTCACAAGGGAAATAGTGAGGCCACTTTCTGGATAAGGTATGACGGGCAGGTTGACGAACCGTCGAACTTATGACGGACCGTCGCCTAGGCCGTCGCTACTTAGGCAGTAATCCCTTTTCTTGGTCCATGTACGACGGTCGAAATGACGGGCCGTCGCCCTAGCGATGAATACGAGCCATCGCAGGTCCTGATTCAGCAAATTAAAGCAATTTTAAAAGGGGCTTTTTGGTCTTTTACCACCCGTTTATATACCCAATTATATCCGACCAAAGCTCAAAAATTCATTATTCTTTCACAACAACAAAAGTAGGGTTTTTCTCTAACATTAATCTCCAAGAACAAAATCCAGATCTTCTTCAAGAACTAAGAGATTCAAATTCTCCAAGTTCAAGAATTTCAAGAAAAACTCAACCCAGGTATGCAAAGTGTTCATTCATGACCTCCTTCTGTCCATGAAGCCCAAGAATCTCTTATCAAAGTTTAAGTTTATGGATTTTCTTTATGAATTTCATGATTGGGCTGCTCTTTTTCATGTTGATAATGTGTAATTGAATTCTATTCTATGCTGGGGGATAAATTTTATGTGGATTTGATTAGTATAGAGGTAGATTCATGTAAACCTATGATTCAACCCTTGAATAATGAAATTAGAATTGAATCATGATGTTTAATTGTTGTATAACGTTGTTTACACATACTATGCCTACCATGTGTTTGTTTAAATGCCTAGATGAAGGAAAATTCCCAACTAGCATGATATCATGAAATCCCCATGTATGTACAAGTTTATGCAGATCACATGTTTGATGAAATGCTTCAATAAATGCATTATGGATTATGATGTTAGTGATGTGTTCAAGTAGGTCATGCTTTGTCAGTTTCCTTCTAACGAGTCCTGGGGGTACTTGTACCCAAAATATTAGTTGTGTGCCTAGAGCCATGTCATGTTTCCACAATACTCTCAGTCAAGCTATGATCGTTAGACTTTAGAAAGTCTTATGACTCAGGAAATCTCCATGTTCTCATGAACTCAGTTATTCCTCAGATATCAATAGTATTCCGTCAGTCAATAGAAGTCAGTAACTCAGTACATGTTCAGTTCAGTAAATCGTGTTCAGTGTATATTCAGATGGGTGTAGAAATTAGCACCGAGCGAACCCAAGGATGGGAACTCACCTGTTATATGAGGTTGTGATTCTTAAAAGTAATCCTTGCATTCTAGAACTATATAGCCAGCATAGGTTGAGACATCATAGCCTGCTATATGAGGGTAGATGTGGTGGCTTATCCTTCTATATGAGGGTTCGCACCGTTCTCACTAGAGTTACCTGTTATATTAGGGTCACTCACATATTGTCCTTACTAGTGGTGCGGTATTGACATCCTTCCAATCAGGGCATAAATTAGACCCTAATCCAGCTATAATGTGTCATTTAGGGCATGTTAGTTATATGAATACCTCCCACAGTCTCAGTATCAGTCTCAGTTAAAAAAACCAGATAGTTCTTTAGAATTCAGGACTGTCAGATACAGCCAACTCAGATACAGTACGAAACTCAGCTAGTTCCATCATATTCAGGACTGTCAGATTCAGTCACTCATGTTATCAGTTATCAGAATTCAGTCATTAGTCATGTTAGTCATCAGCATACTCTTGTTATCACGATTTCAGATATAGTTACTATGTATGCATAAATGTATTCTCACGTTCATATTAGTTAGTTAGCCATTATTTTTCATGCATATGAACCCCATGCATTTAGCTTACCTCACATGCATACTAGTACATTCAAAGTACTGACGCATTTATGCTATGGTTTCTTATACCATAGGTTCAGAGACACGAGCTCCAGAGCATCAGTAGATTCCAGATATCAGCAGTCAGAGTTAGCAGTGAGTCCTCATCCTTCGAGGACATGATTATTTCTCTATTATCTCATTAATTAGTTTATTAGTTGGAGTTAGTTGGGGACATGTCCCATCAACTCCTTACTTAGATAGTTCAGTCAGCTAGAGGCTTTCCAGACTATTATGTTCAGACAGTTATTTTAGTTGTTTTGGGTATTTCATACCCTATTTAGACGATATGTTTTGCTTCAGTTATGTGAACCTTATGGCCTTTCTGTTCATGTTTTTGCATTATTCAGTATATTATACAGTATACAGGTATAAATATCAGTCATGGATTAGCTTGTGGTCTTTCGGGGTCATAAGCACCATGTAACGTTTCGGGTACCAGATTTGGGGTGGTACAAACTTGGTATCAGAGCCTAAGGTTCAATAGAGTCCTAGGATATCTGAAAGTCGCATCTAGTAGAGTCTTGTACATGGGTGTGTTGTGCGCCATATTTATGTGTAGGAGGCTATAAGATGTTTTAGGAATAGTTTCCCTTCTTTCAGTATTCATGTCGTGCCAATGATCATAATCTTAATCTAATCTCTCAGTCTAGTATGTTTTTTCTCCTTATTTTAGAACATGACTCCCAAGAGAAGAACCTAGCCTGTCCAAGAAGACCCCTTGGATGAACATGTTTCTCATGCGGAGTTCAGTGTCGCATTCACTACTCTTGCTCAGTTATTTATTGATCAGAATGAACAACCAGCTATCGTTCTGGCCAATCTAGTGGCCAATTCAGCTTCAGCCAGGATTTGAGACTTCACCCGAGTGAATCCTCCATTCTTTCTTATGTCTAAGACAGATGAGGACCCTCAGGAATTCCTAGATTAGGTGCATAAGGTTACATACATAATGGGGGTTACTTCTAGTGAGAGTGTTGAGATAGCTCAGACTTGGTTCAAGAAGTGGAAGTCAGAGAGGGCAGACGATGTAGGGTTAGTTGAGTGGGAGGAGTTTTCTTCAGTGTTTCTTGATAGATTCTTTACCCTAGATCTTAGAGAAGCTAAAGTGCTAGAATTCATCAACCTCAGGTAGGGCAATATGACAGTGAAAGAGTATTCTCTTAAGTTTACTTAATTATCCAGATATGCCCCTCATGTGGTTACAGAAAGCAGGGAAATGATGAGTAAGTTTGTTTTAGGGGTGAACGATAGTGTGGTTAATGAGTGCAGATCCACCATATTGAATAGTGACATGACTTTAGCCAGGCTCATGACTCATGCTCAGTAGATAGAGGAGAAGAAGATTAAGATGAGGGAGAAGTAGAATAAGGGAGCATAGACAGGTAGTTTCAACTTTGCTCAGCCTAAGTCAGAAGGAGGAAACCGTCTCCTAAGTCATCAGTTTCAGCTCCTTCTTCAGCCAGTGCTTCAGTTCCTAAGTTTAGAGAGGGTAACAAAGATAGAGCACTAGGCTCTAAGTCCTAGGGCAGTGTTAGCAGTGCCCGCACCTATCCTCTTTGCCAGATATGTGGCAAGCACCATCAGGGTATTTGCAGAGCTGCCAGTGTTATTTGCAGAGCTGGCAGTGGTATTTGTTTTGGATGTGAAAAGACAGTGCACAGAGTCAGAGACTGTCCTCATCCAGGTACTCAAGGTCAACATAATTGCTCCTCATCTCAGTCCGGTCCCCCCAAATTAGCAGGGTGCCACCTTCAATGCTACAAGTGGGCAACGCCCAAATCGTCTCTATGCTCTTCAGTCCCAACAAGATCAGGAAAATTCTCCTGATGTGGTTACCGATACGTTACAGATCTTTCATGTGCATGTTTATTCTTTGCTAGATCCAGGAGCTTCTTTGTCTTTTGTCACTCCTTATATAGCAGTCGATTTCGGAGTCAATCCCAAAATTCTAGCAGAGCCCTTTTTAGTTTCTACCCCAGTGGGTAAAACCATCATAGCTCGGCAGGTATACAGGAACTGCCCGATTATGATATCTCAGAAAGTCACTTCAGCAGACTTAGTCGAATTAGAGATGACTGATTTTGATGTCATTCTCGACATGGATTGGCTTCATTCCTGCTATGCCATAGTTGATTGCAGAAACAGAATAGTTCAATTTTAGTTTTCGAATAAACCCGTCCTAGAGTGAAAGGGTAGTGTATCCGCTTTCAGAGGTCAACTTGTTTCCAACCTTCGGGCATGGAAAATGATATATAAAGGATTTATCTATCATCTTGTTTGAGCTAAGGACACTAGTTCCAAGACTCCCATCCTTGAATCAGTTCCAGTTGTAAATGAATAGTCAGATATTTTACCTGAAGATCTTCTGGGAATTCCTCCCAAAAGGGAAATAGACTTTGGTATTGATCTTCTTTTGGATACTCATCCTATATCTATTTCGCCATACAGAATGGCACCAGCAGAACTCAAAGAACTGAAAGAGCAATTGAAGGATCTCTTAGATAAGGGATTCATTAGACCCAGCATTTCCCCGTGGGGCGCACCAGTCTTATTCATGAGCAAGAAAGATGGTTTTCTCAGAATGTGCATTGATTACCGTTAACTCAATAAAGTCACGGTCAAGAACAAGTATACTCTTCCCAGAATCAATGAATTATTTGACCAACTTCAGGGTGCTAGCTATTTCTCTAAGATAGACCTTATATCCGTCTATCATCAGCTCAGAGTCAGAGAATGTGACATTCTGAAAATAGATTTTTGTACTCGGTATGGTCACCTCGAATTCTTTGTTATGTCATTTGGTCTTACCAATGCCCCAGCCATTTTGATGGACTTGATGAACCGTGTGTTCAAGCAGTACTTGGACATGTTCGTCATAGTTTTATAGATGATATTTTGGTATATTCCCACAGTGAGCGAGATCAAGCAGACCATCTCAAAATAGTACTTCAAACTCTCAGAGATCATCAGCTATTCGCCAAATTCATTAAATGCGAGTTTTGGCTAAGGTCAGTAGCATTCCTTGGTCATATCATTTTCGGTGATGGCATTAGAGTAGATTCTTAAAAGACCGAAGCAATAAAAAACTGGCCTCGCCCTGTCTCTCCATCAGATATTAGAAGTTTCTTGGGTTTGGATGGCTATTACGGGTGGTTTGTTGAGGGATTTTCTTCTATCGCATCCCTTATGTCCAGATTGACTCAGAAGAAAGTTAAGTTTCAGTGGTCAGATCTTTGCAAGAAGATTTTTCAGGAGTTGAAGACTCGACTCACCTCAGCTCCAATTATAGCATTACCAGATGGTTCAGATGGGTTCGTAGTGTATTGTGATGCATCCAAAGTGGGTTTAGTTTGTGTCCTTATGCAGCATGGTAAGGTCATAGCCTACGCCTCTAGACAACTTAAGCCCCATGAGAATTATCCTACTCATGATCTTGAGTTAACAACCATAGTATTTGCCTTAAATATTTGGAGTCATTACCTATTCGGTGTTCATATGATGTGTTCACAGATCATTAGAGTCTTCAGTATGTATTTTCTCAGAAAGATCTCAATCTTCATCATAGAAGGTGGTTAGAGCTCTTGAAAGATTATGACATGAGTGTCCTTTATCATTTGAGCAAGGCCAATGTAGTGGCCGACACTCTCAGTAGACTTTCCATTGGTAGTGTTGCTCATGTTGAGGACTGTAAGAAGAAGTTAACTCAGGAAGTCCATCAACTTGTGAGACTAGGCATTCGCTTAGTCTATTCTTCAGAGGGCGATATATGGGTTTAGAGTAGTTTAGAATCATCTCTAGTTTCTGAGGTGAAATAAAAGCAAGATAGAGCTCCCAATCTTGTCAAGTTGAAAGAGTCAGTTCAAAATCAGAAAATAGAGGTTTTCTCCCAAGGGGGAGATGGTGTTTTGCGTTGTCAGGGTTGTCTCTGTGTTCCAGGTATAAATGACTTAAGGCAGCGAATTCTTGCAGAAGCGCATGGTGCGTGCTACTCTATTCATCCAGGGCCACAAAGATGTACCACGACTTGCGGGAGATCTATTGGTAGAGTGGGATGAAGAGAGATATTGTAGAGTTTGTGGTTAAGTGCTCTACATGTCAGCAGGTTAAGATAGAGCATCAGAAGCCTAGTGTTCCTATGCAGGAGTTCATTATTTCTACTTGGAAGTAGGAAGAAGTGATCATGGATTTCGTGACAGTTTTACCTCGAACTCATTATCAGCATGATTCAGTTTGGGTCATCGTAGATAGAATGACCAAATCAGCCCATTTTTTTCCAGTCCATACCTCTTATTCTGCCGAGGATTACACCAAACTCTACATCAGGGAGTTGTCCAGATTGCATGGTGTTCCGCTATCTATTATCTCAGACAGAGGTACCCAGTTCATCTCTTATTTCTGGAAAGCATTCCAAAAGGGTCTTGGTACCCAAGTTCATCTTAGTACAGCCTTTCATCCTCAGATAGATGTTTAAGCTAAAAGGACCATTCAGACTTTAGAAGATATGCTAAGGGCGTGTGCAATTGATTTCAAGGGTTGGGATGAACACTTTTCTTTGATTGAGTTTGCATACAATAATAGCTATCATTCTAGTATTAAGATGGCTCCATTTGAAACTCTCTATGGTAGGAGATGTAGATCTCCAATTGGTTGGTTCGAAGTTAGTGAGGCCTCAGTCATAGGGCCTGACTTGATAATCGACGCCTTAGAAAAAGTCTAGTTGGTCAGAGAAAGACTTTGGGCTGCTCAGAGCTGATAGAAGTCTTATGCAGATGTTCATAGAAAGGATCTCAAGTTCGAGATTGGTGAATATGTCTATGTAAAGATCTCTCCCATGAAGGGAGTGAAGAGGTTCGGCAAGAAGGGAAAGCCCATTCTTCGATATGTCGGTCCCTTCAAGATTCTTAGTAGCTTTGGCAAGGTAGCTTATGAGCTAGATTTACCTTCAGATCTAGCCTCAGTTCATCCAGTCTTCCATGTCTCTTTGCTCAATAAATGTATAGGTGACCCAGCAGTTGTAGTCCCTATTCAGAGCATCGATGTTCAGAACAACCTCTTTTATGAAGATATCCCAGTTGAAATCCTAGACTATCAGACTCGTAGATTGAGGAACAAAGAATTCCCTCTAGTTAAAGCTCTTTGATAAAATCAGTCCATCGAGGGAGATACTTGGGAAGAAAAAGTATACATGCATACTGATGATAGGCGAATTTACGCGCCTATATCAATATATTTTGCCCATATTTTAGCCTAGTTTTGAGAACAAATTATATATTTCATGCACTTTTAGTCCTTTCTCCTGTAAATGAGCTAACGAACATGATTAGTAAAGTTTCAGGTATAAATGATGCAGAATTCAGCATTTTATGGCTTACTTGACGCAAAAGAAAGCTCACGAAGGAAGGGAAGGGAGTTCACACGCCTAAGGACCAAAACTGCTACATGGAAAATCTGTTCCGGGCTAAAACAGCAATTCTGAAGACTTTGGGGACTTACAGACACAAAGCTGGATTTTGACAATGATACATTAACCTAGTACAATTAGGTTATGTATTTCATTATTTTATGTGGATTATGATAATGTTACCTTAACCTAGTACATATGGGTTAAGGATTTCATTAGTCTAGTAGGATTTGGTTATTTATTTCATTAGCTTAGTAGGATTAGGAGATGCGTATTATAAATACCCTATCATGCTAGAGATTTAAAATAATCTTCTACCCCTCTATTATTCTACACTACAAACAATTCTACAACTCTTCTAATCTTTCTATTAATTCTAGTTTTTTCTATTCATCTATTCTTAATTTCCGCAACAAGAGAATCGTTACGTTGCTAAGGAATTCACGCCTCACGCCTACCACTTACGCTACACGAAATTAATCAATCTTGTGGTATAACAACAATGTCAAGCGTGATCTCCTTCGCATTCATGGGTAACTAAACTTCTCTGTTGGGGTTATGGAAGCCGAATGAGTTACTATCTATTGCTGTGAGTTTGTGAGTTCAAGGCACGTATATTGCTTATATCATTATTCTCTTCATCTTAATCTACATTCTTTGCGGTTGCAAACGCAAGAATACGCCAGTCTAACATTTAACTTGTTCGAGAGAAAAGTTATTTGTCTGGAAAAGAGATAATGTCAAGGTAGTAGGACACCCTTTCCTATTAAAAAGCTAGTGCCGTAACTGGACTAGCCTCTTGGAGAATTCGTACCGTTAGATACGCTTTAAGCTCGAGAGAGTTAAAGTGAAATGGTCCTTGTTTAGGTCGAGAGACGCTTGGATTTACCATCGACTACAATCCTCTATAAGCAATTGCATGTCAGAATTCTACACACTCATAGCCAATAGAGACGTATACCTCAGAAGGTGGACATAACCCCAACTTCTCAATTCTCATTGTTTACATCTCACTAAACATTCTTTCTCTTTTTACTTTGTTGTTGCCGTTTTTAGATCTTATTTTGGTTACATTACTTGCACGACAAGACTCCCCCCTTTTTTACGAGACTTGCACTAAAAGTCTAGTAATCTTTACTTACTTGTTGACCAAGCTATTCCCTGTGGGATCGATACCCAACCCAGTTGGGTTCTATATTTGCTAACGACCGCTTTACACTCCTACGAGAGCTGTAGATTGAGCGTTATCAAAAATTGGCGCCGCTGCCGGGGAATACAAGTGTCAATCAAGTTCGTGAAAATTACTAGACCCTTTGGTCAAAGATTCTCGTACTTTTACTTTTAGTTTTTGTTTTTGTCTACTGCAGGTTTTTATTTTAGTGCATGCCCCATACTCGAAGTTCTGGTCAACCGTTATTACCAATCAATCCTGAACCACAACGCATTGGTAGAATGGAAGCACAAGCTGAAATCGCAAGGATGGCTTCTCAACAGGAACAAGCAAGATTGGCTGCCCTTGCCGCAGCCCAGGTTCAACAGCAGAACATTGATAACCCTGCACGAGCACCAAATCCTGACGATGAGGATTTAGGTGATGACGAGTTACTAAACCCTAGGCGTGATGCTGAAATCATAACACCTGCCAACAGAAGAGGTCGACAAGCTCGGTATAGATATGATCACCAACCTATGCAGCCAGCTTTCGACGATGATGATGATGATCTTGATGGTGCCGGAGCCACTGGAGCTATAATTCCACCACCATTAGCGCCCGGAGCCAAGTTCAACATCACAAGCACCATGATTCAGTTATTGCAACTCAAGGGATTGTTTGGTGGATTAGCAGGCGATGATCCGAATATGCATCTCATCAACTTTATTTCTACATGCAAGTCTTTTGACAATCCTGGTGTTGGTCAGAATGCAATTCGATTACGTCTATTTCCATTGTCTCTGTCTGGGGAGGCAACACTATGGTTGAATGGGCTGACTCCTGATTCAATTACAAATTGGAGGCAATTGAGAGACGCTTTCCTAGAAAGATTCTTTCCGCCTTCCAAAAGGGCACAATTGAGAGATGAAATCAGCAACTTTCGTCAGCTTCCCACTGAAGCTCTTCATGAAACATAGGAGAGGTTCAAGACAAAGCTAGCGAGATGCCCAAACCATCACATGAGCAATTTTCACCTCATGGAGATATTGTATAGAGCCTTGAATTCAATAACTAAGCCAGTGGTGGATAACGCAGCTGGAGGATCTTTTATGGACCTCACCTTTGGTCAAGCAAGCAATATGTTAGATCGTATGACGAAACAAAGTAGAGCTTGGCATACCAGGGATTCTGAGGTAGCAAGCCCCACTTATTCTATAGGCATGACTGCAGACCAAAGAAGAAGACAAGAAGAACGTGATCAAGATATGGCGCACATGAAAACACAAATGGATCTTCTTACAAAGCATTTATTATCAGGGAAGACCGAAAAAGTGAAAGCTGTGGCGCTAAAAGGAAGAGACAAATCTGATTCAGAAGAAGAAGCCAACTACTTGAACAATCAGGGGGGTTTCCGAGGGAATGCCCAAGGAAACCAAGGTCGGAACTATTATGATAATTCTGGAAACAAAGACCAAGGTAGTTGGAGAAAAAACAATGAAAAGAGTGGTGTTTATGTTCCCCCTGGTAGACGTGATACCACCACATCTAATTCTGGAAGTATGGAAGACATGATGGCTAAATTATTGAAAGGAGTGGAAACAACAAGCTCGGGAGTTACTGAGGTAATCAATGATTTGTCTTCCATGAAACAACTAGTTGATTCTCATTCCACTTCAATCAAGCAAATAGAGCAGCAACTAAGCCAACTTTCAGCAGCACTCAATCAAAGAAAGGCTGGCACTTTACCTAGAGATACTGTGCAAAACCCAATAAATGATGGGTCATGCATGGCCATCACTACCAGAAGTGGTAAGGTGCTGGAACCTTCAGCAAAAGGCAATCGAGTGGTTGAAGAAGTTGCGGACATGGATGATAACGCAAAAGGAGAAGATGCCGCAACAACCAGTCCTGACGTCAAGGACGTCATGCCCAGTGACGTGCAGCCTGAAAAAATAGAAAAACGGAAGCAAGAGGAGAAGAAAGCCATGGAGAGAACACTTCCATACCCACCACCACCTTTTCCTCAAAGATTGAAGAAGGTGGCTGAGGACACGAAGTTCAGCAAATTCATGACTATGTTAAAGCAGCTGACCATTAATGTTCCATTGGTGGAGGCACTTGAACAAATGCCTGGGTATGCGAAGTTTATGAAAGATCTTTTGACTAAGAAGAGGGCAGCAAGTTATGAGCTGAAGCATGATGTGCATCATTGTAGTGCAATTGCTACCCGATCAATAGTTCAGAAGAAGGCCGACCCCGGAGCTTTCACTATTCCTTGCACTGTCGGATCTTTGAACTTTGCCAAAGCATTATGTGACCTAGGAGCCAGCATCAACTTGATGCCATTATCGATCTACAAGAAGTTGGGGTTAGGAGATCCTACACCAACTAACATGAGGCTTGTTATGGCAGATAGGTCGGTAAAACGACCGGTTGGTATTCTATGTGATGTCTTGGTAAAGGTTTCTTCATTTATCTTTCCAGCAGACTTTGTCATCTTGGATTGTGAAGCAGATTCAGAGGTTCCCATAATCTTGGGATGCCCTTTCCTTGCTACAGGAAGTGTGCTCATTGATTTGAGAGCTAATGAACTTTCATTCCGAATAAATGACGAAGTGGTTCGATTTGATGTTTGCAAATCAATGAAGCAACCCAAATATCTTAGTGTATTTTTTGTGGCTGATGTTGTCTTCGACGATGAGAAAGAACGCCTTGAAGAAGAGCAAATTCTTGATGATCCTTTGGAGGTTTTGCTCATGAAAGGAGAGAATGAGGATGCTGAAATTTCTGAAGAAGCTGTTTGTGCGCTATCGGGATTAGGGACATATCGCTATACTCCCAAGAAGCTGGATCTTGATCTCAAGAATCGACCCACACCACCAGCCAAGCCATCTATTGAAGAACCACCCACACTAGAATTGAAGGAGCTGCCAAGTCATCTGAAGTACGCATTCTTAGGAAGCGGAAACACACTTCCAGTCATAGTGGCAGCCGATTTGGGTGAGCAACAAGTTGCAGCTCTTATTTCGATCTTACAAAAGTATATTAGAGCCATTGGATGGACCATTGCGGATATTATTGGTATTCCACCTGGGATTTGCACACATAAAATTCAGCTTCAATAAAAGTGCACACCCACCATTGAACATCAAAGGCGTTTAAACCCACCTATGCAAGAAGTGGTGAAGAAGGAGATTATAAAGTGGTTAGACGCAGGAGTTATATATCCTATCTCTGATAGTACGTGGGTAAGTCTTGTACAATGTGTTCCCAAGAAAGGAGGAATGACGGTGGTCGCAAATGCAAAGAATGAACTTATTCCACTCAGGCCCGTTACTGGATGGAGAGTATGCATGGACTACCGCAAGCTGAATTCATGGAAACTCAAGGATCACTTCCCCATGCCATTTATGGACCAAATGCTAGATCGATTAGCGGGGAAAGGATGGTTTTGCTTCTTGGATGGTTATTCAGGTTATAATCAGATTTGTATTGCTCCCGAAGATCAAGAGAAGACAACGTTCACATGCCCATATGGTACGTTCGCCTTCAAACGCATGCCATTCGGGTTGTGTAATGCACCAGCCACCTTTCAACGTTGTATGATGTCTATTTTCTCTGATATGGTTGAAGACACTTTGGAGGTATTTATGGACGACTTTTCAGTTGTCGGTGAGTCTTTTGAAGCATGTTTGGCAAACCTGAGCATGGCATTGCAAAGATGTGTAGAGTTCAACCTTGTACTGAATTGGGAGAAGTGCCACTTCATGGTAAAAGAAGGAATCGTTCTTGGGCACAAGATCTCTGAAAGAGGAATAGAGGTTGATCGAGCAAAAATAGAGGTAATTGAGAAGCTACCACCTCCAATTTCGGTAAAGGGAGTCCGTAGTTTTCTTGGCCATGCTGGTTTCTATCGTAGATTCATCAAAGACTTTTCCAAAATTTCTAGTCCATTGTGCAAACTACTGGAGAAAGATGCGAAGTTTGACTTTAATGACAATTGCTTAAAGGCATTCGAATGCCTTAAAGTAAAACTCATTGAAGCCCCTATCATGGTAGCACCAGATTGGACGCTCCCGTTTGAGGTCATGTGCGATGCTAGTGGTGTAGCCGTTGGTGCTGTTCTTGGACAAAGAAAGGAGAAATTATTTCATCCTATCTACTATGCGAGTAAGGTCCTAAATGAAGCCCAAAGGAACTACACTGTTACTGAACAAGAGATCCTAGCGGTTGTATATGCGTTTGAGAAGTTTCGTGCCTATCTATTAGGTACCAATGTGATCGTCCATACAGACCATGCAGCCCTTAAGTATCTAATGACGAAGAAGGATGCCAAACCAAGGTTGATTCGATGGGTACTGCTGCTGCAAGATTTTGATTTCAAAGTCAAAGATAGAAGAGGTTGCGAGAACCAAGTGGCTGATCACCTATCTAGACTTGAGAATGAACATGTGGTGCAACCTGAAATTCAGATTGATGATGCATTCCCTGACGAGGAGATATTAGCGACAAAAATGGAGAAAGTACCATGGTATGCCGACTTGGTAAATTTCGTAGAGAGTAATGTGATACCTGCCAACTTATCTTACCACCAAAGGAGGAAGTTTATGCATGACGTTCAGCATTACTATTGGGATGAACCTTATTTGTTTCGAAGATGCGCGGATGGGATCATTCGACGATGTATATCCCATGAAGAAGTACCTACTATATTGGAAGCATGCCACACTTCGCAAGTTGGAGGACATCATGCAGGGAATCGAACGGCAAGAAAAGTATTGCAAAGTGGTTATTATTGGCCTTCGATATTCAGAGAAGCATACGACTATGTGAGAAGGTGTGACCAATGCCAACGTCAAGGTGCTATTTCAAAACACCATGAAATGCCCATGTCCAAAATTATGGAGGTAGAACTTTTTGATGTGTGGGGTATTGATTTCATGGGTCCATTCGTGAATTCGTTTGGAATGAAGTACATCTTGGTTGCTGTGGATTATGTTTCGAAATGGGTTGAAGCTGTAGCATTGGCCGACAACGAAGGAAAGCGTGTTGTAGCGTTCTTAAAGAAGAATATCTTCTCTCGCTTTGGGGTACCTCGTACTATCATAAGTGATGGAGGATCTCACTTTTGCAACAAGCTATTCAAATCTGTATTGGCCAAGTATGGTGTCAAGCAACACAAGGTAGCTACGCCTTATCATCCCCAAACTAGTGGACAAGTAGAGGTTTCCAATCGCGAGATTAAGCAAATCCTTGCAAAGACGGTTAATGCAAATAGGAAGGATTGGTCTCGAAAGCTAGATGATGCACTATGGGCATATAGGACTGCATTCAAGACACCCATTGGCATGTCTCCTTATCAACTAGTTTATGGGAAGGCTTGTCATCTACCCATCGAGCTTGAATACAAGGCATTGTGGGCATTGAAGCACTTGAATCTGAATTGGGATGATGTGAAGAATCTGAGGTTGGAGCAGCTGAACGAATTAGATGAGTTCCGTCTCCATGCATATGAAAGATCGGATTTATACAAGGAGCGGATGAAGAAGTATCATGATCAGCGGATTGTTCGACGAAACTTCCAAAAGGGTGATATGGTACTACTCTTCAACTCCAGATTTAAGCTCTTCCCAGGTAAGTTAAAATCTAAGTGGTCTGGTCCATTTAAAGTTATCCAAGTCTACTCGTCTGGAGTAGTCGAATTGGAAGACAATAAGGGTGTTGTCTTCAAAGTGAATGGCCAACGTATTAAGCCGTATATCGGTCCTCTTGACTCGATGAATGACATGGCCATCACTTATCTCGACGAAGTCTAAGTACTCGAGATTACTACGTCGAGCCACGACAATAAATAAGGCGCTCTATGGGAGGCAACCCATCGTTTATCGTTTTTCGTTTATCGTTTTTCATTTCTCATTTCATTCTAGTATGTGTTTCGCTTTTGATAAATAAAAATCCAAAAATAAGAGTCGTGCCACGACCAAAACTAAGGCGCTTGGTGGGAGGCAACCCATCGTACTAATCGTTTTCATTTATTTGAGCGAATATAGGTGCAAGAAGTAGTCAACGAGGAGATTGATTTCAATTGACGATTTGGACGCATTGTATGGTAAAGTTGGTAAATCAGGAAGGGTGATGCATAAGGATATGGATTGAGCCTTTCCCACGCCAAAATAGGCTTCGAGGAAGGCTAGGCCTTGTTAAAACTAGGCCACAAACGATGCACAAACTATCCTATAGCCTAAGGTCTCAGAATCTAGTGTGCTATACACTATGCGCCGCCTATTCCTAGGTATGCTTTTGACTATGCGCCGCCTATGCTATGGCATTTGGTCTCAGTATCTCATATGCCATAGACTATGCGGCGCATATGTCCCATTATGCCATAGACAATGCGCCGCATATGTCTACAAATGCCATAGACTATGCGGCGCATATGTCCCATTATGCCATAGACAATGCGCCGCATATGTAGGATTTTTGTCTCCAAAACCAATTGTAAATGGGTCATAACCCGACCCATACTCTTCCTATATAAAGGGGACTTAGTTTTATAACACAACCACAATAGAAAATACCCTAAAGGCGCCGCATACTCTTCCAAATCTTCTAAAAATTTTCTTCTTTTGCTCTTCCAATTCACAAAACCATCTCCACAAGCTTCAAGCAAGTAAGTGCTCTCTTATTCTTCATTTATTTCTCATAAGTACTACGTTGCTATGGCTATTATTAATTGCTAAATTATATAAGATTGTTGGTGAAGTTCATGTGTTTGGAATGTTAATGCAAAATCATGTGAGTGAACGTATACGTTAGAATCATCTTGACTTGTTTCCGACTTGAATTTGGTTTTAATAGCATTGTCATACTATTTGCGGAATTTCTATAGTCTTGAACATTGTTTAAAATTGCTACTTGGATACTTATATATTAGGCTATCCCGTTCATCGGGATAAGACTTATAGTGCCTGCCGACATAGGAGGTTGTGATTGTTGAAAGTAACTATATTATGTGGTAACCCCTATGTATTAGTGTTGTTATATCTAACATGAAAGTAATGCAATGGCTGCAAGTAGTGATACATCACTGATTTTCTTGCCGGAATACAACTCCTAAAACGTATGTCGACGAAATCTGAGTAATCGACCACTTTCACTTCACTGATTTGTGCCAACAAAACTAAGTGTGGGGTGGTACCCCTACTGCTTGTGCATAGATTGTATCCATTGATATTGTGCTACCACTAACACTATTTCTAGTCTCAGGTACAATGGCACCTAAATCGAGACAAGGCAAGGAGAAGGCTACCACCTCCCAAAAGGGCAAAAAGAGAAGTCGCAAGGACCAAGGAGAACCCTCCTCGCTGCAAATACCTCGACTCACGCTTGGAATTAAGTGGGATACTTATGAGGAACTTCTGAGGATGACGACTCTGATGATGATTCCAATACAAGGGGTATGACCCCAGACATAGAGGATAAGTCCGACCAACCAGGTTCCTCGTATTTATTTTCCACTGAGGACAGTGTCCCGACTAAGTGTGGGGTGGTGGTATTGCATGCTATACTTCTCTATTCGCATCTATGTTTGTTTGCTTTTGTTTCATTTTTGTTTCGTTTTGTTTTTTTTGTAGTTAAAATTTTTTTTAGCTTCGCATGAAATTATTTTGATAGGCAGCATGAGATTATAACAAGAGTATGTGCTAAAATTGTGACTATTGAGACGTTTAGGCTCTAGTTGTGACTCAATATGTGATATTGTGTGATTCAATTCCTTCACTTGTTGGGTCGAGAGTCTATATTACTTCCAATCAAGTCGACCATGTGCCTTGTGTGTGTGAGATAATAGTATATTCTATGTTTGTGGCTGATGCTAGAACTTGCCTGGTATGTATGCAAAGCGAAAATAAGGAGTGTAAGTTTAGGAGGTGATTTAGGCATTTCTTTGACAACCTATATTTATTTACCTTCAGTTTTACCTACCCATGGACATCATCCTAGTTAACCCCTTTTGAGCCTTTAGCCTATTTCTTTGACAACCTTGTATGTAAGCCTAATCCATTTTGTTCAAGACCGTAATTTGATCCAAATTCCTCAGCGCTTTAAAGTGAAAAAGTCATGTGACAACATAAGAGGAAATTGGGTAAGTATGATGCTTTAAATTGTAAGGGTGCTTGAATGTGTTATGAAAAAGAAAGTGCTATCATAAGAGGTATGTTATGAAAAGAAAAAGGAAAAGAAAGCTGAAAAGTGAGTTATGTTTAAAATTGAAAAACAAAAGAGGAGAACAAGGGTGGTATAACAAAAGAAAGAAGAAAGGTTGAAAGAAAAAAGTGTCAATGATACAAAGTGATGTATTAAAGCGCTTAGGAACTTAGTCACTATTCCTGGCCAAAATAGTCCTACCCGTCCCTTAGCCTACATTACAACCATCAAAAGACCTACTTGATCCTAAGCTTAGCATTCTGACATTTAGTAGAGTATTACATTAAGGGCAAGCCTATGGTCATCAGTTGCTTCATATGAATTCTTTGTGAGAGCGAGAGCAAGGATATTTTGATACCCATGTTTGAAAAATATGCTATACTTGTGAGTGATTATGGGTACTATAGTGTGAGACACACATGGTTGATGAGTTTTGGGTAGTTATATATGATTCCTTGTACCTTAACGTTTGCATGCGAGTTGATCACCATCACGAGTCTATACTTGAGGTTAAATTGTTTCTACTTATAATCGGAAAGCTACTCTTTGTTGATAATTGTTGTGCTTGTCTTGACAAATATTTTGTGTTGTTGCTGTAAAACCCTAAGTTGATATTTAGAAGGACATGATAGTTTGTTCGAGGACGAACAAAGCTCTAAGTGTGGGGTGTTGATGATAGGCGAATTTACGCGCCTATATCAATATATTTTGCCCATATTTTAGCCTAGTTTTGAGAACAAATTATATATTTCATGCACTTTTAGTCCTTTCTCCTGTAAATGAGCTAACGAACATGATTAGTAAAGTTTCAGGTATAAATGATGCAGAATTCAGCATTTTATGGCTTACTTGACGCAAAAGAAAGCTCACGAAGGAAGGGAAGGGAGTTCACACGCCTAAGGACCAAAACTGCTGCATGGAAAATCTGTTCCGGGCTAAAACAGCAATTCTGAAGACTTTGGGGACTTACAGACACAAAGCTGGATTTTGACAATGATACATTAACCTAGTACAATTAGGTTATGTATTTCATTATTTTATGTGGATTATGATAATGTTACCTTAACCTAGTACATATGGGTTAAGGATTTCATTAGTCTAGTAGGATTTGGTTATTTATTTCATTAGCTTAGTAGGATTAGGAGATGCGTATTATAAATACCCTATCATGCTAGAGATTTAAAATAATCTTCTACCCCTCTATTATTCTACACTACAAACAATTCTACAACTCTTCTAATCTTTCTATTAATTCTAGTTTTTTCTATTCATCTATTCTTAATTTCCGCAACAAGAGAATCGTTACGTTGCTAAGGAATTCACGCCTCACGCCTACCACTTACGCTACATGAAATTAATCAATCTTGTGGTATAACAACAATGTCAAGCGTGATCTCCTTCGCATTCATGGGTAACTAAACTTCTCTGTTGGGGTTATGGAAGCCGAATGAGTTACTATCTATTGCTGTGAGTTTGTGAGTTCAAGGCACGTATATTGCTTATATCATTATTCTCTTCATCTTAATCTACATTCTTTGCGGTTGCAAACGCAAGAATACACCAGTCTAACATTTAACTTGTTCGAGAGAAAAGTTATTTGTCTGGAAAAGAGATAATGTCAAGGTAGTAGGACACCCTTTCCTATTAAAAAGCTAGTGCCGTAACTGGACTAGCCTCTTGGAGAATTCGTACCGTTAGATACGCTTTAAGCTCGAGAGAGTTAAAGTGAAATAGTCCTTGTTTAGGTCGAGAGATGCTTGGATTTACCATCGACTACAATCCTCTATAAGCAATTGCATGTCAGAATTCTACACACTCATAGCCAATAGAGACGTATAGTTCAGAAGGTGGACATAACCCCAACTTCTCAATTCTCATTGTTTACATCTCACTAAACATTCTTTCTCTTTTTACTTTGTTGTTGCCGTTTTTAGATCTTATTTTGGTTACATTACTTGCACGACAAGACTCCCCCTTTTTTTACGAGACTTGCACTAAAAGTCTAGTAATCTTTACTTACTTGTTGACCAAGCTATTCCCTGTGGGATCGATACCCAACCCAGTTGGGTTCTATATTTGCTAACGACTGCTTTACACTCCTACGAGAGCTGTAGATTGAGCGTTATCACATACCAAGTATCCTCACCTCTTCTCCGCCAACTCAGATCAAGCTCAAAGTAACAGTTCTCCTTAAGCTTACTCAGTTTTATGTTCAGTGTTCGTCACAAACTTGGTATTAAATACCATTGCATATTCAAGCATGCATTCATGTATTAGCTCAGTTATATAATTATGCATCAGACATCCATTCTCATTGTGAGAAACTTAGTTCACCAGAACACCCAGTCATGCATTCATGAATCAGTTACATATGCATCAGATATGCATGTTTAGTATGATATGTTCAGTTATCAGTCATGTCAGTCATGAGATCATGTTCCAGTCATTCATATTCAGTATTTGCATTGGTTATCTTCTCCCCTCACTCTCATTCTTATTCGAGGAAGAATGTTCTCAAGGGGGAGATATTGTAATACCTCATACTTTTTTCTAGCTTGAAATCGTCTCAAAAATGTTAGAATCTTTCTTTGAAAGGTGAATCCACTTTTGTAAATATGGTATTTTTAAGATTTTCACTTTTTTTCATTTGGTAAATTAAATTAGCTTTCCAACGATACCAATTTCATCAAAATCCTACATCGGAGGAGAAAGTTATGGCAAAAATACAGAAGGCAGTAAAAGCCGCCCAGGTGCGACGGTGAGGCTGATGGTGAGGCTGACGGACCGTCGGAATAGCGATGGAACGTCGCCCACGAATGTCGCAAGGGAAATAGTAAGGCCACCTTTTGGATAAGGTGCGACGGGAAGGTTGACGAACAGTTGAACTTGCGATGAACCGTCGTCCAGGCCATCGTTACTTAGGCAATAAGCCCTTTTCTTAGTCCACGTACGATGGTCGAAATGACGGACCGTCGCCCTAGTGACGTATCATCACACGAGCCATCGCAGGTCCCGATTCAGTAAATTAAAGCCGTTTTAAAAGGGGCTTTTTGGTCTTTTACCACCCATTTATATACCCAATTATATCTGAACAAAGCTCAAAAATTCATTATTCTTTCATAACAACAAAACTAGGGTTTTCTCTCTAACATTAATATCCAAGAACAAAATCCAGATCTTCTTCAAGAACTAATAGATTCAAATTCTTCAAGTTCAAGAATTTCAAGAAAAACTCAATCCAGGTATGCACAGTGTTCATTCATGGACTCCTTCCGTCCATGAAGACCAAGAATCTCTTTTCAAAGTTTAAGTTTATGGATTTCCTCTATGAATTTCATGATTGGGTTGCTCTTGTTCATGTTGATAATGAGTAATTGAATTCTATTCCATGTTGGGGGATAAATTTTATGTGGATTTGATTAGTATAGAGGTAGATTCATGTAAACCTATGATTAAACCCTTGAATAATGAAATTAGAATTGATTCATGATGTTTAATTGTTGTATAATGTTGTTTACACATACTATGCCTACCATGTGTTTGTTTAAATGCCTAGATGAAGGAAAATGCCCAACTAGCATGATATCATGAAATCCCCATGTATGTACAAGTTTATGCAAATCATATGTTTGATGAAATGCTTCAATAAATGTATTATGGATTATGATGTTAGTGATGTGTTCAAGTAGGTCATGCTTTGTCAGTTTCCTTCTAACGAGTCCTGGGGTACTTGTACCCAAAATATTAGTTGTGTGCCTAGAGCCATGTCATGTTTCCATGATACTCTCAGTCAAGCTATGATCCTTAGACTTCAGACAGTCTTATGACTCAGGAAATCTTCATGATCTCATGAACTCAGTTAGTCCTCAGATATCAGTAGTATTACGTCAGTCAACAGAATTCAATAACTCAGTCCATGTTCAGTTCAGTAAATCATGTTCAGTGTCTATTCAGATGGGAGTAGAAATTAGCACCGAGCGAATCCAAGGATAGGAACTCACCTTATATATGAGGGTGTGATTCTTAGAAAAAATCCTTGTGTTCTAGAACTATGTAGCCAGCATAGGTTGAGACATCATATCCTTCTATTTGAGGGTAGATGAGGTGTCTTAGCCTGCTATATGTGGGTTCCCACCGTTCTCACTAGAGTTACCTGTTATATTAGGGTCACTCATATGTTGTCCTTACTAGTGGCGCGGTATTGAAACCCTTCCAATTAGGTCACAGATTGGACCCAATCCATCTATAATGCATCATTTGGGACATGTCAGTAAGATGACTACCTACCACAGTCTCAGTATCTGTCTCAGTAAAAGAACTCAAATAGTTCTTCAGAATTTAGGACTGTCAGATACAACCAATCAAATACAGTATGGAACTCAACTAGTTCCATCAGATTCAAGACTGTCAGATACAATCACTCATGTTATCATTTATCAGAATTCAGTCATTAGTTATGTTAGTCATCAGCATACTCTTGTTATCACGATTTCAGATATAGTTACTATGTATGCATGCATGTATTCTCGTGTTCATATTAGTTAGTTAGCCAGTATTTTTTATGCATATAAACCCCATGCATTCATCTTACCTCACATGCATACCAGTATATTCAAAGTACTGACGCATTTGCGATATGGTGTCTTATACCATAGGTTCAGAGACACGAGCTCCAGAGCATCAGTAGATTTCAGATATCAGCAGTCAGAGTTAGTAGTGAGTCCTCATCCTTTGAAGGAATTATTATTTCTCTATTATCTCGTTAATTAGTTTATTAGTTGGAGTTAATTGGGGACATGTCCCATCAACTCCTTACTCAGATAGTTCAGTCAGTTAGAGGCTTTCCCGACTATTATGTTTAGACAGTTATTTCAGTTATTTTGGGTATTTCATACCTCGTTTAGACGTTATGTTTTACCTCAGTTATGTGAACCTTATTGCCTTTCAGTTCATGTTTCCGTATTATTCAGTATATTATGGAATATATAGGTACAGATATCAGTCATGGATTAGCTTGTGGTCCTTCGGGGTCATGAGCACCGTGTAGCATTCTGGGTACCAGATTCGAGGCATTACAGGGGGATGTACCCTGGTCGTTTGTTCTCTCCATCATATGGCATATTCACGGAAATTCTCATTTGATCTCTATCTTAGCTTTATGATAGATATCCTCTCAGGAATGATATCGACATGAAACTTGTAGTGATCCATAAAAGCAGCTTTTCCGGGTCATCCCATGTGTACCACTTAGTCACATCTTGCTTGGCATACTATTCTAGAGCGTTTCCACTCAAACTTTGACTAAATAGATTGAACCGTATTTCTTCATTATTGCCCACACCAATCAACTTTTATCTATAATTTTTCAAGTGAAAGAAAGGATTTCAGGACCCATCAAACTTTTCAAACTTTGGGATCTTATAATCAGGAGGCAACTCAATCTCAGGAAATGCACACAACTCTTCACACTTCACACTTTTGTTATTCCCAAGCCCCTTAAGGTTTCTCATTGCATATTCCAAGACCTTGAGCTTTATTTTGACCGTCTCATCAGTGCACACTTTTGGATCATTCTCTGTTTCAACATAATGATTAGTATTTAAGCGGTATAACCCTAGAGTTTGTGTCACTGGTGGAGCGGTAGAATAGGTGTACACTGGCGGAACTTGGTGTGACAAGGATATGTTCTGAACCTTTGGAGGAGAAAATGTGAACACAAAGAGGTATTCTGAGAAGCATGAGAAAAACGATCTTCTTGATCAACTCCTTCTGACGTTGGATGCATAGGTCCTTTTTTTCGAGCATCAGGGGGCAGAGTCATGTTTAGAGGAATCTGAGAAGGTTTTCTACTTTGCATCACCATGAGACTTATCTTGGTAATTTGTTTCTCTAAAATGGCAACGAGCTCTGGGGTTATTTCCCTTCCGATCGAGGCACTCGGGTCCATTGCCATAGAAAAGGTGGGAACTGACTCAGATGAAGTATTTATGTTAATCACACTAGGATCCATAGTTGAATGAGTCTTTCTGTTAGCCCAAGCAAGAACTGATGAATCAATAGTTGTCTTCTTAACCTTAGAATACTGATGTTCTACTAGCGATTAGTTTTGCCTTTGTAAAGCGAGCAAGTTTGACTACCAACACAAATCAGCCTCTCTCTAAAAAGAAAGAAACACTCAAAAGGTAAAAAGTTATTTCATGATTGTAATAATTGACCAAAGTATACGAAACAAATGACATATATTTGGTTTGAAATAGACTAAGTCCAGAATTTGGAGGATAAGACACTTGATAAATTGATCGAATGATCAGAACTTTGATAATTTGACATATCTTGAATTTTATGGGAAAAATAGAACTTCGAACAGGATAAACTAAGTGATTGGGAAAAATCGGAAATTAATGGATAAACATTCTAAAAAGGCTTATTTGAAAAAGCTTTGAAGATAACATAGTCTTTCATTAACAGAATGTCTGATTAGCTCTGACTACAATTAAATGCAGAAAAAATGACTTGTGAGGGCAACGTGATCAATCTGAATTGGATAATAACCTAATGAAATTTTGTACAAATTTGGGTAAATTGGAAGGAATTTTATCAATGAACTTCTAAGGGTATTTTGGAAGGTTCAAATTTTGAGTCTTATATTCCTATTAACGCTCTAGGACTTCAAAATAGGAATAATAGAATAGTCTTGTTTCAAGCTAAACGTATGTTCTTTCAACACATAGATCAAGCAAACATAGACAAAGCAAAACAATAAAACACTTTAGCACATAAACAGTTAGTACGCATAAGATAATTATATCACACAACAAATAGAATAGTAAATAGCGTGTCCTAAGTAGGTGACCCTTTTGAGCCAAAGGTGGGCCTAAACATCAAATATCGATTGAGATTTTGATAAATTGATTCAATCTTTAATTAATGACATTACTTGAGTTTGGAATTTTTCAAACTCAATTTGGTCAAATTTCGACTTGGATCAATTTATCATTATCTCTGCACATAATATGAGGATCATCATTGGGTCGTGAACCCTTTTGACGTGAGGGTGTTTCCTAAATTTGTGGAATGACACCACGAGTCAAACCATCTAAGTCTTATGCATGCATAGCATATATTCAGGAAAGCTTTATCTTAAGTTTTTCTAAAATTTAGCTTACTAGATATAAGGCTCCCGAGTGGACAACTCGAGTGAGAAGGCTACGTGGTCACACAGAAAAAAATATGGATACAACGTGCATACGCCAACTTTCCTAGACTTTAGAATTTGAAAGAATTTTGCGGGTGCACGAAACACACCTCACGTGTATGTATGACTGTGTTAATTTTCCCAAAAGCGAGAAATATGAACGGAATGACGGTCTATATGAAATTTAAATAAATAAACATGTAATAATTAGCCACAACAAGTAAGAAAATTTCTTTTGGTTGGAACCTAGATAATTCTCCAGCAGAGTTGTCATTTCTGTTTTATCCTTTTCGGACTTCATTTAGCGAGAAAATGGTTTGACTTCTTTAACACTATTCCAGAATATTGAAGAAAATTTCAAAATGATTTAAGGAAATTCACAGAGTCGCCAATTGATTTTTATAGAAAAAAAATGAAGAAAAACTTAAAAGAGTTTCAAAGGTTCAAAAACAAAAATAAACCTTTAAAACTAGAGAAACTAGGTAAGGGTTCAATTAACACCCTAAGAAGGTTTTTAAGGAACTTAGGAGCATCCGTTTAAAATGGTTTACCAAAAGGAACTAACTTGACTAACTAAAAGTGGCTAAATTTCGCAAAGACTTAATTTTATACAAAATACTAACGTAATTTATTTAAATATTTAAAATTATATTTATTTATGCAACGAGAAAACATTCTAGCTGAATTAAAGTAAGTTGCAATTTTTTCAAATTTAAGAGGAAAATGATTTTTGCTTTCGTGGAGAAAAAAAAGATTAAAAAATTATTTTCTTATTATTAATTATTATAAAAAAGTTGATTATGTAGAGATAAAATATTAAGAGAGTATTTAATTAAGAGTGCTTCGCTAACTTTTTGAAAAAAAGTGGATTTTCAAAATAAACTAGTTTTCTTAGATTTTGGAGAAAATTCATAAATCTAAAATAAACGATTAATTATATGAACCAAAAAAAATACTTAATCTTTAAAAGACTTATTTTAAGGAAAAAATTGAAGGAACCAATTTAATTCATTTTAGACGATATAAATTTGGTGAAGGAATTGTGAATTAAGTAAAAGAAAACTAAGATAAAATAAAATGATAACACTTTTAGGGAATTTGCCTAGGTTAATTGATTAAAATGTTAGTTAACACAAATAAACAATACAAGCTACAAAAATAATACAAGAATTGAAATTGGCCCATCAACAAAGCTGCCCATTCTTTATGGACTTTGAGTCCATTTTCTGAAGTGTGTACCAACAGTATATCAGTCGTACTTCTCTGCATTTTTCATATATATACTCTGTATATCATCATATAAAACCTCGTATGCTTGTGCCCAGCTTTATAATAAGTCATATCTTTGATTAGGACAACAACCTTTGACTTGTAAATATCGTGTATATATTGCGTATATCAGTGTATACCAACCTCTGGACAGATTTTGATGGAGATTTTTGACTCGAGTAAGGATAGTTCTGGTCCCGAGAAAATGCAGGGGCGATGGGGTCTAGTTGGATTCGCCAAGAAGCACATAAACAAGATATGAAAATAAAAATTAGTAGATATTCAAGTGTTTTTAACACATAATCTTAAAAAGGGGAGAAATACGTATAACCATTTACTCAATGATGTAATAAATGAAGGAAAAACATACCATAAAAAGGTTGTCAAAGTTATTTTGCTAAGTAACTCATATGACATGGATAATCAACCAACTAAAATAGCTTTACAAAAGGTTGAAGCTTGAAGAAACAAATATTGGTGAAAATTAAACTATTAAGTCCAAGCTTTCCATGAGTGAAACCATAAATAACTTAAGGCCATAACACAATTCATGTATTATGTAATATCAACAACTTATGCATTTATCTTGGAATTTGCCGACCTTAACAACATTAAATTCTTAAAACAAAAATGGCACCCCAATAAATCAATAGTTGTTCATACATAGTAATGGGCAAGATTTGTTTATATAAAACCTTCACCAACAACTAAATTTGCCACAACAATTTTCAAGTAAAAAGATCAAAATTCGAGATTTAACATGCGTGATCATACAAGAATACACAACATCAAAGACGCGGACAAATTATTAGGACGAAGATAGGTCAGCGTATAGTGCTATTTTGGTCTAAACAAAACTCACTCGATATGAAGAAAAACTGTTAAGAATTTTATTTTCATGAACTATTTTAGTCGTCAAGTAGCCTATTACAACGAGATAAAGACTCGTGAAATTATCAAAAGATCATTTTTCACACTTAAGGTAATATTCCACTATCAAAAACATACTACAGCAGCAACATCAATAAATCGATTCAATTACATCAAAATGCTGCCTTGGGGAAGAGAAAATCAAAAAAACAAAGAAAGTCATACAATTTTCATCGCAAGTAGCTTAGGGCCTTTAAGTTCATCTACAACACATTATCCCACCAACACAAGAAAACATAAATCAAACTATTATATAGACAAAAATCACGTGAGAAAAAGAAAAGAAAAATGGAAGTTTTACTTTTTTAAGGGCAACGAATGGGACAACGAGCTTAGCCCGATGGAATTCCCACCATAAGAGATTATGTTTGTTTCTCCTGAGATTATGATTCTAACTCGTCGGAGTTCAGCTTTTCATCAAAATTGAGTTTTTGAACTCTCCGAGAATTTTGGTTGCGTGAGGTTAGAAGTATACACCTCCCGAACCTCCAAGTTTTTCCATAAAATTCTTCTCCCCTTCAATAATGAGAGGGAGGGGTTTATATAGAAACCCAAATTCCCACTTCTTGATTGTTTTGGCGATGTGGGATAAAAAATTTGAGGATATTTTCAGAAAATTACATTGAAATATTGGTTTATGTTTTGCTGGTTAACGATGTTGGTAGTTGACCGTTTGGTCATTGTTGTTGTTTGCCATAAATACTGTTGTATTGTTGTTGGCTGTTGCAATTGGAGTTGCTGTTGTGGTGGATTTTTTGGTAAGTTGAACTTGTTGCTATTGTACAGCGTTTATGTTGAAGTTAGTTGTTGGATATTGTTGTTGTTAATCGGGTAGGAGAAATAAAGATGAATCGGGTTGCGGGTCAGTTGTGTGGGCCGCTGGTCTATTTGATTAATGGGCCGATGGGTTTTGCTTTATGTTGGTGGGCTGATGGGACTGGTAGAAGTGAGGAGGAGACATGTGCTGGGCCAATTTGGGTATTGGGCTGGTTGTTATTGTGGTTTTTTCCAAAGTGGGATGGATGGGTCATGTATTATTGGGCTCGTGTGAGGATTATGTGCTAGGTCGGGTCAATTTTTTAAAAGGGAAGTTGGGGTTAAATTAGTTAGAATTTAGGACTAATTTATTTAATAAATAGTCCTAAATTATAATTTCAGTCAACTTTATTTAAATTTAAATCATATTGAAAAATAAATTGGTCAATCGCATTGCAATTGTGTCCAAATTGATTTCAATAATAATCAAGTTCAATAAATCGACTAAAATTAGAATAAAATTTGATACGAATTATCAATCGTTTTAACTCGAAACTTCTTGGTTTAACAAAATCAAACAAATATTTTTTCAAATACTTTTTTTGTGAGTAAATTATATTTAAATCAATATTTTCCCTTTGAATTAATTTTAGAGACTACCCTTGATTAACATCAAATTTTCAATAAAATAATAATATTTTTTTAAGTAACAAAATTATATAATCCCGTATATACAAATACGATAATATATTCGCTACTTAAACTGATAAAAATACCTAGAAAATATTTTGAAACTTTCTTTTTAGGTAAGATAAATGTTTTAATTTTATTTAAATCCGAAGAAACTCAAAATTAAACTCAGTCGTGGAGGACAAAAATTAGGTGTCAACACCCACTACCTGTTTTATAATGATATATGGACTATCTTGAAATGGGTTGCAAGTATTGGTGCCACCAAGGACCCATAGCTCAAATTTCACGCAGATAACTTCAGAAACAGTTTCTTTTATCTCATGTAGGGGTGTCAAATAGGCGGGTTGGATTGAGATTGAAGATATTAAATGGGTTGAATTGAATATTTGGTTGGGTCATGACTCCCCCCCCCCTCCCCCGCCCCCCAAATTTATTTAGGTTGAAATGGGCTAAAAATTGAGTTGGATCTTGACCCGCCCAATTTAACCCACTTAGTCTAAAAAAAATATTAACATATTGATATTAACCCTTTGTAAACCCAACTCAAGAAAATAAATTTAGATGGGGTTAAGAAGTTGGGTGGGTGGATAGGGAGTGGGGGTGGGGTAAGGATATTTTTAAAAAAAATTAATTTTTTAAAAATAAAAATTCATTTTTTGGGAAGGGCATGGGGTAAGAGGTTGGAGGTAGGAGGATGGGGTTTCGATGGGGGTTGAGGTAAGAATCTTTTAAAAAAAACATTTTTTGGGGAAGCTGTATGTTGTGGGGGTGGAGGGGGGTGTTATAGGGTGATGGAGGTTGGGGTACGATTTTAAGAAAAAAAAATTGGGAGGGGTGTGTGGTGGGGGTGGGGGTGGGGGATAGGGGTTGAGGTAAGACTTTTAGGAAAGGGATAAGGATTGAGGTAACATTTTTATTTCTTTTAAAAAACAAATTTAATTTTCTTTTAAAAATGAGTTTGTTTTGGGGGGAGAGGGGGTATGGCGTATAGGGGAAGGGGTAAGTGGGGTGCAAGGGGGTAGGAGGATGGGGGTTGTGGTAAGATTTTTTTTCATATAAAAAAACTTTATTTATTTGTTTTTTTAAACTATTTTTAAAAATAAAAATGGGGGGAGGGATAGGGGATGATTGGGGGAGGGGGGTAGGGTTTTACCGTGGATAAGAAAAGATTTTTGTTTTTTTAATAAAATTTTTAAAATTATTTTATTCAGGTGGGGATGGGAGTAAGGTTTGGGTTAGGGAGGGGGAGGGGGATGCGGTTGGGTGGGGCCAAGAAAAAAATTTATGAAAGAACTTTTTAAGAAATAAAAATAATTTATTTAATGGAGACGGGATGGGGGTTGGGTAAGTTGGGGGGGGGGAAGAGTTAGACTATAAGAGAAGAATTTAGTAGTATAACAACAGAAGAAGGACTGAAGAAGATATCTATAATTTCTATATCTCTAAGTATGTATAAAACTACCAATTGTAGGGGGTGCGGATAACTTGGGTATTAAATAGATCTATTATAGCTCTAATGGATCTATTTTTATTTGTGCATGGATATTTCTTAACTTCTCTAAACATTTTTATTTTTAGTATATTTATTTTAATTTTATTAATGTTCATATTTTGGGGGGTGATTAGATGGTATTTGATTAAATGTTTTACTGTAATATTCTTTAGTTTTTTCTGTTAGTCTTTGTAATTCTTGTATATTATTTTGGAGGTATTCTAAATATTCTATATCTTTTGTTCTAAAATATTCATTTAAATTTTCTTTCATAAGTATCTCTGTTACTCTTATTTCTTCCATATCTTGTCTCCAATATTTTAAATACTCATAGTCTATCATTTTATCCTAAAGTAGTTATGATACTGCAAATTTCTTTGTAATAATTTATTCTAATTGTACTATATCTGATAATAAATTCTAGGTTATCTATTTCGTTAATTATCCTGTCTTTTTCGTCTATGAATAATTCTATATCTAAATCATATTCTAAACTGACTTTTAATTCTAATTGTTTTTACAAATTGTTCAAAAGGACTTTCTATTTGTATTTTATTAATTTTATTTTTTCCCGTTATTTTATGTTTTGTTATTAATACATATAGATTTTATATCTTGCTGTAAATATTGTACATCCTGGGGTTAGTTCTATTTCTGATATTTTCAAATATAATACTAATGATTTATCTATATTTTTATCTGTTATTTCTACTGAATAATTCGCACTTATTATAAATTTAAATTTTTCTTATATTAAATTTCCTTTTATAGCGGTTATTATACTTTTTTCTATAGGTTTTATAATTCTATCATCTGCTAAATATAATTCTATTAGTGTATCTATTCCTTCTCTAAAACATATTTTTATCAATATCTCTGTTCCTCAAAGGTGTACATATTTTATTGGGTCTTTACTTTTTATATCATTTATTTCTTTATTAACTATTCTTTTTGTTACTAGTGGTATACTAGCTCTTTGCATATCTACAATCTATTACATGTTCTTTTTGACTTACTACGTAGTATTCGTCCTTTTTTCTAGTAAATATATTTTTTATTGTTGGTATTTTAAATATTTTTTCTACACTTAAGTCTAACTCTTTTCCTTTTATTTCGTCAAATATATTTCTGTCAAATATTATTTTTTGATCTATTCCTTCTTCATTTAAATATTCTTCCTTTGTTATTATTTTTATATCTTCTTCAGTTATTTGATTCATTTTTATATCTTCTTCAGTCATTTGATTCATCTAATTCACTATATATTTCATTATCTGTTTCATTCTCCGAAATTTCATATATACTATCTTCACTTTCTAATTCATAATCTATATAATCTATCGGCATATATTCTGTATTTTCTATTTTTATTTCTGATATTTGTTTATTTTTTGGGTTTTTTGGTAATTTACAATCTCTAGCTATATGTCCTAGTTTTCCACAATTATAACAAGTACATTCTTTTATAGATTTCTTTTTCCTATAGGGTCTTTTATGTTTATAATTTTTTACATAATATCTTTTTCTTGGTTTCTTACATTTATATTTTGATTTTTTGTATTTTTTATATTTCTTATGTCTTTTTTTTCTTATAATATCTTTCTTCACATCCAAATTGAGGTGTTATTTTATCTTTGCAACATGCTAAATTTCTTATTAATTTTTTTTTCCATTTTTATTTCTTCTCTATATTTTTCACATAGATTTCTATACCATTATTGTAAAAAAATTATTCTTGCTCCTAGGGTATCTACTATTTTTTCTTCATCCCAACTCTTTATTATTTTTGAACTAAATAGTTCAAGTAATTTACTAAAATATAATTTTCTTATTTCTTTACTCTCTTCTATATGATAGTTCCTTTATAATAATATTCTTTAAATGAGCACGTATACTCATCTATATAGCACATATTACATATTGCTAATTTTAACATTAAATTCCTATTCGTATCTTTCTCTTTATTTTGCTCTTCTTCTTCTGTTGTTATACTACTAAATTCTTCTCTTATAGCTATTTTATATTTTTTTCAATATTTCTGTTTGTAGTATTTTAGTAGGTATTGATGTTCTTCTGTTTCATTATTAGATCTTCTGTTATAAACATTTATATAATGAACATAATTCTTTTCTATTTATTTCTCATTTTATTTCTGTTTCATTAAACGTACCTGAGTAGTATCTGCAATGATGTTCTAATTTTTCATTTTCGTATCTATATTTAAGTACTCCTCCATAACTATATTCACTTGCATCTGCTTCTACTATATATGTAAATTTTTTATTTTCATCTGAGAATTGTAATTTTGGTAACTTTTTACAAAGTATTTTTATTTTTTGAACTTGTTTTTTATCTTCTTCGTTGTAATTATATTCTACATCCTTTTTTAATTTTTTCTGTAAAGGCTTTAGGTTTTCTGCAAATTTTGGTATTTATTCTCTTACTTGGTTTACTAATCCTAAAAATGATTGTAATTTCTTTTTTGTATCTAATTCTTCTTTTAAATTTATTATTTTTTGTACTATATGTTGTTGCACTTTTACTCCACTTTTATCTATTTGTATTCCTAAAAACTCTATCTGAGTTTTCATTATTTCGGCTTTCTTTTCACTTAAACTTATTCTCAATTTTTCTGTTATATCTGTAAATTATTCTAATAATTTTAAATGTTCCTCTTTAGTTTTTGTATATAGTAGTATATCATCTATGTATACTATACAATTAGGTAATTGTTTAAAATAACTATCCATAAAATGTTGATATCTACCTGGTGCATTTTTATATCCAAATAGTAATACGTTCCATTCATAAAATCCTTGTGGTACCGTAAATGAGGTTAATTCATTAGATTCTTCTTTTAACTTTAAGTGGTAAAATTCTGATTTACAGTCAAATTTACTAAAATAGTTATATTCTTGTATTTGTCTTATTTTTAATATCTTATTTGGTATTGGATAATTATTTGTCATAGTTTTTGCATTTAGGTTTCTATAATCAATAACCATTCTACTTTTTCCTCTTTTTTGTTCACTATGTTAATTTACTATAAATGCTGGACTAATGTGTTTACTATTGCTTTTTTGTATATACTGTTTTTCTAATAATTCATCTATATGCATTTTAAATTCTTTTAAATCGTCAAAATTATATGTTAATGGTTTTTGAGTTATTATGCTATTTTTATCTATTAATTCAATTTTTATAGTAGTTTTATGTTTTCCCCATCCTTTTAATGGATCTTCACTATATAATTGTCTTAATTTTTTCTTTATTATTTCTACCTTATCTATTGAAAATATAGTTATTTCTTTTTTATTTATCGAAAATACAACTAGTTCTACTGTGTCTTCTATATTTTTTATATTTTCTAACTTTTGTGTAATTTTTTCACTTCCTTCTATCCAATCAGTTTTCTTTCTTATTTTATTAATAACTCTTTTTGCTCTTACTTTTTGTTTACATGGTGTTGTAAACCACCAATCTGTTTTAGTTATTATATGTGGATATAATTTATCTAAAAATGGCATTCCTAAAAGCATATCTTTTGATGTTAGTTCATAATTATAGATTTCTTCTATTGTTATTGTTTTATCCCATATCTGTATTTTTACATTTTTAGCTTTATATGTAATTAAGCTTCCTTCATTATTAAATCCTTTGACTATATTTGGTGTTTTTAATTTATCACATTTACTTTCTGGTAAACAGTTGTATCTACATAAGTTTGCTTCTGCTTCTGTATCTATCATAGGTGTATAATACCTATTATAATATCCTTCTACTATTATTTTTACAAGTACATATATTTTCATATCATGTTAAAGTTCTTTTTATGAATAATCTTTCTTTATTATATGTTATAGATAATTGTGTATGTTCTATATTGTATGGTTTTACTTGTTCTAACCATTTTATTCCTAATATTATGTCTGCTTTTTGCATTTCTTCCTTTATTCAAATTCTATTTTTATTTTTCTGACTCCTATTATTATTTTTTTTTCTGTCGTATCTTTAATGTTTATTAGACTCTTTGGTAGATCTGGGCATATATCACTATTAGATTTTATTTCTTTACTTTTTACTAGATATTTTGCTATATAATTTTCTTCTTGTCCTGTGTTTAAGAGTATTAAATATTCTTTTTCATTTATTATTCCTGTTATGTAATATTGATTTAAATTAACTGTTGAAGTTGTTTCATAACTTGTTCTTTTTTATGAGCTTGATGATTCTGGTTTTTCATGAGATATTTTTTTTGTTGTGCTTATTCTATCATTTATTATTTCTAAATCTTCTTCTATATCTATGTCTTTGTAACTATAATCATTATTATCAATTGTTTTTACAAATTGTTCAAAAGGACTTTCTATTTGTATTTTATTAATTTTATTTTTTTCCATTATTTTATGTTTTGTTGTTAATACATATAGATTTTTATATTGTTCTATATTGTATGGTTTTACTTGTTCTAACCATTTTATTCCTAATATTATGTCTGTTTTTTGCATTTCTTCCTTTATTTCAAATTCTATTTTTATTTTTCTGACTCCTATTATTTTTTTTTTCTGTCGTATCTTTAATGTTTATTAGACTCCTTGGTAGATCTGGGCATATATCACTATTAGGTTTTATTTCTTTACTTTTTACTAGATATTTTGCTATATAATTTTCTTCTTGTCCCGTGTTTAAGAGTATTAAATATTCTTTTTTATTTATTGTTCCTGTTATGTAATATTGATTTAAATTAACTGTTGAAGTTGTTTTATAACTTGTTCTTTTTGATGAGCTTGATGATTTTGGTTTTTCATGAGTTATTCTTTTTGTTGTGCTTATTCTATCATTTATTATTTCTAAATCTTCTTCTATATTTATGTCTTTGTAACTATAATCATTATTATCAATTGTTTTTACAAATTGTTCAAAAGGACTTTCTATTTGTATTTTATTAATTTTATTTTTTCCCATTATTTTATGTTTTGTTGTTAATACACATAGATTTTTACATCTTGCTGTAAATATTTTACTTCCTGGGGTTAGTTCTATTCCTGATATTTTCCAATATAATACTAATGATTTATCTATATTTTTATCTGTTATTTCTACTGAATAATTCACACTTATTATAAATTTAAATTTTTGGTATATTAAATTTCCTTTTATAGGAGTTATTATACTTTTTTCTATAGGTTTTATAATTCTATCATCTGCTAAATATAATTCTATTGGTGTATTTATTCCTTCTCTAAAATATGCTTTTATCAGTATCTCTGTTCCTCCAAGGTGTACATATTTTATTGGGTATTTACTTTTTATATCGTTTATTTCTTTATTAACTATTCTTTTTGTTACTAGTGGTATACTAGCTCTTCCTTTTGCATATCTACAATCTATTACATGTTCTTTTTTACTTACTACGTAGTATTCTTCTTTTCTTCTACTAAATATGTTTTTTATTGTTGGTATTTTAAATATTTTTTCTACACTTAAGTCTAACTCTTTTCCTTTTATTTCGTCAAATATATTACTGTCAAATATTATTTTTTGATCTATTCCTTCTTCATTTAAATATTCTTCCTTTGTTATTATTTTTATATCTTCTTCAGTTATTTGGTTAATTTTTATATCTTCTTCAGTCATTTGATTCATCTAATTCACTATCTATTTCATTATCTGTTTCATTCTCCGAAATTTCATATATACTATTTTCACTTTCTAATTCATAATCTATATAATCTATCTGCATATATTCTGTATTTTCTATTTTTATTTCTGATATTTGTTTATTTTTTAGGGGTTTTTGGTAATTTACAATCTCTAGCTAAATGCCCTAGTTTTCCACAATTATAACAAGTACATTCTTTTATAGATTTCTTTTTCCTATATGGTCTTTTATGTTTATAATTTTTTACATAATATCTTTTTCTTGGTTTCTTATATTTATATTTTGATTTTTTGTATTTCTTATATTTCTTATGTCTTTTTCTTTTCTTATAATATCTTTCTTCACATCCAAATTAAGGTGTTATTTTATCTTTGCAACATGCTAAATTTCTTATTAATGTTTTTTCCATTTTTATTTCTTCTTTATATTTTTCACATAGATTTCTATACCGTTGTTATAAAAAATTTATTCTTGCTCCTAGGGTATCTACTATTTTTGCTTCATCCCAACCCTTTATTATTTTTGAACTAAATGGTTCAGGTAATTTACTAAAATATAATCTTCTTATTTCTTTACTTTCTTCTATATTATATGTTCCTTTATAATAATATTCTTTAAATGCGCACGTATACTCATCTATATAGCACATATTAAATCTTGCTAATTTTAACATTAAATTCCTGTTCGTATCTTTCTCTTTATTTTTCTCTTCTTCTTCTGTTGTTATACTACTAAATTCTTCTCTTATAGCTATTTTATATTTTTTTCAATATTTTTGTTGGTAGTATTTTAGTAGGTATTGATGTTCCTTCTGTTTTATTATCAGATCTTAGTACTTTTTTACTTGCTTCGGCTAGGTTTAAAAACCATAATTTTACTGTTCCTATTAATGTCTTTTCTATATATTCTGGTGTATTTTTTGTATCTATTTTATTATCTAATAATTGTTTTGACATGTATTCTACCCATAGTTGTATTGTTTTATTTGTGTCTATTACAGAGTCTAAATCTAAAAAGTTGTAATTAATTATTTGTTTTGGTGTCCATTTATTATAGTCATCCTTTGGATTATATCTTTTAAACTTATTTTTGTAATTATAGGTTGGTTTTCTTATTTCTGATGTACTAGGTATTATATTTTTATCTAGAGTATTTACTTCTGTATTTATTAATTCTAGATTTTCTTTATTAATTACTTCTTGTTTTTCATTAATTTCTAGTTTTCCTATGTTTTCTAGAATTTCTGTATATGTTTCACTATCTTCCGAATCATAATTATGTGTTTCTTTAGCATCTATTGTATTTATTTCTAATTCACTGGTTTCTGGTTCTTTATTTTTTATTGCTAATTTTTATTTAAATTGATTTATCTCAATTAATAATTTTTGTTCTTTATTTTTTTCTTCTTTTTCTTTCTGTTTTTTTCATACAAATCTTTTAGCATTTGTAGTTCTTTTTCTAATTCAGCAATCCTACTATTTTTAGTTTCTTCTATTTTTCGTATTTCTTCTGTGGTTTGTTGTTTTATTTTATCTATTTCCTTTTTTCTGTCTATCTCTTCGTTTTCTCTTTCTATTCTTACCATGGCTGCCAACTTATCTTCTAATTTTAATTCTTCTTTTTCTAACATTAAATATAAATGTTCACCTATTTTCTTATATCTCCTTCCTAAATTAGAGAATACTATTTTTATTTTTAATTCTTCGTGATTTTCATATGTTTTTTCGTCTATTATAAATTCTTCTTTGTTCATTTTATTTTAATGTATATATGTTATGTTGATATATATATATTCTAGACTATCTATTGTTGATTCTAAATTTGATATTTTTTTTTGTGCATTTATTGAGTTTTTACTAATTCCGACAATTATGTTATACTGTAGTCTTTCTATCCTTATTTTTAATTCTTTACATTTTTCAGATATTATTTGTTTTAATTCTTTATATTGTTGTGGTTTTTGTATGTTATTCATCTAAACAAACATTATAAATATTGTTTTGGTAAATATCTAAATTTAATTGTTTCATAATTAATCAAATAAATCCAAATATATACTACTTCCTTAACTTTAATTAGCATAGGTTCTGATACCAATTGTAGGGGGGTGCGGATAACTTGGGTATTAAATAGATCTATTAGGAGGATACATTGTTACTTATTTTTCTACTTTTATTAAGAAAATCATTATCCTATTAAACCGGTTGAAGTAGAGATTGAATTGGGCCCATTTGAACCCAATTTAAAAATGAATGTGTAAATATCATAAATCCCACCAGTTTGAAAAATAATTATCTTCTCTCCCTTTTTTTTCAATTAAAATTTCTCTATCCCTATTTTTATACATAAGTTGCCGACTATATACATTACTATTTATGTATCTGAACTAACTGATTTAAATATATTTAAGAAAATAAAATATTTGACTTGAATACATAACACAATTAATGTTGTCTTTATACAATTGTAATTAATGGATCCCTTGAATTCAGTAACAACTTTTTAATTTCAAATTTTAAAATACCAAATTAATTTCAACGCTCGGAATTAGAGATTGATGAATCGCGGGTTGATTTCGACAATTGCATCCGAATTGAATCCCCTGTAATAATATACATTGCAAACCAATATTAGTTTAATATTCAACAAAATTTAAACAAAATTTTTCAAAACTTGAAAACATAAAACAATGCTTAATATTCATGTCTGATAGTCTTTCATATATATAACAATGCTATGTATATATGCTGATTAAACACCCCTCAACTTGTCTAATTGAGCTATTTACATACCGTGTTACGTATAACATTGCTAGTGTATAACATATACATAACTCTGTAATATATATGTTCTGAAACTACAATAGTCCAATAATGTCTGTTTCAACGCATATACATTACAGAATTATGTATATGAGTAGATATACATAACTATGCTATATATAACACTGTTAATGCATAACATATACATAATTTTGTAATGTATATGTGTTGAAATAAACAACCTATCAGTCTTTGTTTCACCACATATACATAACAAATTTAAAGTATATGAGATCATAAACATAATAATGTTATATATATGGGACAAAGTAACGACAAATTCCATACATATATATATGTGGTGTGACATAAAAACTCTCGATAATGTCAAATTTCATATATAAACATACTTTTTTTCTTTCCTTCCAACAAGAATGGTAGCACTAGTAGAGATCCAAACCTTGTTGCGCATCTTACCACTTATAAGTCAATAGTATTAAGAAGTTGGTGAATTCTGACGGCAAAGAATCTTCGGCGGTTGGTGTTAAACAGTGGCATTTCGGGTAAGAGTAAGGGACAGGTTGATTGAAGTAGCTTCTATCTCTTTTGCAAGTGTCTTCTATCTCTTTTGCGACCCATGATTTTTGGGTGGTTCTTCATAGAAGTTGCCTCGTAAATTAGTCATGACGATTGATTTGGGGGGGGGGGTCAGGTAGGGTTTAAGGTTATTTTTTGTAGGGTTTTAATGAATTCGAAATAAGGATTTGAGAAGAATAATAAATTGAAAATTCAAAAAATTGAGGTTCCTTGATTATAGGTACCTTCTAAGGAAACAAAAATGTGAGAAGGGGAAGGTAAAATTATGTATATGGATTATAGAGAGATAAATTGTAAAGATGAGATATTTGTAACTAGTTTGGAGATTTGAGATATTATGTAATAAAAGAAAGTAAAGTTGTGATATTTTGTAATGTTTCCAAAATTGAAACGAAATGGGTTGAGATTTACCCAATAGCAAATTATCTTGGGCCCAAACCACTAAATATTGAGTGGATTGAGCTGGTCAGCTCAATTTGGGTACATTTTGACACCCCTAATCTCATTTAGGCAGAGATAAAATCTACACATCTCATGAGTTTGTTTTTGTTTTTGTTTCCAGTGGACTAAATTAAATTATTTCTATATAATATGAGTATAAACAACCAGTTACTAGAGAATATTTGGAATGGTACTTACTTTAAAAACATAATTTAGGTCATACCCACTAAATTTCTTTTTCACTTATTTTCAAGGGTTATTTATAATATGAGTATAAACAACTAGTTACTAGAGATGTAATACCCCGTATTTGTCTTAGCTCAATTTAGCCCATACTGCATGTACAAGGGGCTTAGAACCTAGAAATTTAGTTAAGTGTTGGAGACTTAGTTTTATTTTTGGCCTCTTAACTTTGATTATTTTTAAAATGACCTTCCTGACCCCGAGACGTAATTTTTTAAGTTGATTCATGTTCAGGGGTATAAGTAGCATGTCTCAGGTAAGTTTTGGATTTTTTGGATGAGAATTGGAACACATTTGGATTTCCAAAATTGCAAGTCACCACGATTGGGGAGTGTCGCAGTGGAATAGAGATGGAGGCCTTGGCACATCACGGTGAGGGCTTAATCAGCATTCCAGTTATGAATTTAAATTTCCCAGGGGCAGTCAGGTCTTTTTCCATGGCTCCAATTCGTAAAAACACGAGATTTATCATCAGTAAGGCATTATATGCCCTATTTCCACAATTTCACTTTAAAATAAACCCTAGCTATCACCCAAATTCATCAAGTTCAACTATTATTTCTTCAAGAAAACTCAAGAATTCAAGCTTCACCACCCAAGAACGATCAAGAACGTCAATTCTCTTGCAAGATTAAAACCTTAAGGTATGTTAAATGTTCATCCATGGACCATTTTCACCCATGGAGTCCAAGTAACTATTTTTTTGTTCTAAATAATGAATTCACATGTCTACAATGAGTTAATTTTCATGAAGCTTTTAGGAATTTCGATTATGCATGATGTTTAAAAGTGTTTTAGTTGGAAATAGCCTTTACATGTTTGAGGCATGAAATCCCATGTTAAATCTCCCAATGTATGGTTTTAGTTTTATGATTATGTTATTCCCACAGGTTTCAATCATTCTTATTCCTAAGTTTATGAATTTCAAGTGTTTGATGAAATGCCTAAGAGATGAATTCTGAGCAGTGACTACTTATTATGCTTTTGAAGCTTTGGTATGCTTTTACTGTTAAAGTTATTGAGTCCTGGGGGTTATGAATACCCAAAATTTAGTTGTTTACTTAGTATTAGTACTTTCAAAATGGTTTTTAGGCATACATGAGTATCATTAGTTTAGTCAGTTATCTTATTAGTTAAGTTTAAATCAGTTCAGTGTTCCGAGTAAGTTCAGTTGGGAGCAGGATTTAGCACCGAGAGAACCCAGAATGGCGGCTCACCTGTCAGTTGAGGGTGTGTCCTTTAGTATCAGTCCCTGCGTTCCATAACTATTTTGCCAGTGTTAGTTAGAGATGTTAACCTGCCAGTTGAAGGTTGACATATATCTCACTAGAACACCTGCCAGTAAAGGGTAAATCCTTAGTCCTTCGAGACTTCATTTCAGTGGATCCACGCAGCCAGTGTTAGTACCCGTGGCATGGTACTAATACCCTTCTAACTGGGGCAGGTTGGACCCAATTAGCTCATATTGGGGCATGTCAGTTAGATGATAGCTCTCACAATCTTAGTCCAGTGTTCAGTTTAGAGTTCAGTTTCAGGCTTGCTTGAACATTAAATACAGTTATTAGTTGTTCATATAAGTATTTCAGTTTACAGACTATCCCAGTATCATGTCATATGCTTGGTCATGCATTCTCAGATTTTACAGCTTTCTCGCATACTATTCATCAGTTATCTCATAATATTTATTCAGTCAATTTTTATTCATGCATATGAGCCATGCATATCAACCTAACCTCATTTAGCATACCAGTACATTCAAAGTACTAACCGTATACTCGTTTATTGCGCTATGATATTTCATATCATAGGTTCAGATGCTCCAGTTCTCGACTGCACCTAGACATCCCGGTGCACCAGCAGCAACAACAGTGTTGAGTCCTCATATCTTGTGGACCGTTTATATTTATTTAAGTGTTTTAGTTCAGTAGTCAGTCGGAGTTAGTTGGGGACTTGTCCCACAACTCCACAATCAGTCAGTTAGAGATGTTCAGATATTTTCAGACAGTTAGTGAGTTATCAGTTGTTATTGATAGTCTTTAGAGTATTGTTTTCAGACATTTATTTTTGAGCATATTAATTTAGAGATATTTTTTTATGTTTAAAACCTTATGGTGTATCCAGCTTTGTTTTTCACACATGTATATCCTTTATTATCAGTTTGTTCAGTGCTCACTGCAGTACCAGCTCATGGTTATTTGTGACTGTAAGCATCGTGGGGCATCCAGAGTGTACTCCCGGGGAGTTACAAACTTGGTATCAGAGCCTAAGGTTTTAAAGTGTCCTAGGGAGTATTAAAGCTGTACTGAATAGAGTTTTGTGCATGGTTGTGAAGCATACCTTATTTATGGACAAGAGGGTACAAAATGTTTTAGGAAAATTTCCCTTCTTTCAATATTCATGTCATGTGAGTTATCATGAGCTCAAGTTAAACCCACTTTCTAATTCAATCTTATTTTTATTTATAGAACATGCCTCTTAGAAAGAATAATGGAAGGAGAAATGGGAATCAGCCCTCACCTCTGCCTGCTTAGGAAGATCCCCTGAATGAGCATGTCTCCTATGAAGAATTCAAAACTGCATTCACTACTTTAGATCACTTAGTAGCATCCTAGAATAATAAACTGACTGCCGTTCTAGTCATTCTGGTGGCTAATACTGTCGCAGCTAGGATTTAAGACTTCATCCGAATGAACCATCCTCTGTTTTTGGGATTTAAGTCTGATGAGGATATGCAGGAGTTCCTCAACATAGTTCAAAAGGTAACTGATATTATGGGTGTGACTTCTAGTAGGAGTGCAGAGTTGGGTGCTTACCAGTTGTAGGATATTGCTCACACCTGGTATAAGCAGTGGAAGGGAGATAGAGGGGCAGATGTAGGGCCAGTTGAATGGAAAGAATTTGTGACAGCCTTTTTAGCTATGCTCTTTTCCTTGGAGTTAAGGGAAGATAAGGTGCAAGAGTTTATTAATTTGAGGCAGGGAAACATGAGTGTGAAGGATTATTCTCATAAGTTTACTTGGCTAGCCAAGTATGCTCCTAATGTGGTGTCTGGTAACAGGTCTAGGATGAGTAAGTTTGTATCTAGTGTAGCTGATAGAGGGGTTAAGGAGTTCAAGACCGCGATGTTGATTAAAGAGATGGACTTGTCTAGGTTGATGGTCCATGCTCAACAGATTGAGGAGCAAAATCTTAAGGAAAGAGAGAGGCAGAGTAAGAGGGCAGAACAGGTAGCTTCAGTAAAGCTGAGGTCGGAGGGTGGTAACCATTCTTAATTCCATCAGAAATCTTCATACCCAGCTCTATCTTCAACTAGTACGCTAGCGTTGAAGTTCAGAAATGATAATTGGGCTAGGGCGCCAGGCCCTAAACCCCAGGGAAGTATGACCAGTGGTTGTAAAAAATCATCTTTGTCGGAAATATGATAGAAATCATTAGGGTGTGTGTAGATATGGCAGTGATATATGCTTTGGGTGTGGAAATCCAGGATACAGGGTCAGGGATTGCCCACAGAGTGGCCAGCAGGGTCAGTGTAGTCATCCCCCAGTTCCATCCGATCGTCCGACTAAGTAGGGTGCCGCTTCCAGTGCCACCAGTGGTCAGCACCCAAAAAGATTATATGCACTTCAGTCTTGGTAGGATCAACAAAATTCTCCTGATGTGGTTACTGGTATGTTGTAGGTCTTTTATTTACATGTACATATTTTGTTAGATCTCGGAGCTTCTCTTTCTCTTGTAACCCCTTACATAGCTGTTGATTTCAGTGTCAGTCCTGAGACTTTAGAAGAACCCTTTTTAGTGTCTACCCCAGAAGGTGACTCTATTATAGTCAGACAGGTATATAGGAACTGTCCGGTCAAAATATCCCAAAAAGTCACTTTAGTTGATCTTATAGATTTAGAGATGATGGATTTTGATGTCATTCTCAGCATTGATTGGCTCTACTCATGCTATGATTCTGTTGATTGTAGAAATAGAGTTTTTCATTTTTAGTTTTCAAATGAACCAGTCCTAGAATGGAGGGGTAGTACTTTAGCACTTAGGGGTCAACTTGTTTCGTACCTTAAAGCGAGAAGAAATGATATCCAAGGGGTATATCTACCATCTAGTTTGGGTTAAAGACTCCAATTTAGAGACTCCTAGTCTTGAGTCAGTTTCATTAGTGAGGTAATTTCTAGATGTGTTCTCGAAGATCTTCCTGGAGTTCCTTCCGAAAGGGAAATTGACTTTAGAATAGATCTTCTTTTAGATACCCAGTCTATCTCTATTCTGTCCTACAGAATGGCTCCAACAGAGCTTAGGGAGTTAAAAGAATAGTTGAAAGATCTCTTAGGTAAGGATTTTATCAAGCCTAGTGTTTCCCCATAGGGCGCTCCAGTCCTTTTTATGCAAAAGAAAGACGGTTCTCTTTGTATGTGCATCGATTACCGTCAGCTGAACAAAGTCACAATCAAGAGTAAGTACCCACTCTCCAGAATCGATGACTTGTTCGACCAACTTCAAGGTGCCAGTTACTTCTCTAAAGTAGACCTCAGATCTGGCTATCTTCAGCTCAGAGTCAAAGAATGTGACATTCCAAAATCAACTTTCAGAACTCGATATGGTCACTTCGAATTTCTAGTCATGTCCTTTGGTCTAATGAATGTCTAGCAACTTTCATGGACTTGATGATCAGAGTGTTCAAGCAGTACTTGGATATGTTTGTCATAGTCTTCATGGATGACATCCTTGTCTATTCCCGTAATGAAAATGGCCATACAGACCACCTCAGAATAGTATTGCAGACTCTTAGAGCCCACCAGTTATTCACTAAATTTAGTAAGTTCAAGTTTTGTCTAAGATCAGTAGCTTTCCTTAGACATATTATTTTCGGTGATGGCATTAGATTTTACCCTCAAAAGATCGAAGTAGTGAGAAACTGGACCAAAATTATTTCTTCATTAGATATCAGGAGTTTCTTGAGTTTGGCTGGCTATTACAGAAATTTGTCAAAGGGTTTTCATCTATTGCGTCCTCCATGTCTAGATTAACTCAGAAGAAAGTCAAGTTTCAGTGGTCAGTTTCCTGTGAGAAGAGTTTGCAGGAGTTGAAGACTCGACTCACCTCAACCCTAGTTTTGACCTTGCCAGATGGTTCAGATGGGTTTGTTTTTTATGGTGATGATTCTAGATTTGGTTTGGGTTGTGTTCTGATGCAGAGGGGTAAGATCATAGCCTATGACTCTAGAAAGCTTAAGCCCCATGAAAAGAATTATCCTACCCATAATCTTAAGTTAGTAGCTGTTGTGTTTGCCTTGAAAGTTTAGAGGCATTATCTATATAGGGTAAATATTGATGTGTTCTTGGATCACAAGAGTTTGCAGTATGTGTTTTTGCAGAGAGAGTTAAATCTTCATCTAAGAAGGTGGTTAGAATTGTTGAAGGATTATGATATGAATGTTTTGTATCATCCGAGAAAGGCCAATGTAGTGGAAGATGCCCTTAGTAGATTGTCTATGGGTAGTGTTGCTCATATTGAGAATGATAAGAAGAAGTTAGTTCAGGGGGTTCATCAATTGGCTAGATTAGGCGTTCGTTTGATTGACTCAACTGAGGGTAGTGTATGGGTTCAAAATAGTTCAGAATCTTCTTTGGTTGCTGAAGTGAAAAAAACCAAGATAGGGATCCCATTATGGTTAAGTTGAAGGAGTCAGTTAGAGATTAGAAAGTAGAGGTTTCCTCCCAAAGGGGAGATAGTGTGTTGCAGTGTCAGGGTAGACTATGTGTTCCATGCGTCCTTGTTAAAGGAGTGTATTGGTGACCCAGCTGTTATTGTCCCTTTAGAAAACTTAGATGTTCAGAACAAACTTTCTTATGAAGAACTCCCAATTCAATTCTTTTATCATCAGATTCGTAGACTGAGGAACAAAAAATTTCCTTTGGTCACAGTTCTTTGGCGGAATCAGTTCATAGAGGGAGCCACTTTGGAAGCAGAAGTAGATATGCGAACCAAGTACCCTCACCTTTTCTTCACAAACTCAAACTCAGCTCAAGGTAACAGTTTTTCTAGATTATCTATTTTGCATTCTCAGTTCCAGCCATGTAGTCATCTTTATTTCATTGCATGCATTCATGAATCAGTTTAGTCAGTCACCATGTTTCAAACTTAGTCATGCAATCATGTTTTCAGTTATGCATATTCAATATGTAATCTCAGTACCTCTGTATTTTCTCAGCTTAATTAGTCTCATTCAAGGACGAATGTTCCCAAGGTAGAGATATTGTAATACCATGTATTTGTCTTAGCTAAATTTAGCCCATAGTGCATGTACAAGGGGCTTAGAACCTGGAAATTTAGATAAGTGTTGGAGACTTAGTTTTATTTTTGGCCTCTTAACTTTGATGATTTTTAAAGTGACCTTCCTGACCCCGAGACGTAAGTTTTTGAGTTGATGCAAGTTTAGGGGTGTAAGTAGTATGTCTCGGATAAGTTTTGTATTTTTTTGGACGACGTTTAGACCACGTTTGGATTTCTAAAACTGCAAATCACCGCAATTGGGGCGCGTCGCGGTAGAATAATAATGGAGGTATTGGAGCGTCGCGGTGAGGGCTCATCGGCGTTCTACTTACGAATTTAAATTTCCCAAGGGCATTCAAGTCTTTTCACATGGCCCCAATCCATAAAAACACGGGAGTTATCATCAGTTAAGGCATTATATTCCCTATTTCCACAATTCCTCTTCAAAATAAACCCTAGCCAACACCCAAATTCATCAAGTTCAACCATTATTTCTTCAAGAAAACTCAAGAATGCAAGCTTCACCACCCAAGAAAGATCAAGAACGTTAATTCTCTTGCAAGATTAAAACCTTAAGTTATGTTAAATGTTCATCCATGGGCCCTTTTCACCCATGGAATCCAAGTAACTATTTTTGTGTTCTAAATCATGAATTCATATGTTTACAATGAGTTAATTTTCATGAAGCTTTTGGGAATTTTGATTACGCAAGATGTTTACAAGTGTTTTTATTAGAAAGTAGACTTTACACGTTTGAAGCATGAAATACCATGTTAAATCTCCCAATGTATAATTTTAGTGTTATGATTATGTTATTCCCACAGGTTTCAATCATTCCCATACCTAAGTTCATGAATTTCAAGTGTTTGATGAAATGCCTAAGAGATGAATTTTGAGCAATGACTACTTATTATGCCTTTGAAGCTTGGGTATGCTTTTACTATTAATGTTATCGAGTCCTGGGGTTATGAATACCCAAAATTTAGCTAATTACTTAGTCAGAATGGTTTTCAGGAATACATGAGTATTATTAGTTCAGTCAGTTATCCTATCACTTAAGTTTAGATCAGTTCTGTATTCCAAGTCAATTCAATTGAGAGTAGGATTTAGCACAGAGCAAACCCAGGGATGGGGGCTCAATTTCCAGTTGAGGGTGTGGTATTTAGTAGAATTCCCTGTGCTCCAACTCTACGTAGCCAGCGTAGGTTAGAGATGTTATCCTGCCAGTTGAGGATTGACATATATCTCACTAGAGCACCTGACATTATAGGGTGACTCTTTAGTCCTTCGGGACTTTATTTCAGTAGATCTACGCATCCAGTGTTAGTACCCATGGCGCGGTACTAACACCCTTCCAACTAAGGTCACAAGTTGTACCCCAATTAACTCATATTGGGGTATGTCGGTTAGATAATAACTCCCACAATCTCAGTCCAGTGTTAAGTTCAGAGTTCTGTTTCAGGCTTGCTTGACCATGACATACAGTTATTCATTGTTTAGTATCATTATTTCGGTATTTTAGTTTATAGACTATCCTCGTATCATGTCATATGCTTGGTCATGCATTCTAAAATTTTACAGCTTCCTCGCATACTATACATCAGTTATCTCATGCTATTTATTCAGTTAATTACTATTGATGCATATGAGTTATGCATATCAGCCTAACCTCATTTATCATACCAGGACATTCAAAGTACTGACTGCATACTCATTTCTTGTGCTATGATGTCTCATATCATAGGTTTAGACGCTTAGGTTCCTGACCGCACCTAGACATCCCAGTGCACCAGCAGCAGCAGCAGTGGTGAGTCCTCATATTCGAGGACCGTTTATGTTTATTTAAGTGTTTCAGTTCAGTAGTTAGCCGGAGTTAGTTGGAGACTTGTCCCATCAACTCTATAGTTAGTCAGTTAGAGGCCTTCAGACACTTTCCGCCAGTTAGTCAGTTATCAGTTATTATTGACATTCTTTACAGTATTGTTTTCATACATTTGTTTTTCAGGCATATTAATTCAGAAATATTATTTTATGATTAAAACCTTATGGTGTATCTAGCTTTGTTTTTCGCACACGCGTATCCTTTATTATCAGTTTGTTTAGTGCTCACAACAAGTACGAACTCATGGGTTAGCTTGTAGTCCCTTGTGACTGTAAGTACTGTGTGACATCCAGGGTGTACTCCTAGGGCGTTACGAGAGAATATTTGAAATAGTACCCACTTTAAAATTTTAATTTGGGTCATACCTACTAAAAAAAATTTCTATTTATTTTTTAGGGTTAGGGTTTGGGAAAAACAAAAAGTGGGGTAGGGTTGTGTGGTCCTGGGCCTCTTTAATATTCTTAATTTTTTTTGATAAAATATAACTTTATAAAAATACAATATGGTCCCTTTTTATATTTATTAAATATTCAAACCTTTTTTAAATTCATTTAAGAAATTCAAAAACTTTTGTCTCTCCTCAAATATTCTTCTTTCGATTTTCTTCGTAGCATTAATGAATTAAAATGTTTTGATCCATTGTTCCTCCACAAGTCAAAATTTTTCATCCTCTCTTGCTCAGGTAAGTTTAGTCTTCTTCCCCGGTTAGTTGTAGATCCATTTTAGTATATTTTTTTGGTTTCATTTTTGTGTAGTCATTCTTTCATTTTGACAAAAATTGCATTGTTCTTGATTCCACAAGTTTAATTGTGTTTTTCTTTAAATAATGGCTAGAATTTTTTTGAATTTTTGTATTTATATTGCACATTTATTTTGAATTTTTTTTACTGCATTAGATCCATTTTAGTGGTGTTCTTGTTGCTGTGAATTGCACTGGCAATATCTGGAGAAGTTGGAACTAGATTCACATGTTTGATCTGAGGCAAGTTTCTAATTTTTAATAGATCGGTGGTCGATAGATTGACCACTACATATTTATTTTAGCTACATTTCCCATTTATTTTAATATATTAGTGGTCGATAAATCAACCACCACAAATTTATTTTTTCTTATAGATCATAAATGGTCAAAGTTCATAAAGCAGTTAAAAGGGATGCTTCCACTGCGTGTAGCAGTAGGAAGCAAAATATCGATGAAGTTTTTAAAACTTCAAAGAGGAAAAAAGTTGTAATCGTAGAATCCGAGTCGGAAAGTGAATAAAAAATCATTGCCTAGATGAGGAATTTGAGGAAAGTAGTGCACATGAGAGTAATAATGTTGAGGATAACAAAGGGAAAAGTCAAGAAGAATTAAAAGAGATAGCGGTAAAGATGAGAATAAGAGAGATAGTGAAGATGGGGAGGAGGAGGATCCTCTATCATTGTCAATTTATGCAAGATATATTTTCATTGAGATGTACGACCTAACAATTTGGATGGATGAGTTAGGTTCTTTTCCAGCAAAGATTTCTGTAAGAGCAAGAATGGCGGTTTATCGAGAGTTTAGAAGGATTTTAGTTGAACAAAAGCTCTATGCTGATCTTAAGAAGACCTGTTTTGGACACTTGAGACATATGCTGGAACATTTTAAATTTAATGGAAAGATGGTCCATTATGTGTTGATGCGACGTACCAAAAATAATAAAAAATTGCATGAAATTTGATTCTATGTGAATGGTAAGCCAACTTTTTGTCTTAAAGGAATTTGCTCTAATTACGGGACCGAATTACTCAGCATATTCCCGTGAATAAAAAAAAAACAAAGTCCTTCAAAATGGTGAGAGTTTTCATTTTAAGGTGACGAAGATCAAGATCATTACTTCTGCAAGGCTGATTATCTTGATCAAAGGTAATCGGTTGACTAATCAGTAAAAGTTGAAGTGCGCTTTAGTTTGGTTTGTGCACTCGATGGAGCTAGAAAAGGACACGTAAAATAAGGTGGCTTCAGACCATATCAAGATGACGACTGATTTAGACTTCTTCGAGAGTTATCCATGGAAAAAGGAGTCATTGGGGCTGATATTGAGCTATTTGAAAAAATAAGATTGATTTGAGCAAGTAGAAAAAAACATTTTGAAGAAGAATAATTCATCGTATGCTTTATAAGACTTTTCTTGGGCATTTTTGGTACTTATAATCTACCATCTTATCAATTTATTATAGACTCTTACTTATTTATTTATGTAGTAATACATAGACCTTGTATATTTATTTATGCTTCTATTGATGTAATGCCCCAATTTTCTGAACCGAGACGCTACATGGTGCTCATGACCCCAAAGGACCACCATCTAACCCATGACTGATATCTGTTGATGATAGGCGTATTTACACGCCTAAAGCACCATAATTTACCCATATTTTAGCTAAGTTTTAAGGACAAAATATATAATTCCTGCATTTTTAGTCCATTTTCCTGTAAGTGAGCTAACCAACGTGATTAGCATGTTTTCAGGTATTAATGATGAAGATTTGAGCACTTTATGGACCTTTTTGTAGCAAGGGAAACTTCACATAAGAGGGAAGGCAGCTTTTGGAAGCTTATGGACTGAAAGTGATGCATGGAGAACTTGTCCCGGGAAAAAACAGTATTTCTAAAGACTTGGGGATCAACAGTAACTTAATAGGACTAGGACAAGGATGTTATAAAAACCCTATTTTGCTGAATTTTTCAGCATGCATTCATTCATGCATTCATTCATTGATTGAAGCTTTTCATTATTCGATATTCTATTTTGTTATTTTCGACTTTTACAGAGAAAAAATGCAAAAGCTACGAGGAACGGTTTGAGGAGCTCAACGTGATTTCCTTTAGACGCCAAAATCTATCCCCATCGTGAGATTATTCTAGCTTTGGTACGATGATGATGTCTATTGTGATTTCCGTTGTAATCATGAGTAGCTAAACTTCTCTGTTAGGGTTATGGAAGCCTTTTGATATACTATCTATTACTATGAGTTTGTGAATTCTTGATACGTATGCTACTTATATCATTACTCTCTTCATCTTAATTAAATTCTTGTGGTTGCAAACATATAGAATAAGCCATTATAGCATTAACTTGTTCGAGAGAAAAGTTACATGCTTGGAAAAGAGAGTGTGACAAGGAAATAGGGCTACCAACCCCTATTTACACTTTAGTGTCGTAACTGGATTAACCTCTTGGAGAGTTCGTACCATTAGTTATACGCTTTAAGATCGAGAGAGTTAAAGTGAGATAATCCTTGATGGTCGAGAGACACTAGGATTTACCATTAGAATACGAATCTCTATAAGTGCATACATGTCTGAATTCCGCATTACTCATAGTTAATAGATACGTAGAACTCATAAGGTGGACATAACCTTAACTTATAATTCTCATCGATTAAATCTTACTCAACAAAGCATTCCGCTTTTACTTTGCTATTTTGATACTTTTAATTCACGCCTAAACCATCCCTCCTTTCTGTAGAACTTTCGACCAACAGTCTGCTAACAATTGCAACACTTAGTGACCAAGTATTCCCTGTGGGATTCGACACCCAATCCAGTTGGGTTCTATATTTGACAGTGACCACTTACACTCTTACGAGAGCTGTAGTTTGGGCGTTATCAAATTTTGGCGCCGCTTCCGGGGAATACAATTGTCAACTAAGTTTGTGATAGTTAATAGACCCTTTGGTCTAAAATTCTTGAATTTTACTTTTTGTTTGTTGTTTTTGTTTTATTCAGGTTCTGTTGAGTGCATGCCAAATACTCGTAGTTCTGGTTAGCCATTATTACCCATAAATCCTGAACCTCAACTTATTGGCAGAATGGATGCACAACGTGACATTGACAGAAGGGCGGCTCAACAGGAGCAGGCTAGACTAGCTGCACTGGCAGCTGCTCAAGTACATCAACAGAATATTGATAACCCAGGGCGAGCAACAAATCCTGATGATGAGTACCTGGGTGATGATGAGTTACTGAATCCCAGGCGTACTGATGAGGTGGCGGTACCTATGCACAGGAGAGATCGTCAAGCTAGAATGAGACCTGACCGCCGAGCTGTGCAGGCTCCTTTTGATGATGATGATGACGATCTTGATGGAGCTGGTGCCATAGGGGCTATTATTCCTCCGCCCTTGGCTCCCGAATCTAAGTTCAATATCACTAGCACCATGATTCAGTTATTACAGCTCAAGGGGTTATTTGGTGGACTCGCAGGCGATGATCCGAATATGCATCTGATCAACTTTATTTCAACATGCAAGTCATATTACAATCCAGGAGTTGGGCAGAATGCAATACGGCTGCGCTTATTTCCATTGTCTCTGTCTGGGGAGGCAACTCTATGGCTGAACGGGCTAACTCCTGATTCTATTACTAATTGGAGGCAACTGAAAGACGCTTTCCTAGAAAGATTCTTTCCGCCATCCAAGAGAGCACAGTTGAGAGATGAGATCAGCAATTTTCGACAGCTTCCAACTGAAGCTCTCCACAAAACATGGGAGAGGTTCAAGAAGAAGCTTATGCGGTGCCCAAATCATCAGATGACCAACATCCACTTGATGGAGATATTATACAAGGCTTTGAACTCAGTGACTAAGCCAGTGGTTGATAATGCTACAGGTGGGTCATTCATGGACCTTACTTTTCTTGAGGCAAGTGATATGCTAGATCGTATGACAAAGCAGAGTATAGATTGGCATACCAGGGATTCTGAGGTAGCAAGATCTACCGTATCTATTGGCTTGACTGCAGAGCAGAGGCGTAGACAAAAGGAACGTGACAAAGATATGGCTCATATGAAAACGCAGATGGATCTTCTTACCAAGCACTTATTATCAGGGAATACCAAAAAGGTTAAGGCCGTTGTATCATAGGGAAGAGATGAATCCGACTATGAGGAAGAAGCGAACTACTTGAATAATCAGGGGGGTTTCTGAGGTAATGCCCAAGAAAACCAAGGTCGGAACTATTATGATAAATCTGGATACAAGGACCGCGATCAAGGTGGTTGGAAGAATAAGACTGACATGAGTGGTTTGTATGTTCCTCTTGGAAACCGTGAGGCTGTGGCGTTTGGCTCTGGAAAGATGTCCATGGATGATATGATGGCTAAGCTGTTGAAAGGGGTGGAGGCAACCAATATAGGCGTTACTAAGGTAAAGAATGATTTTTCTTCAATAAACCAATTGGTTGACTCGCATTCTACTGCAATAAAATAGCTGGAGCAACAATTGAGTCAACTATTAGCGACATTCAACCAAAGAAAGGCTGGAACGTTACCTAGCGACACTGTGCAAAACCCAAGGAACGATGGATCATGTATGGCTATTACTACCCGGAGTGGTAAAGTGTTGGAAAATCCATCCAAAGGCAAGCAGGTGGTTGATGATATAGCAGAGAATGTTGATGAAACAGAGTTTGAAGATGCCGTAGAAGCTGAAGTGAGAGCTCATGAAGTTACACCTAGACGTCACCAGCCTGAAAAGAGTAATAATCGAAAGCAAGATAAAAAGGAAGTGGTGGAGAAAATGATTCCTCTTCCACCACCACCTTTTCCTCAGAGACTGAAGAAGAAGGCTGATGACACTTCTGTAAAGGTTGATAATCGGAAGCAAGATAAAGAGGAAGTGGTGGAGATAATGATTCCCCTTCCACCACCACCTTTTCCGTAGAGACTGAAGAAGAAAGCTGATGACACTAGGTTTAGTAAATTCATGACCATGTTGAAGCAGCTGACTATTAATGTTCTGTTGGTAGAGGAGCTGGAACAGATGCCTGGGTATGCTAAATTCATGAAGGACCTGTTGACAAAGAAGCGGGCAGCAAGTTATGAGCTGGCAGATAATGTTCATCATTGCAGTGCAATCGCTACAAGGTCGCTAGTACAGAAGAAGGCAGATCCTGGTGCTTTCACTATTCCTTGCACGATTGGATCATTGGATTTTGCTAAGACGTTGTGCGATATGGGGGCTAGCATCAATTTGATGCCGTTATCCATTTACAGAAAGTTGGGGTTGGGCGATCCTACACCAACCAATATGTGGCTCGTGATGGCAGATAGGTCAGTAAAACGGCCTGTTGGTATCTTATATGATGTGTTGGTGAAGGTTTCCACCTTCATCTTTCCTGCAGACTTTGTTATTTTGGATTGCGAGGTGGATTCTGAAGTTCCCATAATCTTGGGGCGTCCTTTCCTTACAACTGGAAGTGTGCTTATTGATTTAAGAGCTAATGAGCTTTTATTTCGGCTGAATGACGAAGTGGTCCATTTTAATGTATGCAAATCGATGAAGCAGCCTAGAGATATGGATGTGTTCTCTGTAGCTGATGTTTACTATGAGGAGGAGAAAGGATTATCTGTAGAGAAGCAGCTTACTGTTGAGCCATTGTCTGTTGTGCTGTTGAATTTTGAGCATGAGGATGTTGAAGAATATGAAGAAACTGTTTGTGCTCTAACAGGAATAAAGTCCTATTCTCATGATACTAAGAAGATGGACCTTGATCTTAGGAATCGACCTTCACCAACAACGAAGACTTCCATTGAAGAGCCACCAGTGCTAGAATCGAAAGAGCTCCCCCGTCACCTAAGGTATGCATTCTTGGGAAGGGGAAATACACTTCCGGTGAGTGTTGCAGCTGATTTAGGTGAACATCACGTAGAGGCTCTCATCTCTGCTATGAAGAGGTACAAGAGAGCTATGGGTTGGACTATTGATGATATAATTGGTATCCCTCCTGGGATATGTATGCACAAGAGTCATCTCAAAGAAGATTGCATGCCTACAAGTAAGCATCAGCATCGTTTGAATCCATTCAGAAAAAGAGCCACCATCTATCTCGACGAAGTCTAAGTAATCGAGGTAACTATGTCGTACCGCGACAATAAATCAAGCGCTACATGGGAGGCAACCCATCGTTTTTAATCGTTTTGTTTTACTAAGAGTTTGTTTTTGTTAAATAAAAATCCAAAAAGAAGAGTCGAGCCACGACCAAAACTAAGGCGCTTGGTGGGAGGCAACCCATCGTTCTAATTGTTTTTGTTGTTTTTGAGTAAATGTAGGTGTAAGACGTATAAAGGAGGAGATCTAGCCCAAATTTTAATTTGGAATTGTGTCATGTTGAAGGTGGTAAGTTTGGAATGAAGAAACAAAGGCTATTGGTTAGGCATTGCCTATGCAAATCTAGGCAACGAACAAGGCAAGGCCTATGTAAATCTAGGCAACGAACAAGGCAAGGCCTATGCTATGGCCTAAGCTCTCTGAATCTACAATGCCATAGCATAGGCGCTGCCTATGCCCAACAATGCCATAGCATAGGCGCCGCCTATGCCATTGCCTTTGCTATCTGAATCTACAATGCCATAGCATAGGCTCCGCCTATGCCTAACAATGCCATAGCATAGGCGCCGCCTATGCTCAACTAGGCTTTGCAAAAGGAGCCGCCTATGCTAAGCATAGGCAAAGCATTAGGCGCCGCCTATGCTTACTTTTTGGTCTCCTAATCCAATTTTAAATGGGTCAAACCCGACCCAAGCCTTGTCCTATAAATAAAACTTCAACATTAGAACAAAAGACACTTATTTGCTCAACCTAGGTGCCGCCTTTACTCTCCAAATCTCTCAAAATTTTTCTTTTTGCTCTTCTAACCTTGCAAGATCATCTTCCAAGTTCATCACCAAGTAAGTTCTTCTTTTATATTCCATAGTTATTACAACACTACACCTATAATGTGTTGTTAAATCTTGAAGTGGTGTTGGTGATTTAAATATGGATGGTTTGTTATGATACATCTATTTGAGTGAAAGAATACGTATGGGTGTTCTTGACTTTGTTCCGATTTGTATTTGATTGTTATACACTGTCATCTTTTTACGGAATTGAAATGGTAAAGTTAATTACATAGTCTTGTAAGTTGAAAGTTGGAATGTTGGAATGACTCGTTCATCGAGATAAAGATCATGACTGAATACAAGCATGGGATGTTGTGATTATTTCTATGCCATAACTTGATTCGATCTCTACGTAGTAGTCTTGTTCAAAAGGTGCATTAATCCAAACCATAAAAGTATGGTCAAGATTACATGACATAAAGCTGAAAAAGATAGTTAAGGTTCCATGAAAGTATGACTGTGCTGAACATATTGTTGGAACATATCGCCTACATGTATGTCGATGAATTCTGAGTAATCGATATCATCCACTTAATTAGTTGGTGCCAACAAATTAAGTGTGTGGTGGTGCCATTATTGTTTGTTTGTCGATTAAATCTTCCGAGATAAGCTAACATGACTTTATTTTAATCTCAGGTAAAATGGCACCAAAAGGTCGACCAGGAAAAGAAAAAACGTCCACCTCACAGAAAGGTCAGAAAAGGGGAAGAAAAGAGCAAGCTAAATCCTCCTCACTGCAAATACCTCGCCGTATGTTCGGGATAAAATGGGTCCTAGAGGAGGAAGGAAAGGAGTGGTACAAGAACAACAAAGTGAAAAAATATGTTCACGTGGAGTTAATACAAAAAGAGAGCCTAGCAAAGATAGAACCTCGCATTTTGGCTAAAATAATGGCGCTACGTCTTGATTTCATTTTCCGAGATATGGGAGAGTGCAATCTTGATCTTACGCGAGAATTCTATGCCAATTGGTCCCCAAAGACTACAGGGAGTGAAGTAAAGATTCGGGGTCAAGTCTTGAAACTAAATGCAGAGTTCTTCAACTCTTTTCTGGGTTTTCCATCTGTAGATCCATAACCGCTCAAGGAGCTTTATAACAGACCTCCGTACAGGGCAATCAGACACACACTGTGCGGAACAAGATCAATGGCACGTTGGAGTCGTCACAAGGATATCGGTCGGCACAATACCTTCCCATATGCTTCTTTGAACCGAGAAGCTCGGATATGGTTGCGGATAGTCAACTCTTGCCTGATTCCAGGGTCACAGTACACAAAGATCACACATGATAGAGTGTGCTTGGTGTACTCTTTGATGACGAACATCCCCATCAACATTGGGGCTATTATTCGATCTTCAATGCGTAAGGCCAGGCTGCACAAGAGGTCCCACTTCTGCTTTGGCAATCTGTTGACTGCGATATTGAGGAAGGAGGACATCAAAGAGGAACCTGCAGATCATAAGCTTCCACACAACCCAAAGGAAGTTGACCTCACAAAGGTGAAAGATGCTGAATCTATGCACGGCGTCAACCTGACCACTGCAGAAAGACATGCTCGTGACGAAAGCTTCTTCCGCCATTTATATGGCATGACGAGGTTCACCATGATGAGCGGGGGTCATGTTCCAACTGCTGCAGAGCTCCAATAGTTGGATTATGACTACCCAATGAATGAGCATGCGAGGGCTATGTGCGGAGTAGGTGTATATTTCGAGGAACCTCTTGATGATGACGTGCCAACCGACGACGATCACCGAATGCCAGACTCAGACGTGGAGGAGAACTCTGATGATGATTCCGATGCAAGGGGTATGACCCCAGACATAGAGGAGGAGTCCGACTAATCAGGTTTTTCTTATTTATTTTCCACTGAGGGCAGTGTGTCCCGTCTAAGTGTGGGGTGCTGGTATTTGTATGCTACACTTCTTTGTCTGCATTTACATTTATTCTAGTTCTTGATTGTTTTAATTAGTTGTAATTAGTTAGTTTAAATCCTAGATTTTTTTTTTTAGATTTTGCATGAAATTGTTCTGATAGACGGCATGGTAGTATAACAAGAGTTTGTGCTAAATCATTACTATTGAGACATTTAGGCTCTACGTGTGACTCACTGTGTGATAATTGTGTGGTTTAATTCATTCATCTGTTGGGTCAAGAGTCTATACTGCTCCCAATAAAGTTGACCATGTGCCTTGTGTGTGTGAGGATATAGTATATTCTGTGTTGTGACTGATGCTAGAACTTGCTTGGTGTGTGTGTAAAGCGAAATAAAGAGTGTGAGTTTAGGAGGTGATTTAGGCATTTGTTTGGCAGCCTGTGATTGTTTACCTTCTTTTTACCTACCCGTGGACATTATCCTAGTTAACCCCCTTTGAGCCTTTAGCTATTTTCTTTGACAGTCTCATATGTAGCCTAATCCATTTTTTTTTCAAGACCATAATTTGATCCAAATTCCTAAGCGCTTTAAATTGTAGAGTCATGTGACAAAATAAGAGGAAAGAGGGTGAGAGTGATGCTTCAGAGTGTATTGGTACTTGAAATTGTTGTGAATAAGAGTGGCTATTATAGAGGTGTTTTATAAAAAAAAAAAGAAGAAGAAAGAAATAGAAAAATAGAAAAATAAAAAAATAAGTTGTATATTCTCATCTTTGTGTTTATAATTGAATAACAAAATAGGTAAAAAGGGGTGTTAGATGAAAAGAAAGGTAGAAGGGTTGTTTAAAAGAGAGTGTTAATGACATAACGTAGTGTATTAAAGCGCTTAGGGAACATAGTCACTATTTCTGGCCAAAATAGTCCTACCTGTCCCTTACCCTACATTACAACCTGTAAAGACCTACTTGATCCTAAGCTTAGCATTCTGATATTAGTGGAGAATTACACTAAAGGCAAACCTATGGTCATCAGTTGCAACATATGAATTCTTTGTGAGAGTGAGAGCAAGGAGAATCTTGTACCCATGTTTCGAAAAAAATGCAAAACTTATGAGTGATTATGGGTGATATCTTGTGTGAGACACACATGGTTGATGATTGTTGGGTAGTGTTATATGATTCTTTGTGACTTAACTTGTGGATACGAATTAACCATCATCACAAGTCTATGTTGGAGGTTGAATTGTTTCTAGTAGTGAACAAGAAAACTACTCTTTGTTAATCATTGTCGTGCCTGTCTTGTTGAACATTTTATGTTGTTGCTGTGATATTCTAAGTAGATGATTGCATGGACGTAATATTTTGTTCGAGGATGAACAAAGCTTTAAGTGTGGGGTGTTGATGATAGGCGTATTTACACGCCTAAAGCACCATAATTTACCCATATTTTAGCTAAGTTTTAAGGACAAAATATATAATTCCTGCATTTTTAGTCCATTTTCCTGTAAGTGAGCTAACCAACGTGATTAGCATGTTTTCAGGTATTAATGATGAAGATTTCAGCACTTTGTGGACCTTTTTGTAGCAAGGGAAACTTCACATAAGAGGGAAGGCAGCTTTTGGAAGCTTATGGACTGAAAGTGATGCATGGAGAACTTGTCCCGGGCAAAAACAGTATTTCTAAAGACTTGGGGATCAGCAGTAACTTAATAGGACTAGGACAAGGATGTTATAAAAACCCTATTTTGCTGAATTTTTCAGCATGCATTCATTCATTGATTGAAGCTTTTCATTATTCGATATTCTATTTTGTTATTTTCGACTTTTACGGAGAAAAAACGCAAAAGCTACGAGGAACGATTTGAGGAGCTCAACGTGATTTCCTTTAGACGCCAAAATCTATCCCCATCGTGAGATTATTCTAGCTTTGGTACGATGATGATGTCTATTGTGATTTCCGTTGTAATCATGAGTAGCTAAACTACTCTGTTAGGGTTATGGAAGCCTTTTGATATACTATCTATTACTATGAGTTTGTGAATTCTTGATACGTATGCTACTTATATCGTTACTCTCTTCATCTTAATTAAATTCTTGTGGTTGCAAACATATAGAATAAGCCATTATAGCATTAACTTGTTCGAGAGAAAAGTTACATGCTTGGAAAAGAGAGTGTGACAAGGAAATAGGGCTACCAACCCCTATTTACACGTTAGTGCCGTAACTGGATTAACCTCTTGGAGAGTTCGTACCATTAGTTATACGCTTTAAGCTCGAGAGAGTTAAAGTGAGATAATCCTTGATGGTCGAGAGACACTAGGATTTACCATTAGAATACGAATCTCTATAAGTGCATGCATGTCTGAATTCCGCATTACTCATAGTTAATAGATACGTAGAACTCATAAGATGGACATAACCCTAACTTATAATTCTGATCGATTAAATCTTACTCAACAAAGCATTCCTCTTTTACTTTGCTATTTTGATACTTTTAATTCACGCCTAAGCCATCCCCCCTTTCTGTAGAACTTTCGACCAACAGTCTGCTAACAATTGCAACACTTAGTGACCAAGTATTCCCTGTGGGATTCGACACTCAACCCAGTTGGGTTCTATATTTGACAGCGACCGCTTACACTCTTACGAGAGATGTAGTTTGGGCGTTATCATCTGTACCTGTAAACTGCATAATATCTCATAAAATATGCAGAAACATGAACTGAAAAGCCATAAGGTTCAATACTGATACATATCTGAAAAATATGGTATAACAATACCAATACGAAACTAAAATAACTATCTGACATGATGTATTCTAGAAAGCTTCTAACTGTCTGAATAAGGAGTTGATGGGACATGTCCCCAACTAACTCCAACTACTGAAATAAACTGAAATAGAAATGAAATCATTATGTCCTCGAAGGATGAGGACTCACATCTAACTCTGACTGCTGATCCTGGAATCTACTACTGATTTGGAGTTCATGCCTCTGAACCTATGGTGTAACATAAGAGAAAACACCATAGTGTAAATGCGTCAGTACGTCTGAATGTACTGAGTATATGAGTGAGGTAGGCTAAATGCAAAGGGTTATATACATGAACAATACCGACTGATATGAACGTGAGAGTGCATACATGCATACATAACTGTAACTGAACTCATGGAGATACTGACTACTGAGTCTGAATACTGACAACATGAGTGTACTGATAATGAGATTCTGAAAGACTGAGTTTACTGATATTGATATGTAAATCATGAATAAGTGATGGATCTGATACTGTATTACTGAATACTAAGAGACTGATATTGCATTACTGATAAATGAATGATTGTTTCTGACAGTTCAAATTATGAAAAACTGGTCTGATTGACTGTATCTGACAGTCCTGAAGCTGAGTACTGATAGCATGAATTCTGATAACTATTGTGATTGCTAGCATAAGTGACTGTATCTGGCAATCCATAAGTCTGAAGGAAACTATCTGAGTTCCATTCTATTTCTGAGTTGACTGTATATGACAGTCCTAATATACTGAAATCTGAAGAACTATCTGAGTTCTTTACTGAGACTGGGTAACTGTAGCTGACAGTCCTAAAATCTGTAACTAAAACTGTGGGAAGTATTCATCTAACCGACATGCCCCTATAACGCATATAGCAAAGTTGGGGTCCAATCTCTACCCGATTGGAGGGATATCAATACCGCGCCACTGGTAAGGACAGCTGTGAGAACTTTATACTGGAAGGTGCTCAAATGAAAATGGTGGGAACCCTAAACTAACAGGTTAAGACACCTCATCAACCCTAATCTGACAGGTTAAGATGTCTCAACCTACGCTGGCTACGCAGTTCTGGAACACAAGGATGACTGCTAAGAATCACACCCTAAACTGGTAGGTGAGTTCCCATCCTTGGGTTCACTCGGTGCTAACTTCTACTCCCATCTGAAGGACACTGAACTGAATAACTAAACTGAACTGAATAACTGAACTGAACTGATTAGCTGAACTGATACTGATTAACTGGACTGAAACTAGTGGTATTGTTTAGCGGAGATAAATTAAGTTTACTGGATTACGATGACTGACGGAATGTACTGAGTTCTGAGGACTGGTTAAGAGTACTAAAGTTACTGAGATTGACTGTGAATACTGAGGTTGCTGAGGTTACTGAGAACTGAGATTACTGGACTACTGAGATTACTGAGATTTCTGAGTTTTCCTGAGTCAAATGACTGGCTGAATTCTATAGATCATGGATTGACTGAGAGTATCATTAAAACATGACATGGCTCTAGGCACACAACTATATTTTTCGAGTACAAGTACCCCCAGGACTCGATGGAAGAAAACTGACACAACTTGAATTTCTTGAGTACATGACCATCAATAACAATCCATAATACATGAGTTGGGGATTTCATGAAGTACATGGTCATCATAATATCTATCATGAATATTTTCTAATATCATGGGCATTCCGACAACATATACTATTCATAGCATTGGCATGGAAACCAGTCAAGCATAAGGGAGCGACAACATGTAATATTTAGTTCATTTTCTAATGATTTGGGGATATTATACTTCATGTATTTATTCAACATCTCAAACATGGTAGGGAAAGCATGGATATAATTTGCATACATAATTCATATCTTCATCATCATACATGCTTCATGCCACTACCATAAGAATACATAATTAGCATGGAAATTCATATTGAAGTGTATAGCTAACATGGACTTGTCATGTGAATATCATGGAATCATGTAAATAGGAATTTCTAGAATCCTAGACATTTTATCAAACACCTTGCATGCATTCTTTAAGGCATAGGTGGATTTTATACTTGCATTATATTAAACCACCCAAAGTTCATGATTTTCAACCAACAACCACATATATTTCATGAAAATATCCTTAGATATCATCTTGAAACTTAAACATCCATCATCAACATGTACATATTCATATCACCACAAAAATTTTACAAAACAACATTTAAAAGCATGATTCTTGAGCTCTATGAATGAATTGAATCCATAGATGAACACTACGCATACCTTAGATTAAGAATTTGTGAAGTTCGCGGTGAAATCGGCATGAATCTTGGAAGCCCCAATTGAAACCCTAGCCTTGTTCTTGAGAGTTTTTCAGAAAATAGGATATATTTTGGTGTAATGAAGGCTTAATCCCGTGTTTGTGGTATATATAGGGGTGAAGGATGACTAAAATACCCCTATGAAACAATTAAGGTCAAATCTGTCCCTCAGTTGACAGTTTGATAGGCTGAAGTAAATCGGTTATAACTTTTTACTCATATCCTCAAATTGGATAAAACCAATTGAATTTGAAAGAGGACTCAAAGATCTTTCATTTTATATACTATAGATCTCACAGTTCATTATATACAGAGAGTTATGATCGTTTGAAATTGACCCTGAAATTCTGAAAACTGGGCAAAAAGGCTCCAGCCAGGGCGGCGCCCTGCTTAGACCGGAGGTCTAAGCGAGGCTGCGCGGACCCGTAGCCTTTTTATACTGGTTTGGGATATGAAACATGAACTTACACTACTCCGGAAATTCCGAAACTCACCCGGGGTGCACTACAAGCTTGCTCGATCGTAACACAATTTGAAAATTCAAAAACAGAGGTCGGGAAGGTCATCAAATAAATCCCCGAGTTTGAAGGATTGAAATGAGACTAAGTGTTGAACACTTATGAAAATTTTCTATGTCTTGAAGCTTGTAAAGACAAGAGAGCTGAATTCGGACGCAATGATTTTGCGGGGTCTTACAATATCTCCCCCTTGGGAATATTCGTTCTCGAATGGAAACTGACTAAGAGGGGAGAAATAATAAACTGAAGTATGTACAAGACGTACACTACCGAAACTTGATTTTTTTGATGGACATAACTGATAAGCTGAGTGTATTATACTGTACATACATATCTGATGCATGCGTAATTAATTTATGAATGTAGGACTGAGTGTTTTGATGAACTGAGTTTTCTCAAATGAGAATGCATATCTGATGCATAACTGATAAGATGAGTCCATGCATATCTGATGCATGATTGTATGACTGACGTGATACGTGAACGCATGACTGAAGGTACTGATAAGCTGACCACGCGTATCTGATGCGTGGATACATAACTGAACTAACTCATGAACATATGACTAAACATACAATGGTAATGGTACCAAGTTTGAACTGAAAACTGAGCATGGAACTGCATACCAAGTTTGGTACTGAAATATGAATATGGGAATGAGTAAGTTCAAGGAAGACTGTTACCTTGAACTGAAGATACTGATGATCTGAGATTAATTACTCAATATGCTTGAGAGGAAACATGAGAACATAACTGAGTCTGGAACGTGATACATGAGACGAACTAAGTCTGTAATACATGGCATACAACTAAGGTTGGAGCTTAAGGGTCAACTTATGAGTACCCCTTCCTCCAAACTAGATTCATTAAAAGAAAAAGAGAGCAACATGTTTATGTCATGAAAGTTTGGGGGTTATGACGTATCTCCCCTTTGGGATACTAGGTCCCTCGAAGAATACCAACTTGGATGAGATGCTAAGAAAAACTGAGGCGGTGTGCAAGGCACCTACGAACTGAATTATGACTGAATAGTTGGGATCTGAAACTGAAACATGATACATGAACTAAGATGATTTTGAGTGCAAAAATATACTAACTGATGTGATTAACTGAATAACTGGTAACTGAATGTTGGGTATGCAAGACTTAATTGTACTTAGTCTGAATAGCTGGACTGAGACCATAGAGCATTATGCATGTGAGAAGGGACTGAATGAGTAACATGAGGTAACTGAACATGGATTTTATGTAAGTTATATTGTTTGAAAATGCCGGACCAAGCGTATTACATGAATCGAAAATATTCCATAGACAGAGCTATTGAAATACCTATAACTGAGTAATTAATAACTGTATGCTGTGGTCAAGCAAGTCTAAAACTGAACTGAGTTTCTGAGATGAATACTGATCTGAAGCTGACACTATAACTAAAATTGTAAATAGGACTCATACTAGAATTGAATACTGGTTTCTGATAACTGAATACTGAAAACTAGTTTTTGGTTTCTGAATACTGGAAAAATGCTAATTACTGATACTGGACTACTGAAGCTGAGCTCTTGGACTGAAATTGGTTACTAAGTTACAATAGTCGAAAAATGAAGGCTGACACAAGTCAGGGATCTGAATATACATTCATACTCTAAACTTTCCCAATTTCTAAGTACTATCCCTTGCTAGCCATTTACTTGCATACTAACATGACATTCAAGCCTATCTTCGTATCTACACCCTCGTGTAAAACATACATGTAACAGTCTTCTTTTAACATGAAACATTAACTCTCTCCCATCTAAGTAACTACTCACCACTACACTGTTCCGCAAGGAGATCTTATGAAGGGTTAAATCAGGAGAACCTGAAACATGAATAGATACTGACTGAACTTGACACATGACTGAAACCTGATGAATAGAATATCAACAACATGGATTTACCAAAAAGGTCTGAACTGAGTATATACATGATATAGTCTGAATTTATCTGATCAGTGGGGGCGTAGCATGAGTCATGGAAACTGAGTATACTGGGGAGCATGATACGTGTACATGAGTCATGAGCTGCATGACCTGAGTCTTGAATTTCTGAGTTCATGGAAAATGATTCGTAATACTGAGTGATCTAGAACTGAACTCCCTATACTGAGAACTAAAAGCACACACGATTCTATGGAATGCATGTGAACATAAGCTGTATTCATGGAATCTGAGAAATAAAACATGCATAGGCATTATGCTGACTGAAGTAGGAAGTTATACACTGAGATAAGGATGGGTTAGGAATTGCCTTCCTTAACTTCTTTTCTGTACATACTGGAACTACTACTGGAATCTGAGAGCTGACTTGGTTACTTGATTTATCATCTTCCCCTTAGCTTAAAGCCATCATCATAAGTCTGTGAACACGAAACTAATCTCTGAGTTGCACTGAAATCATTATCACATACTTACACTCTGTCAAACATATGCTTACCTTACTAAGCACATCATCTGCCTCTATTTTCTCACATACTACTAATATCACATTCACACCATCATGCTTAATTTTAAGTCAATAAATTTAAATTTCTAACTCACATTGTTCAAGCATAATGATTCATTTTGGCATAACTATCCCCATGAATACATAGTCTGTTCAGTCTGGATATCATTATCCCAACTCTACTACTGCTAAACTCCTGGGTTCATGCTTCTAACTCTGGGTCACATGCTATCATAGGATTTTGATAAGGGATCTGATGGCATATCTAAACCTAGGTTCGAGAACGAGTTCTCATGATCATGAATGAGATCCGTATAAATTTGGAACATAAGGGAACTGATGGGATGCTATCTGAGAAAGCCCTATCTTTAGGACTTGAGCTTCACTGTTTCTGTTACCTTGGAGGTAAGGTAAAGATGACATGAGAGGAGCATGATGTGAATCTACATGAGTTTTTTTTTCTTAAAGAACCTTGCTATAGCACAATCTGAGACATGAAACAAGGGAAACTGTTCCTAAAACATCTCATAGCCTCCTGCACATAAGTGTGGTGCACAATACATGCATGTACAAGACTGTACTAGATGCGGCTTTCAGACTTCCTAGGACTTTATTGAACCTTAGGCTCTGATACCAAGTTTGTAATGCCCTAATTTTCTGAACCGAGACACTACACGGTGCTCATGACCCCGAAGGACCAAAAGCTAACCCATGACTGATATCTGTACCTGTAAACTGCATAATATCTCATAAAATATGCAGAAACATGAAATGAAAGGCCATAAGGTTCAATACTGATACATATCTGAAAAATATGGTATAACAATACCAAAATAAAACTAAAATAACTATCTGACATGATGTATACTAGAAAGCCTCTAACTGTCTAAATAAGGAGTTGATGGGACATGTCCCCAACTAACTCCAACTACTGAAATAGAAATGAAATCATTATGTCCTCAAAGGATGAGGACTCACGTCTAACTCTGACTACTGATCCTGGAATCTACTACTGATTTGGAGCTCAGGCCTCTGAACCTATGGTGTAACATAAGAGAAACACCATAGCGCAAATGCGTCAGTACGTCTGAATGTACTGAGTATACGAGTGAGGTAGGCTAAATGAAAAGGGTTATATGCATGAACAATACTAACTGATATGAATGTGAGAGTACATACATGCATACGTAGCTGTAACTGAACTCGTGGAGATACTGACTATTGAGTCTGAATACTGACAACATCAGTATATTGATAATGAGATTCTGAAAGACTGAGTTTACTGATATTTATATGTAAATCACTAATAAGTGATGGATCTGATACTGTATTACTGAATACTAAGAGACTGATATTGCATTACTAATAAATGAATGATTGTTTCTAACAGTTCGAATTATGAAAAACTAGTCTGATTGACTATATCTGACAGTCCTGAAGCTGAGTACTGATAGCACGAGTTCTGATAACTGTTGTGATTGATAGCATAATGACTATATCTGACAGTCCATAAGTCTAAAGGAAACTATCTGAGTTCCATTCTATTTCTGAGTTGACTGTATATGACAGTCCTGATATACTGAAATCTGAAGAACTATCTGAGTTCTTTACTGAGACTGGGTAACTATAGATGACAGTCCTGAAATCTATAACTAAAACTGTGGGAAGTAGTCATCTAACCGACATGCCCCTATAACACATATAGCAAAGTTGGGGTCCAATCTCTGCCCTGACTGGAGGGGTGTCAATACCGCGCCACTGGTAAGGACAACTGTGAGAACCCTATACTGGAAGGTACTCAAATGAAAATGGTGGGAACCCTAAACTGGCAGGTTAAGCCACCTCATTAACCCTAATTTGACAGGTTAAGATGTCTCAACCTACGCTGGCTACGTAGTTCTGGAACACAAGGATGACTGCTAAGAATCACACCCTGAACTGGCAGGTGAGTTCCCATCCTTGGGTTCAATCGGTGCTAACTTCTACTCCCATCTGAAGGACACTGAACTGAATAACTAAGCTGAACTGAATAACTGAACTAAACTGATTAGCTGAACTGATTCTCATTAACTGGACTGATACTAGTGGTATTGTTTAGCGGAGATGACTGACAGAATGTACTGATTACTGAGGACTGGTTAAGAGGACTGAAGTTACTGAGATTGACTGTGAATACTAAGGTTGCTAAGGTTACTGAGCACTGAGATTACTGGACTACTGAGATTACTGAGATTTCTGAGTTTTCCTGAGTTACATGACTGACTGAATTCTATAGATCATGGCTTGACTGAGAGTATCATGAAAACATGACATGGCTCTAGGCACACAACTATATTTTTCGGGTACAAGTACCCCCAGGACTTGATGGAAGGAAACTGACACAACTTGAATTTCTTGAGTACACGACCATCAATAACAGTCCATAATACATGAGTGGGGGATTTCATGAAGTACATGGTCATCATAATATCTATCATGAATAGGAATGCTTATAATCAAGTCATAAATCTCATATTCTAATATAATTGGCATTCCGACAACATATACTATTCATAGCAATGGCATGGAAACCATTCAAGCATAAGGGAATGGCAACATGTAACATTTAGTTCATATTGTAATGATTTGGGGATATTATACTTCATGTATTTATTCAACATCTCAAACATGGTAGGGAAAGCATGGATATAATTTGCATACATAATTCATATCTTCATCATCATACATGCTTCATGCCACTACCATAAGAATACATAATTAGCATGGAAATTCATATTGAAGTGTATAGCTAACATGGACTTGTCATGTGAATATCATGGAATCATGTAAATAGGAATTTCTAGAATCCTAGACATTTTATCAAACACCTTGCATGCATTCTTTAAGGCATAGGTGGATTTTATACTTGCATTATATTAAACCACCCAAAGTTCATGATTTTCAACCAACAACCACATATATTTCATGAAAATATCCTTAGATATCATCTTGAAACTTAAACATCCATCATCAACATGTACATATTCATATCACCACAAAAATTTTACAAAACAACATTTAAAAGCATGATTCTTGAGCTCTATGAACGAATTAAATCCATAGATGAACACTACGCATACCTTAGATTAAGAATTTGTGAAGTTCGCGGTGAAATCGGCATGAATCTTGGAAGCCCCAATTGAAACCCTAGCCTTGTTCTTGAGAGTTTTTCAGAAAATAGGCTATATTTTGTTGCAATGAAGGCTTAATCCCGTGTTGGTGGTATATATATGGGTGGAGGATGACCAAAATACCCCTAAGGAACAATTAAGGTCAAATCTGTCCCTCAGTTGATAGTTTGATAGGATGAAGTAAATCGGTTATAATTTTTTACTCATTTATGAAAATTGGATGAAACCAATTGCATTTGAAATAGGACTCAAAGATATTTCATTTTATATATTATAGATCTCACAATTAATTATACACAGGGAGTTATGATCGTTTGAAGTTGACCCTGAAATGCTGAAAACTGGGCAAAAAGGCTCCACCCAGGGCGGTGCCCTGCTTAGACCGGGGGTCTAAGTGAGGCTGCTCGGCCCCGTAGAATTTTTCTACTGGTTCGGGATATCAAACATGACCTTACGCTACTCCTAAAATTCTGAAACTCACCCGGGGTGCACTACAAGCTTGCCCGATCGTAACGCAACTTGAAAATCCAAAAACGGAGGTCGGGAAGGTCATCAAATAAATCCCCGAAGTTTGAAGGCTTGAAATGAGACTAAGTATTGAACACTTATGAAAATTTGCTAAGTATTGAAGCTTGTAAAGCCAAGAGAGCTGAATTCGGACGCAACGATTTTGCGGGATCTTACAATTGATTGTAGGTTTAGATATATGAGGCCTTTCCTCATCTTGGAAGGTACGCCAGAAAGTGGTTGGATTTTTCTTTGCCCATTTCCAATCTACTTAGATGGCACACATCAAAGAGCAACAACATAATTAAAGGCGACTCATTTAAGTACAAAGGAAACAACACAAAGATAAAATTGTATTTATTATAATATGATAATAATATTAGTAAATTAGTAAATATAGTGTAATTATATTTTTTTATAGATTGCGTACCCGTACCTTACCCCTACTATCTGTGATATGGAGCAGACCTACATGAAAATATTTAAGTCATAGATGGAAGAAGTTAAGGGCACGTCCATCGATGTCTTAAAGTCATAGTTGAAAGGCCTGAATGTCCTCACTTTATCAGTGGAGGTTGCGGACGAAGACGAAAATTTGGGTGGTCACAATTATGTCCCAAGTCCAGCACAAGCTTGTGATCATGTTGGTTCAAGTGGACTCAAATCTGCACCAGACACTTCTAATGATGAAGACGCATGAGCGTGTTGCTTTTCTAAAGAAAAATATTCTGAATATTGTTTTTTTGTTAGAGATGAAAGTCTAAGGAGAATCGAGAAGAACAAGAAGAAGAAACAAGATCAAGGTTAACTAATTTAACTTTTGTTCTTCCAATTTATTTTTTTTGCATAATTTTGATAATCATTTTAAAATAATGCAGCGCACGTCGAAAATCCCCCTTGTAGCCGACATCAAACAAACCTCGAAGAACTCACATTCGTAGTGAATGACCTTGCAACAGGCCATGAAAAAGTGAAAGAAGAAATGAAAGAGGAGAAGGTAGCAGATGAATAAGATAAGAAAAAAGAAGAAGAAAAAAGGATGAGGAGATGACAGCTGGGGTAGAAGCACAAAATAAGGAGAATAAAATTAAGAAGATGATGGAAAAAAATTAACAGAAGAAAAAGAAGAGAAAAAAAAAAAGGCAATTGATGAAGAAGAAGTGGTTGAATAGGAGGATGAAAATATAGAAGAAATCATAAGAAGAAGAAGAGAGAAAATGAAAAGAAAGAAGTAGAAGAAGAGGAGAAAAAAGATAAAGAAAATGAACTGGATATGATGGACATTGTTAAGGAACTCAATGATGATTATGGTGTTAGAAAAATAGTTGATAACATTTAGTTTGGTGGCTTGAAACAAATCATTTTCTTACTGATTTGTTGTTTGTAATGATTTTTTTTTTTGGATAATTGGATTACATATATTTTGCAACACAATGAGGACAAACAAGTTTGTTTTTAATTGTGTCTACATTTACGTGATGAAAATATGTTCAGTTATTTCATCATTACTAGTTCAGCTATTGTCCTAATTAATAGATGTCGATGTCAAATAATATAGAAGTCATTCTCTATAATTTATAGACGACATCTACGATCAATGTAAGAAATCATACATTTACAATGATGAAAAATACGTTTACTGTTATATTTTGCATTGTATTACCAATTCAGTTGCTGTAATTGTTTATAGAGGTCGATGTTAAATGCTATAGAAGTAATTCTCTATTAATTATAGAATGAACCCACATATGATTTAAGAAAGCATACACCTATTTATTCAGTCTCCTACATCTCTTTTACACCTTTTCAGAAAGGCAACACCAACAACAAATCATACACTAATTTTTTAGGCCATTCTTTTTTTCTTCGGCCAAAATCAACCTTTTCTTTAGTTGATCCCTCTCCATTTTGATTTCTTTTAGTGATCCTTTCAAGTAATCTCTTTTCTCTTCAGCTTCTTTCAATAATGTCATGAGCAAATCTCTATTTTCTTAGTATTTTCGAAGCCTTTGTAGTATTTGAAACTTGGAAGCGCCTTAAAAATTTAATGTCGATAGGTTGCTCGTCAGTGAGTCTTCCACAAGCCACTTAAAAAAGATCATCCGCATTATCCTTGAAAAAAAAAAGTTATTACATGAATTTTCTTACTTAAACAAAAAAGATAAATCACATATTCATGTACACACTAACCTTTCCAACTGCACAGTTAAAGAATTTACGACCTGGATTAGAATCGGTGCGTGACATCCTCAACACAACTAGATTGTCACAATGACATATGTAGGACACTTTTTCATTTGATGTTTGGGATGCTTAAGACATTGTAGCTGTTTATAAATGAATAAAAAATAAATCCAAAAAATGAGAGTGTTAAAACAAGAATTGCCTTCCTTTTATACAAAAAAGGAAGTCAGATATTACCATTGAATGTGATTTGACATGTACTTTGCTACCTTTGTAAAAATTTGATATTTAAATTTTTTTACTGATGGAACTCATTCATAGACCATCAATAGAATTGATGCCTTCTCATGCGTTGGGTAGATGATGGACCGTATAGATCGACACTCGGTTATTGCTAAGGTATATACAGGTTGGTGCAACGGTCAAAAAAATATTAGTACATAGTCAAAAATATAAATAATTAATTGATTTGAGATCCATCGATTGTGTTCAGTGTAAATCATAGACTACAAGTATTGTCAATAATATACCGTATTGGGTTATTGCCTATAGTAGCATATTGTGAAAAAAGAAAATAATTAATTAATAAAAAAATAAATAATTGGATTTTATGTAATTAAATGAGCTTAAATAAGTCATGTGATCATATAAGATTCCACATAAATTGGAGAAGATGATCAAAGATGTGTGGGGATGGGTAGCGGTTGTACAACCAACATCCTCAGGGTAATGTTTACCTAAAGCACAAGTATGTTGTGGAAAATTTATTTGTTCAACTACAACTCATCACCTCACATCTTTGATCACCACTTTCAATTTACGTGACTCTTATATGATCACATGACTTATTTAAGGTCATTTAATTGCATAAATTTCAATCATTTATGTTTTATTAATTAATTATTTCTTTTTTAAAATATGTGCTAGTCATGGTCTATAAATATGTATCATTATTTGTGATAGACTAGGCTTAGTTCTTTACTCGACCTGATATAGTTATAGCATAAACTATGACCTACTTCCACAATGAACTAACTACAGTAGGATACATATTTATAGACCATGACTAGCGCATATTTTGAAAAGGGAGTAATTAATTAATAAAAAATAAATGATTGAAATTTATGCAATTAAATGAGCTTAAACAAGTCATGTGATCATATAAGAGTACACATAAATTGAAAGTGGTGATCAAAGATGTGAGGTGATGAGTTGTAGTTGAACAAATGAATTCCCCACATCATACTTTTGCTTTGGGTAAACATTACACTGAGGATGTTGTTTGTACAACCACTACCCATCTTCACACATTTTTTATCACCTTCTCCAATTTATGTGAACTCTTATACGATCACATGACTTGTTTAAGCTCATTTACTATTTTTTTTATTAATTAATTTATTTTTCACAATATGCTACTAAGGGCAATAAATCAATACAGTATATTATTGACAAGGCTTGCAGTCTATGATTTACAATGGACACAATCGATGGTCCTCAATTCAATTTTATTTTATTAATAAATTATTTTCTTTTTTCACAATATGCTACTAAGGACAATAAACTAATACGATATATTATTGAAAAGGCTTGCAGTCTATGATTTACAATGGACACAATCGATGGTCCTCAATTCAATTTCATTTATTTAAGTATATATATTTTTGAAGATGTAATAATGTTTGTTTACCAATTCACCAACCCGCATAATGGAATCCATCGATTACGTAGGCATTCACGCATAGACATTGAGCTCGGTTAATCATAAACTCTATGGACCTTGCAATTAATTTTATATAAACCAACATAATCGTTGATAGACCAGATTCATTATTTGTTAGAATATATATATATATATATATATATATATATATACAGGATAGATCAATTTTTTTTAAATCTGACAGTTGTTTCATTCATCTTCTAACAGGGAGAATTGCAAAATTTCAAATAACAACAAAATTGTAAAATTCAAGTAGAGACAATATATAGAAAACAGTAAATACTTATTTTGTTAGTTCATTACAACATTGTATAACATAATATCAACACCCAAATACGAGAAAAAAGGGAAAAAGAAATAAGCTTTCATCTTACAAAATTCCTAACCATGAAACCTTCTTTGCAATGAACTATAACCAGAACTATAACTACACAGACATAGAAACTAAATCCTAAACTAAGGGGATAGTGGTGCTGGTGGGGGGGGGGTGATCAAATTATTAGGCTCCATGTTCAGCTTCTCGACGATCTCCCATAAAAAATAGGTGATACGTCGGAGTTCCTGATGAATATGCTCCATGTCTTGGCCCAAAGCGTAGAAGAGATAGTCCAAGTCATTGAGAAGGAGAAGGAGGGTGTGGTAATGCTGGTAACGTATTCTCCTTAGTGTCCTGAGTGTGATTATCAACATCTGCTGGTATTTCTCAAATTTTTTGGCTGAAGAAGATGAATATCCAGTAGAGTAGATGGATGTTTATATAGACGAAAATAGAAGACCTTTGGTCTTCTCGCCCAATGGTTGATCAATACGTGGATGAACGAAAGTCGTGTAGGTAGCGTATATCCAATCAATGCAGCATGTGAGTGGAAGTGCAATAGATTTTTTGATGCATCATAAATATCCAACTGTTCATCTGATTGATTGAATAATTAAGGTTTTTCAATAGACTAAAAATAGGATTGATAATAAATTTTGTGGTGTATAAAGAATACACCAAATAGATTGGACATACAATATATGCTATACTTCAATAGGCGATAATAGACACAGAGCAAAATCAATAAAATTGACATTAATGAGACCACTGTAGGGTTGTCAAAATACATACATTGCCATGACTTACAAAAACAAAGTGGCACAAGCTTATTTATGATTTGTTGTTATTACAAGTGCTTATCTGGGTCTCTTGCACAGTGAACACTTGTTACTCCTCTTGGTCATGAAAACCTCTCCCATGCCCTTAGTGTATTTCATTTTCTTCTTTCCGAGCTTTGTATCAACAAGGAGTGGAATAATGATCACGTCTAGAAATTTATGTGGCACACGCCATTCGGACTCTAAAGGGACAACATTAATTAATTTTGAATTTGCAAGGAGGTATTCTTCGACATTATACACGGGCGAAGAGGACTCGTAGATACTCAAACCATAATCATCTCCGTACTTCAATTGCAAAGCGGTAATCGCATGAGCACATGATATTTTGACCAAGTCATACTTCCTTCAAGAATACAACTTTTTCAGTAGGTTAACTTTGGTTGTAGGACCCCTACCAAACACAGTGAATTGGTTGTCGTCCCTATTTACGTTCTCCACATAGAAGGAGTCGTCCTCGCTCATATTACCCTTGTGATATTTTTGATGGAAGGTACAAATTTGTTATCCTTATAGTTGAGGACATATGCACGCCTCTCCCTGAATTTCTCACTAAACCTCTTAGCAATCGAATTAAATATGGATGCCATGAGATATTCCATTTTGGCTATCAACATAACATTGATCGACTCAGTAATATTTGTGGTCATCACATCATACTTGTTATCGGGGATATGTACCTTGGTCCACTTCTCAAAACCAAGTTCATGCTCGAGAAAAAGGCTGTCTCAAGACAATAGTTCTTGAATTCCTCAAAATGATTGATAAACTTCTCAAAAGAACATGCCTTTGTCGCATGGTATCATAGATAGAGGTAATCTCCACATTGGTGATTTACACGAAGATTTTCACCTAGGTTCCTTATGCAATACCCGTGATGAGCATGGTTGTAAGCCCTTGTAATGTCATTTGCGATGCTCTTGTCCCTATTGGAGATAAAGTATAAATCTAGTCCATCAACCTCTATAGACCAACATTTCAAAGAAGAACATCCAAGATGCATCGTTCTCCTTGTCAATGATACAAAAGGTAATGGGATAAACATGGTTCTCCGTATCCTGTGCAACCGCGCTTAGAAGCACGCCCTCGTACTTACTGTGTAAATGAGTGTCGTCGATCGTAATAACCTTTCTCATATAGTTGAATCCCCTAATGCAAGCGTCCAAGGCTAAAAAGTAGTACATAAACCTACAATTATTCTTGTTCACCATAATGGAATAGGTAGAGTCAACATTAAGAGTGTCTATCATGTAGGAAAAAGATGGCAGACAGGAATACCCGTGCTCCGGTGTCCCTCGAACAATTTTCTTGGCAATCACACCGCCCATCTAACATTTCTAATAGGTTGGTCTACTGTTAAAGTTCTTGAAAATAATCCGCTACATCTCTCTAGTGTCCGGACCCTTTTCTTCATGATACATATTCACACAGAGCGATCCAATGACTTTAGTCATGATTTTTTTATGGTTGTGCATGGCGTGTTCGATGTTGTAAGTGTGATCGCCGACATATTTGTAGATGAGAAATATGTCTGTGCATTCATACTTCCTCGCCCACAATATCTATGCACAACTAGGAGAAACACATTTCACCTTGAAGTATTTGCTACAACTTTTCAACATAGCATAATCAAAAGAATTTTTCACTGATGCTACATCCAACAATAATTTCAGCTCCTTCTTGCTGCTAAATATTTGATATACATGAAAATTAGTTCCATCGGAGAAGTGTGGTAAGGTTGTGATCTCAATCCGTACTTTTCACTCTTTTCTTGAAAGAAATTGAGATCTTTCGATTCCATTGAGTGATCTTCCATATCCATTGGATGAACATTTGAACTCTAATGTTCAAATGAATCATATTTGTTGATTGTCGGGTATGGTGGTGGAATTGTCAGAGACCCCGTGGTGATATTTATCCTCAATAATGGCCTACAGTCGTCGGCAACGACATCTAACATGTATAAGGACACCTGCCTATCGTTCTTTATAAATGTGGGATGTATTTCCCCCCACCCACCATTCCTAAGATATCTAATCACGACGTCTCTTGGCTCGCAATCTCATTCTCTGCTCTTAATTATGCTTCGAGCCATATCGTCGTATGAACTGTTGCGACACAGCGAGATGAGCACTGTCTCCTTGCTAGATAATTTCCATTTCAATATTTAGGAGTCTCTTCCAACACACCCATATAATCACCACCGACAATAATTACTTCAGCTACTGCCATTATAGACCATACTAATCGTAATATATTAATGTATTGGTCTATAACTGATTGATGACTGGTACAAAAATCTTCGCACAAAATCGTGAATGAACGAATTTGGATATAATCGATGTCCTTCTAGCTCTGAGATGGAGAAATATATATGTGGGGCTTCTAAACTATTGAAATATATCTAATGACGAGGTACTGAGTGGATTTGGAAAGCTTTTCAAGCTAGTAAAAATGATGAAAAAATATTTTTTTTGTAATTTTGTTCAAAAAAAAAATGGAACAACAATGGAGGCAATGACCAATAATGGAGATTTTCATTTGTGATGAGCAAGATTTCGTTGGAAAAGTCATCGGGATCGTAAAATATAGCTAAAAAATGGGAGCTTGTTTTGGTGGCTTCTTGGATATTTTTTTTTTAATGAAAAATGGTGGGAAATATTAGATATTAGTTAGATGAGGTGGGGGATTAAAGTGTAAAGTTAAAAACTTGTGTGGTAGGTTTGGATGGTCAAAGTGATGATATTATAAAGGTGGGCATACACCTATTTTTTTTAAAACTTGACACTAAAGGCTCATTAATGGAGGTCCGAATCTGAATGGTTCAGACTTCAGACCATTAAGTGCATTTGTTTTTTATTAAGATTTTAGCTCTTTGATACCAATTGTAGGGGGGTGCCGATTAGGCGCGGTAACTTTACTAAGAAATAAATAGTTATTGGGTAATAAGTATTTATTTTTATATAATGTATTTTGTGAATATTATCGATTGAAATATTTTTCATTTTTATCTTCTTGACTTAAGATGTTTTATTAATTCATATCCTAAATTAGATATTATCGTAATTAAATTATCTAGTGTTCTAGGATCCTCGTTAGTACTATGTAATCTTTTGTATTCTTGGTATAAACTATATAGTTGGGTTTCGATTTCTTTTAATGATTTATTCTTTTAGAAAGATGTATCCATTAATTTATGTAATTGTTAAATGCTTTGTAGTAATATTTATTAACTGTTTTTCTTCGTTCTTGTATTTTTTATTTTCATATATTTTATTAATATATTCAATTTTACTGATATTCATATTTTGGGGGGTGATCAAATGGTAGTTGATTAAATGCTTTGCTATAATATTCTTTAGATTTTTCCCTTAGTTTTTGTAAGTCTTCTATATTATTTTTAAGATATTCTAAATATTCTATATCTTTTGTTTTAAAATATTCAATTAAATTTTTTTTTATAAGGGTTTTTGTTAATCTTATTTCTTCCATTTCTTGTTCCCAGTATTTTAGATATTCGTAGTTTATCATTTTATTCTTCTAAAGTAAATGTATAATAATCTATTCTACTTGTACTATATTTAATATCTTGTTTGAGGTTATTAATACTACTAACTATTTTTTCTTGTTCTCTTCTTAATGAATTTTTTAAACTATCTAAACTTTTATCTTTGCTTTTTTCTAAATTTTTCAAGGTTTTGTCTATCCATTTTAATTTTTCTATTAAATTTTCCATTATTTCTCTAATTTGTTTTCTATAATCAATTTCTTTATGTAGGTCTTCTTGGTTTTCTCTAATTTTCTTAATATATTCTGATATTTTTAGTATGTATAATATCCATCTAAATCTAAATAGTATTGATGTTCATAATATATGCATAAGTTTTCTATACTGTTTAATAATTCTTCCTCTTCATAATCTTGTAATTTTTCCCATATTATTTTCTTTATGTCTATGATTTCTATATCTCTAAGTATATATAAAACAAGTATTTTAATATCATCTGTCATTTAAGCTTGATTAAATGTTTTTTCATAATATTTTTCAGTTGTTTGTTTTAGTCTAAGTAGTTCTTGCATATTTTCATTAAGGAATTCTATATATTTTATATCTTTAGTTTTCATGTATTTGTCTAAATTTACTTTCATCTATTTTTCTACTAACTGTATGTTTCTCATATCTTCTTCCCAAAATTCTAGATATATGTAATTTTTCATGGTTCGTGTGTACATAAATATTTGTAAGAGTAGTTAGGTAGGTATGATATGTAATTTATTCTAGTCATATAATATTTACCAAATGTTTTTTCTAATATGATTTTTCTTATATCTACTACTTTTATATCCTTAAGTGAATACAAAATAAGTATTTTAAATTTATCTACCATTTCTTCAGATAAATAATTATTCATTTTTCATAAAATTGCTATTTTCAAAATATTCCCTTCAATCATACACATAACAAAATATGATCATATTAGATTACTATATACTATATCATTCTTAAATAACATGTTCGTCGGTCACTATTAGCATGGTAATCCAGATACTTTTCCCTTAAACAGCGCCTCAACTCTACTACTCCCCACCACGGCTTCTTGCCTTATTGGTTTCCCCTTTAGGATGGCATAGTTCTTAGGGATTTTTCTCCGTTTCCACTTTGCTAATAAACTTCTTAACATGCTATTCTTAGAATAATTCTACTATAAAGTAACTAACATGAACTTATCTTATTATATCATGATTGTTAGAAATTATGAATTTAGCTATTCATAATACTGAATAAATATACCTGTTCTGGTAAGTTTGATAATCCTAAGTTTTGTTCCTCCATAGATTTTTCCATTGAAATATACCTGTTTTTAAATAAATAAGCAAAATATTTGTTGTGGACAAGAGAGAGTTTTTTTGCTTCAACGCATGAAGGCTTGCCCTTCATCTGAGCAAATGCTCATTTATTTATAGGCTGAAGTTGTAAACAAACTTTACATGCACGTGTCTATTTTTTAAAGACTAAAAAACTTTAACAAAAATGTCAAAAAGGCTAGGCTATAGGCTATAGCTATCTAACAAAAAAGTCTTTATCTTAAACTACTAAAAGACAAAAAATTGTTAATACCTAAGACTATTTCTATACAAATTTTTACAATTTACGTAAAGAAAATTGTGAAAGTTATCTACATGTCACTTTCACAATTTAATAGCTTGTCTTTTTCATTATTTCGCTCCGTAGTTATCTCTTTTTTGTTGTATCTGTTGTTTTTCTATCTTCTTATCAGTGTAGCATCATATCTGGAATAAAGTTGTGCTTGCCACTACATCTTCTGCATATGTGGTCTTTGTATTTTTGGCCAACTTTTACACAAAATTGATCCATATCTTCTTTTGAAATAATTCCCTTACTGATAGATCTCGTTAATGGTTGTTCTTCTGGTCTGAGGAGTGTTAATCCCCATTTTCTAGGTTCTTCCATGTCATGGTCTCGAACTTTTTTGCAAGTTGAATAAATCAATGCTTGATTCCTTGAATTATATATCCAAACTGGCTTTTTATTTGAATAATTATTAAGTAACTCTGATAATATATTGCTTATTCCAATAACTCTTTTGTTGCGGTAAAATGCTGGTATCTGCATTTTTGGTATCACGTTCTGTTCACATATTTCTTCCGAAATAATATAATCTCTGGTCGTACCCATTTTGACCACATTAATAGTCTGTTTAATTTCGTCAAATAATATTTCTGCTGGTGCGGAATAAAATCGAACATAGAATAATTGTCCGTTGGTAATTCTCTTGTAAGTCATAAATTCTTTGTGAATTTCTGGGATTCCTGCTAACTCTTCTCCATTTGTTGTGTAAATCGTAGATAATAATCCATAATAGTAACATGATTTAATAAAATTTGGGCTTGTACCTGGTAAGGCAATAAGTTTATTGTAATTTTGGCATTTCTGGGTAATATATCCTTTTTGTTGTGCGGCTAGCTCTTCACTTTGAATAGGTTTGGTATTTAATAAGGTTTGTAAGGTGTGTATGTTGTCAATGTATTTACGAGAAGAATAATTGTATGTCTATTTTTCTTGGTTAAGTGATTCAGAATAGGTATGTATCTGGGGAGGTGCAAATGCTTCTAAATTTTGTATATTTGGTGTATATGGTTTTGAAAATATTTGGCTGAGGTTATAATTCTTTTTCTTTGGTATTTCAGGTCTATTTTAAGTGACTATATTTTTCCCTTTAGATGTTCCTGCTGTAATTGAAGTTTCAACAGTAGTTTGAGTTTTAAGGTGTTTCTCATCGTCACCTTCTAGGTCTAGTTTTTTTATGTGCTCTTCCTGCACAGTATCTTGTTTTTTATAGTGCTCGACTTGCACTTTTACATTTGTAACTTTAGTAGTTAGTGTAATAACTCGTTCTTGTAATAACTCCATTTGTTTAAACATTTGGAGCAATAAATCAGTCTGGGTATCTTTGGCATCAGCCTCTTCCATTGGTAAATCAGTTTGAGTAGCTTTGTCTTGATAAGTAATCTGCAATGATATTTTTGTTAGTATTGATTACTTCAATTGTAAATGTAAAATTCAGTATATTTAATACTAGTCTCCGAATTTCCTTTGTCGTAACTAAATTTTGTATTTTTCTTGTTAGCCACCATCGTACCTGTGTATTATCTGTTCTAACAATAAAATTGTTATACACGATATATGGTTCAAATGCTATTAGACATTTATATAAAGAACATAATTCTTTTCTATTTATTTCCCATTTTATTTCTGTTTCGTTAAACGTTCCTGAATAATATCTACAATGATGTTCTAATTTTTCTTCTTCATACCTATATTTGAGTACTCATCCATAACTATATTCACTTGCATTAGCTTCTACTATATATGTAATTTTTTTATTTTCATCTGGAAATTGTAATTTTGGTAACTCTTTACAAAGTAATTTTATTTTCTGTACCTGTTTTTTGTCTTCTTCATTATATCTATATTCTACATCCTTTTTTAATTTTTTTTTGTAATGGTTTTAAGTTTTCTGCTAATTTTGGAATATATTCTTTTACTTGGTTTACTAATCCTAAAAATGATTGTAATTTTTTTTTGTATCTAATTCTTCTTCTGAATTTATTATTTTTTGGACTATATGTTGTTGCATTTTGACTCCACTTTTATCTATTTGTATTCCTAAAAATTCTATCTGATTTTTCATAATTTCTGCTTTCTTCTCACTTAAACTTATTCCTGATTTTTCTATTATATCTATAAATTGTTCTAATAATTTTAAATGTTCTTCTTTAGTTTTTGTATATAATAGTATATCATCTATGTATACTATACAATTAGAGAATTGTTTAAAATAACTATCCATAAAATGTTGATATCTACCTAGTGCATTTTTATATCCAAATGGTAGTACATTCCATTCATAAAATCCTTGTGGTACCATAAATGCGGTTAATTCCTTAGATTCTTCTTCTAACTTTCAATGGTAAAATCCTGATTTACAATCAAATTTACTAAAATAATTATATCCTTGTATTTGCCTTATTTTTAATATCTTGTTTGGTATTGGGTAATTATAAGTCATTGTTTTTGCATTTAAATTTCTATAATCAATAACCATCCTACTTTTTCCTCTTTTTTGTTCAATATGTTTATTTACTATAAATGTTGGGCTATTATGTTTACTATTACTTTTTTGTATATATTATTTTTCTAATAATTTTTCTATATGCATTTTAAATTCTTTTAAATCATCAAAATTATATGTTAATGATTTATGGGTTATTATGTTATTTTTATCTATTAATTCAATTTTTATAGTGGTTTTATGTTTTTCCCATCCTTTTAATGGATCTTCACTATATAATTGTTCTAATTTTTTCTTAATTATTTCTATCTTATTTATTGAAAATATAGTTATTTCCTTTTTATTTATTGAAAATACGACCAGTTTTATTGTATCTTTAGTATTTTTTATATTTTTCAATTTTTGTGTAATTTTTTCACTTCCTTTTATTCAATCAGTTTTCTTTCTTATTTTATTAATAACTCTTTTTGCTCTTACTTTCTGTTTACATGGTGTTGTAAACCACCAATTTGTTCTAGTTATTATATGTGGGTATAATTTATCTAAAAACGGCATTCCTAAAAGTATATCTTTTGATGTTAGCTCATAATTATAGATTTCTTCTATTGTTAATATTTTATCCCATACTTGTGTTTTTACATTCTTAGCTTTATAAGTAATTAAGCTTCTTTCGTTATTAAATCCTTTAACTATTGTTGGTGTTTTTAATTTATCCCATTTACTTTTTGGTAAACAATTATATCTACATAAATTAGCTTCTACTCCTGTATCTATCATAGGCGTATAATATCTACTGTAATATCCTTCTACTACTATCTTCATTAATACATATATTTTCATATCATGTTAAAGCTCTTCTTAGGAATAATCTTTCTCTATTATATGTTATAGATAATTGTGTATGTTCTATATTGTATGGTTTTACTTGTTCTAGCCATTTAATTCCTAATATTATGTCTGCTTTTTGCATTTCTTCCTTTATTTCAAATTCTATTTTCATTTTTCTAACTCCTATTATTATTTCTTTTTCTGCTATATTTTTAGTGTTTATTAAGCTTCTTGGTAGATCTGGGCATATATTATTATCAGATTTTATTTCCACATTTTTTACTAGATATTTTGCTATATAATTTTCTTCTTGTCCTGTATTTAAGAGTATTAAATATTTCTTTTCATTTATTGTTCCAGTTATGTAATATTGATTTAAATTAACTATTGAACTTGTTTCATAACTTGTTATTTTTGATGAACTTGATGATTCTAGTTTTTCATAAGCTATTCTTTTTGTTGTACTTATTCTATCATTTATTATTTCTAAATCTTCTTCTATGTCTATATTTTTGTAACTATAATCATTATTATCAATTGTTTTTACGAATTGTTCAAAAGGACTTTCTATTTGTATTTTATTAATTTTATTTTTTCCTGTTATTTTGTGTTTTGTAGTTAATACATATAGATTTTTACATCTTGCTGTAAATATTTTACTTCCTGGGGTTAGTTCTATTCCTGATATTTTCCAATATAATACCAATGATTTATCTATATTTTTATCTGTTATTGCTACTGAATAATTTGCACTTATTATAAATTTAAATTTTTGGTATATTAAATTTCCTTTTATGGCAGTTATTTTACTTTTTCTATAGGTCTTATAATCCTATCATCTGCTAAATATAGTTCTATTGGTGTATCTATTCCTTCTCTAAAACATGCTTTTATCAATATCTCTGTACCTCCAAGGTGTACATATTTTATTGGGTCTCTACTTTTTATATCGTTTATTTCTTTATTTATTATCCTTTTTGTTACTAGTGGTATACTAGCTTTACCTTTTGCATATTTGCAGTCTATTACATGTTCCTTTTGGCTTACTACATAATATTCTTCCTTTTTCCTAGTAAATATATTTTTTTTGTTGGTATTTTAAATATTTTTTCTACACTTAAGTCTAACTCTTTTCCTTTTATTTCATCAAATACATTGTTATCAAATATTATTTTTTGATCTGTTCCTTCGTCATTTAAATATTCTTCTTTTGTTATTATTTTTATATCTTCTTCAGTCATTTGGTTTATTTGTATATCTTCTTCAGTCATTTTATTCATGTAATTCACTATCTATTTCATTATCTTCTATTTCATTATCTGTTTCATTCTCTGAAATTTCATATATACTGTCTTCACTTTCTAATTCGTAATCTATATAATCTATCTGCATATATTCTGTATTTTCTATTTTTATTTCTGATATTTGTTTATTTTTTGGGTTTTTAGGTAATTTATAATCTCTAGCTAAATGTCCTAATTTTTCGCAATTATAACAAGTACATTCCTTTATAGATTTCTTTTTCCTATATGGTCTTTTATGTTTATAATTTTTTACATAATATCTTTTTCTTGGTTTCTTATATTTTGATTTTTTGTATTTCTAATATTTCTTATGCCTTTTTCCTTTCTTATAATATCTTTCTTCGCATCCAAATTGAGGTGCTATTTTATCTTTGCAACATGCTAAATTTCTTATTAATGTTTTTTCCATTTTTATTTCTTCTCTATATTTTTCACATAGATTTCTATACCATTGTTGTAAAAATTTTGTTCTTGCTCCTAGAGTATCTACTATTTTTGCTTCATCCCAACTCTTTATTATTTTTGAACTAAATGGTTCAGGTAATTTACTAAAATATAATTTTCTTATTTCTTTACTTTCTTCTATATTATATTCTTCTTTATAATAATATTCTTTAAATGCGCAAGTATATTCATCTATGTAGCACATATTACATATTGCTAATTTTAACATTAAATTCCTATTTGTATCTTTCTCTTCATTTTGTTCTTCTTCTGTTGTTGTCATGCTACTAAATTCGTCTTTTATAGCTGTTTCATATTTTTTTAATAATTCTATAGGTGTTAATTTAGTTGTAGTTGTTGATGATGTTCCTTCTGTGGGTTTCTCAGTTCTTAATACTCTTTTACTATTTTCAGTTAGATTTAAAAACCATAATTTCACTGTTCCTATTAGTGTTCTTTCTATATATTCTGGTGCATCTATTACATTTATATTATTATCTAATAATTGTTTTGTCATATATCCTATCCGTAATTGTATTGTTTTTTCTGTATCTATTACACAATCTAAATCTAAAAAGTTATAATTTTTATTAACTATTTGTTTTGGTGTCCATTTGTCATATTCATTCTTTAGATTATATCTTTTAAACTTATTCTTATAATATGTAGGTTTTCTTATTTCTGATGTTCTAGGTATTATATTTTCATCTTCTTTTTTATCAAGATTTTTTATTTCCGTGTTTATATTTTCTAAGTTTTCTTCATTAATTACTTCTTGTTTTTCATTGATTCCTAAATTTTTTGTATTTGTTAAGATTTTTGTATATGTTTCACTATCTTCCCAATCATAATTATCTGTTTCTTCAACATCTATTGTATTAATTTCTAATTCCTTGGTTTCTATTTCTTTATTGTCTATTTCTAATTTTTCTTTAAATTGATTTATCTCATTTAATAATTTTTGTTCTTTATCTTTTTCTTTCTGTCTTTTTTCATACAGATCTTTTAGCATTTGTAGTTCTTTTTCTAATTCAGCAATCCTACTATTTTTAGTTTCTTCTATTTTCCGTATTTCTTCTGTAGTTTGTTGTTTTATTTTTTCGTCTATTATAAATTCTTCTTTGTTCATTTTTTATTTAATTGTTAATAGATCATGTTGGTATGTATATTCTAGACTATCTATTGTTGATTCTAAATTTGATATTTCTTCTTTTTGTGCATTTATTGAGTTTTTACTAACTCCGACAATTACGTTATACTGTAGTCTTTCTATCCTTATTTTTAATTCTTTACGTTTTTCAGATATTATTTGCTTTAATTCTTTATATTTTTGTACGTTATTCATTTAAATAATATTTTGAGGAATATCTAAATCTAGTTTTATCAAATGAATCATAATTAATAAATTAATCAAGTAAATCCATATATATAACTTCCGTATTTTTGTTGACTTTTCAAAGTATTGTCTTTTTTATTTATTTAAAAAAAAAAGAGTAAACAAAGGAAAAAAAATTGTACTGGTATCGTTACTTCTCAAACATTTTCATTTTTTTTTTGCCAGCCACCATTTTTTTTTACTCTTTGACTTTTCAATAATAACTTTTTTTTAAAGAGAAGTAATCAAAAAATAATATTACTTTTATTTGAGCCAAAGACTGTACACCATCTAAGTCAGAAACTTTACATAGTCTGAGGCTAAGACTCTTACAACGTTAGAGACAAAGACATTATGTTGTCCGAGGCGAAGATTTTATATGGTCTGAGCCAAAATGTTACCTTATTCGAGCCAAAGACTTCACACTGTCTAAGGCTGAGACTTTACATGGTCCCCGACTAAGACTTTTACACTGCTTAAGTCAAAGACCTTACATTATTTGAGGCAACCATTTTACACTGTCTGAACTAAAAGTATCACTCAGTTCAATTCGATAACTTTATATGATCAATATTTAACTGAAGTTGATCATACTTGAATTTTGAGTTCATAATTATTGAATAATCGAGCAATTACTAATGAAATACTCTTTCTTTTTTTGCAGTTTGAATCATAATTTACTTTAGAGATTCAACATCTTCTTCATCTGAGCCGCGATATCTTATAATATCCGATCACAAGTATAGTGAGGTGAAGATAAAATTACTCATTGATACGCCATTGGCTGGACAATATGTTGCTCCGTGGCTGTCTTTGGAAAATCTACCTGGTTTAGACCAATGGACTCTTGAATTCAATAGTCGTCCACCTAAGACATGGATGCTTTGCCCTTCCAATCATCAGACCAAGAATATTTCTAGTACGTTGCCATGCTTGGGATGACAAATTATAAATGGAAAGAATAGGTGGGGTGAAACTTTTCAGCTTAGTGGCGAGTTCTACTATATTCCTGGCTATTGGGAATGGGCTGAAGATGTTCTTAGTAGGAGCTACCAGACTTTAAAGGATGCAAAGATTTACTATACTGTATATGTGTCACTCTTTACTTATGACCATAATATGAATATCTTACAGGCCTTCTGTGAAGCTTGGTATCCTATTACGAATACGCTGGTTACCTCAGTTGGAGAATTTTCCCTGACCTTTTGGGATTTACACACCATTGGAGGTCTTCCAATAACAGGAAGTCTTTTATGAGGAAGTTTTTCTGGATGTTACAGAACTTACAGGTACTTATGATAAGGGGAAAAGGTTTCTTTCAAAACTTGTGATTATTTACTTGATGCCTTCCATCAGCTATGTGAAAGGAATGATGATAATTCGAGCGTTCCCATGAGAAAAGGGATACAATTTTGGTGTAAGAAAGCTTTTAAATATAGGCCACCTACGCCAAGAAGAGAAAATAAGTCCATTCGTCTGGAAAGATCGATAAGGCAGTTAATTGATCATCCAAAAAAGAAGGCTTATTTCATAGGTTAGGAGTTAAGAGTTACAAGAAGGACGATACATACTTAGCTGCCTTTTTATCTTGCTGGTTGTATGCATTTGTGTTTTCTACGATTAAAGGAGATGTTATCCGTCTAGGAGTTTTTAAAGTTGCTTGTCACTTAGCAGGTGGGCGAAGAGTTAGCCTTGCAGTTCTGTTCTTAGCTAGCATTTATAGGGGACTAAATGCAATATTAGAATGTCCGTGGCTAGAACTTGTTCGAGAATTCTTCCCAGTTCATTACGTATACGGTTGGTTGGCCTACTACTTCAATACTAATTTTTCTTTGAAAGATGGAGCAAATGATCCCCTCATGACCGGATATTCTGGTGAAGGTGCTTATAGGTACTATGATAAGAAAGAAACGAGAAAACGTATACATGGAGGAGGAACCATTAATTGGGATGACACATTGCTCGAGAGGCCTCAAGTCTATCACTACCGCGATGATGGAAATGAAAAAGAATTTCAGTCAAATTTTTTCATGAGCCTTCGCTCGAGCTATCTTTCTTTAAGGGATGGGAATGCCTTTATTATTGAGCCTTATAGTCCCCATAGATTTAGCCGCCAATTCGTCTTTTTCCAAGACTCCCTTGGCTTACTATACCATGATTTTCGAGAGGCTTCGTTAGAAGATGGACTGAGACTTGCACGTATTTGTGTGTTGGCTAAATCCATGGCAAAGGTGACATTTCCCCCAAGTAATACCAACTTGAAGACATTCTCATCGTCCAATTATAAATTTTGGTAGGAAAAGGTGCATGGGAGTGTTCTAGAAGATCACATACGATTTCTAGTGAGTGCCGTGGGGCCTAGCATTGATGGCTTTCACGAATGTGAGAAAGAGGAATTAGTTGTGCACAAGCCTCTCATTTTGCAGTCTAAGAAAGTCGTAGAAAAGATTAAGGAACCTCTACATGTAGAAGATCAAGAAGAACAAATGGCAATACCGCCTCATCAAGTTCCCAACAAGCGACTATCTGAAGATGATAGTGCTAGCAACCATGGAGATCGTTGTTGGAAAAAAATGAGACCATCCTTAGAAGAACCATCAAATGCTAATTTGCACGTGGTAGAGATTTCTGGTGATAATATTAGTTCTTCAAGGACACTGACAACTATCAAAGAGGTAATTGTTCAAGATTTCTCCTCTATTCTATGGTTTATCTAATTATTTCACTAATCATTTTTTTCTTTCTTTTTCTTTTTACAGCCAAAAAATGTCAACATACTAGATGCTCCTCATTGCGGTAGACCACAAGACAGTGGAAAATCTGTCGCCGGACCAAACTCTATAAAAGCATGTTCTACCTCAAAATTTGAGGTAGAGGTCACTTCTACCCCTATTGTGAAAGCTAAAGCAAGTGCAAACTCAGATTTCCACAAACAACCAACAATATCCATGTCAGTTTTTGATGGAAAAGAGGTTATCTCGGAGCTGAAAAGGAAATTTGTTATGAAAGCTTGGGCCAACATTCACACAAAGTTAGGAAGTCTTACTGTGGACTGTGCTTCTTCTGTTGCATTTGAGGTCCAAGTAGTACTTAAGGACATGAGCGGAATGGGTGTTTGATATTTCTCTTTTGCAGAATTTATTAGAGTCTTTCTTCGAGCTTGATACTTCCTATGATCAAGCACGGTCTACCCTTATTAATAAGGCCGAAGAAATCAAAAAGTCAGAGTCATATATAAAGGCCAAGGAGAATCTTGAACTTATGATGAAGGAAAGAGATGAGAAATCTGAAGAACTATTTGTTGCTTGTCAATCTCTTGAGAAGGCAAGAAAGAAGGTAAAGAAGTTGAAATCTCTCCGAGATGCCGCCAAAGAAGAAGCTAAGGAAATTGAATCCATAGTCTTCGCTGCTGAAGAAGAGTTCACCAAGTGTGCTGACATTTCCTTGTCAACTCAAAATGCCTCCAATGATGTTGAACAAAAGAAGAAAATCTTAGAGGATTCTCTCCAGGATTTAGTTAATTATAAGTTGTGTTTAGACTAGCTTTAGGAGATGTCATTCTTTATTTTCAAACCATTTTGCTTTTTTTCATTTTGTTTTGTCTGATTAGTTGAATTCAGTAACATTAATAAAATCCTTCCACTTGGCTTTATATTGCATACTCTTTTCAATACTTCTTTTGCTTTTTATCTCCCAAAATCGTTTACTTATAATGCATCGATGATATTGTACTAAGCCTTAACTTGAGCCAAGTTTCGTTGTTCAATAGATTGTGTTTTTAAGGTAGAAAATTCGTATTTGGAGACGAGAATATCAAAATTATGAGCTACTTAATTTTTTTTTCAAAAATCAAAATCAGACTTGTTGATTTGAAACTAACCCAAAATTTAGAATTTTAGAGAATTTGGGTCATTCCAAATAATATTTTGAAGTCAAGTTTAAATGCCTTCAGGCAGACATTTTCAGGTTTACGCGACTACACCAAAAATATTATAGCTTGATGCAGGAGTACTGAAATCGAAATCCGCTTTAATTCGCATAAACTAGACTTCCAAATCTAAAACATATCCAAAATTCAAGATTTTAGAATATTTGGATAGTTCTAAATAATATTTTGAAGTCAACTCAGGTTCTGTTTTTCTCATTTTTTCAGCTTTGCGCGTCTTGTGATAGAAAACTCATAACTCGGGATGTGAATGCTCAAACTATGAATTTTATTTTATGAGAATGAACTTAGAATGAATCTATAAGCGCCTACGTACCTCAGTGAAGAGGATCAAGTCATAACGTAGTTATGAAGGAGCAATAAATTTGCTTATGTATTTATTTATTTATTTTTTATATTTTTTTATGTCCTAACTTTTGCTTAGGCTGCCTCTTTCGAGATTTTCAACCTAGCGGACTCTTTCTTCTTTTTTTTGGGCCGTACACAGTTTATACTCTTGTGGGCCAGGAGTAACATGCAGTTTAGGCTCGTGCCTTAAAGAGCAATCTTCTTTTCTTCAAGGATAGAATCTTTTTATGAACTTTCCATTTATGGGGCCAATATGCAAATCTCCAGAGTCAACAAGTTTGTAAGCACCACTTGAGTATACTTCTTGTACGACATATGGACCATACCACTTAGCTGAGAACTTGCTTACAGATCGATGAGAGGTGATAATAGGCCTTCTTACAACAAGAACTTGGTCACCTACTTTAAAGCATATAAGAAGCACCTTCTTATTAAAAGATCGTGAGAGGCAGGATTGATAATATGCCAGGATTTGTTGAGCATCTAGCCTCCTTTCATACAAAGCCTTCAATTCTTCAAGGCATAACCAAGCATTTTCTTTATTAGTAAGTCCTTCTTGAATATCAAGATGCAATGATGGGATTTGACACTCAAGTGGCAAAACTACTTCAACTCCATAAACAAGTGAATAAGGAGTTGGATGTGTTAGAGTGCGATACGTTGTTCTATATGCCCAAAGAGATTCTTCCATCCTATCATGCCAATCTCTTTTAGATTTTGAAATGATCTTCTTCAACAAGTTACAGAGTGTCTTGTTGAATGCTTCAGCAAGGAAATTTGCAGCAGCATAATACATAGAGGATTGTGTTGCTTGAAGCCAAAAAGATCACATATCTTGGTCATCAACTTATTATAAAATGGCTTACCATTATCCATCAGTATATATCTAGGAATGCCAAAGCGATAGATAATAATGAATCGAATGAAGTTTTCCATATTCTTTTTCTTTACTTCTTTTATAGAAACCACTTCAGCCTATTTTGAAAAATAATCAGTTGCAGCTAGGATGTACAAATGTCCACCAGAAGAATTCGATAATGGTCCAACAACATCCAATCCCCATGCCTCAAAAGGCTATGAAGCAACAATCGGGTGTAATACCTCTGGGGGTTGATGTATGAAATTTGCATAAAATTGACAAGCTTTACCCCTTCGAGCGCAATCTAAGCAATCTTTCACCATAGTCTGCCAATATTAACCCATCCCTTTTATATGAAAATGATGCTTAGGCCCAGACTGATGTACCCCATACACTCCAAAATAATCTTCTTGCATAGCTTGAACAAACTCATCTGTGCCCAAACAACGTAAGAGTACCCCATCGAATGATTGCCTATAGAGTGTACCCTTATAGTAAAGAAAGAGAGGGGCTAGTGTTCAAATTTTGGTTCTACTTTGAGGGATTTATGGTAAAATTCCATAACATAAGTAATCAATTATTGGTTGTCGCCAGTCTTCAATCTCGTCCTCAAAAGAAATGATAACTTGTTCAACTTCCTCTATATTTTGATTTGGTGGTACTACCCATCTTTGGTAAATAATGACTTGCATTTGATCAGGAGATACTAATGCAGAAACTAAAGTTGCCAATGCATCAACCCTTTTGTTTTTCATCCTAGGGACATGTTAAATGGTAACCTCTCTAAGCCAACTTATCAAATTTTGAGCATAATCGCGATTAGGAAGAAACTCTGGCTTCTTGACCTCATAACTACCCAAAACTTGATTGATCACTAACTTGGAATCTACAAAGACTTGCAATTGTAATTGTTTCATATCGACAACCATTTTGAGTCCAAGTATGAGCACTTGATATACAACGACATTATTAGAGAAACATTGTGTTAAAGTGAAGGAATAGGGCAAAACTTCCCCATTGGAAGTGATAAACACTACTCCAGCACCAGCTCCTTCACGATGTGCATCACCATCAAGTACATCTTCCAAGGAGATTAGATTTCTACAAACATAACATCTTCATCAGGTAGTTCATCAGATAAATTCCAATCATGTGGAATCGGATGGTCGACAAAGAAATCTGCCAGCAGTTGTCCTTCACTTCCTTTTGAGAGATATATACAATTTCAAATTATTGGAATTTTAGGTACCACCTTGCTAGTCTATCTCTTAAGATAGGCTTGGACATGACAAACTTGATAGGATTCACTTTTGAGATGAGTCGTACAACATGAGCTTGAAAGTAATGCTTCATTTTCTGAATTGAGAATACAACAGCCAAACACAACTTCTCTATAGGTGAATACTTTGTCTCATTTGGTTTCATCATCCTACTCAAGTAATAAAGGGCATTTTCTTTCTCTTCATGTTTTTCCTGAGCTAGAAGTTCCCCTACTGATCTTTCTTGTGCCGAAATATAATATCAATGTCTTTCCAGGTATGGGAGCTACGAGCACCAGAGGCTTTATTAGATAAGACTTTATACTCTCAAAAGCATTCGTGCAGGCCTAGTCCCATTCAAAGGAGACATCTTTCTTCATAAGACGACTGAATGGTTGACACCTCCCAGCTAGGTTTGAAATAAACCTTCTAAGATACGCCAACTTTCCTGGCAAACTTTTCAGCTCGTGAATATCTTTAGGCTCAGATATCTTCAAAATAGCATCTACCTTATCTTGATCAATTTCAATACCGCGATGTCGAACAATAAAGCCAAGGAAATTTCTAGAAACAACTCCAAAAGAACACTTCATAGGGTTCATTTTGAGTTGGTATCTTCAAAGTCATTCGAATACCATTCTCACATCATGTAAGTGGTCATCTCTTTTTCTTGATTTCACCACTAAGTCATTAATATATCACTCAACATTCCTATGAAGCATATCATAAAAAATATTCTGCATAGCTCGTTGGTAAGTAGCACCAGCATTCTTTAAACCCAAAGGCATTACCTTGTAGCAATATATTTTTTTAGGAGTGCGGAAGGCCGTGAGTTCTTCATATCTTGGTGCCATATGAATCTGATTATACCCATATGAACCATCCATGAAATACATTTCCTCATATCCAGTTGTGGCATCAATCATAAGATCAGGTATCGGAAGAGTAAATTAATCTTTAGGACACGCATTATTAAGATCCCTAAAGTCAGCACAAACTTGAATTTAGCCATTCTTCTTCTTACAAGTACTATGCTTGAAATCCACGTGGGATACTTGACTTCTCAGATGAAACCTCTTTTGATGAACTTGTTAACTTCAATTTCAATCAAAGGGACTAATTCAGGTCTAAACCGACGTTGAGCCTTCTTAATAGGGAAAGCACCTCTCTTCACAGTAAGATGATGAACCGTAATTTTAGGATCTAATCTTTGCATTTCTTTGTAGCTCTAAGCAAAGACATCTTTATACTCCATAAGAAACTTAACATACTTGTTTTCTTAATCTTCATCTAGTAAGGTGCTTACATACTTAGGCCTTCGATCTTCATGAGTCCCAAGATTGACTTTCTTTAATGCATCGACAGTGTTGTTCACCCCTTCCTTAAGTTCAGGTGGTACATCTTTAGTGTCTTCAACTTTTTGAGGATCACCATTAATGAAAGATATGTGATGACATGTATGGATATTAATAAACTCATCTTAGATCTTCACATGTGGGGGAGTACCTTTCTTGTGGAACATTATGATGTGATATGATGATCCTACACTTTCTACATCTTCTTCACGCTCCTTGGTATGAACTATAGTATGCGTTCTTTCTTTGAGGACATCTCCACATGAAACTAAGACTTTCGTTTATTGTCCCATTCTAGAAGGAATCAAGCTGGAGAAACTTTTGTGAAAATAAGGCTCTTTAGCATAAACATATTCTTCTATCCTTCTATCATTTCCTTGGCATTTGTATTTCTTCTTTATTATCCCCTACCTATCAAACATCAAAGTTCTTGTACTTGGGTCAGTGAGCCGGTCAAACACAAAAACCTTTTTGTTAGATGTTACAGAATCGTCCTTAGGGGTAATGTAGTTGATACACACCCTATTTATAGATATACAGATCGATAATGGTTGTTTGTAACCCAAACCATCACGCGATTGTTTGACATCATACCCTTTCTCTATCATCATCCTCTGAGTAGGATTTAGGATTTAGACTATGGTTTGGCCCTCCTTGTGCTTCAGGTGGGAGCTTCCCTAGCTTAGAGAATTCATCGGGGTTGTATCCTAATTTTGCCGATAAATTATAGGCGTTTGGGTTAAAACCCTCATTCGTACGCTTTTCAGGAAATACTTTATGTGGATCAAAATTAGATGACTTGACAAAACCTTCCACCGATCTTGAAGGTGACTTGATTAAATCAATTTTCTTAATAGGAAAGGTCAACCCTCCTAACGCATTTTGCTGAAATTCAGATGATTGTACTTCAACCTTCTTTTTCTTTGGGACATAACGAATAATTGTAGTCACCTTCTTACTTGACAATGCCATATTGATCTTGGGTACCTTATTCACATGAGAAAATGTTGGACTCTTTTCAACCACCAACTTTTCCTTTTCCGTTGCCTTATCATTCCTTCCTTATAGGAACCACATCACCAACATTTACCTCCTTTTGGATGTGTTTCTTCAAGTAAAATTTCGCATCTGCAAAATGGGCTTCTACTTCAGTAAAAGGCTCATCGTCAGCAACTACCTTCTTTTGTACTCCATTTTGAAAATACTTAAAGCATTGATGGTAGGTGGACGTGATCACTTTGTTATCATGTATCCATGGCCTTCCCAATAAGATGTTATATGAGGTCTTTGCGTCAATTACATACATTAATACGCTTAAACACATATCTTTCATGTTGACTTCCAGTTTGATAGAACATATGGCTCTTTGTCCCCCTTGATTGAATCCCTTAATCATAAGACGATATTCAGAAAATTCATCCATCGAGATTCCAAGCTTTTTTATAGTGTGAATTGGGAGAATATTAATTCCAAAACCATTGTCAATCATAATTTTTTTCACTTTGTGCTCGAGCACGTAGCCAGCCATATATAAGGGATGATTTTGTGATGTCTTACCCAATAAGAGGTCATCATCAGTGAATGTGATTTTTCCATCACAAGTGTTCACTTCTTCAGAAAGAGGATTAACGGGTTCTTTATCTGAAGGGATTAAAGGCAATGACGAGTCTCCCATTGTTGTCTCTTCTTTACCAATATTGCAACATGAGGCCTTGATAACCATATAAGATATTTCTTCATGAAACCAACTCGGCAAGAATTCCTCCAATGTGACTGGGTAACGGGGATTTAGACGATAATTCTTCTCAATTTTCATCTTTCTCACATTCTTCTCTGCCATTTTCCTTTGGGTCTTTTGACCATCTTTCCTCTTATTAATTGTTTGCTTGGCTGCTTTTGTGAGCTCATCTTTCAATGTCTTTATTGAGCCACCAAGATCAATCCTTCATCGTCAGTATGCTCAATAAGGGGTTGACTTTCTTCTAATGATTCCTACTTCACTATTACTCCATTCATCATAGGAAGAGGCAATGACCTACTAAAATCGATGGTTTTAAAGTTACCAAATTTAATCATCTTTTATGGGGTTGGAATTAGTACATCAACACATTCATGCACTTCAACCAAGTTTCAAAGAAATATGGGATCAAGTGAACCAAAAGTGACCGATACTTAATTTGAACTTTCCTTCTCATCTTCGAGTATTATTTTTCCTTCGCAGGCTAAGTCCATGACCTTTTCCTTGAAGATAAAACATTTTTCTATGGGAGACCAAACAACCGATGATGTCTGCAGTAGTTTGGATCACTAGTCCTTCCAGCTTTATCTGGACACTTCATTTCAGGTAAATCAAAAAGTTTATATGAAAGGAGTTTTTCAAAAATTGTTGGGACATCTGAGTCTAAAAATGGATACTCTTTTGCCTGCATCTCCTTTAAAGTCAACTTTTTGCTGGCATTATTCTGGAAAGATGTGGTTTTCATACTTTTCTTTTTACTTAGCTTTGTGGTAACCCTCAATGGTGCGGCATTAACATTCATCGCCTCTTTACTTTCAGATTTTGTTACAAACTTTCCCCCTTTCTTCACTTCTAGTTTGTCTTTTTCTTTTCGGGGCTCGTAAAAAGGTGGTCCTTGATTTCTACTTGAGGAAATGATTAGATCCATATCATGAGCGCGTGTATAAAGTTCTTCAAATGACTTGGGTTTGATGCCCTGTAGGATGTAATGAAGTCCCCAATGCATTCCTTGAATACATATTTCTATCCCAGAAGCCTCACTAAGTCTGTCTTTACAATTAAGACTCGTGTTTCTCCATCGATTGATGAACTCAATGGCGTGTTCATATTCTCGTTGGCGCATATTAGTAAGTTCAACCATACTTAAAATATGCCTCGTGCTATAGAAACGATTGAGAAATTTATTTTTGAGTTGTTCCCAACTATCAATAGAACCAGACTCGAGGTCAATATACCAATCAAATACATTTCCTTGTAAAGAGCACACAAACTGTTTAATCAGATAATCTCCATAAGTTCTAGCATTGTTGCATGTTTTAATAAAGTGTGTAACATGTTGATTTGGGTTTCCCTTACCATCAAACTATTGAAATTTTGGAGGTTGATAACTTGCAGGCATCTTCAATCCATCAATTCTTCAAGTATATCGCTTAGCATATTTAAGAGATGGTTTGGAAGCAACATCGTACTTATCTTTAATAGTTCCAAAAATAAAGTCTTTCAATTGGTGAATTGCGATTAACCTCTAGGTAGATACTTGTAGTTCATCAACAACATGTCTTTACTTCACAGATGAGTCTCTTTTGTCTTATTACATCGGACGATTCCCAAATGCTTGGCTTGAGCCTCCCTCCATAACATTTTCAACTTTGTCTGTCAACTTGACAATTCGATTATCCTGCTCTTGCACATATTTTGTTAGGCCTTCAATCACCTTAGTCAAACTTGTAAGCTATTCTTCCACAGTTGAGGTGTTAGTCACCATTACTTGGATAGCCACCGAAGCTGAAGAATTAAATCATGGATTTTCCCTCAAACTAAAATCTAAGTAAAATAGTTCACGCGGAGTAATTGAAGCAGACTTAGTGATCAAAGCATGATCATCTTCATGCATGGTGTGGCCCTTAGTCTTAAATGGGCTGAGTCGAGCTAAAGTGTTCTCAACGTTCTCAGTGATATTTTCCCCTTCTTCCAACTCATTGGGAAAAAATCTTACCCCATTTGAAGACTGAAGATCAAATGTAGGAGCTGATATGGACGACACTTCAAGTTTTTGTTGTCCTAGTAAATTTTCTTTGTTCCTAGTAATGGGCCCCACACTTTTCATGGTAGCATCAAGTATGTTATCCACTTTTGTGGAAAACTTGGAGTCGGTAGTCTTAGCAATAACAGATTTGGAGTAAAACTTCTTGGATGTCATTCTAGTAGTCTTAAATAGGATGATTAATGTGAAGAGATGAGAGGTAGAGAAGGTCCCACTGGGCGTGCCAAAAATTTGTAGACAAATTTTTTTTCTAAGTCAACAAAATAATAATCGAGACAGAAAAATTGAAGTAACAAATGTAATATTTGATTTCAAATGTAGTAAATGTTACAATCTATAAGATAATCCTCTGATTCTTCAAAGTAATATGAACTTGGACTTGAACTTGATTTGAATTCAAGGGCTTGCGTAGCTTGATCTTGAATCTTCGTCTTCGGACTTGAATTTGGATCTTAATTCGCCACAAACACTTGGATGGTTGCCACAAATGATGAATATAAACAAGTAACTTGATCTTGACTAAAATTTCCTTCGTCCTTGATCTTGAACTTGATCTTGAGCTTGATTGTTTGAAACTTATAACTTGCAAAGAAATTATGGGTTTTGATCCACGAGCCCTCTTCTTGCTTTTTGTTTCTCCAAAAATCCTCCCTCTTGTGAGTTATGAGGACCCCTATTTATAGTTGGAGGGGCAAGAAAACTGTGTGATTTGATTGGTTGGTTTAAAATTCACCTATCATATTCTTTTGATGAAAAGCTCTAATTTGATTGGCTAGAACATGTCATCTGTACGTGTGGCATAATTTTAGTGGCTCATGTTATTTAACTTGGATTGCCACATAATATTGACACATGCCATGTTTTTAGTGGCTCATTTCATTTAACTTGGATTGCCACATAATATTGACACATGTTATGCTTTTAGTGGCTCATTTCATTTAACTTGGATTGCCACATAATATTGACATATGTCATTCTTTTAGTGGCTCATTTCATTTAACAAGGATTGCCACCTCATATTAAATTAACTTCATGTATTTGAGATTAAATGATTAACCCAATTATTTTAGTCATATTATTTGGACTATTTTCTTAAATTTAATATAGTCCAAATTAATATGTGAATTTAAATTTAATAAAATTTCAATACTCATAGCCACATCAGCATACTTCTAAGCCTCCTTTATATATATATATATATATATATATATATATATATATATATATATATATATATATATATATATATATATAAGAAAGTTAAAAAAAAGGGAAAAAAAATATATAAATTACCCATCAAGCAGTCGGCCAATCTTTCATTTAGGTGGAAATCCGCATGAAACCTAATAGCAAAATAAATAAAAATCAATACTTAATTTATATAAAGTAAAATGCATTTTGTCACATCAAAAAAGTAAATCAAATTGGTCATTAGTATTTGTTTTGTAATTAGTTGGCGATTACAATACCTCCCAATCCTCAAATACAAAACAAAGTCGTGGGCCCTTGCAAGTTGCGTAGAACTATATGCCTTAATAAAGAAAATTTTAAAAAGAAACTGTCTAACACTAAGTCGTGGACAGAAGCTAATTTATTTAGATATAATTGTTTACCAGAAAGTAAATGGAATAAATTAAAAATACCGATACCATTTGTAGGGGGGTGCGGATTAGGTGCGATAATTTGACTAGATAATAAATACGTAGATATTTATTTTTATAATGAATATTATTGATTGGAATAATTTTCATTTTTATCTTCTTGACTTAAGATGTTTTATTAATTCATATTCTAGATTAGATATTATCGTAATTAAATTATCTAGTGTTTTAGGATCCTCGTTAGTAATATGTAACCTTTTGTATTCTAGGTATAAACTATATAGTTGGGTTTCTATTTCTTTTAATGATTTATTCTTTTCGTAAGATGTATTCATTAATTTGTGTAGTTTATTACTTTATCCTGTAGTAATTGTAGAGTTACAGATTTCTGTATAATAATTTACCCTAATTGTACTGTAATGTATATCTAATTCGAGATTTTCAATGTTCTTTATTATCTTGTGTTGTTCTTCTCGTAGTGAGTTTTTTAAATTATATAAACTATTACATGTATTTTTTCCTAAATTTTCCAAGGTTTCTTCTATCCATATTAATTTTTCTTTTAGATTCTCCATTATTTTTCTAATTCGATTTCTATAATTAATTTCGTCATTTAGATTATTTTGATTTTCTCTAGTTTTTCTTATATATTCTAACATCTTTTAATCTGAATAATATCCATCTGGGTAATTATCCAGGTATAACTGTGCTATCCAATTTATAGCTTCAATTTCATAGTCTAATACTTTTTCTAATATTATTCTCTTAATATCTATAATTTCTATATCTCTAAGTATATATAAGATTAAGACTTTAAGATTATCTATCATTTAAAATTGACTAAATATTTTATTATAATATTTTGTAGTTGTTTGTTTTAATCTTATTAACTCTTTTATATTTTTACTAAGAAATTTTATATATTTTATATCTTTAGTTTCCATGTATTTGTCTAAATTTACTTTCATCTGTTTTTCTATTAACTGTATGTTTCTCATATTTTTTTTTTTTTTAAATTCTAGATATATGTAATTTATCATGGTAAGTATTTGTAAGAGTAGTTAGGTAGGTATGGTATGTAATTTATTCTAGTCATATAATATTTACCAAATGTTTTTTCTAATATGATTTTTCTTATATCTACTACTTTTATATCCTTAAGTGCATACAAAATGAGTATTTTAAATTTATCTACCATCATATCAGATAAATAATTATTCATTTTCATAAAATTGCTTTTTTCAAAATATTCCCTTCAACCATGTACATAACAAAATATAGTCATCTCAGATTACTATATACTAGATTATTCTTAAATAACATGTTCTTCGGTCACTATTAGCATGGTAATCTGGATATTTTCCCCTAAACATCGCCTCTACTCTGGTTACTCCCCACCACGGCTTCTTGCCTTATTGGTTTCACCTTTAGGATGGCAAAGTTCTTAGAGATTTTTCTCCGTTTCCACTTTGCTAATAAACTTCTTAACATATTATTCTTCGAATAATTCTACTATAAAGTAACTAATATGAATTTATTTTATCATACCATGATTGTTGGGAATTATAAATTTAGCTATTCATAATCATAAATAAATATACCTATTCGGGTAGGTTTGATATTTCAGAGCTTTGTTCCTCCATAGATTTTTCCATTGAAATAAATCTGTTTTTTAATAACTAAGAAAAATATTTGTAATGGGCAGGAGAGAGTTTTTGCTTCAACACATGAAGGCTTGCCCTGCAATGCCTTCAGTTTCTTTCATTTATAGAATGAAAATCTTTACAAAGTCTTTACATGAATTTACACGTTTAAAAAATTCTAAAATAGCCTTTTGAAAAGTCAAAAAGGCTAAGAGGCTAAAAAAGAAAAGTCTATACAATATAGTCTAGAAAATCTATACAATATAGCCTTTAAAAAAGGCTAGGAGGTTAAAAAGTCTAGTCTATACAATAATTCTAATAATTTTACGTAAATAATTTAATATCTTGTCTTCTTCCATTAGTATCTTTTCGTTGTCGTATCTGTTGCTTCTTATCTTATCTTTCCAGCTGACATGCTTATCTTCTTTTATATATTATCTTCTCCATTACATTTTGAACATTGATGGTCTGGATATTTATGTCCAATTATCTTACAATATCTGGTTAATAATTCTTCCGAAATAAATTTTTCTCTAATAGCTCTGGCGATAGGTTTTTTCTCTGGATTGAGTAAAGTCAAGATCCATTGCCTGACATCTTCCATATCTGCTTCTCTTAGTTCCTTTGAATTTGAGTATATTATTACATTACCTCTTGAATAATAGCTCCATATGGGATTTCTGTTGCGATAATTATTTGCTAATTCTTGAAGAATCGTAGATAGTCCAATAATTCTCTTATTTGCATAAAAATTTGGTATCTCAATTCTAGGTATTTCTGGTTGTTGAGTAATATCTTCTGGTATAATCATATCTCGGGTCATTCCTATTTTTACAACTTGTATAGGTGATTTAACTTCATCATACAATATCTCTGCTGGTGCCGTATAAAATTTTATAAAAAATAGGTTACCTTTGGTTATTCTTTTGAAAATGTTAAATGAATCATATATCTCTGGTATACTGGATATTTCATTTCCGTCTTGGGTATATATGGTACTAAGTAATCCATATTCGTAACAGGTTTTAACTAGACCTGGTTTGGTCTTGGGCAAAACAATTAGCTTATTGTATCCGGTTAGCTTCTGGGTTATGTAATTTGTATGTGGTTCTTGGATGTTTATAGATCTGGGGTTGGTATTTAAGAAGGTTTGTATTTTGTAAATATTTTCTATGTATGTTCGGGTTGTATAGTTATAGGTCTTTTTGTCTTGGTTTAGGCTTTCTCGGTATATGGTAATTTGTGAGGGTATAAACATAGGATCTTTTGGTGTATTTGAAATAAATGGTTTATCAAATAGCTTGTTTAGGTTCATATTTGTATTTTTCCTAACTACTTTGCTTGTGCCTGCAGAAGTAGATTGATAAACGTTATGGGTTTTATGGAGTATCCCAACGTCTCCTTCTAGCTCTGGAATTTTAATGTCTTCCGATCGACATAGCTCTGCACACTGCTGAGTTAGCTGATTTGTAGCTATAGACTTCAGTTTATCTTCATTAGTCTTTAGCTTTTCTATCTCATTACTCATACTGTCCACTTTCATTGAAAGCGTAGTTAGGGTGTTGAGTATTTTTTCTAGAGTATCTTCTTCTATTATATCAGTCTGTGTAGCTTTGTCTTGATATGTAATCTGCAATAACATTTTTGTTAGTACTAATTACTTCAATTGTAAATGTAAAATTTAATATATTCAATAATAGTCTCCGAATTTCTTTTGTTGTAACTGAATTTTGTATTTTCTTTGTTAGCCACCAACGTACATGTGTATTATTTGTTCGTACAATAAACTTGTTATATACAATATATGGCTCAAATGCTAATAAACATTTATATAATGAGCATAATTCTTTTCTATTTATTTCCCATTTTATTTCTGTTTCATTAAATGTACCTGAGTAGTATCTACAGTGGTGTTCTAATTTTTCTTCCTCATATTTATATTTAAGTACTCCTCCATAACTACATTCACTAGCATCTGCTTCTACTATATATATGAATTTTCTATTTTCATCTGGAAATTGTAATTTTGGTAATTCTTTACAAAGTATTTTTATTTTCTGAACTTGTTTTTTATCTTCTTCGTTATAATTATATTCTACATCCTTTTTTAATTTTTTCTGTAAGGGCTTTAGATTTTCTTCTAATTTTGGTATATATTCTCTTACTTGGTTTACTAATCCTAAAAATGATTGTAATTTCTTTTTTGTATCTAATTCTTCTTTCGAATTTATTATTTTTTGTACTATATGTTGTTGCATTTTTACTCCACTTTTATCTATTTGTATTCCTAAAAATTCTATATGATTTTTCATAATTTCGGCTTTCTTTTTACTTAAACTTATTTCCGATTTTTCTATTATATCCGTAAATTGTTCCAATAATTTTAAATGTTCTTCTTTGGTCTTTGTATATAATAGTATATCGTCTATGTATACTATACAATTAGGTAGTTGTTTAAAATAACTATCCATAAAATGTTGATATCTACCTGGTGCATTTTTATATCCAAATGGTAATACATTCCATTCATAAAATCCTTGTGGTACCGTAAATGCGGTTAATTCCTTAGATTCTTCTTCTAACTTTAGATGGTAAAATCCTGATTTACAATCAAATTTACTAAAATAATTATATCCTTGTATTTGTCTTATTTTTAATATCTTATTTGGTATTGGGTAATTATAAGTCATTGTTTTTGCATTTAAATTTCTATAATCAATAACCATTCTACTTTTTCCTCTTTTTTGTTCACTATGTTTATTTACTATAAATGTTGGGCTATTATGTTTACTATTACTTTTTTGTATATATTGTTTTTCTAATAATTCTTCTATATGCATTTTAAATTCTTTTAAATCATCAAAATTATATGTTAATGGTTTCTGGGTTATTATGCTATTTTTATCTATTAATTCAATTTTTATAATGGTTTTATGTTTTTCCCATCCTTTTAATGGATCTTCACTATATAACTGTCCTAATTTTTTCTTAATTTTTTCTATCTTATTTATTGAAAATATAGTTATCTCCTTTTTATTTATTGAAAATACGACCAGTTCTATTGTATCTTCAGTATTTTTATATTTTCTAATTTTTGTGTAATTTTTTCACTTCATTTGATCCAATCAGTCTTCTTTCTTATTTTATTAATAACTCTTTTTGCTCTTACTTTCTGTTTACATGGTGTTGTAAACCACCAATCTGTCCTAGTTATTATGTGTGGGTATAATTTATCTAAAAACGGCATTCCTAAAAGTATATCTTTTGATGTTAGCTCATAATTATAGATTTCTTCTATTGTTAATATTTTATCCCATACTTGTGTTTTTACATTCTTAGCTTTATAAGTAATTAAGCTTCTTTCGTTATTAAATCCTTTAACTATTATTGGTGTTTTTAATTTATCCCATTTACTTTCTGGTAAACAATTATATCTACATAAATTAGCTTCTGCTCCTGTGTCTATCATAGGCGTATAATATCTACTGTAATATCCTTCTACTACTATCTTCATTAATACATATATTTTCATTTTATGTTAAAGCTCTTCTTCAGAATAATTTCTCTCTGTTATATGTTATAGTTAATTGTGTATGTTCTATATTATATGGTTTTACTTGTTCTAACCATTTTATTCCTAATATTATGTTTGTTTTTTGCATTTCTTCTTTTACTTCAAATTCTATTTTTATTTTTCTTATTCCTATTATTATTATTTTTTCTGCTATATTTTTAGTATTTATTAAACTTCTTGGTAGATCTCGGCATATATTATTGTCAGTTTTTATTTCCTCATTTTTTACTAGATATTTTGCTATATAATTTTCTTCTTGTCCTGTATTTAAGAGTATTAAATATTCTTTTTCATTTACCTTTCCTGTTATGTAATATTGGTTTGAATTATCCATTGAACTTGTTTCATAACTTGTTCTTTTTTATGAGCTTGATGATTCCGGTTTATCATAAGCTATTCTTTTTGTTGTACTTATTCTATCATTTATTATTTCTAGATCTTCTTCTATGTCTATATTTCTTTAACTATAATCATTATTATCAATTGTTTTTACAAATTGTTCAAAAGGGCTTTCTATTTGTATTTTATTAATTTTATTTTTTCCCGTTATTTTATGTTTCGTTGTTAATAAATATAGATTTTTACATCTTGCTGTAAATATTTTACTAATTCTATCCCTGATATTTTCCAATATAATACTAATGATTTGTCTATATTTTTATCCGTTACTGCTACTGAATAATTCACACTTATTATAAATTTAAATTTTTGGTATATTAAATTTCCTTTTATGGCAGTTATTATGCTTTTTTCTACAGGTTTTATAATTCTATCATCTGCTAAATATAATTCTATTGGTGTATCTCTTCCTTCTCTAAAACATGCTTTTATTAATATTTTTGTACCTCCAAGGTGTACATATTTTATTGGGTCTCTACTTTTTATATCGTTTATCTCTTTATTAATTATTCTTTTTGTTACTAGTGGTATACTAGCTTTACCTTTTGCATATCTACAGTCTATTACATGTTCTTTTTGGCTTACTACGTAATATTCTTCCTTTTTTCTATTAAATATATTTTTTATTGTTGGTATTTTAAATATTTTTTCTACACTTAAATCTAACTCTTTTCCTTTTATTTCATCAAATACATTGTTATCAAATATTATTTTTTGATCTGTTCCTTCGTCATTTAAATACTCTTCTTTTGTTATTATTTTTATATCTTCTTCAGTCAATTAATTCGTCTAATTCACTATCTATTTCGTTATCTGTTTCATTCTCTGAAATTTCATATATACTGTCTTCACTTTCTAATTCGTAATCTATGTAATCTATCTGCATATATTCTGTATTTTCTATTTTTATTTCTGATATTTGTTTATTTTTTGGGGTTTTAGGTAATTTACAATCTCTAGCTAAATGTCCTATTTTTCCGCAATTATAATAAGTACATTCCTTTATAGATTTCTTTTTCCTATATGGTCTTTTATGTTTATAATTTTTTACATAATATCTTTTTCTTGGTTTCTTATACTTATATTTTGATTTTTTGTATTTCTTATGTCTTTTTCTTTTCTTATAATATCTTTCTTCGCATCCAAATTGAGGTGCTATTTTATCTTTGCAACATACTAAATTTCTTATTAATGTTTTTTCCATTTTTATTTCTTCTCTGTATTTTTCACATAGGTTTCTATACCATTGTTGTAAAAATTTTATTCTTGCTCCTAGAGTATCTACTATTTTTGTTTCATCCCAACTTTTTATTATTTTTGAACTAAATGGTTCAGGTAATTTATTAAAATATAATTTTCTTATTTCTTTACTTTCTTCTATATTATATGCTCCTTTATAATAATATTCTTTAAATGCGCAAGTATATTCATCTATGTAGCACATATTACATATTGCTAATTTTAACATTAAATTCCTATTTATATCTTTCTCTTCATTTTCTTCTTCTTCTTTTGTTGTCATGCTACTAAATTCGTATTTTATAGCTGTTTCATATTTTTTTAATAATTCTATAGGTGTTAATTTTGTTGATGATGTTCCTTCTGTGGGTTTGTCAGTTCTTAATATTCTTTTACTATTTTCAGTTAGATTTAAAAACCATAATTTCACTGTTCCTATTAGTGTTCTTTCTATATATTCTGGTGCATCTATTACACTTATATTATTATCTAATAATTGTTTTGTCATATATCCTATCCATAATTGTATTGTTTTTTCTGTATCTATTACACAATCTAAGTCTAAAAAGTTATAATTTTTATTAACTATTTGTTTTGGTGTCCATTTGTCATATTCATTCTTTAGATTATACCTTTTAAACTTATTCTTATAATATGTAGGTTTCCTTATTTCTAATGTACTAGGTATTATATTTTGATCTTCTTTTTTATCAAGAGTATTTATTTCTATGTTGATATTTTCTAAATTTTCTTCATTAACTACTTCTTGTTTTTCATTGATTTCTAAATTTTTTGTATTTGTTAATATTTCTGTATATGTTTCACTATCTTCTGAATCATAATTATCTGTCTCTTCAACATCTATATTATTTATTTCTAATTCCTTGTCTTTTATTTCTTTATTGTCTATTTCTAATTTTTCTTTAAATTGATTTATCTCGTTTAATAATTTTTGTTCTTTATCTTTTTCTTCTTTTTCTTTCTGTCTTTTTTCATACAGATCTTTTAACATTTGTAGTTCTTTTTCTAATTCAGCAATCCTACTATTTTTAGTTTCTTCTATTTTTTGTATTTCTTCTGTAGTTTGTTGTTTTATTTTTTCTATTTCCTTTTTTCTATCTATTTCTCCGTTTTCCCTTTCTATTCTTGCCATAGCTGTCAATTTATCTTCTAATTTTAATTCTTCTTTTTCTAACATTAAATATAAATGTTCACCTATTTTCTTATATCTTCTCCCTAGATTAGAAAATACTATTCTTATTTTTAATCCTTCGTGATTTTCATATATTTTTTCGTCTATTATAAATTCTTCTTTGTTCATTTTATTGTAAATAGTTCATGTTGATATATATATTCTAAACTATCTATTTGTGATTCTAAATTTGATATTTCATCTTTTTGTGCATTTATTGAGTTTTTACTAACTCCGGCAAATATATTATAACTTAATCTTTCTATTCTTATTTTTAATTCTTTACGTTTTTCAGAAATAATTTGTTTTAGTTCTTTGTATTTTTGTATTTTATTCATGTAAACCGTATTTATAGTATTTTGGCGGATACCTAAATCTGATTTTATCATAATTAGGTGGTATGTGTCTCATTCTTCTTGATTTTAAATGGATTATTAATTTTGCTTCAATACTAGATACTAAGGTAATTAGGTAGGCTAGTCTTTGTGAGTTTTCTTTTGTTTTATTTAGACTTATATATTCTGAATAATTACTAATTAAAGATTCTTTAATTTTTCTAAAAGCTTCTCTTTTTTTAAATGGTCTTCTCATAATTAATCAATATTAATTATTGTCAAGTAAATCCAATCTAAATTCATAAATTTAAACATGTATACTACTTCTGTATTTTTTAAATAACTGGGCTCTGATACCATTTGTAGGGGGTGCGGATTAGGTGCGATAATTTGACTAGATAATAAATACGTCAGAAGAACCTGTTATTTAAGAATAATCTAGTATATAGTAATCTGAGATGACTATATTTTGTTATGTACATGGTTGAAGGGAATATTTTGAAAAAAGCAATTTTATGAAAATGAATAATTATTTATCTGATATGATGGTAGATAAATTTAAAATACTCATTTTGTATGCACTTAAGGATATAAAAGTAGTAGATATAAGAAAAATCATATTAGAAAAAGCATTTGGTAAATATTATATGACTCGTGGACAGCCCTGGTCTCTTTCGAGAAGTAATTAAGTTATCCTTTTGAAATTTTCATTAAAAAAAATTGTATTGCCACTATGTAGGCTTTATTGCATAAGAATATTTACTCCTTGAGACTTTTTCTATTCCATTTAATTAGATATATTATGTAGAGGAAATCAAAGAAAAATGTCAAAAAAAAAGAGAAAAAAGATAAATAGAAATGGAGACCATAGAGAATGCCACATCATCTTTGTCTTGTTTCCCCTTTATATATATATATATATATATATATATATATATATATATATATATTGATTTATATCAGTTTCACCCATCATTTTTTGTCCCCTTCAAATCCCAAAATCATATTGAAAAATGGATTCAAAGGAAGTTGTTTACGATGTTCCAGTATTTTTTAAGGTCACAAAGATGGTCGTATCGAAAAGTATCGAAAACACGATTTTGCTTTTCCTTCTGATAATCCAATCACTCGTGTTCAATCCAAAGATATCGTTATCATTCCCGACAACAACGTAACTGTACGCCTTTACCTGCCTAAAATTACCCAAAATAACCAAAAATTTCCACTTCTCGTGTACTTCCATGAGGGCGGATTTACAATCGAATCAGCATTTTCTACTTACTATGATAGTTATCTCCATTCTCTAGCTGCAGAAACCAATGTACTTGTTGTGTCTGTCAAATACCAATTATCCCCTGAACACATGATTCCAGCGTGTTATGATGATTCGTGGGCTGCCATGAAATGGGTGTCCTACTCTCAGCATGCCAATGACGAACAAGGAACTGAACCATGGCTGAAAACCTATGTGACTTCTCTCGTGTTCTCTTGTCAGGTAAATGGGCTGAATAAAAATGGGTCGAATCAATAAATGAATCCTGATACACATTGATTTGTTGGATAGGGGATCAGGATAGACATAAAATGTGAACCCTAGTATAGTTTTTTCTTAAACTAATAGTAGTTTAAATTGTTTCATGTTTACACAATTTGCCATGCTTTGTTTGTATCTGTGCCTAGAGTTTCCTGTTCGTGGTAGTTTGGTGATGTCCATGATTTTGGATAAATAGTTTATTGTAGTACCTTGTGGGTTTCTTATTTCCTTTAGTATCTAGCAGTGTGTTATCTCTCTTGTTGTGTGTTTTGATGTTATTTGTTTGGTATACTGATATATATCCTGAATTGGGGATCTATCAGAAACAACATCTGTATTTCATATGAGGTAGAGTTATGAATTGCGTATATTTAACCTCCCCAGGCTCCACTTTGTGGGATTACGTTGGGTATTGTTGTTTACATTATTTGCCATCTTCATATTTGATTCTCTATGTTTTGGATTTAGGTTACATTTTGATCTATAGATTAATTACCTATTTTGATCAAATAATTTTGAAGTTAATTTTAGGGGGCTTCCACTTGATGTGTGAATCTAGTAATAAGAAATGACTCGATCAACACGATGTTGAATGAGTGTTAAATTTTTTTAATGATTTTGGCAACCTCAGGTGATAGCGCAGGAGCCAATATTGCTCATAACATGATGATGCGAGCAAGTATGGATGAAGATAAACTTGGACATGGCTTAAGTCTTGTTGGAACGACATTAATTCAACCCTTTTCGGGAACCATGAGCCAGATATAATTTGGTCGTATTGTGTTGGGTTCAAAGTATATGAAAAAGTGTGAAGGAGAAATGGAGGAAACTAGTGGAGAGAAGGGAGACACTAATTTAGAAAGTGTACTACCAAATTGGAAAGTTCACTCTTTCTCCCACATTGGTGGAATAAGAGAACTTGTGAGTGTTTAAAATAAGGAACACTTACTCCACATGGTAAGTTCGGCAAGAAATAAGAGATGCCTTGCGACGTCGTCATCATCGTCGCTCGCTCGGCTTCGGCTTCATTTTTGGAAAACGATCGATGAGATCTATCTGTTATATATCTTGAACCAGGGGTCTATCAGAAACATCTCTATTTCATATAAGGTAGAGTTATGGATTGAGTATACTTTACCCTCCCCAGGCCCTACTTTGTGGGAATACGTTGGGTATTGTTATTTACATTATTTTCCATCTTCATATTTGATTCTCTATGTTTTGGATTTAGGTTACATTTTTATCTATAGATTAATTACCTATTTAGATCAAATAATTTTGAATTTAATTTTAAGGGGCTTCCACTTGATGTGTGAGTCTAGTAATAAGAAATGACTCGATCAACACGATGTTGAATGAGTGTTAAATTTTTTAAATGATTTTGGCAACCTCAGGTGATAGCGCAAGAGCCAATATTGCTCATAACATGATGATGGGAGAAAGTATGGATGAAGATAAACTTGGACATAGCTTAAGGCTTGTTGGAATGACATTAATTCAACCCTTTTCGGGAACCATAAGCCAGATAGAATTTGGTCGTATTGTGTTGGGTTCAAAGTATATGAAAAAGTGTGAATGAGAAATGGAGGAAAAATGGTGGAAGAAAGGGAGACACTAATTTAGAAAGTGTACTCCCAAATTGAAAAGTTCACTCTTTCTCCCATATTGGTGGAAGAAGAGAACTTGTGAGTGTTTAAAATAAGGAACACTTACTCCACATGGTAAGTGAGGCAAGAAATAAGAGATGCCTCGCACCGTCGTCGTCTTCACTCGCTCGGCTTCGGCTTCAGATCCACAGGTTTAGGTACGAATTTTCTGAAATACAAACTCTCTTCTTGTCTTGAAAAACTTTCTGTGTGATCTATCAAACCGTTGAGTGAGTTCGCTGAATCCAACAATTTGAGGTACCGCTATTGTTCAGATTAAAGGCCATTTTATCCTGGGAGAAAGATTCCAAAACATCGGGTACAATGAGGGGAATTATTCCTTAAGGACACTCCGTGAATTCGGAGCACTTGGTCTTAAATTCTGTTTCATCTCTTTTCTGAATCTTAACACACTTCTTAGATAGATTATTCGTAATCTAGTGTTGAAGGTGTTACAGAACTTCATAAGTGTTCTTGTCTTGGACTTGAACTAGTGTTGAAGTTTGTGTTTCTTATATACAGATTCTTGTACCCGAATACATAAAAGATAACAATCTTAAGGAATAATCTTGCAGAATCTGTATTGCTTGTTTTTGGAGATTAAAGCTTTAAGCTTTCTACTCCATTTGAACTTAACTAGTGATTCAATGATATAAATCTTCATCACAAGTTAAAGATCACTCGGTTGACGATTGAAAGTCATAAAAACTTCATCATTAACTAGAAACAAGAAGAAGAGTTTAAAGTTGCTTCACTTTATAAGTAGTATTCTGAAAATACAAAATTTTATTGTCTTGTGGTGATAGGAAAAATAATTAACGAAATTCAAATGCAAGATGCTTCTACGACTGTGGGGGCAACTAGTATTGCCTCAACAAGTCGAGCAATTGCTCCGCAACCAATGGCACCTGCGGAAAAGCCCAAAAAATTTATCGGAATTGACTTTAAGTGATGGCAGCAAAAGATGTTCTTTTACCTCACCACTCTATGCCTTCAAAGGATCACTAGTGAGAATGCTCCTGAGGTGCCCAAGGGAACCTCAGACAAATAGCATTTCATGATTGTAGAAGCTTGGAAACACTCGAACTTTCTTTGCAGAAATTATATATTGAGTGGTCTCCAAGATGACCTCTACAATGTTTACAGTGGAACTAAGACATCGAAGGAATTGTGAGAGGCACTAGAATGAAAAGACAAGAAAGAGAATGCGGGAATTAAGAAATTCTTTGTTGCAAGGTTCTTGGACTTTAAAATGATAGATAGCAAATCGATCGTCTCTCAAGTGCAGAAATTGCAAATAATCATTCACGATCTCCTAGAAGAAGGTATATCTTTGATTGTGAATGATGCATTTCAAGTAGCAGCGATCATTGAGAAGCTACCACCTATTTGTAAAGACTTCAAAAACTACTTGAAGCACAAACGCAAGGAGATGACTGTCGAAGATCTTATTGTTCGACTACGTATTGAAGAGGATAATAAAGCTGCCGAGAGAAGGTCAAAAGGGAATTCTACAATTAATGTAGCACATATTGTAGAAGATGACCAAAACAATTCTAAGAAAGGGAAGAAAGTTGAACAACTAAGCCATCAACCCAAGAAGAAATTCAAGAAAAAGTGCTTCAACTGTGGCAAGATTGTCCATAAGTCCACGGATTGTCGTTCCCCTAAGAAAGGCAAGAAAAAGGACCAAGCAAATATGATTGAGTCCAACAAAGAATGTGATGATCTGTGTACTATGTTTTCAGAATGCAACTTGGTGGGGAATCCTCGCGAGTGGTGGATGGATTCTGGTGCCACCCGCCATGTTTGTGCCAACAAAGAGTTATTTTCGCCATTCGCTCCGGCTTAAGTGGAAGAAATGATCTACATGGCTAACTCTGCTACGGCTAAGGTAGAAGGAACAGGAAAAGTAGGCTTGAAAATGACTTCAGGAAAGGTCTTGACACTTAACAATGTACGTTCCGAAATTACGTAGGAACATAATTTCTGTTTCACTTCTAGACAAGAACGGATTCAAATGTGTAACCGTTTCTGAAAAAATTATAATTAGCAAAGGAGAAGTGTATATAGGGAAATACTATCTCACCGAGGGCCTTTATAAGATGAATGTAATGAATGTTGAAATAAATAAAAGTTCAAATTCTTCTTACTTGCTTGAGTCTTATAATTTATGGTATGAACGTTTAGGCCATGTTAATTACAAAACGTTATGAAAATTGATTAACTTAGAAATTTTGCCAAACTTTGAGTGCAATAAATCAAAGTGTCAAACGTGTGTGGAATCAAAGTATGCAAAGCATCCTTATAAGTCCGTTAAAAGGAATTCCAATACTTTAGACTTAGTACACACTGACATTTGTGATATGAAGTCAACACCATCACGTGGTGGGAAAAAGTGTTTCATAACTTTATTGAAGATTGGACTAGATTTTGTTATGTCTACTTGCTAAATAGTAAGGATGAAACAATAGATGCGTTTAGGCAATACAAAACTAAAGTAGAAAATCAGTTAGAGAAAAAGATAAAAATGATAAGAAGTGATAGGGGTGGAGAATATGAATCTCCCTTCGCCAAAATTTGTGTAGAGAATGGAATTGTCCATCAAACTAAGACCCCGTATTCACCTCAATCTAACAGAATTGCGGAAAGAAAAAACCAAACTTTGAAGGAAATGATGAATGCCTTGCTTATAAGTTTTGGTTTACCGCAAAACTTGTGGGGGAGGCTATCCTTACAGCCAATCGTATACTCAATAGAGTTCCCCATAGTAAAACACAATTAATTCCTTTGATGCGCCAAGGGTGTCATCCCGATTGCCACTGTAACACGGTGTAATCCCGGTGACTCACTGGAATCAGACTATTTCCAATTTGCTCTTCACCATGATGTGGTGACTCCTCCACCACTATACTCACCGCGATGTGGTCTAATCATAGTGAGCCGCTGTTTTGCAGATCCAAACATAGTCCAAACCTCATCCGAAAAATCCAGAACTTACCCCGAAGCCCGGAAGGTCAACTTAAAAATCCTTGAAATTAAAGGGAGTCAAAAAGTGACTAAATCCCTCAATAGTTTCATGTTCTAAGTGCCTTAGGCAAGTACTAGAGGCTGAGCTGAACTAGGAACGTATGGGGTATTACAATTGTATTTGTGTCCTTTAAAGATCAGGAAGTTTGAAGGTGCTAATTTTAAGTACGGAGAGCCAAAATTGGGTGTCAACAGTATGAAGACACAATTTTTGTAGGTACCAAACTAGATTAGTAATGTATTCAGAATTTGTCACCTATATTTCCAATGAATGTATCTATTACCCCCCTTAACTTGTCACGTTTTATTCACATTACACCTAAACTTTGACTAATCCTAAGTACACCCCCCCCCCCTGAACTTGTTCTTTTAGCATGTCGTGTGGCCCTTTTTTGCTGATGTGGCAAAATGTTTGTAGTCACACTCCATCACGCGCGTGATGGAGTGATTTTTTTTTGACTAAATCATCTTTTTTAATGATTAAAAAACAAAAAAAAATTCATTTTCTTTTAATTTTTTCAATAAATTCAATTATCCCTCTTCCTATTTATTATCCCACATCCTCCATTACTTTTAATCTAAAATAAAATCATCCATTTATTAATTTTGTAAAACTCCAGTTTTAATTAGTTTATGAAATAAAAATTTCATCTGTTTATTTATTTTGTAAAATTTTTGTTTATTAATCTAAAAAAAAATCATTCATTTATTCATTCAATGTAAAACTCGAGTTTCCATTTTTATGAAACTCCTTCAATTTTGTGATCTTAATTATATATATCATATGAGTTATTGTAACTAAAAAATATACTAAATATCGAAGCAGCTATTTTAAAAAATAATAACAAAACAAATACTAAAGAAACTAAGGCACATACTTATAATAAATTTAGTTATATTGGTTATCGATTTTTAGTCCCTAACGATTTAATTTTTTATTTAACCGATAAGAAAATACTCATAAAATAGAAAAAGTAGTAACTAACATGAAAAAAACCGAATCTTAGTCGCAATCAAAATCCTACTTATATATATAGGGTGTAAAATAATAATTTAGCATAAACTTAATGGGTCGGATTACCAAATAACCCAACATGAAAAATATAAATCGAAACAATGACCCAATAATTTTTTTTCACAAAATCATTAAGAAAATCATTAACCCAATAATGATAAATCAATAACATTTTTATCAATTCAATTTTTGTAACCTCTAACTTAAATTGCAATTTCTTACTCCATTAATTATAATAAGAAACGTGTTTGTGCATGTGAGTCTCCTCAAAATTCTAATAGAAACACTAATCAAAAACTACTGTGAAACACTAATCGGAAAAAATAATTTCATATTTTTAACACACACAAAAAAATATAAATCTTTAGATAATAGCTTACTTGATCAACGAAAGTTCAACCTTTCACTATTTTAGAGTAGAGAAAAACTGAAAAATATAATTTTTTAGAGAGAAATTGGATAATTAAAGGTAGAAGTGAGTTATTTTTTAATATTGGATAAAAATAAGGAAAGTAGATGATATTTATCCACGTGGAAAGCCACATTAGCACTTTTTTCCACAATTCCGCGCGTGTATTACACGCTGTGGGCGGTCAGTAAAAAGGGCCACACGACTTACCAAAACAACTAGTTCCGGGGGGGGGGGGGGGGGCTACTTAGGAAAAATTAAAGTTTAGGTGTACCATGAATAAAACGTGACAAGTTCAGGGGAGTTATGTATACTTCTCTCTTTTTTATGAATTCAAAGTTACATTATGAAGAACATCGAATGCCCTTCTTAAGATGGGAGATTAAGAAGTGGAAAAGTTCATTGAGTAAGATATTTACATATTAAACTTCATGTATTTGGTTATGATAAGATCATGAACATCCATTTACAAAGGCCTAGTAATTATATTTGTACTATTCTTGATTGAAGGGAACATAAAAATACAATGAGTAATCATACTAGATCTAATGTATGGGTAAGAACAATGAATTATAGTCGTGAATTTACAATTGATAGGAAGAGAAAGTTAAAAATTGTGAAGGTTCTCTTCATTTAAAGTGAATAGTTAGGGGGCCCATGTAATGACCCGGGAGTACACCCTGGACGCCACACGGTGCTTATGGTCCCATGAGATCGCAAGCTAACCCATGAGCTGGAACTTGCTGTGAGCACTGAATAAAACTGATAAACAACATATGCGGAATTTCAACTAAAATGTGATAAGGTTTTAAACTTTTGAAAACATAATGGCAATACGATAAAATGACTACAAAGCATAATTGAAAGCAAACAACTGTCTGTACTAGTCTGAAAGCCTCTAAATTGTCTGATGGTGGAGTTGATGGGACAAGCCCCCAACTAACTCCGACTGACTAAATAACTAAACTACATGCATAACATGATAGAAGATAACCTGTCCTTAAAGGAAGAGGACTCTCTATGGTTGCTGCTTCTGCTGATGCACTTGAAAGTCGAAGGACGATCAGGAATCCGAGCATCTGAACCTATGATATAAGATATTATACCGCAAGAAAATGAGTATGTGATCAATATATTTGAATGTACTGGTATGCTAAATGAGGTTGGGCTGATATGCACGGGTACATGGTCATGAGTAATAACTAACTAAATGTATAGCATGTGGTACTGAGTAAGAATGCATGAGAACTGTAAAGACTGAAAATGCATGACCATACATAAAATAAGTACTGAAGTAATTTGTAAACTGCAACACCGAAATCTGATAGTCAAGTAGCTGGTAAACTATATTCTATGGTCAAGCAAGACTGAACTGAATTCTAAATTGAGAACTGAAACTGAAAATGTGGGAGTTTTCATCTAACAGACATGCCCTAATATAGACTGATTGGGGTCCAACCTATAACCCCAGTTCAAAGGGTGTTAGGACCGTTCCACGGGTTACTAACAATGGTTGGGTCAACCCTAATCTGGCAGGAAGACTCATGAGATGCATATATGTATGTCAACCCTAGACTGGAAGGAACAGATATCAACCTACGCTGGCTACGTAGCTTTGTAACAAAGGGACTGCTACTAAGGTTCACATCCTAAGCTGGCAGGAATGCCTCCATTCCTGGGTTCGCTCGGTGCTAAATCTTACTCCCAACTGAATGGACACTGATTACTAAACTGGACTAAGCTTGACTGAATTCACACTAACCATGTTAACTGACAGAGTACTACTGCTCATGATACGATTGGGACCCTTTTATAACTACTGAAAACTAAGTAAACAACTAAATTTTCAGGTATTCATAACCCCAAGGACTCGATAACATTAACAATAGAACCATACTACAACTTTAGGATAAAAAAAAGTAGTCATTATTCAAAACTCATTCATCTAGACATTTTGTCAAACACATGATAGGCATAATCTTGTAAAGGGGAATGAACAACATACTAACATACCATGGCTACGATATTAACTTTACAATTTAAAGGTTTGTTATGATATTTACATCAATAAATATACACATTATTTTATCCTACTTGAAGTCCATATATTCTTAATTTGAATATTCAATAACAAAACATTCATGGATGCAATTAAATTCAAATCATGTGAAACTCATAACTTAAATTTGTAAAAAGTTTCTTGGACTTCAAGGGTGGAATGGACACAAGGATGAACACCTAGCATACCTTAGTTGGCAAATTTGATGAATTCTTGAGGATTGACCTTGAATGTTGAAGAGCTATGGCTTGTCCTTAAATGGGGATGTTTTTAATTAGGGAAATTTTGATAATAAAATAGTAACTTATGCTTTTGGGACCCTAAATCCCGTGTTTTTAATCAGTTGGATGAAGGGAAAGGACTAATATGCCCTTGGAAAAATATGACTGAAAGTTAGAAATACATGAGGCGCGATGGAGTGCGTGCCGCGGGCTCTAGTTTGTAGGAATGGACCACGCACCACGGGCTCTCCACAGGGGTAAAATAAAGGGCGTGTCATGGGCTAATCATGTGATTCTTCTGTTTTGGACGTCCAAACACGTCCTTACACTGGTCCAAAACTTTCAAAACTCACCCGAGATGTACTATAGACCACCCCAATCATTAATCAACTTAAAAATCAACTTCTCGATGTCGGGAAGATCAAAAATAAATTCATCAAAGTTAAGGTTTTTTTAAATGACTAAGTCTTAACACTTAGTGAAAATTTTCTATGTCTTTGACCCTTTTTAACATGCAAGAGTGAGCTAAAATGAGCTAGGATGAGGTCTTATAATATCTTCCCCTTGGGAATATTCGTCCTCGAATGAGACTGATTAAGCTGGGAAATATAGAGGTACCGAGGTTACATGCTAAGTATGCATAATTGAAGACATAACAACATGACTGAGTATGAAACATGGTGACTGATTGAACTTATTCATAAATGCATGCAATGACATGGAGATGAGCACTTGGCTGGGACTGAAAATGAAAAAGAGATAATCTATAAAAAATTATTACCTTGAGCTGAGTCTGAGAATGTGGAGAAGAGGTGAGGGTACTTAGTGTGCATGTCTGCTTCTTCTTCCCAAGTGTCTCCCTCAACAGACTGATTCCTCCAAAGAACTTTTACCAAGGGAACTTCTTTGTTCCTTAGTCTGTGAATCTGCTGGCCTAAGATCTCAATAAGGATTTCTTTATAAGAAAGACTTCCATGAACATCTATGCTTTCTAAGGTTACTACAATAGCTAGGTCACAAATATACTTCTTTAGCAAAGAGGCGTGGAATACTGGGTGCACTGATGCTAAGTCTGTGAGCAACTCAAGCTCATAGGCTTTCTTTTTGAAGTGGCTTAAAATTTTGTAAGGGCCAACATATCGGGGACTGAGCTTCCCCTTCTTGTCAAACCTTTTCACTCCCTTCATAGGAGAGATATTCAAATATACCCAATCTTCAATGTCAAACTCAAGATCTCTTCTCCTCACATCTGCATAGGATTTCTATTGGCTTTGGTCTATCTTAAGCCTCACCCTAATTAACTGAACTTTTTTTAAAATATCAAAGATTAAATCGAGCCCTATCAACGCAGTCTCACCTATATCAAACCAACCAATTAGAGACCTACATCTCCTCCCATAAAAAGCCTCAAATAGATCCATCTAAATGCTGGAATGATAGTTGTTATTATATGCGAACTTTATCAAAGGTAAGTGATTGTCCTAGCTACCTTTAAAATCAAGGACACATGCTCTCAATATTTCTTATAGGGTCTGAATGGCCCTCTCTGCTTGACCATCCTTGTAAGGGTGAAAGGCTGTACTGAGGTGAACTTGTGTATTGAGAACCTTCTAGAAGGCTTTCCAAAAGTGAGAGGTAAACTGAATACCCCTATCCAAAATGATAGACAATGGGGCACCATACAACCGAACTAACTCCCTAAGGTAGAGCTTGGCATAATCTTCATCTTAATAGGAAGTATGGACTGGTAGGAAATGGGCTGACTTAGTCATCCTGTCCATAATGACCCAAATCGAATCATGCTGACGACGAGTAAAAGGCAAACCTGTCACAAAGTACATGTTCACTTCTTCCCACTGCCAAGTGGGGATACTGAACTCCTGCACAGAACCACTAGGCTTTTGGTGCTCAATCTTAACCTGTTGGCATGTAGAGAACTTAGCTACAAACTCTGCAATGTCTTCCTTCATCCCACTCCACCAATAGATTTCCCGCAAATCTCGATAAATCTTAGTAACCCCTGGATGAATAGAGTAGCGCACACCATGCGCCTTAGCACGAATCCTCTGTCTTAAGTCATCTACACATGGCATACACAATCTACCCTGGCAATGTAATACACCATCTCCCCCTTAGGAGAAAACCTCGACTCTCTGCTCTAACATACTCTTTTAACCAAACCTACCTAGAATCCTTATCCTTCTTTTTTTCACTTCAGCAACCAAAAAAGATTCTAATCTATTTTGTACCCACACACTGCCCTCAGTTGAATCAACCAAATAGATACCTAGTCTAGCAAGTTGATGAACTTCCTGAACTAGTTTCTTCTTTTCATCCTTAACGTGAGTCACACTACCCATGGACAATCTACTAAGGGCATCTGCCACTACATTGGCCTTGCCTGAATGATATAGAATACTCATGTCGTAGTTTTTTAACAACTCTAACCACCTTCTATGGCATAAGTTCAAATCTTTCTATGAAAATACATACTGCAAGTTCTTGTGGTCTATGAACACATTAACATACACCTCATACAGATAATGCCTCCAAATTTTCAAGGCAAACATAACAGCTGCTAACTCAAGATCATGGGTAGGATAATTTTTTTTCATGGGGCTTAAGATGTCTAGAGGCATAAGGTACAAACTTACCTCTCTGCATCAAAACACATCCCAAACCAACTCTGAAAGAAACAACAAACCTATCTGAACCATCTGGCAAGGTTAAAACTGGAGCTGAAGTGAGTCGAGTCTTCAACACCTGAAAACTCTTCTCACAAAAATCAGATCACTGAAACTTGACTTTCTTCTGAGTCAATATGGACATGGAAGATTCAATAGATGAAAACCCTTCAACAAACCTTCGATAATAGCCAGCCAAACCCAAGAAACTCCTGATATTTAATAGAGAGATGGGTCTAGGCCAGTTTCTTACTGTTTCAGTCTTTTGAGGATCAACTCTAATACCATTATCGGAAATAATATGACCAAGAAAAGCTATTGACCTTAGCCAAAATTTTCAGTTGCTAAATATGGAGAATAATTGATGGGCTCTAAGACTCTATAATACTATTCTTAGGTGGTCTGCATGATCATTTTCAGTACGGGAATAAACTAGAATGTCATTGATGAAGACAATGATGAATATGTCCAAGTAATGTTTAAACACTCGGTTTATCAAGTCTATAAAGGCTGTTGGGGAATTTATGAGACCAAAGGACATGATTAGAAACTTGAAGTGACCATACCGAGTTCAGAAAGCTATTTTTAGAATGTCACATTCTCTTACTCTGAGATGATGGTAGCTGGATCTGGGGTCTATCTTAGAAAAGTAACTGGCACCCTGAAGTTGGTCGAACAAGTCATCGATTCTAGGAAGTGGGTATTTATTCTTGATTGTGACTTTGTTCGACTGACGACAGTTAATGCACATCCTAAGATAGCCATCTTTCTTACGCACGAATAGGATTGGTGCTCCCCACAGGGAAATACTAGACCTAATGAATCCCTTATCTCGGAGGTCTTTCAACTGTTCTTTCAACTCTTTGAGTTTGGCTGGAGCCATTCCATATGGTAAAATAGTGATAGGCTGAGTATCCAGAAGAAGGTTTATTCCATAGTCAATTTCCCTTTCGGGAGGGACTCTAGGAAGGTCTTTAGGGAACATATCTGGAAACTCCCTTGCTACTGGAACTGATTCAAGGTTAGGAGTCTCGGAACTAGAGCCTTTAACCCATATAAAAGGATAGACACGTCCCTTGGATATCATTTTTATCGCTCTAAGGTATGAAATAAATTGACCCCTAGGCGCTGTGGTACTACCCCTCGACTCAAGGATTAGTTCATTTGGACACTAAATATGAACAACTCTGTTTCTACAATCAACTGAAGCATAGCATGAATGGAGCCAATATATGTCTAGAATGACGTCAAAATTAGTCATCTCTAACTCCATAAGATCTACTAAAATAACTTTCTAGGATATTTTGATCGAACAGTTACTGTTACCTTCCTAGCTATGATAGTGACAACTGCTGGGGTAGACACTGAGAAAGGCTCTGTTAAGGTTTCGGGACTGACTTCGATGTTGACCGCTATATAAGGGGTTACAAAAGAAAGAGAAGCTACAAGGTCAAGCAAAGCATAAACATGTAAATAAAAGACCTACAACGTACCAGATAACCAAATCAGGAGAACTTTCCTGATCCTTTTAGGACTGAAGTGCATAGAGCCTATTTGGGGGCTGCCCACTAGTGGCACTAGAACCAAAAACCTGCTGAGATGGGTGACCAAAATATGTTGGGGGACGATTGTGCTGACTCTGTGGACCTTCCCATGGACGTTCTTAGATTCTATGACCTTGCTTTCCACACCAAAACATACATTGTTTCCAGATCTGCAAACACCCTGATGGTTCCTACCATATTTTTGGCAGAGAGGATTCGTCCGAGCACTATTTACACTACCCTGAGACTTAAAGCATGGCTCCCTATCCTTATTGTCATTCCTAAATTTAGGCATTGGTGCACTAGCTGAAGATAGAGCTGGGACTAAAGATTTTTGGTGGAAGTGAGGACGGTTACCTCCTTCCGACTTTGGCTGAGTGAAATTAAAGCTACCTATTCTAGTTCTTTTATTTTCTCTCTCTCTTCTTAACCTTTTTCTCCTCTATCTGCTATGCATGGACCATCAACCTTGAAAAGTTTATCTCTTTGATCAACATTGCGGTCCTACACTCCTTAACCAAACTATCAGATACCCCAGACACAAACTTGCTCATCCTGGACCTGTTATCAGCTACTACATGAAGAGCATACCTAGCTAAGTAAGTAAACTTGAGGGAATATTCTTTCACACTCATGTTACCCTATTTCAGGTTGATGAACTATAACTCCATAGCCTCCATCAGCTCCAATGGAAAGAATCTATCTAAGAAGGCAGTAGCAAACTACTCCTAATCTATAGGCCTAGCCCTGCATCCCTATCCCCCTTCTACTACTTAAACCATGTATGAGATACATCTTGTAGATGGTAAGCAACCAATTCAGCACTCTCACTAGAATTCACCCAAGCAACTAATTCAGCACTCTCACTAGAATTCACCCTCATAATATCTTTTACCTTCTGCACCATGTCTAAGAATTCTCTTGGATCCTCTCTGGACTTGGATCCCAAAAATAAAAGAGGGTTCATTTGGGTAAAGTCCCGAATCTTGGTTGCAAAAGTATTGGCTACTGATTAGACTGAACAATATCTGGTCAAATATTTTGAGCTGCTACAGACTGAGATAGAGTGGTGAATGCAGCTCTGAACTATGCATGAGATACATGCTCATTCATGGGATCTTCCTGAATGGGCAGAGGAGCTGACTAGTTTCCAATTCTTCATCCGTTAGTTTTTCTGGGAGGCATAATCTGTAAACAGAAGGTAAAGTTGAATTAGATAGAGAGTTTAACTTGAGATCCTGATCATTCGCATGATATGGACATTGAGAAAGAAAACTTTTCCTAAACGTCTCTTAGCCTCTTGCCCATAAGTGTGGCGCGCTATACACCCATGCATAAGACTTTACTCAACGTGGATTTCTGAGTCCCTAGGATGCTTTACAACCTTAGGCTCTGATACTAAGTTTGTAATGACCCGGGAGTACAACCTGGATGCCACATGGTACTTAAGGTCTCATTAGACCACAAGCTAACCCATGAGCTGGAACCTTCTGTGAGCACTGAATAAAAATGATAAACAACATATGCGGAATTTTAACTAAAATACGATAAGGTTTTAAACTTTTGAAAATATACTGGCAATACAATAAAATGACTGCAAAGCACAATTGAAAGCAAACAACTGTTTGTACTAGTATGAAAGCCTCTAAACTGTTTGATAGTGGAGTTGATGGGACAAGCCCCCAACTAACTCTAACTTACTAAATAACTAAACTACCTACATAACTAGATAGAAGATAACTCATCCTAGAAGTAAAAGGATGCACCACGGTTGCTGTTGCCGTTGATGCACTGGAAAGTCTAAAGATGATCGAGAATTTGAGCATCTAAACCTATCATATAAGACATCATAGCGCAAGAAAATGAGTATGTGGTCAGTTCATTTGAATGTACTAGTATTCTAAATAAGGTTAGGCTGATATGCACGAGTTCATGTTCATGAGTAATAAACTAACTGAATGTATAGAATGTGGTACTGAGTAAGAATGCATGAGAACCGTTAAGTCTGAAAATGCATGACTACGCATAAAACAAGTACTAAAGTAATTTATAAACTGCAACACTAAAATTTGATAGTCAAGTATCTAGTAAACTATATGCTATGGTCAAGCAAGACTGAACTGAATTCTGAACTGAGTACTGAAACTAAAATAGTGGAGTTTCAACTAACCGACATGCCTCAATATAGACTAATTGGGTTCAAACCTATAACCCCAGTTAGAAGAGTGTTAGTATCATGCCACGGGTTACTAACAATGGATGGGTCAACCCTAATCTGGTAGGAAGACTCATTAGATGTATATATGTATGTCAACCCTAGACTGGTAGGTAGACATATCAACCTACACTAGCTACATAGTTTTGTAACTCAGGGACTGCTACTAAGGGTCACACCCTAAGCTTGTAGGAATGCCCCCATCCCTGGGTTCGCTCGGTGATGAATCAAAACTAATCACTAAATTGGACTTAGCTTGACTGAATTCACACTGACCATGTTAACTGACTGAGTACTACTGCTCATGATATGATTGGTACCCTTCTATAACCACTGAAAACTAAGTAAACAACTAAATTTTTAGGTATTCATAACCCCCAGGACTCAATAACATTAACAATAGAACTATACTACAACTTTAGGATCAAAAAAAGTAGTCATTATTCAAAACTCATTCATCTAGATATTTAGTCAAACACATGATAGGCATAATCTTGTACAGGGGAATGAACAACATACTAACAAACCATGACTACAATATTAACTTCATAATTTAATGGTTTGACATGTGATTTACATCAATTAACATACACATTAGTTTATTCTACTTGAAATCCATATATTCTTAACTTGAATATTTAACAACAAAACATTCATGGATGTAATTCAATTCAAATCATGTGAAACTCATAACTTAAATTTAAAAAGAGGTTCTTGGAATCCAAGGGTGGAAGGGACCTAAGGATGAAAACCTATCATACCTTAGTTGTCAAATTTGGGAAAGTTCCTGATGAATTCTTGAGGATTGATCTTGAAGAGCTAGGGCTTGTTCTTGAATGAGGATATTTTCAATTAGGGAAAATTTGAGAATAAAATAGTAACTTATGCTTTTGGGACCCTAAATCCCATGTTTTTGACCAGTTGGGCGAAGGGAAAAAACTGATATGCCCTTGAAAAAATATGGCTGAAAGTTGGAAATACACAGGGTATGATGGAGCACGCGCTGTGGGCTCTAGTCTATCGAAATAGATCACGCACCACGGTCTCTATCGTGGGCTCTCCCCAGGGGTGAAATAGAGGGTCTGCTGAGGGCTAATCACACAATACTTCTATTTTGGACGTCCAAACACATCCTTACACTGGTCCAAAACTTTCAAAACTCACCCGAGATGTACTATGGACTTCCCCAATCGTGAATCAGCTTAAAAATCAACTTTCCAATAATGGGAAGATTAAAAATAAATTTAGCAAAGTTAAGGGCTTTATAAATGACTAAGTCTTAACTCTTAGTGAAAATTTTCTAAGTATTTGACCCTTTTTAACATGCAAGAGTGAGCTGAAACGAGCTAGAATTTTACGGGGTCTTACAACCAAATATTGTGGCAAAGAGATATATCATATTTTTCATCAATGGATATCAATCTCATTCAAAAGATCGGGATGCCTCACACAAGAATCAGAATGTTGGAGTGACTTTATTAGCAACAACTGATAGTTTTACTAGTACTATGGACCAAAATCCCATAGATAAAAAGCTGGTTCATTATGGAGTTATTCAAGATATCATTTGGTTTGATTACTATGATTGTTTTAGTGTTGTATTATTTAGATGTGATTGGTATCAGAATGAAGTAGTTGAGTATGAATTAACTTGAGTATACTTCAACAAGTGATGCAGTAAAGAGGATCCTTTTGTGTTGGCATCACAAGTTTATCAAGTTTTTTATTTTGTGGATACAATTGAGAAAGATGTTTATTATGCAAGGAATAAAGTCCTCGTAGATTTGTATAATTTAGAGGTAGAGAATTACCCTAATATAGAAGAAATATTTTGGAGGGCACCTAATAATGACATTGGTCCCTCAACTAGATTATATGAGGGTGACTTTAGATGGTCAAGAGAAGATGGAGCTATTGTTGTTGTTGATATTCTAACTACGAAAGAACATTCAGAAGATATAGGTGTGAAAACATCAAAAGAGGAGGATGAGTTTGACGGTACTGATTGGGATTGGATGGAGGCAGATAATTAGACACAGAAATTTATTTATTTATATGCTCATCGTTATTTTCATCTTTTATGAGTTTTAAATTTTCTTTTGCATATATATTTTATATTCATGCTGGTTTATATCATTTTAAACATTTTTATTTTGAATTTTATTCTAAAATAGTATAATTTTATAGAATTTTCAAGGTCTGATTCAAAGGAAACCAGTGAATCATTAAAGAGGATCGTGGCCTCATTGATAAAATTTTTCCCCTTCAGCTTTTGCTTTTATAATTTGTGTTAGTGAATCTTAATAGTTGCTTTATAGAGAAGTCTTCAGGAGATTATCATATGCCTGAAATTGCTCGATGAAATTCCTTAAAGGATTTATTTGAATGTTATTTTTACTGTTTTTGCTGTTAATATTTCTCCACTTTTTGTCTCTCCCATTTTGCATGATATTTGTGTTGAGTTTCGAGATTTTTCAGAAATAGTCTGTCTACCCCCACGAAGGTAGGATAAAGTTTTTGCTCATTCCATCCTTTATGGACCTGACATTTGTGGAACTGGATATGTTATTGTGATAGTGTGACCATGGTCAATCACTTTATAAGAAAGTGATTAAAAGTCTATCTGACAACATATCATCACTTACATTAAACTATATTGAAAAGGTCGTGAAACCAATGATAAGTTCTAGGATTTCGTCAAGTCAACATCCTTCTATTTCCCTGTTTTAACAATAAGCACCTGGACTTTTGTCTCAAGAAATCTTCTCTGCGTTGGTAATATCTTCCATTTCCATCAGTATATTTGCTTATTCCAGCATCTCTTCATCTGTTAAATCCCTTTCCTCCATGTGTCTGTCCATTTAGACAACTTTAATACCACGATAAGGTTTCTGTGATGTGATACTACTTAAGTGCTATGAATTAGAATGAACAATGGATAAATTCTTAGGATTATAGATTTCAAATGTGACTGGCTGAAAGGATCTTTTTAGAAGTCAGATTGCAGGAAATCGTCCAATTAAATATTAAGGAGAATTAGAAAAACAATTTGTACAAAACATTATTGTTCAATCTAACAAAACAATTAACAAGCTGTCCACAAGATATGGTTGCAATAACAATCCAGGTGGATGACCTCTTAAGACAAAGGTTACATAGGAACTTAAAGGCTCCTCAAAAGACAACAATATTAGGCAGCATCCTTTTTGGTTCTATTTGTAAAGCTGGGCTAATTGTGAGTAGGACAATAAAGCAGTCCATACTAACCCTCATGGCCCATGCATTAATAGAATAAAGTTTGTGGAATTTATTTACCAAAGCTGGAAGTCCATTCTCAGTTACATGATGTCTTCCCCACAGTACAATATTCTGCAAAAGTGATGGACAAGTTTTTGTGCCTCATCTAAAATCAAACCTATTTTGCATTTGTCAATTGAAGATATCTGGGAAGATCATGTGTTTGATATAGTCAACTATAGTGTCTACTGATAAGTTTGTATGCAGAGCTCAATCACTAATATCTAAATGTCCTTGTTTAATACATTCTGGGTAATCGGTTTGCAGGGTGTACTCGTACGGACAATCGAGCCTACTGCTGATGTTAGCAATGTTTTGAAAGTGGTGCCATCCATTTATTTCTATTCACATTATTTTGCTGTTTCTTTATTCATTTTTGTCAGTTAGCTTTACGTTGCAGTTGCAACTTGTTGGTTCACTGCCTGCATGTTATCCTCCTCTTTAACATCTAACTACCTATTATCCTCGTATTATTTATTCATTCCTAAAGCTCTACATCAAAATTCATCATCTCATTCCCCTTCTCAGGAAAATTTATTTCTACATTTATTACTATGTTAATAATGTGTTATCTGGATTTACAGTGAACCTATTTGATGTTTTATTTTCTGAACATACAGAAACTTGAACAATCTTGAATCATGAAGGGTGTTCAAGAAATCATCAAAAAGTTAAGAACTTTATTTTAGTTGGATCACTAGTACCTTTACGAAACAAACAGATACTAGAACACACAACAAGAAGAAGAATACAACTACACAAAATCAAAGGAAAAACATCAAAAGTAGACAGAGAAGTCAAACAATGTTCCAGCTATATCTCAAGTACTAGAACAAGTATAACATGTGTCTCCAGATTCTATCTTTCCTGTGGCACCAATAGAGGAGCAAGTGCAACAAGAATTGTCTGAATTCACCACTCGGGTATCACAACCAATAGTTGAACGAGTACAACAAGATCAGTCACAACTTCCTAATTTTGAAGCAAACGAATAATTTGGAAAAGAAAAGAAATATATATGTATGTATATAAATACATATATATATATATATATATATATATATATTAGTTCATACTATTTCATAAATTATCTACATTCCAACAATGTTGTTGTTCATATTATTGTAGTCCATTCAATTAACAAAAGAAAAAAAGGAGCTACACAAATGCAAGACGTACATGGATGGAGTGACTGACAACTGATAGTGGTAAATTGTAACACCCCTTACTATTCTTGACTTGTTTCAGCTCTTAGTTGCATGCATGAGAAGTTTAGAACATGAAAAAGTTTTCTAAGTGTTGAGAGACTTAGGAATATTTTGAGCCTCCTAACTTTGAAGATTTTAAATTTGGTTTTTTCAATCCCGAGACGTAGATTCTTGAGTCAATTTATGTTCAGGGGTGTAAAGGGCATGTCTCGAGGAAGTTTTAGATTTTTCAGACGAGGATTTGGCCGTGTTTGGGTCATGAAAATAGTATGTCATCACGATTGTATTGGCTCGTGGTACCTATGGAGATGATAACCCTAGTGCGTCATGGTGGACCTCCAAACCAGGATTCAGTTACAAACTTAAATTCCCGAGGGGCAATTATGTCCTTTTCTATCAATTCTATTCCTCTAATCCCGATTATTAACATAATTATGGCACAAAATTTCTCATTCTCTTTAATTCACTCTTAACAAAACCCTCCCCTCTTCCCCAAGATACAAAAATTCAAGATTCTGAAGAAAAGTTTTAAGATTAGGGTTCTATTATTCAAACTAAGGAACTTAAGGTACGTGGGGCTATCCTAAACTTAATGGGCATAGTGTATATGTTTTTAGTAAGTTTTAAAGTTTTGAAATCATGCATTTATGAATGGTTCTGAAAATACTTTAAAGATTATGCATTGTGAACCCTTTTGATGATATAGAGTTTTGATCTTGAGGCCCTTTTATAGAATTGAATCATATTTGTATACATAGAAGTATTTTTAGTTTTTTTTTTAAAAGTGAAATTGAGAGCATGTATAACGAATTTACCCCTCTCTTGTTATGATACCATTTGATCTCATATGTTGTGGGTTTTTAACTTGCATGATTTGAAGCATGAGACGAATGATTTAATATTGCTTATGAACGTAATGTTGGTTATGAATTGAATAGAGAGTGGTTTCTTGTTTGCAAATGTTCTATTGGATAATTGAAAGAGTTGCATGTATTGTTAGAAGGAAATTGGCCATCATGTGTTAAAGTATTGAAAAGAGACAGCTTTTGCATAAGTTTCACATATTTTGAATTAAGAACTCTCTTGCCTTGTTTAAATATTTTTGATGGTCGAATGATTGGGTTGATTGAAAACCAAAAGCAGAATATAATATGGCTTAGATATATGAATTTCAAGTTTTGGTATGATGATATCAAAGCAGACAATGCCATGATAAACACAGTATAGAACAAAATGCAAATTTTCATTCAGATTTTTTCCAGGTTTTGAGTTTAGAAAGATGCATGTTTAGAAAGGGTTAAAAATGGGCTTAAAGAGAGTTAGGTGAATACTTGAAGAAGGTATGAGTCTGGGAATCTCATTTCTTGAAATCGTGTTTTGCTGATACGAGTTTTATTATGTCCCAAATAGGTGATTATACGCTGGCCTTATGCCCCTTTGGTGTATCAGAATCAGAAAATCCAACCCTTGCAGCAAACTTGGGTTGGGGGATTGGTCGCCGAGTCAAGGGTGAATTCCATTTAGCCCGTGAGATTGTAGAATTGTAGGTTATACCACCTAGCTCAGAAGTAAGATAAAGAGTTGAGATTTACAAAAATGTTTTTAAGTCTATTGAAACTACCCATGTACTTAAAATATTTTATGTGGACATATTTTTATGAAATGCTCTCACCTATCTTGTTAAAAATATATTTGGTTTTTGAATTTTTCTACGTACCAGTATATTTTGTATTGACCCCCTATATTTCAGGATCTGAGGCTTAGTCCCAAGGTCCTACTAAGTAGTAGATCGGTTGTCAAACGTCTGAAGTTGGTGAGCCTCCCTTGTTGTAACACCCTAAGAATGGGTCCCGAGATGTCACACGGTGCCCAAGACTACAAGTAGTCTCAAGCTAACCCTGTAAGCTTTCTACTAAATATAAAACTCATATTAAAGGGGGTATAAACATATAATCAATACTGGAATACTAAATTTAACTAATCATAATATATGAGAACCCATAAACTAGAAAGTCTAATCAACAAATACTGAAAATCTGAGTTATAACTTGTAGTTCGACAAGCCTCTACTACTAAAAACTAGAGAGCCACTGGGATGATACCTAGCTAACTCAAACTGACTAAAAAGTACTGAAAATTAAACTACTAAGGCAGCCTGGAAAACTAAATAGCTGTGTCCCCAAACTATGAGGATTTACCAACTGTTGGATGTAGATGGAGATGCTCGAAATCACTCACGTTGCTGAAACTGAGCACCTGAACCTACGTTATCAAACAATGTGGCATATAGATATATATGTGGATCAGTACTTATGGAATGTACTGAGTATCTAGGTGTGAATGCATAAGTAAAGCAAATATCTCAAATTCATAAAAATTCATGAACGAATGCATGCTAGGTGTAATAACTCACATTAGCTTGAGTAACTAAAAGCTAAAAAACACAAATCATGAATAATAAAGCATGTTGTATAAATCTGGTGAGCCACCATATTTGGTTCTAAAAGTTGTACTTGTATTCTATCTTTAAAGCATGCCGGCTAAGTGAATAAATGACTCACTTTTATATCTGTAAACTGAAAGCTGTGATCTCATAACTAAAGTCTGATGTAAAAAATTATCTGAATAAAATTGTGAGCCTTTACATTTCATTTTTAAAATCTTTTCTGTTATTCTTTACTAGTGGGATGTAGGCTTTAGGGAGGTTGTTCTAAGCGACACAAACCATGTGAGCTATCATCGAGTCCAGTGTCTAGTTTCTCTAAGAGAAAAATCTCACGTTGGGGAGAGGTGTCATACTCTTGCCAAGGAGTATAAATTGAGCTAAGTGATCACATCTGTAACTGTCATCCCTATAAATGGGAATAAACTGAATCTGTACCTACATTAGCTCATAGTTCTGGGGAAGTAGGATCTGCTAAACCCACACTTCCCGCTTGGTGCTAAATGCTACTCCCTTTAATCTGTATGCTAAATCTGTGGGAAATCCATTTTAAAACTAGCACAAGGGCTTAAAATGAAAACCATTTATGCATTTATCTATTTAAATTATAATCAACTAATTGTGTGGATTTTATGTCTTAGCTGAGGATCAAAGGATAAAATCTTGTTCAAAACTAAATGTTTACAAATCATAGGATTCTAATCCATAATCTCATTAAAATATCAATATTCAAACTAAGGCTTAATAACCCAAGCTTCAAATACGTGTCAAAGTATCACAAAAAATGATCAATAGTCAAATTCATGAAGTCTTTGCACAATTCTAGTCATAATAGTTAAATTCAACCTTTAATATAGCAAAATCACTTCACAAGTATAAATGTACAAAAATAGATATGCAATTCATCATCGAAAACACTTGTAATGTCAAAATCGGTAAATAACAATATTTACGTATGAACCTTAAATTGAAATCCATGTTTATTCACGTAAAAATATAATTAAAAGCAAGTTTTGGGCACAAGGGTGAAAGGATTACCCTTGTTCATAACCCAACATACCTAAATTGATGAAATTAATGAAGAAACTTGACTTTGGATTCCTATTTGTGCTCTTGAAGATTGATTCTTGGAATTCTTGAATTGAGAACCTTGAATTTTGAACTATCTTGGAAAAAGAATGGTGGAATTAGGGCATTCTTGAGGTTGAATATTGAAACCTAGGATTTTTGTAACTCCCCAAATATGGTACTCAGAATGCTACACGATGCTCACGACCCCGAAGGACCACAAGCTAACCCATGACTAATATCTGTACCTGTACACTGTATAACATACTAAATATAATGCGGAAATACAGGTTGAAAGGCCATAAGGTTCAAAACTGCATGACTGATAAAATATAACATCTGAGTGGGGTAATAGAATACCCAAAACTAAAATACTATCTGAACATGCTGTAGTCTGAAAAACCTCTAAAACATAACTGTATGGATAAGGAGTTGATGGGACATGTCCCAAACTAATCCAACTTATAAATTAATTAATGAGATAAGAAATAAATGATCATGTCCTCGAAAGATGAGGACTCACTGCTAACTCTGATTGCTGAGACTAGAATCCTACTGATGCTTTGTAGCTCGAGCTTCTGAACCTATGGTATAAGTTACCATAGCGCAAATGCGTCAGTACTTTAAATGTACTGGTATGTATGAAAGGTAGGCTGAATACATGGGGGTTTATATACATGAACAATACTGGCTAACTGACTAATATGAACGTGAGAATACATGCATGAATACGTTGTAACTATATCTGAGATCGTGATAACATGAATTTACTGATAACTAACATGACTGATAACTGAATTCTGATGACTGATATAACTGATGACATGAGTGGTTGTATCTGATAGTCCTGAATTTGATGAAATTAGCTGAGTTTCGTAATGTTCTGAGTTGACTATATCTGACAGTCCTGAATTCTGTAGAACTCTCTGAGTTCTATTACTGAGACTGGATAACTGTATCTGACAGTCTTAATTCTGTAACTGAAACTGTGTGAAGTACTTATCTAACTAACATGCTCCTAATACGTTATTATGGCTGAGTTAGGGTCCAATCTGTAACCCCAATAGAAGGGTGTCAATACCGCGCCACTGGTAAGGACAAGATGTGAGTGACCCTCATCTGACAGTGTCCCTAAAAGTAAATGGTGGGGCCCTCATCTGACAGTGCCTATCCACCTCATCAACCCTCATCTGACAGTGTTGATGTCTTAACCTATCCTGGCTACATAGTTCTGGAATGCAAAGATTACTTCTAAGAATCACACCCTCATCTGATAGTGTATGTTCCCATCCTTGGGTTCACTCGGTGTTAATTCCTACTCCCATCTAAATAGACACTGATCATGGATTACTGAACTGAGATAGACTGAATTAACTGAGTTCCGTTGACTGATGGAATAGTACTGAGATTACTGTATTACTAAGCTTTCTTGAGTCACATGACTGACTGAGTTCTATGGATCATGGCTTGACTGAGGATATCATGAAAACATGACACGGACTCTAGGCATATAGCTATATTTTTTGGGTACAAGTACCCCCAGGGCTCGATAAAAGGAAACTGAAAAAGCATGACTTTCTTAAGTACAGGACCAACATAAAAAATACATAATCCATTAACTAAGACATTTCATCAAACTCTGGACATACATAACTTGTACATGAATGGAGATTTCATATTATCATACTAGTATGACACTTTTCCTTCACATAGGCATTTAATCAAACATGGGGGGAGCATGCTATGGTTATCCAATCATCAACATATCTAATAATCAAGGATACATCAATAAACTTGTGAATTGAAGGGTTTATCATAAATACCGCATAATTCCCCACATAATCGAATCAATTCTTGTAATTAATAATCTATAACATGGAATGAAACCAAACAACAACATGAACATCACTTTTTAATTCAATCAAATCATGAACATTCGTAAATATACAAATCTTTGATTTTGACAAGAGATTCTTGAGCTTCATGGGTGAAAGAGACCCATGAATCAACACATGACATACCTTAGTTCTTGATTTAGCGAAGATTGACGGAGAGACTTTCTTGAAATTGAATCCCCTATTGAAACCCTAGCTTGTTCTTGAGAGAAACTAGTATATTTTGGGTTCCAAATAGGTGAATCTTGTGTTAAAGGAATTAAATAGGGGTGGGAAATTGACCCTTTTAATCCTAGATGTGTCTTTTAAATTGGTAAAAATTACCTGACCTGGACCCCAGGCGCGACGCAGCGCTATCGCGCCGTGTCACTAGAATTTGACAATTGGGAAATAGGAAAATGGCGCGACGCGGAGACATAGCATTGCCTCTTCGTTTGTGACGTGAAAGTTTGGCGCGACGTGGAGAAATTACGCTGGGACACTAGTAAAAGGACAATTTCCATTTTATCTTGTGGCATGGCACGCCACTGATCAATATGGTGCTATTTTATAATGGGGACTTGAAATAGTCATAACTTCTTACCCGGTTATCGGATTTTGCCGAATTTTATATCGATAGAAAGCTTACTGAATTTTCCAGATGAAAAAAAGTGAAAATATTTAAAATTCCCCATGTAATAAACATCATTCAATTTAGAATCTAATACTTGGTATTCTTGAGACAAAATTAGTTAGGAAACTTTGGGGTTTTACAGTTTTCTTTGAGAGGGATTTGATGAATAATGAGCATATTTTGCTCAATATTATGATTAATATTCTGTTTACTTGATATGGGATATTTATAAAAGATAAAATTTCCATTGGGATTTAAAATCCCACAAATGGAACATCGATCAAGGCCTCACCGCAATGCGGTGAGTGGGTCATCGAGATACCCATCGCGATGCAGTGGAATCGCGGTCACTCACTGGTTTATGACATTTTCTAATTTTGAAACTTACCCGAGACATGCTATTTACACCCCTGAATATAATTTAACTCAAAAATCAATGTCTTAGATCCAGAAGGTCAACTAAAATTTCTAGGAGTAAAAAATGACTAAGTCCCTCAACTCTTAGCTTTATTTTCAGGTTCTAAGTTCTATAAATACATACTAAGGGTTGAACTGAGCTAGTAAAGTGCGGGGTATTACACTTATTTTAGAAGGATTGGTTTCACTGAAATGTTTTCATTTGGTTTTAGCTCATGGTCCGACCGGGGCATTGTCCCGATTTCAGACGGATGCTATTTTTAGTTTAGTAGAGATCTCGCAGACTTGTGTTAGATAGTTTTGGATCTTATTGAACTTATGTCTATATTGTTTAAATGATATATTGATATGACCATGATTCCATTTGATTTTGTTTTTCTCATTTTTATAGTATATGAATTATGCTTATGATTTCCTATTAGAAAAAGGCTTTTGGGCCTTCATAGTTCGGTATGCTCGTCGCGGCCAGGTCCTCGGTTTGGTTCATGACATAAATGAGTTGAACCATCCCATTAGTGCAACTAAAGGAGTGGTCACTGAGTTTGGCAGCTTCCTTGGCACATTGGCAAGGAATAAGATATTTTGTCCTCTTAATGTTAGTTGGACAAGGTTGAATACACAAAATGATATGTGGAGCTATATCCGAGATCTAAGTTCTAAATATTATGATTTCTACTTGAAAAATTTTCACAGTGTTTGCACTAACTAAATTGAACCAAATTTTAGAATAAATATGACATTCCCGACAACGGGAAAAATTAGGCTATAAGAGCAAATAATGTTGCGTTTAGAGGGTATAAGGTTAGATTTAAGAAATGATACTTCAATACCTATGCCAATGATGAATTTCAAAGGGTAAATAGGCCTAAAAATATCCTAGAATTTGTGTTTAAGGATATCCTTAAGTATTGGAACTCCAAAGAAGCTAAGGTATGATATCAATATGGACAATTGTTATATTATTGGTAGCATGCATTTACATTATTGGTAACCACTGTTATACTATTTTCTTGTAGGATACCTCTTATACTAACAAAGAGAATTGAAAAAAGTTTAAGTATCCCCACACTGTTGGAAAAACAAGTTTTGCTCTAATCCGCGAGGTTTGGTGTTTTCTCTTATTGTTACTATGAACTTGTTGACTTTACTTGGTAATATTTTAATGTTGAATTTCATGTAACTAGGAAAAAACAAGGAATATTCTAGTGCTTCGTCAAATACAAAATTTTTGCTGGCTACTAGAAGAAGAAAACCTAGCCGAGTATATAAGGACTCATCTGAAGATATTTCAAAGGAAAATAGTATGAAATTTTCTAATTCAAAATTATTCAAGATTATTTGTTTTTCCTTAAATATTTAATGAACTAAATTTACTTGCTCTTGAATCTGATGTGTAGGTGGAAATGGAGAGAGTAGAAACTCAAGAGAGTGAATGTAGTAGTCAATCAACTGATGCATTCCTAATTTTTATGGGGACTGATCATCATGTCGAGTAAGACTATATGAATATGGGCTTACCAAGTCTCTTTTGTAATAGAAAGCAAGTGATTCTTAACCCTCTTCAAATATTATTAATTAATTGTTGGAGAAAAGATTGGATGAATGGGGAGAGAGTATACAATAGCAAATGCAGGAAAAATTCAATGCTCAAAGGGATGTCATTGAATGAGATGTTATAATGAACATTATTGCACAAATGCAGCGTCTAAATGCAAGATTAACACTTGATCCTTATATGCTAATATTCAATGTTCAATCATCGGGAGAAGAGACTGCTATTCAACCAATAAATCATCCATCTACTAGTACTAACAAGCAAGGTCAGTCTCTGTTTCTTGTTTTTCTCATCTTTTCTTCTTCTCCCTCTACACACCTAAAGTAGCTAGAGAGATATTGTGAATTAGTAATATTGGGTTACTTTCTCTGGTTGAATTAGTAGAAAGATTTGAACTTTATAAAGAAAAAAGTTGCTAGAATGAGGGTGAAACTTTAGCTAAGGTGATGGTGTGTATGTAGGAGAAATTAAAGGTCCTTGATGAACAGTTTGCTAAGGTAATATGAAACTTGACATTGCGTAACAACTCAGGTGATGTTCGCTTCTTATATGCAGGCACTATAATTGATAAAGAAATAAATAATTGGTAGCTTAAATAAATAGGTAAACTTACTTACAAGTGAGATTTGACTTGTGATATAGTCTGATTGTCTGTTTGTTTTTATAGAGTTGTATTGGTTATCTAATCTTCACTAATTCTTAGTGTTTTGTGGTTATGTAGTGATACGATTCTTGCCACGAAGACTCGAATCTAAACACAGAAAAGTAAAGATAAAGGGATAGGTTATCAAAGTTAGAAAGATAGACATAAATATAATAACAAAAGGGCAATTAAAGGGTGTATCAAACCCACAAATCTTCCGTAAAGATTACCAAATAACACCTAACTCTTATGTGATCGTAAAGGGGATTTATTCTATTTTTCCCTTTTTCGACCTCAAAGGGTTAAAAAACACTTGATTTAGACTATTTAAACTATTTTAAAACTTTAAAGAAAATTTTAAAACAATTGAAGAAACAACACACGACCCAATCTGGGGCCTTATCGTAATGGGAATCCCAGGTCTGACTAGGACTAGAGACCTCCCCCAATACCCAACCCAACTAACCCCATACATGTGGCCTGAGTCTGATGAATTCTAAACATATAAAAAGCTAGCGTGTTTTATACAATTTCCAAACTCTAGGATAAGTCTATGACCATGACCGATCTAAACTACTCCAACCGTCCAAACCCAACCAATAACCATAACCAAACCGAAACCATAAGACAACAACCCAAAGATAACCAAGTTTTAGTCCATAACATAATATAAGAGGATAAAACAATCATAAATTTAACCAAAAAGTAGCAATCCCAATACCAATGCCAATACTAAGGCTGGCACCACTACCGGTCCTGCCCATTCCAACCTAAAGTATTTCCACAAAGCCTCTAACCAAAAGAAATGTAATATATGGTTGGGATATGCCCCCAACCATAGCCAAAAGCAATATCCATAAAATAACCAAAGTATGTAAAAATGTCCATGATATGAAGTGGAGCCTTCCAGAATATGTAAGCTCACCACTTCAATCCAATTGAGCTGATCTCAAATTCGATCACTAAGCAGGAGGAGTAGAATGGATGGTTCCTACATCGTGTAGGGATACAACCACTCGAGGATAGGTTATCGGGTGAACGCTGGCAAGTACTTATGATAAGGATAAAATAATGCCATATAGTAAAACTAAGTAAACCAACCATATGAACAAAATTATATATATATACACACATATACATATATATATATATATAGCATGTCTTTAAAATCATTTACCTGGGTATATGTAGCTTAACCATTATAGAACTACCCACGGGCTATATGGTCCAGTGTAACCCCCTAAACGGGCCACGATGTGTGTAGCCGCATGAACCTATCACAACCTGAGGGTAACCCCTAGTCGCAACAATGGTTCTTATAGTCACAACTGACCAGAAGCTAACCCATGAGCTGGTACCTACTGCGAGCACTGAATAAAATAGAAATTAACATATACACGAAAGAAAAAATAATAACAAACTATATATCTAAATACTGATAGTACGGCTAAATCACAAGTCTGAAACATCTGATAAGATACTGAAAACCAAGCAAGCTATCTGAAAATAATTGGTAACACTGATAAAGCTGAATAAATATCTAACTGACTGTCTGAATATTTGAAAGCCTCAAACTGATAGAGGAGTTGATGGGAAAGGCCCCCAAATAACTCCGACTAACTAAATCTAATGAAGTACTAAAATAACTGAATAAGGTATAATATATCCTCGAAGAATGAGGACTCACCACTGCTGCGCTGAGTTATGCTGGGCTATCTAAGTATGGTTGGGAAACTGTGCTTCTGAACCTATGATATAAGTCATCATAGCGCAAAAAAGAGTATACAGTCAGTACTTTGAATGTACTGGTATATGAGATAAGGTCTGGCTAAAATTCATGGGGTACTGTGCATATGAGATAAGGACTAACTGAAGAACATGAAATAAATTAGCATGAATGCATAAAAACTGTAATATTTGAGAATACAAGACCAAGAATATATATATTTCTGAAATAATTTGTAAATTGAAAAAATTAAATCTATATAATTAAATAACTATAAATCAGGATGCTTTGGTCAAGAAAACCTTAACTGAATATACACTGAATACTGTACTAAGATTATGAAAGGTATCATTTAATCGACATGCCCTAATTTGAGCTAATCGAGGTCCAACCTGTAACCCCAGTTGGAAGTGTGTCAATACCGTGCCATGGGTACTAACACTGGCTGTGTGGATCCACTAAACTGGTGTCCTGAAGGACTAATGTGTCACCGTCAACTGGATGGTGCTCTAATGAGATATGTGTTACCCTCAACTGGCAGGTAAATACTTTGTCAACCCTCAACTGGCAGTAGATATCTCTAACCTATGTTGGCTATGTAGTTCTAGAACTCGGGGATAGCTACTAAGGGTCACACCCTCTACTATCAGGTGAGCCCTCATCCCTAAGTTTGCTCGGTTCTAAATCCTACTCCAAGATAAATTGACACTGATACTGGGATAGACTGAACTAGACTGAACACTGTTACATAACCGATAGAGCTCATCATGATTATAACCGTGTAAGTATACTGATAAGTCACAGATCAATTGTTTGAGTACTTGAAAAGTTAAATTCATGTAAATCACAAAGGTATCAAGTGTTCATAACCCACCAGCACTGAATGAAATCAATGGTATTGCTATATAAAAGCTATAAAATCATAGTAGGAGATCATTGTTCAAAATTAGGGGTGGAAAATGGGTGGATTGGATTTGGATTGATTGAATATGGATTGAACTTAAATAGACTGGATGAAATCCACCCATATATTATATGAATAAATATGGATTTGGTCAAATATGAATCGGGTAAAAATGGTTGTTACCCACTAACTCCTAAAGCCAAAAACTTACCACTTCTATATGCCTATCAACTTGACTTTTGTATTTTCTACCCACCCTGCACCCTCATACCCCCTCTAGAAAAACATTTTTCTATTAAAAAAAGTTAACCCCCCCTCCAAAAAAAAGCACCCTCACACCCCTACCCCAAATCCCCACCCCTAATAACAATAGGAACTTACAGTAATAACCTAGGTTATAGCAAAGTGAGAGTGTTTTTAGCTAAATTACAAATTTACAATTTATAACTTTTCTTTATCTTTTTTTTCTCCGTCTTTTTTTTTTTCATATTAGTTTGTTTTCTTTCTCTTCTATATCTAGCCTCTATGTTTTTACTTTTTTATTTTATTTTTTCTTTTCCTTTTCTGTATCTAGCCTTTTTTCTCTTTCTATTTTCCCTTTTTCCTTTGTCTTTTTTCGTTTCTTTTTTTTTTTTACTTTTTCCATTTTTTATTTTTTTTGTTTTTACTTTTTTTCTCTCATTTTTTTCTTTTTTGATTGTATTTTATATTTTATATTTTTATTTATTTATTGTTTTCGCCTTTTGCTTTTTCTTTTTTTTTTCTTTTTCCTCTACCTTTTTTCTTTTTTTGTATTTTTTTTTTGAATTCTTTCTTTAGGCTTTTTTGAAATATATAGTATGATACAAATAAATGTACAATATAGAAAATATATAAAATATAAAATACAATGACAACAAAAAAGATGAGGAAAAGAATATAAAAAAGAAAAAAATGACAAAAATGACGAAACAAGAACGAAAAAGGGGAAAACGGAAATACTAAAAAAAAAGAATGTGAAGAAAAAAGAAATAAAAATGAAAAAATAAAAAAATTGATGAAACAAATAAGAAAAAAAAAGAAAGAAAAAAATGTAAGAAACGAGTAAAAAATAAGTGGAAAAAAGCAAAAAAATGAAAAAGGAAAAAAGTAAATTAAAGGAAAAAACGAAAAAAAAACCCGGAAAAGAAAAATAGATAGAAAAAAGGGAAGATAAATGAGCGAGACAATGGATTATATTTAATTGGTAAGAGATGCTATGAATTCTATAGGCTAAATGGGATAATTAGAAGCTTATGTTTACTAACACATGTAGGTCTCAAGAAAATATAATTAATTCATATACTCGTTAATAAAAATGATAAATCTTGCATATCCATGACTAAATTCAAATACAAATAATAGATTTATTTGTAATATATAGTATGATACAAATAAATATCAAGTATAAAAAATATATAACATATAAAATGCAATGACAACAAAAAAGATGAGAAAAAATATATAAATTTTTTTACAAAAATGATGAAATAAAAATGAGAAAGGTGAAACGAAAATAAAAAAAAGGCATACAAAGAAAATAAAATAAAATGAAAAAATAACAAAATAGATGAAAAAATGAGAAAGAACAAAAAAAGAAATATAAGAAATGAGTAGAAAATAAAAAGGAAAAAAACAAAAAAAATGAAAAATAAAAAAGTAAATTAAAAGAAAAAAGAAAGAAAAAATGAAAAAAAAAAAAAGAAAAAAACTGTAAAAAGAAGAAAAAACTTAAATTTTAAGCATATGTGGGTGATGTTTGTGTTTAAATGAATACCCATATTTTACCCATTTTTTTCATATTTGTATGAACTTTTAAAATGAGTTGGAGTCCATATTTACTCATTTGAAATATGAGTGATCCAATTTAATAAATATCGGTTAAATGAACTCTTTTCACAAATATGGGCAGAAATTGCCACCCCTACTCAAAACCCAACTCTTATGCATTTCATCAAACAGGTGAGAATCATGAACATAAGCATGAGAATGGGTAAAGCATGCGAGAGTAAATCATTACAAGACTACAATATACCTTAGGGACTTAACGTGAAGATTACAACATTTAAAACATGTAATGGCTCATACCACTTGAAAAACACTTATAAACATAACTTGTAATTGAATTCACAAGACATTCATGGAGATATTTCAACTTAAACATGAAAAACTCATAATTTAAAACCAAAAGGTATTTTTGGCCTCCATGGGTGAATGGAACCCATAGATGAACATCACATATACCTCACTAGATGATTTTGTGAAGATTCTTAAGAATTTCTTGAGGTTTGAAGCTTGAATTCCTTGATTCCTTGAGAATGGGTTAGGATTTGTTCTTGAGGTGGAACATAGTTTTCTTTAGAGCTTTTATAACACCTCGATTTTCTGAACCAAAATGCTACACGGTGCTCATGACCCCGAAGGACCATAATCTAACCCATGACTGATATCTATACCTGTATATTGCATAATATATCATAAAATATGGAAACATGAACATGAAAGGCCATAAGGTTCGAACTGAATAAACGTCTGATAACAAAATGTCTGAAAAAGGTATAACAATACCAAAACAAGTCATAAATACTGAAAATAATGAGATCTGAATATCTAATCTGACATCTAGTCTGAAAGCCTCTAACTGAACTAAATAAGGAGTTGAAGGAACATGTCTCCAACTAACTCTATCTAGCAACTGAATAGTAAATGTAGCAATAATCATACCGTCTTCGAATGAGAAGGACTCACTGCAAACTCTAAACACTGGAATACTACTGCTGATCTGGAACTCGTGCCTCTACACCTATGGTGTAACATAAGAGAAAGCACCATAGCGCAAATGCATCAGTACGTCTGAATGTATTGAGTATACGAGTGAGGTAAACTAAATGCAAAGGGTAATATACATGAACAATGTTGACTAATATGAACGTGAGAATACATACATGCATAGAAAACTATAACTAATTTCGTGATGATGCTGACTACTGAATTTGAATGCTGATGACATGAATTTACTGTTATGGAGGTACAGAATTGATTATTGACTATTTTCGACAGTTTAAATTATGAAGAACTGGTTTGAATGACTGTGTCTAACAGTTCTGAAACTGAATACTGGTAACGTTAGCTATGACAACTGATATAGCTGATATAACTGTAATTATCGGACTAATCAATATAATCGATACTGAGCGACTGTATCTGACAGTCTAAGTTCTGATAGAACTATTTGAGTTCTGTTCTACTTGGAGTAACTAAATCTGAGATCAGTCCTATCTAGAGGGTGATCATGAGTATACTGATAATAAAGATGATTTGACTTAGTCTGAGATCATCCCTATCTAGCGGGTGATCTTTTAATCTAATAATTCTGATACTAATTAATCATAGTTGAGATCAATCCTAGCTAATGGGTGATCTTGAAGTCTATTTACAATGATAAGCATTGAATGTATCTAACAGTACTGAATCTGTCTACTAAGCTGAGTTGACTGTATCTGAAAGCCCTGATTCTGTAATTGAAACTGTGGGATGTGTTCATCTAATCGACATGCCCCAAGATAAGCTGACTGGGGTCCAATCTCTGCCCTGACTGGAAGGGTGTCAGTACCGCGCCACCAGTAAAGACATCTACTGTGGAGTCAGTCCTAATCTAGCGGGTGACTCTTGGGATAAGTCCTATACGTATAACTATGCTAACGGGTGACCCCTAAGTATGTCAGTCCTATCTAACGGGTGACATCTCATACCTATGTTAGCAACGTAGTTCTGGAACTTAGGGTTGCTTCTAGGGATCTCAGTCCTATTCTAGTGGGCGAGTCCCCATCCCTAGGCTTACTCGATGCTGAATCCTACTCCCATATAAAATACACTAAACTGAATAACAGAGATGAACTGAATAACTGAACTGAACTGGTTAGCTGAACTGATACTAGTGGTATTGTTTAGCGGAGCTAAACTGAGTTTACCGAATTCCGATGACTAACAAAATGTACTGAGTTCTGAGGACTGATTGAGAGTACTGATGTTACTGAGACTGAATGTGAATACTGAAGTTACAGACTGAGTACTAAGATCACTGATATTACTGAACTACTGAGACTACTGAGATTTCTGAGTTTTCCTGAGTCACATGACTGACTGAATTCTATAGATCATGGCTTAAGTGAGACTATCGTGATATCATGACATGGATCCAGGCACACAACTATATTTTTCGGGTACGAATACTCCCAGGACTCAATGGAAGAAAACTGACACACATGACTGACTGGAGTACGTGACCAACATCAACAACCCATAATATCATAACTTGGGGAAGTCCATGAAGTGCATGGATATCATACATTTTGTACATAAGTAGGATTTGCAAGTAAGCATGGCATAATCTCATAAGACTAGCTTTTGAACATCCCAACAATATTTACAAGACACAATATCAACATGAAAATCATTGGAATATGGGGGCATATCATGAATCCTTCAGTTAGTCACAATTTAGCTATAATGCATGATTTCTAGTCTCTTAGGTATTTTATCAAACACCTTACATGCACAACTTAGGCATAGGTGTTAATCATACAATTAATCATTATAAATAATCAAACATACATGTTTTCAACTCATATGATGTCATAGATTCATTATAACACATAAAGATTCTATCTTGGCATCATTCCATACATAAATATGATCAACAATCCTTTCATAACATGAAAACCATAATATATAGTTTTAGAAAAGGGTTCTTGAACTTCATGGACCAAAAGAGTCGATGAATGAACACATGCATACCTTAGAAAGGAAACCTTGATGATTTGCTGGAGAGTTCTTGGATTGGGAAACTTAATTTTTGATTATCTTGGAAAAAGGCTTGAATCTTGCTTTTGAGAGATGAGTTTGATGGACCCTAATCTTGTGGTTGAGAGTGTAAGAGAGGGTTTTTGAGATGCTTAACTGAAGAAAAATGGGAAAAATTACACCTCTTTAGGATTATAAGTCGTGAAAGGTGAAGGAAATTACCAAAATAGCCTTGCAAAAATGCCCTTGAATTGCTGGAAAAATATACTTGACACCATCCGTGACAGGCCGTCAGGTGCATGATAGGCCGTCACGAATGGTCATCACAAAAGGGGTTCAAATTCTTGATTTTCTTCCCAGGTCCGACGGCGTCATCATAAATGTCGTTAGAATGTGACGACGTCGTCAAAAAGGTCGTCAGAAATGTGATAGCCCGTCAGAAACGTCGTCACCATTTTCCAGCTTGACATGCTGGAATAAAATGGGGATAACTCTTTGCTCCGATATAGGATTTAGGCGAAATTGGTATCATTGGAAATATAATTCAAAGATCTTTCATTTGATATATATGAAACCACCCAATTCGTCATATACAATGAGTTATGGTCGATTGAAGTTGGTCCTAGTTTTGACGCTCACTAAAACTTGAACGATAGGAAAGCTTTCAACTTGTACTTGAGTTAGGGGACCTCTATGATCTAAATTCATGCTCAAATTGATTCCCACACTACATAATTGACTAACACACTAAATTTATATAGTATTTGAGGCTTTTGAAACATCCAAGCATAGGAATGGCGGATTTTCATTCTAGTCCAAAATGTGTGGTATTACAATATCTCCCCCTTGGGAACATTCATCCTCGAATGATACTGGCTAAGATGAGAGAAAAAACAACTTACACGAATATATAGCATGAATGACTTATCATGATTTCAAAGTTGACATGACTAAAAACTGAGCATATCATACTGTACATGCATATCTGATGCATGCGTAGCTGATTTATGAATGTAGGACTGAGTGTTCCGATAAACTGAGTTTCTCAAACTGAGAATGCATATATGATGCTTAACTGATAAGTTGAATCCATGCATATCTGATGCATGATTTTATGACTGACATGATACGTGAATGCATGACTGAAATTACTGATAAGCTGACCACGTATATCTGATGCGTGAATACATGACTGAACTGACTCACGAACATGCGACTGAACATGTAATGGTAAAGGCACTAAGATTGAACTGAAACATGGGAACATGACTAATTCTACTATGTGACATATGGACTGAACATCATGAACTGAACTGAACCTCTGAATACTTGACTTACAACTGAGGTCTAACTTGAGGGTTAATTTATGAGTACCCTCTATTCTAGACTGAATTCGCTATGCAAGGAGAAACTAAAAGATCTAAGACATGAGAGCGTTAAGAGAAGGTGGGATATCTTCCCCTTGGGATGATATGTTCCTCTAAGAACGCTTACCTTATAGAGATACTGGGTGATGCACAGGGCATCTACGAACTAGATTATAACTAAACTTTGGGGATCTGAAACTAATGCATGAGATGGACTGAACTTGCAACTACTAGGAGGTTCTACCTTGAAATAGTTACATTCTCTGAGATTTTGGATAGCATGAGTAGATACAAGGATGAGAAAACAAGCTATACAAATCTGACTGCTCACTGGAACAACATGAATACTGAAAGAAGGGAAACTATTCCTAAAACATCTCATAGCCTCCTGCACATAGGTGTGGTGCACAACACACACATGTACAAGACTCTACTAGATTCATCTTTCAGACTTCCTAGGACTCTATTGAACCTTAGGCTCTGATACCAAGTTTGTAACACCCTGATTCTCTAAACCGGAATACTACACGGTGCTCATGACCCCGAAGGACCACAAGCTAACCCATGACTGATATCTGTACCTGTATACTGCATAATATATCATAAAATACGGAAGCATTAACATGAAAGGCCACAAGGTTTGAACTGAATAAACGTCTGATAACAAAATGTCTGAAAAAGGTATAACAGTACCAAAACAAGTCATAAATACTAAAAATAATGAGATCTGAATATCTAATCTGACATCTAGTCTAAAAGCCTCTAAATGAACTGAATAAGGAGATGAAGGAACATGTCTCCAACTAACTCCATCTAGCAACTGAATAGTAAATGTAGTAATAATTATATCGTCCTCGAATGAGAAGGACTCACTGCAAACTCTGAACACTAGAATGCTACTGCTGATCTAGAGCTCGTGCCTCTGAACCTATGGTGTAACATAAGAGAAAGCACCATAGCACAAATGCGTCAGTACGTCTAAATGTACTGAGTATACGAGTGAGTTAGGCTAAATGCAAAGGGTTATATGCATGAACAATGCTGACTACTATGAACGTGAGAATACATACATGCATAAACAACTATAACTGAACTCGTGATGATACTGACTACTGATTCTGAATGCTGACGACATGAATTTACTATTATGGAGGTACTGAATTGATTATTGACTATTTCTGACAGTTTAAATTATGAAGAACTGGTTTGAATGACTGTGTCTAACAGTCCTAAAACTGAATACTGGTAACATTAGCTATGACAACTGATATAGCTGATATAACTATAATGATCAGACTAATCGATATAACCGATACTGAGCGACTGTATCTGACCGTTTTAGTTCTGATGGAACTATCTGAGTTCCGTTATACTTGGAGTAACTAAATCTGAGATCAGTCCTATCTAGCAGGTGATCATGAGTATACTGATAATAAGGATGATTTGACTTAGTCTGAGATCAGTCCTATCTAGCGGGTGATCTTTAAATCTAATGATTCTTATACTGATTAATCATAGTTGAGATCAATCCTAGCTAATGGATGATCTTGAAGTCTATTTACAATGATAAGCATTGACTGTATCTAACAGTACTAAATCTGTCTACTAAGCTGAGTTCACTGTGTCTGAAAGCCCTGATTCTGTAACTGAAACTGTGGGATGTGTTCATCTAAACGACATGCCCCAAGATAAGATGAATGGGGTCCAATCCATGCCCTGTCTGGAAGGGTGTCAGTACCGCGCCACCAGTAAAGACATCTGCTGTGGAGTCAGTCCTAATCTAGCGGGTGACTCCTGGGATCAGTCCTATACATATAAATGTGCTAATGGGTGACCCCTGAGTATGTCAGTCCTATCTAACGGGTGACATCTCGTACCTATGATGGCAACGTAGTTCTGGAACTTAGGGATTGATTCTAGGGATCTCAGTCCTATTCTAGTGGGTGAGTCCCCATCCCTAGGCTTACTCGGTGCTGAATCTTACTCCTATCTGAAATACACTAAACTGAATAATAGAGATGAACTGAATAACTGAACTGAACTGATTAGCTGAACTGATACTAGTGGTATTGTTTAGCGGAGCTAAACTGAGTTTACCGAATTTCGATGACTAACAAAATGTACTGAGTTCTGAGGACTGATTGAGAGTACTAAAGTTACTGATATTGACTGTGAATACTGAAGTTACAAACTGAGTACTGAGATCTCTGATATTACTGAACTACTGAGACTACTGAGATTTCTGAGTTTTCCTGAGTCACATTATTGACTGAATTTTATAGATCATGCCTTAACTGAGAGTATCATGATAACATGACATGGCTCTAGGCACACAACTATATTTTTTGAGTATGAATACCCCCAGGACTCGATGGAAGGAAACTGACACACATGACTGACTTGAGTACGTGACCAACATCAACAACCCATAATATCATAACTTGGGAAATTCCATGAAGTGCATGGATATCATACATTTTGTACATAAGTAGGATTTGCAAGTAAGCATTGCATAATCTCATAAGACTAGTTCATGAACATCCCAACAACATTTACAAGACACAATATCAACATGAAAATCATTGGAATATGGGGGCATATCATGAATCCTTCACTTAGTCACAATTTAGCTATAATGCATGATTTCTAGTCTCTTAGGTATTTTATCAAACACCTTACATACACAACTTAGGCATAGGTGTAAATCATACAATTACTCATCATAAATAATCAAACTTACATGTTTTCAACTCATATGATGTCATAGATTCATAATAACACATAAAGATTCTATCTTGGCATCATTCCACACATAAAAATGATCACCAATCCTTTCATAACATGAAAATCATAATATATTGTTTTAGAAAAGAGTTCTTGAGCTTCATGGATGAAAGGAGTCCATGAATGAAGACACACATACCTTAGAAAGGAAACCTTGATGATTTGCTGGAGAGTTCTTGGATAGGGAAACTTAATTCTTGATTATCTTGGAAAAAGGCTTGAATCTTGCCTTTGAGAGATGAGTTTGATGGACCCTAATCTTTTGGTTGAGAGTATAAGAGAGGGTTTTTGAGATGTTTAACTGAATAAAAATGGGGAAAATTATGCCTCTTTAGGGTTATAAGTCGTGGAAGGTGAAGGAAATAACCAAAATACCCTTGCAAAAATGACCTTGAATTGCTGGAAAAATATACTTGACGCCATCCGTGACAGGCCATCAGGTCCATGATAGGCCGTCACGAATGGTCGTCACAAAAGGGGTCCAAATTCTTTATTTTCTTCCCAGGGCTGACAACATTGTCAGAAATGTTGTCAGAATGTGACGACGTCGTCAAAAAGGTTGTCAGAAACGTGATAGCCCGTCAGAAACGTCGTCACCGTTTTTCAGCTTGACATGCTGGAATAAAATGGGGATAACTCTTTGCTCCGATATCGTATTTAGGATAAATTGGTATCGTTGCAAAACTAATTCAAAGAGCTTTTATTTGATATATAGTAAACCACCCAGTTCGTTATATACAACGAGTTATGGTTGATTGAAGTTGACCCAAGTTTTGACGCTCACTAAAACTTGAACAATAGGAAAGCTTTCAACTTGTACTTGAGTTAGGGGACCTCTATGATCTAAATTCATGCTCAAATAGATTCCCACACTACATAATTGATTAACACACTAAATTTATATAGGATTTGAGGCAGTTTAAACAGCCACGCATAGGAATGACGGATATTCATTCTAGTCCAAAATGTGGGGTATTACAACTTTTATGAATAAAGGGGCAAATAATGCTCCTAGGGGACCTAAATTTGTTGTTATGGATGAGTTTGGGTAAGGTGAATTTTCCCAAATGCCCTTAAATGATGAGAGGAAAGATCTGGACAAAAGGGGAGGGTCCACTACGGGCTAAGCCCCGCGCCGCAAACTACAATGCGGCAGGCTAAGCCCTGCACCGCGGGCTCCAGAGCGGTGGGCTAAGCCTCACACAGTGGGCCTATCCCGGTGCCCTCACTATTTTTCTTCTCCAAAAATGCCCTACACTCGTTTAAAAATTTTAAAACTCACCGAGACACATCTTGAACTACCACGATCATGAATCAACTAAAAAATTGATATTCTGAGGACGAGAAGATAAAAAATTAAATCATCAAAGCTTAGGGGCCTTGGTAATGACTAAGTCCCAATACTTAGTGAAATTTCTAAGTCTTGGACCCCATTAGCATGAAATCATGAATTGAATTGAGCTAGAATCATACGGGGTATTACAATATCTCTCCCTTAGGAACATTCATCTTTAAATGAGATTGGATAACTGAGAACACTAGGAAAACTGAGATCATAAACTAAACACGCATGACCGAAAACATGATTGCATAACTGAGTTTGAAACATGATACATGAACTGAACTGAACGTATGTAATGACATGAGATGAATTACATAGCTGAAACTAAAAATGGAAAAGAGTTAATCTGAGGTAAAACATTAACTTAATCTGAATTTGAGATAACTTCCTAAAATGACTCAAGATATTATATGGGCTAACATAATGGGGACTTAGTTTCCCCTTCTTGCCAAATATCTTCACTCCATTCATGGGTGAGGTTTTAATAAAACATATCACCAACCTCAAACTCAAGATCTCTTCTCCTCACATCTACATAGGATTTCTAACGGATTAAGGCTGTCTTTAGCCTATCTCGAATCAACTAAACTTTCTCCATAGCATCAAACACAACATCTGGCCCTATAAAAGTAGCTTCACCTACTCTAAACGAACCAATAAGAGTCCTACATCTCCTCCCATGTAGAGCCTCAAACAGAGCCATCTCAATCCTTGAGTGATAGCTATTGTTATAGGCAAACTCAATCAAAGGTAAGTGATCCTCCCAACTACCTATAAAGTCAATAACACATGCTCTCAACATGTCCTCTAAGGTATGAATGGTCCTCTCTGCCTGACCATCTATCTGAGGATGAAAAGCTATACTAAGATAAACTTGGGTACCAAGACCCTTCTGTAAAGCCTTCTAAATTAAGAGGTAAACTAAGTACCTCTATCTGATATGATAGATAATGGAATCACATGCAACCTAACCAACACCCTAAGGTAGATCCTAGCATAATCCTCAGCTGAGTAATAAGCATAAACTGGTAGGAAATGAGTTGATTTGTTATTCTAATAATAATAACCCAAATTGATTCATGCCAACGATGCATATGAGGCAAAACCATAAAAAAATCCATGTTCACCATCTCCCACTTCCAAGTAGGGATATTGGACTCTTGTAATTTGCCACTAGGCCTCTGGTGTTCAACCTTAACCTGCTGACTATTAGAACACTTAGCTACAAACTATATCCCTCTTCATACCACTCCACCAATAGATTTCCCATAAGTCACGGTATATCTTAGTGGCTCCTGGATGGATAAAGTATCATGCACCATGCATTTTTATTAAGATTCGTTGACTCAACCCATCAACACTCGGAACACATAACCTACCCTAACAACAAAGTACACCATCTCCCGCTTGGGAGAAAACCTCCAGCTTTTGATCTCTAACCGCCTTCTTCAACTTAACCAAACTAGGTTCTCTATCTTGCTTTTCTTATACTTCGGCAACGAAGGAAGCTTTTGAACCATTCTTAACCCATACACTACCTTTTGCTGAATCAACCAATCGGACACCAAATCTAGCAAGATGATGAACCTCATTGACTAACTTTTTCTTATCATCCACTACATGAGCAATACTACCTATAGACAACCTGCTAAGGGCATCTGCCACTACATTGGCTATGATCGAATGATATAACACACTCATATCATAATTTTTTAACAACTCAAGACACCTTCTTTGACGAAAATTTAAATTTTTTTGCAAAAATACATACTCTAAACTTTTTTGATCCGTGAACACATCAATATGAACCCCATAAAGATAATTCCTCCAAATTTCAAGGTAAAGACAACAGATGCCAACTCAAGATCATGGGTAGGATAATTCCTTTCATGAGGTTTAGGCTATTTAGAAGCATAGGTTATGACCTTACCTCTCTGAGTAAACACACAATCAAGAACAACTCTGAAAGTATCACAGTAAACTACAAATCCATCTGAACCATCTAGCAAGGTCAAGAGTGGGGCTGAGGTGAGTCGAGTCTTCAACTCTTGGAAACTCTTCTCACATGAATCTGACCACTGAAATTTGACTTTATTCTGAGTCAATCGAGAAATTATAGATGCAATAGAAGAAAACCCTTCAATAAACTGTCTGTAATATCCAGCCAAACCCAAGAAACTCCTAATATCTAATGGAGAGATGTGTCTGGGCCAGTTTTTCTCCGCTTTGGTGTTTTGAGGGTCAACTCTAATGACATCACCGGAAATAATATGGACAAGAAAAGATACTGATCTTTTACTTGCCCGGATGATATAACACACTCATATTATAATCTTTCTATAACTCAAGCCACCTTCTCTTACAAAGATTCAAATCTTTCTGCAAGAACACATACTGAAAACTTTTGTGATCCGTGACCACATCAACATGAACCCCATAAAGGTAATATCTCCATATCTTCAAAGCAAACATAACATCTTCCAACTCAAAATTATGTGTAGGATAATTCTTTTCATGAGGCTTAAACTGTCTAGAGGCATAGGCTATGAGCATACCCCTCTGCATCAATACACAACCAATACCAACTCGGGAAGTATCACCAGTAAAATACAAACCTATCTAAACCATCTGCAAAGTTAATACTAGAGCGGGACCCAAGAAACTTTTGATATCTGATAGAGAGACGGGTCTGGACCAGTTTCTGGCTACTTCAGTCTTTTGAGGGTCAAATCTTATTCCATCATTGGAAATGATATGGCCAAAGAAAGCTACTGATCTTATCGAATACTCCCACTTACTAAATTTGGTGAACAACTGATAAGCTTTAAGGGTCTGCATGATCATTCTCACTACGGGACTAGACAAGAAATATCATCAATGAAGACTATGACGACCATGTCCAAGTACTGCTTGACACCCTATTCATCAAGTCCATGAAAGTTGTAGGGGTATTCATTAGTCCAAAAGACATAATTAGAAATTCAAAGTTATCATGCCGAGTTCTAAAGGTTGTCTTTGGAATGTCACATTCAATGACTCTAAGCTGATGATAGCCAGATCTGAGGTCTATCTTAGAGAAATAATTAGCACCCTAGAGTTGGTCGAACAAGTCATCATTCCTGGGGAGTGGATACTTATTCTTGATTGTGACTTTGTTCAAAAGACGGTAATCGATGCACATTCTGAGAGAACCATCTTTCTTATACATGAATAGAACTGGAGTGCCCTGTAGGAAAACACTAAGCCTAATAAATCCCTTATCTAAGAGATCTTTCAACTATTCTTTCAACTCCTTAAGCTCACCTAGAGCCATTCTGTAGGGTACAATCGTGAGCTGAATTGATCTAGGATATTATGAGGTATTACACATAAATAATAAAGAAACAACAATGAATAATACCATTTGTTCCAACACCATCAACAACACCAACACCACACATTCCATCAATACCGACCCAACCAACAACATTAGTAAAAACATCAACAACAAAGAAACAAATAAAATACATAAAAAATGATACTACCATCAAGGATTTTAAAGTTCTCTCCATAGATGACTTTTTTGCATATTTAAAAAAAATAGCAGTTCATTCATTCAACACTTAAAAGTGTCACCTTTCATATAATTTTCTCAATAAATAGGATATAGGTAATGGATAATTAAATAAAAAATAGATATGAATAACTAATTTTAAATAACTTGCAAAGAAGAAGGAGAGAATGAAAGAGCAATAATGAACCGTACCTGCAATGTCAAAAGCAAGGGGATCAAAATAGTAATTTTAGTTGAGAAAAGATAAAGATTGATTGAGATCTGAAAGGATCCTCATGAGAAAGAGGAGAGAAAAGAGATAAAAGAGAGAAAAAAGAAGACGATTGTGATAATCCTAACGAGGTGATAAAGAAAAAGAAGTGAGATGAATTAATTAATGGTTGAAGGAGAGATAATTCTAGAGATGGGTTTAAATCTTCATTAATAACTTAGATGGGCACAAGGAGATGGGTGACATTGAAAATACAAGATATGACAACTCAAAGAGGAGATTTTTGAGTTATCTAAGAAATATTTTTTACCGCCTTAGTATTTTATCTTTTTTATTTTGATTTTTTTTTTAAAATAAAAAAATGAATTTTAGATAGATACATTATTTGTTGCAACAGATATAAACATATGTTTGAAAATTTCCAACAACACAACTATTTGTCGCAACATATGCAAATATCAATTTGATAGTTTACAAAGATAAGTAATGTATTGCAACAAATATCAATATCTAGAACTAGGTATGAGTTCATAGGGTCATCTACAATTTAAATTGACTCTTTGCAATTGCAAGATATTGGTATTGCATTTCTCCCCACTTGAGTTGAAATGATTCATATTAACTTATTATCAAGCTAATACCTAAATTGATTTATCTATAACTAGGGATGAGTTCAGGGTCAACTACAACTTCAATTGAGTCTTTATAATTGCGTGATATTGGTATTGCATTTCTCCCGACCTGAGTCATGAATCAATCAATTTGAGTTGAACTAATTCATATTAATTTATTATCAAGATAATATCAAAATTGATTTATCTAGAACTAGGGATGAGTTCATAGGGTCAACTTCAACTTTAATTGAGTCTTTATAATTACATGATGTTGGTATTGCATTCCTCACGACATGAGTCATCAATTAATCAATCTGATTTGAAATGATTCATATTAAGTTATTATTAATCTAACACCTAAATTGATTTAGCTAGAACTTGGGGTGAGTACATAAGATCAACTACAATTTCAATTGATTGTTTGCAATTGCGTGATTTTGGCATTGCGTTTCTCCCAACCCAAGTCGTCAATCAATCAATTTGAGTTGAAATGATTCATATTAGTTATTATCAAACTAATACCTAAATTGATTTATTTAGAACTAGGGATGAGTACGTAGGTCAACTACAATTTCAATTGAGTCTTTGTAATTGCATAATATTGGTATTGTGTTCCTCTCAAACTGAGTCGTCAATCGATCAATCTAAGTCAAAATGATTCATATTAATTTATTACCAAAATAATACCTAAATTTATTTAGCTAGAACCAGGGATGAGGAAATAGGGTCAACTATAACTTCAATTGAGTCTTTGTAATTACCTGATATTGGTATTGTATTCCTCTCGACCTGATTCATCAATCGATCAATCTGAGTTGAAATGATTCATATTAACTTATTATCAAGCTAATAGCTAAATTTATTTATTAGAACTAGGGATGATTACATAGGGTCAACTACAATTTCAATTGAGTCTTTGCAATTGCATAATTTTGGTAGCGGTCCTCTCGACTTGAGTCGTCAATCATCAACCTGAGTTGAAATTATTAACTTATTATCAATATAATATATAAATTTATTTAGCTATACCTAGGGATGAGTACACAGGGTCAACTATAATTTTAATTGAGTCTTTGTAATTACGTGATGTTGGTATTGTATTCCTTCCAACCTGAGTCGGTAATCGATCAACCTAAGTTGAAATGATTCATATTAACTTATTATCAAGCTAATACCTAAATTTATTTAGGTATAACTAGGGGTGAGTACATAGGGTCACTACAATTTCAATTGAGTCTTTGAAATTGCATGATGTTGGTATTGCGTTTCTTCCGACCTGAGTCATCAGTCGATCAATCTGAGTTGAAGAGATTCATATTATTTTAGTATCAAGCTAATAACAAAATTTATTTAGATTAAACTAGGGATGAGTACATAGGGTCAACTATAATTTTAATTGAGTCTTTGCAATTGCATAATGTTGGTATTGCGTTTCTCCTGACTTGAGTTGAAATAGTTCATATTAACTTATTATTAAGATAACACCTAAATTTATTCATCTAGAACTTGGGATAATTTCATAGGTTCAACTATAATTTCAATTGAGTCTCTGCAATTGGATGATGTTGGTATTGTGTTCCTCCTGACCTGAGTTGAAATGGTTACTATTAACTTATTATTAAGCTAATACCTAAATTGATTTAGATAGAACTAGGGATGTGATCATAGGTTCAACAACAATTTCAAATGAGTGTTTACAATTGCGTTATGTTGGTATTGCGTTCCTCCTGACCTGAGTCATCAATCGATCAATCTGAGTTGAAACGATTCATATTAACTTATTATTAAGCTAATACCTAAATTCATCAGTGTTCCGGTTGAACTTAATACATTTATTATGATGAAACAGTTAAAAAATATCTCTTATTAAAAAATAATTAAGATTAATTCAGACCAAATTAACAATTTGAAAACTTGTCATTCTTTTCCAAAATACAAATCAACCCATACAAATCATTTATCTATTTGTGGGAAAAACATTTCAGCATTTCAAATCTCGGGTTCTCACTCTTTTCTTTCTCTCTCAATAATACAGATAACAAATACTTAATATATTGCTCAACCCTTCAAAACAGATCGATTTTCTTTCTATTTGACCACATAGTTTTTATTTTCAACTTCATTCTTGCTTGTATCCATCAATTTCTCTATCTTCGCAGGTAACAGAGTTCAAGAAGAGTTCTATATTTGTTATTTATTCTAAAAATTAGGGCTTTTTAATTAATGGTGAAAAAGAAGACTTTTAGTTGTATTATCTTCGAGAATAGGTTAACAATTTTGAGTATTTAATCTAAAAATGTAGGAAGAACTCGAGAAAACACTATTTTTGGTTACAGTATTTCATTGATTGTCGTGGTATTATAGGATGGTATTTGTGGTGTTGTTGGTGGCTGTTTGTAATGCCCCAAATCTGGTACCCGAAACGCTACACGGTGCTCAGGACCCCGAAGGACCACAAGCTAACCCATGACAGATATCTGTACTTATACACTGCATAATATGACATAATAATACGGAAACATGCACTCCAAGGCCATAAGGTTCAATACTGAACATGATCTGAATGATATAACATCTGTGTGGGGTAATAGAATATCCAAAACAAAACTGAACATACTGAAGTCTGAAATATGATAGTCTAGAAAGCCTCTAACTGATTGAACTATCTGAGTAGGGAGTTGATGGGACATGTTCCCAACTAACTCCAACTAATAAACTAGTTAATGAGATAATAGAGAAATAATCATGTCCTCGAAGGATGAGAACTCACTGCTAACTCTGACTGTGGATATCTGGAATCTACTAATGTTCTGAAGCTCGTGTCTCTGAACCTATGGTATAAGACACCATAACACAAATGCGTCAGTATTTTGAATGTACTGGTATGCATGTGAGGTAGGATGAATGCATGGGGTTCATAAGCATGAACAATACTGGCTAACTAACTAATATAAACATGAGAATACATGCATGCATACATAGTAGCTATACCTGAAATCATGATAACATGAGTATGCTGATGACTAACATGACTAATGAATGAATTTTAATAACTAATAACATGAGTGACTGTATCTGATGGAACTAGCTGAGACCCGTACTGTATCTGAGTTGACTGTATCTAATAGTCCTAAATTTAGAAGATCTATATGAGTACTTTTACTGAGACTGATACTGAGAATATGGGAGGTAGTCATCTAACCGATATGCCCCAAATGATGCATTATAGATGAATTAGGGTCCAATCTATGCCTTGATTGGAAGGGTGTCAATACCGCACCACTGGTAAGGACAACATATGAGTGACACTAATATAAAAGGTAACTCTAGTGAGAGCAATGGGAACCCTCATATAGCAAGCTAAAACACCTCATCAACCCTCATATAGTAGGCTATGATGTCTTAACCTATGTTGTCTACATAGTTCTGGAACGGAAGGATTGCTTCTAAGAATCACACCCTCATATAATAAGTAAGTTCCCATACTTGGGTTAGCTCGGTGCTAATTTCTACTCCCATCTGAATAGACACTGAACATGATTTTCTGAACTGAACATGGATTGAGTTACTAAATTCCATTGACTGACAGAATACTACTGATATCTGACAACTGACTGAGTTCATGAGATCATGGAGATTTCCTGAGTCATAAGACTGTCTGAAGTCTAAGAATCATAGCTTGACTGAGAGTATCGTGAAAAAATGACATGGCTCTAGGCAAACAACTAATGTTTAGGGTAAAAGTACCTCCAGGACTCCATGGAAGAAAACTAACCAAGCATAACTTACTAGAACATATAACTAACATCATAATCCATAATACATTTATAGAAGCATTCCATCAAAACATGTGATAGGCATAACTTGTACATATATGGGGATTTCATGGTATCATTCTAGTTAGGAACTTTTCCTTCATCTAGGAATTGAATCAACCATATTGTAGGCTTGGTACATGTAAACATCATGTACAATAATTGAACATCATGGTTCAATTTTAATTTCATTATTCAAGGGTTTAGTCATAGATTTTCATGAATCTATCTCTATAATAATTTAACCCACATAGAATTTATCACCCAACATAGAGTAGAATTCAATTTCTCATTTATCCACATGAACAAGAGTAGCCCAATAATGAAATTCATAAGGAAATCCATAAACTTGAATTTAGAAAAAGAGATTCACGGTCCTCATGGATGAAAGGAGTCTATGAATGAACACTATGCATACTTTGGTTTGTGATTTCGTGAAGATTAATGGAGGAAATTATTGATTTTGAATCTTCTATGAAAAGCCCTAGGTTGTTCTTGAGAGGTTTTTGAGAGAAGAGGGTGTATTTTGGGTGAAAAGTGGCTGAATCACGTGTTAAAGGGATTAAATAGGGGTGGGAAATTGACCCTTTTAACCCTGGACGCGTCTTGTAATTTCCGTAAAAATTTCTCGAATTGGACCCTGGTGCGATGCGATAGTATCATGCTGTGTCACTGGAATTTGAAAATTAGGAAACTGAGGGATGGCGCGATGCGGATCCATCGCGTTGCCCCTTTTTTGTGACATGGAATTTTGGCGCGATGCAGAGGAAATCGCGCTGAGACACTGGAAAAGGACAATTTTGAATTTAGGCCTTGGCGTGATGCGCCATAATCACGGATCCCTACTGGAATTTGCCAAATACCATTTCCTCTTGTGGCGTAGCACGCCACTGACTAACATGGCACTATTTTACGATTGGAACTTAAAATAGTTGTAACTTCTGACCCGGTTATCGGATTTGGGCAAATCTTATATCGATGGAAATCTTATTGAATTTTCCACATTATAAAAGTGAAAATCTTGAAAATTCCTCATGGAATAACCATCATTCAATTAAGAAGATAATACTAGACATTTTTGAGATGAAATTAGCTAGGAAAAGTATATGGTATTACACTGTTGTTGGTGGTGTCGGTATTGGTGGTCTTGATAGTGGTGTTGGTGGTCTTAGTGGTAGTGTTGGTGGTCTTGGTGTGGGTATTAGTGGCATTGAAGGTGATGTTAGTGGACTTAGTGGTTGTATTGGTGGTATGTGGTATTACAATATCTCCCCCTTAAGAACATTTGTCCTTGAATAAGACTGACTGAGAGGGGAGAAATGACAACTGACGTACATACTGAACATGAATAACTGGAACATGATATCATGACTGACATGACTTACTAGATGAACATATAATACTGAACATGCATATATGATGCATGTGTAACTGATTCATGAATGCATGACTGAGTGTTCTGAAGAATTAAGTTTCTCACAATGAGAATGCATGTCTGATACAAAATTATATAACTGAACTGATACATGAGTGCATGAATGAATATGAAATAGTACTTGATACCAGGTTTATAATGGAAACATGAGCACAAAACTGCATTCTAAGTTTGTAATGAACACTGAAAATAAAACTGAGTAAGCTTACGGAGAACTGTTACCTTGAGCTTGATCTGAGTTGGCGAAGAACAGGTGAGGATACTTGGTAAGAATGTCTTCCTCTCCTTCTCAAGTATCTCCCTCGATGGACTGATTTTGCCAAAGAACCTTAATAAGAGGGACTTCTTTGTTCCTCGATCTACAAGTCTGATAGTCTAAGATTTCGACTGGAATCTCTTCATAAGAGAGAGTGTTTTGAACATCAATGCTCCGAATAGGGACTACACCTGATGGATCACCTATGCACTTCTTGAGTAAAGAGTCATGAAAGACTGGATGAATTGAGGCTAGATCTAAAGGCAATTCGAGCTCATAGGCTACCTTGCCAAAGCGACTGAGAATCTTGAAGGGACCAACATATCGGGGAGTGAGCTTTCTCTTCTTGCCGAATCTCTTCACTCCCTTCATGGGAGAGATCTTTAGATAGACATGATCACCAATATCAAACTCGAGATCTTTTCTATGAACATATGCATAAGAATTCTATCAGCTCTGAGCAGCCCGGAGTCTTTATCTAATCAACTGAACTTTCTATAAGGTGTCGAATACCATGTCAGGACCTATGACTGAGGCCTCAGTAACTTCAAACCAACCAATTGGAGATCTAAATCGCCTACCATAGAGAGTTTCAAATGGAGCCATCTGAATACTGGAATGATAGCTGTTGTTGTATCCAAACTCAATCAAAGGTAAGTGGTCACCCCAACTTCCCTTGAAATCGATTGGACATGCCCTTAGCATATCTTCTAACGTCTGAATGGTCCATTCTGCTTAACCATATGTCTGAGGATGACAGGATGTACTAAGATGAACTTGGGTATCAAGACCCTTTTGGAATGCTTTCCAGAAATGAGAGGTAAACTGGGTACCTTTGTCTGAGATAATGGACAATAAAACACCATGCAGTCTGACCAACTCCTTGATGTAGAGTTTGGTGTAATCCTCAGCTGAATAAAAGGTATGAACTGGAAGGAAATGAGCTGATTAGGTCATTCTGTATATAATGACCCATACTGAATCATGCTAATGATGAGTTCGAGGCAAACCCATCACGAAGTCCATGTTCACAACTTCCCATTTCCAAGTAAGAATACTGAATTCTTGCATGGACCCACTAGGCTTCTGATGCTTTATCTTAACCTGCTGAAATATAGAGCACTTAGCCACAAACTCTGCAACATTTCTCTTTATCCTACTCCACCGATAGATTTCCCGCAAGTCGTGGTACATCTTTGTGGCCCCAGGATGAATAAAGTAGAGCTCACCATACACTTCTGCAAGAATTCGCTTCCTTAATTCATCTACACTTGGAACATAGAGAAGACCCTAACAACCCAAAACACTATCTACCTCTTGGGAGAAAACTTCTACTTTCTGATCCTGAACTGCCTCTTTCAATTAGACAAGGCTGGGATATCTATCTTGCTTTTCTTTCACCTCAGAAACTAAAGATGATTCTGAACTAGTCTGAACCCATATATCACCCTCATCTATATCGACTAAGTGAATGCCTAGTCTGGCTAGCTGATGTACTTCCTGAGCTAACTTCTTCTTACTGTCATCCACATGAGTAACACTACCCATAGACAGTCTACTGAGAGCGTCGACCAATATATTGGCCTTGCTCGGATGATAGAGGACACTCATGTCATAATCTTTCAAGAGCTCTAACCACCTTCTCTGATGAAGATTAAGATATTTCTAAGAAAAGACATACTGAAGACTTTTATGATCAGTGAATACATCTACATGAACACCGTATAGATAATGCCTCCAAATCATCAAGGCAAATACTACAATTGCTAACTCAAGATCATGAGTAGGATAATTACCCTCATGGGGCTTAAGTTGTTTGGAGGTGTAGGCTATGACCTTACCATGCTGCATGAGGACACAACCCAAACCTACTCTTGATGCATCACAATACACTACAAAACCATCTGAACCATCTGGAAGAGCAAGAACTGGAGATGAGGTGAGTCGAGTCTTCAACTCCTAAAAACTCTTCTCGCAAGGATTTGACCACTGAAAGTTGACTTTCTTCTGAGTCAATCAAGACATAGGGGATGTAATTGAAGAAAATCCCTCAACAAAATATCTATAATAGCCAGACAAACCCAAGAAACTCCTGATATCTAATGGAGAGATAAGGCGACGCCAGTTTCTTACTGCTTCGGTCTTTTGAGGATCCACTCTAATGCCATTACCGAAAATGATATGACAAAGGAATGCTACTGACCTTAGCTAAAATTCGCACTTACTGAATTTGGCAAATAGCTGATGATCTCTGAGAGTCTGAAGTACTATTTTGAGATGGTCTGCATGATCACGCTCACTGCGGGAATAGACTAGAATATCATCTATGAAGACTATGACGAACATGTCCAAGTACTGCTCATCAAGTCCATAAAAGCTACTGGGGCATTGATAAGATCAAAGGACATAACTAAGAATTCAAAATGACCATACTGAGTATGAAAAGCTATTTTCGGAATGTCACATTCTCTAACTCTGAGATGATGATAGACGGATCTGAGGTCTATTTTAGAGAAATAACTGGCACCCTTACGTTGGTCAAACAAGTCATCGATTCTAGAAAGAGGATACTTGTTCTTGATTGTGACCTTATTGAGTTGACGGTAGTCTACACACATTCTAAGAGAGTCGTCTTTCTTGTGCACGAATAATACTGGAGCGCCCCACGGGGAAATTCTGGGCCTGATAAATCCCTTATCTAAGAGATCGTTTAATTGTTCTTTCAGTTCTCTGAGTTCTGCTGGTGCCATTCTATATGGAGGAATAGATATAGGCTGAGTATCTGGAAGAAGATCAATGCCAAAGTCTATTTTCCTTTCGGGAGAAATTTTTGGAAGATCTTCGGGAAAGACATCTGAATATTCATTCACTACTAGGACTTATTCAAGACTGGGAGTCTCGTAATGGGAATCCTTAACATGAACAAGATGATAAACACATCCCTTAGATATCAATTTCCTTGCTCGAAGGTAGGGAACAAGATGACCTCTGAAAGCGGATACACTTTCCTTTCACTCTAGGACAGGTTCATTTAAGAACTGAAACTAGATTATTCTGTTTCTACAGTCGACTGTGGCATAGCAGGAATAAATCCAATCCATGCCGAGAATGAAATCAAAATCAGTCATCTCTAATTCGACTAAGTCTGCCGAAGTGACTTTCTAAAATATCATAACCAGGTAGTTCCTGTATTCCCGTCGGGCTATGATGGTTTTACCCACTGGGGTAGAGACTGAAAAGGGCTCTACTAGAATTTTAGGACTGACTCCAAAATCGACTGCTATATAAGGAGTGACAAAATACAAAGAAACTCCTGGATCTAGAAAAGCGTAAACATGCACATGAAAGATCTATCATGTACCGGTAACCACATCAAGAGAATTTTCCTGATTTTGTCGGGACTGAAGATCATAGAGGTGCTTTGGGCGTTGCCCACTAGTAGCACAGGAGGTGGCACCCTGCTGATTTAGGTGACCGAACTGAGATGAGGAGATATTCTGTTGACCCTGAGGACCTGGCTGAGTACATTCTCTAACTCTATGGCCTGGCTTTCCAAATTCGAAACAAATACCACTGCCAGCTCTGGAAATACCCTGATGGTGCTTTCCACAAGTTTGGCAAAAAGGATAGGTGCGGGAACTGGTAACATTGCCCTGGGACTTAGAGCCTGGCGCTCTATCTTTGTTACTCTCTCTGAACTTAGGAACTGGAGCACTAGTTGTAGAAGGAGCTGGAACTGATGACTTAGGACAAAACTGGGAATGGTTTCCTCCTTCTGACTTAGGCTGAGAAAAGTTGAAACTACCTATCTTTGCTCTCTTATTTTGCTTCTCCCTCATCTTAATCTTCTGCTCCTCTACCTGCTGAGCATGATTCATGAGCCTGGCTAAAGTCATGTCACTATTGAGCATAGAGGATCTACACTCATTAACCATGCTATCATTCACCCCTAAAACGAACTTACTCATCCTTGCCCTGCTATCTGCAATCACATGAGGGGCATATCTGGCTAATTGAGTAAACTTAAGAGAATACTCTCTCACTTTCATATTTCCCTGCCTGAGGTTGATGAATTCTAGTACCTTAGCTTCTCTAAGTTCTAGGGCAAAGAATCTATTAAGGAACACTGAAGCAAACTCCTCCCACTCAACTGACGCTACAACGTCTGCCCTCTCTAGCTTTCACTTCTTGAACCAAGTGTGAGCAATATCCTGCAACTGATATGCAGCTAGCTCAGCACTCTCAACAGTAGTCACCCCATGATGTCTGTCACCTTCAGCACCTGATCTAGGAATTCTTGAGGGTCCTCGTCTATCTTAGACCCAAGAAAGGATGGAGAATTCATGCGGGTGAAGTCCCAAATCCTGGATATAATTGAATTAGCCACTGGGTTGGCCAGAATGATAGCTGGTCATTCATTCAGAGAAATAACTGACTGACCCAGAGTAGTAAATGCGACCCTGAACTCCGCATGAGAAATATTTTTGCCCAAAGGTTCTTTGGGATGAGGGGCTGGCTGATTCCCGTTTCTTCTTTTAGGAGGCATATTCTGTAGAAGAAAGGGAGAAATAGATTAGACTAAGAGATTGACTAGAGACTATGCTCACTGGAACGACATGAATACTAAAAGAGGGGAAACTATTCCAAAAACATCTTATAGCCTCCTGCACATAAATGTGGCGTGCAACACACCCATACAAAAGACTCTACAAGATGCGACTTTAAGACTTCCTAGGACTCTATTGATCCTTAGGATCTGATACCAAGTTTGTAACACCCTAAATCTGGTACCCGGAATGCTACATGGTGTTCATGACCCCAAAGGACCACAAACTAACCCATGACTGATATCTGTACCCGTACACTGCATAATATGACATAATAATGCAGAAACATGTACTACAAGGACATAAGGTTCAATACTGAATATGATCTAAATGATATAACATCTGTGTGGGGTAATAGAAAACCCAAAACAAAACTAAACATACTAAAGTCTGAAATGTTATAGTTGATAACGCTCAATCTACAGCTCTCATAGGAGTGTAAAGCGGTCGTTTGTCAAATATAGAACCCAACTGGGTTGGGTATTGATCCCACAGGGAATAGCTTGGTCAACAAGTAAGCAACGATTACTAGACTTTTAGTGCAAGTCTCGTAAGAAGGGGGGTTTGTAATGAGTAACCAAATTATTAAAGCAAAAACTGAAAATAGCAAAGTAAAAAGAAAGAATGTTTAGTAGGTTGTGAAACAATGAGAATTGAGGAGTTGGGGTTATGTCCACCTTCTGAGTTATACGTCTCTATTGACTATGAGTGTGTTGAATTCAGACATGCATGTGCTTATAGAGAATTGTATTCGATGGTAAATCCAGGCGTCTTTCGACCTATTCGAGGATTATTTCACTTTAACTCTTTCGAGCTTAAAGCATGTCTAAGGGTACGAATTCTCCAAGAGGTTAATCCAGTTACGACTCTAACTTTTTAATAGGGGATGGGACCCTACTACCTTAACATTATCTATTTTCCAGACAGATAACCTTTCTTTTGAACAAGTTAAATGTTATACTGGCGTATTCTTGCGTTTGCAACCACAAAGAATTTAGATTAAGATGAAGAGAATAATGATATAAACAGCATACGTGTCACGAACTCACAAACTCACAGCAATAGATATTATCTCATTCGGCTTCCATAACCCCAACAGAGAAGTTTAGTTACCCATGAGTGCGAAGGAAATCACAATTGACATTGTTGTTATACCACAATAAAGATTTCACATTTGTAATGGTGTGGTAGGCGTTAGGCGTGAATCCCTTAGCAAAGTAACGTTTCTCCTGTTGTGGAATTTAAGAATAGATGAATAGAAGAAGAAAATAGAATTAATGGAAGAATGATTGTTTAGGACTAGAATGTCTTAGAAGTAGAATAGAATAGAATTGAATGTAAGAAGATGTCCCAAAATCTCTAGCAAGATAGGGTATTTATAATACCCATATCCTATTCCTACTAAGCTAATGAAATGCTTAACCAAATCCTACTAAGCTAATGAAATACTTAACCCAATGGTACTAGGTTAATGTATCATTATCCTAATCCTAACAAGCTAATGTAATACTTAACCCAATTGTACTAGGTTAATGTATCATTATCCTAATCCTAATAAGTTACTGCTAGTCCCCAAAGTCTTCAGAAATGTTGTTTTAGCCCGGGACAGAATTTCCATGCGCCATCTTTAGTCCTTGGCGTCCAAGATTGGCTTTTCTCCTTTCGTGAAGCTTTCTTTGGCGTCAAGTTATCCATGAAATGCTGAATTCTGCATCATTTATACCTGAAACTTTGCTAATCATGTTTGTTAGCTCACTTACAGGAAAATGGACTAAAAGTGCATGAAATATATAATTTGTTCTCAAAACTAGGCTAAAATATGGGCAAAATATAGTGCGAAAGACGTGTAAATTCGCCTATCATCAACACCCTACACTTAAAGCTTTGTTCGTCCTCGAACAAAATATCATGTCCCTCTAAACATCAACTTAGGGTTTCACAGCAACAACATAAAATATTCGTCAAGACAAGCACAACAATTATCAACAAAGAGTAGTTTTCTGATCATTAGTAGAAACAATTCAGCCTCCAACATAGACTCGTGATGGTGGTCAACTCATATTCAAAATTCAAGGCACAAAGAATCATACACGACCACCCAAAACTCATCAACCATGTGTGTCTCACAATGTATTACCCATAATCACTCACAAGTATAGCATATTTTTCAAACATGGGTATAAAAATATCTTTGCTCTCACTCTCACAAAGAATTCATATGTTGTAACTGATGACCATAGGCTTGCCCTTAGTGTAATGCTCCACTAAATGTCAGAATGCTAAGCTTAGGATCAAATAGGTCTTTTGCTGGTTGTAATGTAGGCTAAGGGACGGGTAGGACTATTTTGGCCAGAAATAGTGACTATGTTCCTAAGCGCTTTAATACATCACATTATATCATTAACACTTTTCTTTCAAACAACCTCTCTACTTTCTTTTAATCTACCATCCTTTTTCTCCTCTTTTGTTTTTCAATTTTAAACATAACCAACTTTTTAGTTTTCCTTTCCTTTTTCTTTTCATAACATACCTCTTATGATAGCACTTCTTTTTCATAATGAATTCAAGCACCCATACATTCTAAAGCATCATATTCACCCAATCTCCTCTTATTTTGTCACATGACTTTTTCACTTTAAAGCACTTAGGAATTTGGATCAAATTATGGTCTTGAAAAAAAATGAATTAGGCTTACATACTAGGTTTGTCAAAGAAAATAGGCTAAAGGCTCAAAAGGGTTTAACTAGGATGATGTCCATGGGTAGGTAAAAAGAAGGTAAATAATCATAGGTTGCCAAAGAAATGCCTAAATCATCTCCTAGACTTGCACTCTTTATTTTCTCTTTACATACATACCAGGCAAGTTCTAGCATCAGCCACAAGCACAGAATATACTATTATCTCACACACACAAGGCACATGGTCGACTTTATTGGGAGTAGTATAGACTCTTGACCCAACAGATGAAGGAATTAAACCAAACAATATCACATAGTGAGTCATAATTAGAGCCTAAATGTCTCAATAGTCATGATTTTAGCAAAAACTCTTGTCATAATCTCATGCTGCCTATTAGAATAATTTCATGCGAAGCTAAGCTAAAAAAAACAATTAACTACTAACAAAACAAACAAACATAAATAAATGCAAATGTGGATAGAGAAGTATAGCATGCAAATACCAGCACCCCACACTTAGACGGGACACACTGCCCTAAGTGAAAAATAAATAAGAAGAACCTGATTAGTCGGACTCATCCTCTATGTCTGGGGTCATACCCCCTGCATCGGAATAGTCATCAGAGTCATCTTCATCAGAGTTCTCTTCCACGTCGGAGTCTGGCATTTGTCGATCATCATCGGTTGGCATGTCGTCATCAAGAGGTTCCTCAAAATATACACCTTCTCCACACATCGCCCTCGCATGCTCATTCATTGGGTAGTCATAATCCAACTGTTGGAGCTCTGCAGCAGTTGGAACACGACCCCCGCTCATCATGGTAAACTTCATCATGCCATATAAATGGCGGGAGAAGCTTTCGTCGCGAGCATGCCTTTCTGAAGTGGTAAGGTTGACTCCATGAGTGGTTTCAACATCTTTAACCTTCGTGAGGTCAACCTTCTTTGTGTTGTGTGGTAGTTTGTGATCAGCCGGTTCCTCTTCGATGTCTTCTTTCCTTAGTATTGCAGTCAACAGGTTGCCAAAACTGAAGTGGGACCTCTTGTGTAGCTTAGATTTCCGCATTGTGGAACGAATAATTGCCCCGATGTTGATAGGGACATTCATCATCAATTCATATACCAAGCACACTCTATCTCTTGTTATCTTGGTGTACTGGGTCCCTGGTATGAGGCAAGAGTTGACAATACGCAACCATATCCTTGCTTCCCTATTCAAAGGAGCATAGGGGAAGGTGTTGTGTCACCCAGTGTCTTTATGTCTGCTCCACCTTGCCATGGATCTACTTCCACAAAGTGTGTGTCGAATTGCTCTATATGGAGGTCTTCTGTACAGCTCTTTGAATGGTGTTGGATCGACTGAAGGCAAGCCAAGAAAGGAGTTGATGAAATCCGCATTGAGTTGCAAAACCTGGCCCCGAATCTTGACTTCGCTGCCTGTGGTTTTCGGTGACTAGTTGGCATAAAATTCCCTTGTCAAATCAAGATTGCATTCTCCCATGTCGCGGAAGATGAAATCCAAAGGTAATGTCATGATCTTTGCCAACATGCGCGGCTCCTTCTTCGCTAGGCTTTCCTTGTTGATCAGGTCCACATGAACATATTTTCTTTCTTTGTTGTTCCTATACCATTCCTTCGCTTCCTCCTCAAGAACCCATTTTATTCCAAACGTGCGGCGTGGTAATTGCATTGAGGATGATTCTCCTTGCTCCTTGCGACTTCTTTTCTTGCTCTTTTGGGAAGTGGTAGCCTTATCTTTGCCTTGTCTTGCTTTGGTTGCCATTGTACCTGAGACTTGAAATAGAGTTCACGTTAGCACAATCTTAATGGATACAATCTATACATAAGCAGTAGGGGTACCACCCCACACTTAGTTTGTTGATACGAATTAGTGAAGTGAAAGTGGTCGATTACTTAGACTTCATCGACATACGTTGTAGGAGCTATATTCCAACAAGAAAATCAGAGATGTATCACTTCTTGCTACCTTTGCAATATTTTCATGTTAGATATATCAAGACTACTACATAGGGATTACATCATGGTATTGTTTCTATCAAAAATCACAACCTCCTATGTCGGTAGGCAACTATAAGTCTTATTCCGATGAACGGTACATTCTAACATATAGCATTCTAGTGACAAGATTATGCAATGTTCATGACTATAGCAATTCCGCAAGTAGTATAACAATGCATCAAAATCAAATTCAAGTCGGAAACAAGTTAAGAGTATCCTAACGTACATGTTCACTCACTTGGGTTTGTATCAACAATTCAAACACATTAACATCACCAATAATTCTTCAAGATGTAGCAATTCATAATAGACATAGCAACGTAGCACTTACGAAAAATAGATGAAGAACAAAAGAGTACTTACATGATTGAAGCCTTTGGAGATGTTCTTGTGAAGTGGGAGAGCAAAAAGAAAAGTTTTGAGATGATTTGGAGAGTATGTGCGGCGCCTAGGTCAAGTTTTCAATGTGTTTGTGTTTCAAGACTAAGTCTCCTTTATATAGGAAAAGAATGGGTCGGGTTTTGACCCATTTAAAATCGGATTTAGAGACATAAAGTGACCATAGGCGGCGCCTTTAGATTTGTCTATGCTTGGCATAGGCGGCGCCTTTTGCAAAGCATTATCTAGCATAGGCGGCGCCTATGCCATAGCATTTGGTGAGCATAGGAAGCGCCTTTTACTTTGTATTTGAGATTCAGAGACAAAATGCTTTAGCATAGGCAGCGCCTATGCTATGGCATACTTGAGCATGGGCGGCGCCTATGCTATGGCAGACTAGATTCCGAGACCTTGGGCCATAGTATAGGCCTTGCCTTGTTCGTGGCCTAGTTTTACCTAGGCCTATCCTTGCTCGATGCCTATATTTTCATGAGCAATGCTCAATCCATAGCCTTGTGCATCTTCATGCCTAACTTACCACCTTTACCATGCAATACGTCCAAATCAAAATTTGAAACCGATCTCCTCGTTGAATACCTCTTGCACCTACATTTGCTCAAAACCAATAAAAATGATTAGTATGATGGGTTGCCTCCCACCAAGCGCCTTAGTTTTGGTCGTGGCACGACTCTTATTTTTGGATTTTTATTTATAAAAAACAAAACACGTATTAGAACGAAAGAAAAATGAAAAATGATAAATGATGGGTTGCCTCCCATCTAGCACTTGATTTATTGTCGCGGCACGACATAGTTACCTCAAGTACTTAGACTTCGTCGAGATAGATGGTGGATCGTTTTCTGAATGGATTCAGACGATAATGAGGCTTACTTGTAGGCATGCAATCTTCTTCGAGATGACCCTTGTGCATGCCTATCCCAGGAGGGATACCAATTATATCATCAATAGTCCAACCCATAGCTCTCATGTATCTCTTCAGAGCAGAGATGAGAGCCTCTATGTGCTGTTTACTTAAATCATCCGCACTCACCGGAAGTATATTTATACTTTCCAAGAACACATACCTTAGATAATCGGGGAGCTCTTTCGATTCTAGCATTGGTGGCTCTTCAAGGGAAGTCTTCGCTGTTGGTGACGGTTGATTCTTAAGATCACGGTCCGGTTGCTTAGGAGTATGGGAATAGGACTCTATTTCTGTTAGAGCACCCATAAGTTCTTCATAATCTTCATCGTCCTCATGCTCAACATTCAGTGGCGCAGCATACAATGGCTCAACAGTAAGCTGTTTCTCTACAGATAATGCTTTCTTATCCTCATGATGAATATCTGCTACAGAGAACACATTCATATCGCTGGGCTGCTTCATTGCTTTGCATATATCAAAGCGGACCACTTCGTCATTCAACTGAAATAAAAGCTCATTAGCTCTCATGTCAATAAGCACACTTCCTGTTGCAAGGAAAGGACGTCCCAAGATTATGGGAACTTCAGAATCCACCTCGCAATCCAAAATCACAAAGTCTGCAGGAAAAATGAAGGTAGACACCTTCACCAACACATCATTCAAGATACCCACAGGTCATTTTACCGACCTATCTGCCATCACGAGCCGCATATTGGTTGGTGTAGGGTCGCCCAACCCCAACTTTCTGTAGACGGATAGTGGCATCAAATTGATGCTAGATCCCAAATCGCACAATGCCTTAGAAAAATTCATAGATCCAACCGTGCAAGGAATAGTGAAAGCACCAGGGTCTGCCTTCTTCTGTACTAAGGACCTTGTGGCAATTGCACTGCAATGATGAATATTATCTGCCGGCTCATAGCTTACTGCCCGCTTTTTCGTCAAAAGATCTTTCATAAATTTCACATACCCAGGCATTTGTTCAAGTGCCTCCACCAATGGAACATTAATGGTCAGCTGCTTTAACATAGTCATGAATTTGCTGAACTATGTATCATCCGCCACCTTCTTCAATCTTTGGGGAAAAAGGGGTGGTGGGTATGGAATTGTTCTCTCCATAGCTTCCTTCTCCTCTTGCTTCCGTTTTCTAGATTTTCCAGGCTGCACGTCGTGAGGAGTGACGTTAAGGACGTTAGGATCGGCTGCTGCGGCATCTTTCCCTTTCGCCTTATCATTAATTTCCGCTTCTTCGTCAACCACTTCCTTGCCTTTTTCTGAAGTTTCCAGCACCTTACCACTTCGGGTAGTGATGTCCATGCATGGCCCATCATTCCTTGGGTTTTGCACAGTGTCGCTAGGTAAAGTGCCAGCCTTTCTTTGATTGAGTGCTGCTGAAAGTTGGCTCAATTGCTGCTCTATTTGCTTGATTGAAGTGGAATGTGAATCAACTAATTGCTTCATAGAGGACAAATCATTTATTACCTCCGTTACTCCCGTGCTAGTTGCTTCCACTCCTTTTAGTAGTTTAGCCATCATGTCTTCCATACTTCCAGAACTAGATGTGGTGGTGTCACGTCTTCCGGGGGGTACGTATAAACCACTCTTTTCATTGTTTTTCCTCCAACTACCTTGGTCCTTGTTTCCAGACTTATCATAATAGTTCCGACCTTGGTTTCCTTGGGCATTGCCTCAGATACTCCCCTGATTGTTCAAGTAGTTGGCTTCCTCTTCCGAATCAGATTCGTTTCTTCCTTTTGACGCAACAGCTTTGACTTTTTCGGTCTTCCCTGATAATAGATGCTTTGTAAGAAGATCCACTTGTGTTTTCATGTGCGCCATATCTTGATCACGTTCTTCTTCTCGTCTCCTTTGGTCTGCAGTCATGCCTATAGATAAAGTGGGGCTTGCTACCTCAGAATCCCTGGTATGCCAAGCTCTACTTTGCTTCGTCATACGATCTAGCATATTGCTTGCCTGACCAAAGGTGAGATCCATAAATGATCCTCCAGCCGCATTATCCACAACTGGTTTAGTTATTGAATTCAAGGCTCTGTAAAGTATCTCCATTAGGTGAACATTAGTCATGTGATGGTTTGGGCACCTCATTAGCTTCGTCTTGAACCTCTCCCATGTTTCATGAAGGGCTTCAGTTGGAAGCTGATGAAAGTTGCTGATTTCATCTCTCATTTGTGCTCTTTTGGATGGAGGAAAGAATCTTTCTAGGAAAGCGTCTCTCAATTGCCTCCAATTTGTAATAGAATCAGGAGTCAGCCCATTCAACCATAGAGTTGCCTCCCCAGACAGAGACAATGGAAATAAGCGTAACCAAATTGCATTCTGACCAACTCCAGGATTGTCAAACAACTTGCATGTAGAAATAAAGTTGATGAGATGCATATTCGGATCATCTCCTGCTAGTCCACCAAATAATCCCTTGAGTTGCAATAACTGAATCATGGTGCTCGTGATGTTGAACTTGGCTCCGGGTGCCAATGGTGGAGGAATAATGGCTCTTGTGGCTCCGGATCCATCAAGATCATCATCATCATCGTTGAAAGCTGGCTGCATAGCTTGGCATTTAGGCCTAAACCTAGCTTGACGATCTCTTCTGTTGGCAGGTGTTGCGATCTCAGCGGCATGCCTAGGGTTTAGTAGCTCGTCATCACCTAGATCTTCGTCGTCAGGATTTGTTGCTTGCCCAGGGTTATCAATATTCTGTTGATGCACTTGAGCGGCGGCTAGCTCAGCTAGTCTCGCCTGTTCCTGTTGAGCAGCCATCCTTTCAATTGCGTGTTGTGCCTCCATTCTACGAATACGTTGTGGTTCAGGATTGATAGGTAGTAACGGTTGACCAGAACTTCGGGTATGGGGCATGCACTGAATAAAAACCTGCAGTAAACAAAAACAAAAACTAAAAGTAAAAGTACGAGAATCTTTGACCAAAGGGTCTAGTAATTATTACGAACTTAATTGACACTTGTATTCCCCGGCAATGGCACCAATTTTTGATAACGCTCAATCTACAGCTCTGGTAGGACTGTAAAGCGGTCGTTTGTCAAATATAGAACCCAACTGGGTTGGGTATCGATCCCACAGGGAATAGCTTGGTCAACAAGTAAGCAACGATTACTAGACTTTTAGTGCAAGTCTCGTATGAAGGGGGGTTTGTAATGTGTAACCAAATTATTAAAGCAAAAACTGAAAATAGCAAAGTAAAAAGAAAGAATGTTTAGTAGGTTGTGAAACAATGAGAATTGAGGAGTTGGGGTTATGTCCACCTTCTGAGTTATACGTCTCTATTGACTATGAGTGTGTTGAATTCAGACATGCATGTGCTTATAGAGAATTGTATTCGATGGTTAATCCAGACGTCTTTTGACCTATTCGAGGATTATTTCACTTTAACTCTTTCGAGATTAAAGCGTGTCTAACGGTACAAATTCTCCAAGAGGTTAATCCAGTTACGGCACTAACTTTTTAATAGGGGATGGGACCCTACTACCTTGACATTATCTCTTTTCCAGACAGATAACCTTTCTTTCGAACAAGTTAAATGTTATACTGGCGTATTCTTGCGTTTGCAACCACAAAGAATTTAGATTAAGATGAAGAGAATAATGATATAAACAACATACGTGTCACGAACTCACAAACTCACAGCAATAGATAGTATCTCATTCGGCTTCCATAACCCCAACAGAGAAGTTAAGTTACCCATGAGTGCGAAGGAAATCACAATTGACATTGTTGTTATACCACAATAAAGATTTCACGTTTGTAATGGTGTGGTAGGCGTTAGGCATGAATCTCTTAGAAAAGTAACGTTTCTCTTGTTGTGGAATTTAAGAATAGATGAATAGAAGAAGAAAATAGAATTAATGGAAGAATGATTGTTTAGGACTAGAATGTCTTAGAAGTAGAATAGAATAGAATTGAATGTAAGAAGATGTCCCAAAATCTCTAGCAAGATAGGGTATTTATAATACCCATATCCTATTCCTACTAAGCTAATGAAATGCTTAACCAAATCCTACTAAGCTAATGAAATACTTAACCCAATTGTACTAGGTTAATGTATCATTATCCTAATCCTAACAAGCTAATGTAATACTTAACCCAATTGTACTAGGTTAATGTATCATTATCCTAATCCTAATAAGTTACTGCTAGTCCCCAAAGTCTTTAGAAATATTGTTTTAGCTTGGGACAAAATTTCCATGCGCCATCTTTAGTCCTTGGCGTCCAAGATTGGCTTTTCTCCTTTCGTGAAGCTTTCTTTGGCGTCAAGTTATCCATGAAATGCTGAATTCTGCATCATTTATACCTGAAACTTTGTTAATCATGTTCGTTAGCTCACTTACAGGAAAATGGACAAAAAGTGCATGAAATATATAATTTGTTCTCAAAACTAGGCTAAAATATGGGCAAAATATAGTGCTATAGGCGTGTAAATTCGCCTATCATCAATAGTCTAGAAAGCCTCTAACTGACTGAACTGTCTGACTAGGGAGTTGATGGGATATGTCCCTAACTAACTCCAACTAATAAACTAGTTAATGAGATAATAGAGAAATAATCATGTCCTTCAAGGATGACGACTCACTGCTAACTCTGACTGCTGATATCTGGAATCTACTAATGCTCTGAAGCTCGTGTCTCTGAACCTATGGTATAAGACACCATAGTGCAAATATGTCAGTACTTTGAATGTACTGGTATACATATGAGGTAGGCTGAATAAATGGGGTTCATATGCACGAACAATACTGGCTAACTGACTAATATGAACACGAGAATACATGCATGCATACATAGTAACTATATCTGAAATCATGATAACATGAGTATGCTGATGACTAACTTGACTAATAACTGAATTTTGCTAACTAATAACATGAGTGACTGTATATAACAGTCCTAAATCTAATGGAACTAGCTGAGTTCCATACTGTATCTGAGTTGACTGTATCTGACAGTCCTGAATTCTGAAGAACTATCTAAGTTCTATTACTGAGACTGATAATGAGACTGTGGAAGGTAGTCATCTAACCGACATTCTCCAAATGATGCATTATAGCTGAATTGGGGTCCAATCTATGCGCTGATTGGAAGGGTGTCAATACTGCACCACTAGTAAGGACAACATGTGAGTGACCGTAATATACCAGGTAACTCTAGTGAGAGTGGTGGGAACCCTCATTTAGTAGGCTAAGCCACCTCATCTTCCCTTATATAGAAGGCTGTGATGTCTCAACCTATACTGGATACATTGTTCTGGAAGGCAAGGATTGCTTTTAAGAATCACACCCTCATATAACAGGTGAGTTCCCATCCTTGGGTTCGCTCGGTGCTAATTTCTTCTCCCATATGAACAGATACTGAACATGATTTACTAAACTGAACATGGACTGAGTTACTACATTCTATTAACTGATGGAATACTACTGATATCTAACAACTGATTGAGTTCAAGAGATCATGGAGATTTCCAGAGTCAAAAGACTGTTTGAAGTCTAAGGATCATAGCTTGACTGAAAGTATCATGAAAACATGACATGGATCTAGGCACACAACTAATTTTTTGGGTACAAGTACCCCTAGAACTCAATTGAAGGAAACTAACCAAGCATAACTTACTTGAACATATAACTAACATCATAATCCATAATTCATTTATAGAAGCATTCCATCAAAACATGTGATAGGTATAACTTGTACATAGATGGGGATTTCATGGTATCATGCTAGTTAGGCACTTTTACTTCTTCTAGGCATTTAATCAAACATATTGTAGGCATGGTACATGTAAACATCATTGTACAATAATTAAACATCATGGTTCAATTCTAATTTCATCATTCAAGGGTTTAGTCATAGGTTTGCATGAATCTATATCTATAATAATTTAACCCACCTAGAATTTATCACCAACATGGAGTAAAATTCAATTTCTTATTTATCCACATGAACAAGAGTATCCCAATCATGAAATTCATAAGGAAATCCATGAACTTGAATTTATAAAAAAGAATTCTCGGGCTTCATGGATGAAAGGAGTCCATGAATGAACACGATGCATACCTTGGTTTATGATTTCGTGAAGATTAATGGAGGAAATTCTTGATTTTGAATCTTTTATGAAAAGACCTAGGTTGTTCTTGAGAGGTTTTTGAGAGAAGAGAGTGTATTTTGGGTGAAAAATGGTTGAATCACGTGTTAAAGGGCTTAAATAGGTGTGGGAAATTGACCCTTTTAACCCTGGACGCGTCTTGTAATTTCAGTAAAAATTTCCCAAATTGGACCCATAGTGTGATGAGGCACTATCGCTCCATGTCACTGGAATTTGACAATTGGGAAACTGGGGGATTACATGATGCGGAGCCATTGCCTTGCCCTTTTTTTTGCGACCTAGAACTTTGGCGCGACGCGGAGGAAATCGCGCTGAGACACTCAAAAAGGATAATTCTGAATTTGGGCCCTGGCGCAACGCGCCATAATTGCAGACCCCTACTGGAATTTTGTAAATTCCATTTCCTCTTGTGGCGCGGTGTGCCACTGACTAATATGGCGCTGTTTTACGACGGGAACTTGATATAGTCGTAACTTCTCACCCGGTTATCGGATTTGGGCGAATCTTATATCGATGGAAAGCTTATTGAATTTCCCACATGAAAAAAGTGAAAATCTTGAAAATTTCTTATGGAATAACAATTATTCAATTTAGAATCTAATACTAGACATTCTTGAGATGAATTTTGCTAGGAAAAGTATGGGGTATTACACTGTTGCTGGTGGTGTCGGTATTGGTGATCTTGATAATGGTGTTGGTGGTCTTAGTGGTGGTGTTGGTGATCTTGGTGTGGGTATTGGTGGTATTGGAGGTGATGTTAGTGGCCTTAGTGGTGGTATTGGTGGCATTAGTGGTGGTATTGGTGGCATTAGTGGTGGTGTTGGTTGTCTTGGTGGCATTGGTGATGGTGTTAGTGGTCTTGGTGGCAGTGGTGGTGGTATTGGTGGTGGTTTTGGTGGTCCATATATTACAACAGGTGTAACATCTGTTGGGAGATATTAAATAGGTCTTCAAACAGATTCCCCGTCTGTTCCAACTGACGGGTTATCCATTAGAATATTTTTTTGTAATGTGGCATAAAAAAATTATTGAAATTTATCTTACCTTTTTTTTAAAAATTATGTAGACATCAAATGTAATGTATTTTTTGTTTTCCCATTATTTTTAGTTAAAAGATGTCTCCCAAAAGAAAGAAAATGAAAGTTGATCAAGTTCTGACCACCTAACAAAAAAGGCTAGAGTACAAATGGATTCGGAGGAACTTCCTAGACAACCTCAGTCAGAGAATAGTGAAGTTGAGGAAAGTTATGAAAATGATGTTGAGGGTGGTGAAGAAGGGTATATAGAGGTTGATGAGGAAAATAAAAGTGAGTAGGAAGAAGAAGATAAACAAAAAGAGGAAGAAGTAGAAAGTGAGAAAGAGGACGCTTATCAACATGATGATAAACAATAAGAGGAAGAAGTAGAAAGTGAGAAAGCTGATGATGATCAACATAATGATAATGAATCACCAATGGGGAATAAATTAATATCAAAATCCCATCATGATCCTGTCAAAACTATTAGTATTGACAGGTTTCAAGGTGTGATGCCGAAAGATGAACCTGCAGAACTAACTGGTGATCTTGTACTTAAATTTCATTTGGGGAAACCTTTTTTTGAATTTAGGAATACTATGAAGAATAAAAACATGGACAAACTTTTTAAGAAGATCTGATTTGCTTGCTTTTGTAACTCCCTGAATCTAGTACCCAAAATATTACACGGTGCTTATGACCCCGAAGTACCACAAGCTAACCCATGACTGATATCTGTAACTGAGCACTGAATAATATACTATAATTATGCAGAATATAAGATGTAAGGCCATAAGGTTCAAAACTAAACTAATTCTGAATATAAAACAATGTCTATAATAGGATACAATAATACCTAAAACTGAAATAAACTTTCTGAAACATGTTGTAATCTGAAAGCCTATAAACTGTCTTAATAAGGAGTTGATGGGACATGTCCCCAACTAAATCCAACTGCTGAAATAAATTAATTAATGAGAAAATAAAGTAATGGTCATGTCCTCGAAGGATGGGGACTCACTGCTAACTCTGACTGTTGAGACTGGAATGCTACTGATGCTCTGGAGCTCGTGCTTCTGAACCTATGGTATAAAACACCATATCACAAATGCGTCAGTACGTTTGAATGTATTGGTATGCATGTGAGGTCGGCTGAATGCAAAGGGTTCATATGTATGAACTATACTAACTGACTAGATAACATAAATATGGGAATGCAAGCATGAATACATAATAACTATAACTAAGTTCGTGATAACATGATTAATGAGTTTGAGTACTGATAACATGAGATACTGATAGATGTATAGATGAAATAACTAATACTGAGCGACTGTATCTCACAGTCTAGGTTCTGATAAAACTAGATAAGTTTTGTACTGTTCTGAGTTGACTATATCTGACAGTCCTAAAATTTGAAGAACTATTTGAGTTCTTTTACTGAGATTGAATGACTCTATCTGACAGTCCTGATTCTATAATTGAAATTGGAGGCAGTAGTCCTTTAATCGACATGCCCCTAATAAGCTATTATAGCTGAGTTGGGGTCCAATCTATAACCCCAATTGGAAGGGTGTCAATACCGCGCCACTGGTAAGGATAAGCTGTGAGTGACCCTCATCTAACAGGTACTCTAATGAGAATGGCGGGAACCTCATCTAACAGGTTAAGCCACCTCATCTACCCTCATCCAGCAGGCTTAATGTCTCAACCTATGCCGGCTACGTAGTTCTGGAGCACAAGGATTGCTTTTAAGAATCACACCCTCTACCCACATGTGAGTTCCCATCCTTAGGCTCACTCGGTGCTGAATCCTACTCCCATCTGAATAGACACTTAACTGAATATAATGGACTGAGATGGATTGAGTTTCATCGAATTTAGTTGACTGACAGAATATTACTGAGATCTGATAACTGACTGAGATTATGGAGATTACTGAGATTACTGGACTAATACTGAATTTACTGAGTTTTCTTGAGTCATGTGACTGACTGAATTCTACTGATCATGTCCTGACTGAGATTATCATGAAAACATGACACTGATTCTAGGCACACAACTAAATTTTCGGGTACAAGTACCCCTAGGACTCGATGGGAAGAAACTGACAAAGTATGACTTTTAGAATTCATGACCAACATCAACAAACCATAATATAATAAGTTAGAGATTTCATGAAGTAAAAGATCTAAAGAACCACAATGGCCACACATATAACCATAATTCATTGACTAAGACATTTCATCAAACACTTGACAAATATGAACTTGTACATGAATGGGGATTTCATATTCTTATACTAGTATGACACTTTTCCTTCACATAGGAATTTAATCAAACACAAGGGGAGCATGATTTGGTTATACAATCATCAACACATCTAATAATCATGGATACATCAATCAACTTGTAAATTGAAGGGTTTATCATGAATACTAAGAAAATCATCACATATTGGGATCAATCATTGGAACATGTATTTCAAATCATGAATCAAAACCCTACAACATCATGAACATGAATTTCCAATTTAATTTAATTCATGAACATTCATAAAAACACAAATCTTGGATTTTAAAAAGAGATTCTTGAGCTTCATGGGTGAAAGGGACCCATGAATCAACACATGACATACCTTGATTATGAGTTTCTTGATGTTCTTGGACTTGAAGAACTTGAATCTGTTAGTTTTCTTGAAGAAGGGTTTGGATCTTGAGTTTGGGAATAGATCTTTGAGAGGAGAAAACCCTAATTTTGATGTTTTAGATGAATAATGAAGGCATGATCCTTGGTCTGATCTTATTAAGAATTAGAAAGTGTGGTAAAGACCAAAAAGCCCTTTTAAAAATAACATAAAATAACTAAACGAAATATGAAACGATGGGTGCGATGGTCCATCGCTGGGTCGACTGTCTGTCGATCCTGACCGTCGCACCTGGGCAGAATAGGGGTTCACTGTCTCTACTGCGATGGCTTGGGCAACGGTCCATCGCTAGAGCTATCACCCTTAAGAAGAAGGTGGTCTCACTGCCTCCGCTACAATGGTTTGGGCGACGATCCACCCTTAGCTCGACGGTCCGTCGGCCCTCATCGTCACACCTGGGCAGTTTTTACTGCTTTTTGTAAAACGGCCATAACTTTCTACCTCGATACTGGATTTAGATGAAATTTTTATCGTTGGAAAGATAATTCAATTTCCCACATGGAAAAAAGTGAAAATCTTAAAAATTCCACGTATAATAAAGTATATTCATCTTTCAAAGAAAGTTTCTAACATACTCAGGATGATTTCAAGCTAGGTAGAAGTACGGGGTATTACAACTTTTTTGAGCTGCCTGAGGACCACACTGCCAGTTTCCAAATGAGCATTGTATATGGTCTTCTCAGGAGCAAAATAAAGTATGTTGGGGATGATAAAGATTCGATGGAGGGGGGCAAAAAGATGGATGAAATCTGAATCAACTATTGTGGCATACCGATTTGTTTTGGCATGAAGAACTTTGCCATAATGATAGGCTTGAGGTGAGATCGTCCAAAAGAACCTCTCATCAAGGAAACACCCTGCAAAAAGTTCAAGGCCTGTAGGAAATCTAAACCACCACCATCAAATAAAGAAAAAACATTGTCCGAGCGACCACTCACCAAAACCAACAAACGCAATAAAAAATAGATGGGTTGTTTGACATTATTGGACGTAGATACAAAGACACAATGTTGATACATGATCTCAAGGATAAAATAATACCAAAGAAGTATAGGGGGAAATTATGCTTAGTTTGGTTTGCCCATTTCGTTATATTGGCAAGAGACGTCAACAAAGTCATAGAAAATGATTTGTTGGCATTTGCTGAGGATTTTGAGAAAGTCAACAATTATTCCAAGGGATATGATAGCTACAACTTGACTATCAAATATTTACTGACAAATCTATCCCCAAATACGACCATATTATACGGCTTTCCTTGTGCTTTCATGGTAAATTTAATCACTATTTGTTTATTCAAATATTAATTTATATTGTATAATTTTTATGAATTTTTTTGCTTGCTTCCTATTTACATTTTTTAGGCTTGATCATTTGAAGTCATTCCTCCCCTCCGAAAGTAGGTCAAGGATTACCCGGATAAGGTTTCTTATCCAAGGATCCTTAGGTGTTTGGCTGCAAAGAGCAACACAAAAATTAAGGAGGATGATCTCTTTAACCCTATGGATGATGCAGTACATCTTCTTTCAAGTAAAATAATTTGACTCAAAGAAAGATATTGAAACAAATGTGCTATCTATTGTGCCTGGTGGGTCATCTGTTGTAACAGATTACCTGTCTACTGCAACTCGTATAATAGATGGCTAATTTGATGTAATTGTTAATCTATTGCAACAGACAGATCAGTTATTGCGACAAATAGATCATCTATTGCATAAGTTGTCTGTGTTAACATGTAACCCAACTGACTGCAAATTATTATATCATTTAAATGTATCTATCTTTTTTTATAAGTTATGCATCCATAGATCGTGCCTACTGAGCAGGAGTTAGGGATGACTTGTTTTATTACTATAGGTCTTGTTGATACAGTAGAAGACCTAATGGTGGAGTTAATAAAGAAGAAATTAGCTGGAGCAACAACCATAAGAAGAGCAGTTAGGCAAGGTCAGAATAATCTTGAGGCTCTTCATGACCAACCTACTAGAACAGATCTGGGTGCTTCTTCTAGAGGTGTTACTAGTGGAGTTGTTGATGTTTGGGATAACCATACTGATGTTGATGCTGCTGCTAGTCTTGATGATGAGCATGTTGATGCTCAAGAAAAAATAAATATGTTTGAAATCACCCGAAGGGTTATAAAATACTTGATTTAGACCATTTAAACTATTTTTGAAACTATAAAGACAATTTTAAAAAAATTTAAGAAATAACACGACTCAACTAGGGCCTTATCGTAATGGGTATCCCAGGTACGAACAGGACCAGAGACCGCCCCCAATACCTAACCCAACCAAACAAACATGTGCCCTGAGTAGGATGAATTATGAACATATAAAAAGATAGTGTCTTTTATACAATTTCCAGAATCTGGGATAGGTCTATAACCGTGACCGACCTAAACTAGTCCAACCCTCTAAACCCAACCAATAACCATAACCAAACCGAAACCATAAGCAATAAACAAAAACAATAACCAAGTTCCGGTCCATAACATAATATACGAGGATGGAACAATCATAAATTTAAACAAACGGTATCATCCCCAATGCCAATACAAATACTAAGGCTAACACCATTATAGATCTGTCCCATTCCAACCCAAAATAGTTCCATGAATCCTCTAACCAAAAATAAATTAATATCTGGTTGGGACATGCCCGGAACCATAGCCAAAAGCAATATCCATAAAATATCCAAAGTATGTAAAAATGTCCACGATATGAAGTGGAGCCTTCCAGAATATGTAAGCTCACAACTTCAATCCAACTAAATTGATCTTTAATCCGATCACTAAGCAGGAGGAGTAGAATGGTTGGTTCCTGCATCGTGTTGGGATATAGCCGCCCGAGGACAGGTTAGTGGGTGAATGCTATCAAGTACTCAGGATAAGGATAAAATAATGCCATCTAGTAAAACCAAGTTAACCAACCATATGTACAAAATTACACACACACACACATATATATATATATACATATATATATGGGAAGTGGGTTTAGCATGTATTCAAAACCATTTACCTGGGTATGTGTATCTTAACCATCCTAGAAATACTCACGGGCTATATGTGTTTAGTGTAAGCCCCTGAACGAGCCCTGATATAGGTAGCCTCATGAACCTATCATGACCCGAGGCTACCTCCTAGTCATAAAAATGGTGCTTATAGTCACAAGTGACCACAAGCTAACCCATGAGATAGTACCTGCTGTGAGCACTGAATAACATAGAAATAAACATATAAATGGAAGATAAAATAATAATGAACTATATATATGAATACTGATAGTGCGACTAAATCACAAGTCTGAAATATCTGATAAGATACTAAAAGACTAAGCAAGCTATCTGAAAATAATTGGTAAGACTGATAAAATTGACTAACTACCTAACTGATTGTCTGAATGTCTAAAAGCCTCTAACTGATAGAGGAACTGATGGGATAGGCCCCCAACTAACTCCGACTAACTCAATATAATAAAGTAATGAAATAACTGAATAAGGAATAATATGTCCTTTAAGAATGAGGACTCACCACTACTGCACTGAGTTATGCTGGGCTATCTAAGTACAGTTGGGAAACTATGCTACTAAACTTATGATATAAGACATCATAGATAAGAGTATATGGTTAGTACTTTTAATGTACTGGTATATGAGATAAGGTTTGGCTAAAATGCATGGGGTACTATGCATATGAGATAAGGAATAACTGAACAACATGAAATAACTTAGCATGAATGCATAAAAACTGTAATATCTGAAAATCCAAGACCAAGCATATAAATATTTCTGAAATAATATGTAAACTGAAAAATTGAAATCTGTGTAATTGAATAACTATAAATCTGGATGTTTCGGCCAAGCAAATCTAAACTGAATAGACACTGAATACTGACTGAAACTGTGGGAGGTATCATCTAATCTACATGACCCAATTTGAGATAATCGAGGTCCAACCTATAACCCAGTTGTAAGGGTGTCAACATTTTCCCTTGAGTTTCTTTTTGGGTTGATTGCTTTCCTGTCCATCTTTCTTCCACTTTTTGGAGTTGTTGTGGTCGTCTTCTACAATATTTTCTCCACTTATTACAGAATTTCCTTTTGACCTTCTTTCCATAAATTTATTATCTTCTTTAATATGTAGTCTTACTATAAGATCTTCGACTGACATCTCCTTTCGCATATGTTTCAAGTAGTTCTTAAAGTTCTTCCACATAGGTGGTAACTTCTCTATTATTGTCGCAACTTGAAATGCCTCGTTCTAGATCAAACCTAAGTTATGTTCATCTGAATATTCAATTTTTTTTAATATATTCAACTAAGTTATTCAACAAAATCATACGTTCCGTGAGTAGATCGTGGGTTATAATTTGTAGTTCCTGGACTTGAGATGCAACAGAATTGACGACAATTATTTTAAACTTTAGGAATCTTGCAACGAAGAACTTTTTGGTTCCCGCATGGTCAGTCTTGTACTTTCTTTGCAGCGCCCCCCACAACTGCTTTGTCGTCTTTATTCCACTATAAACATTGTATAGTTCATCTTGGAGGCCATTTAGAATATAATTCCTGCATAGGAAATCTGAGTGATTCCAAGCCTTTATAACGACAAATTTCTCCTGGTCCAAAGTTCCTTCGGGAACCTCAGGAGCTTCTTTAGATGTAAATTGTTGAAGGCATAAAGTTTTAAGGTAGAAGAACATCTTCTGTTGCCCCTTTTTGAAATCTACACCCATTAATTTTCTGGGTTTCTATGCTGAAGCTTGCCAATGAAGAATTCATACAAATCAATATGGAAACATTAGTTGCTTCCATAGTTGTTGCAGTAACATGCACTTGACTATCAGTAGTTCCCGAAGGAACTTCAGACCAGGAGAAATTTGTCGTTTGGGAGGCGTGGAAACATTCAGATTTCTTATGCAGGAATTACATTCTAAATGGCCTCCAAGATGAACTATACAACATTTATAGTGGGATAAAGATGACAAAGGAGTTGTGGAGTACGCTAGAAAGAAAGTACAAGACTGAGGATGCGAGAACAAAAAATTTCTTCTTTCTAATATTCCTAGAGTTTAAAATGATTGACATCAAGTCTGTTGTATCTCAAGTACAGAAACTACAAGTTATCATCTAGGATCTCCTAGTGGAAGGTATGATTTTGTGTAATACCTTGGTTGAATATATTAAAATTATTCTTAATATTCACATTAACTTAACTGCAGGTTTGATTATGAATGAGGCGTTTCATGTCGTGGCAATAATAGAAAAGTTACCACCTATGTGGAAGGACTTCAAAAACTACTTAAAACATAAGAAAAATGAGATGCCAGTCGAATATCTTATAGTAAAACTGCGCATTGAAGAAGATAATAAAGTCGTGGAATGAAGGTCGAAAGAAAATTGTAACACCCCATACTTTTCCTAGCTAGAATTCATCCCTAGAATGTTAAAGAATATCTTCTAAGATATATAATATAATTTTTTCTAGTGAATTTTCCAGATTTAGACCTCCCATTGTGTAGAAAATTGATTTAACTAACCAATGGGATAAGATTTGCCCAAATCCGATAATCGAGTGAGAAGTTATGGTTATTTTAAGTTCCAATCTTAAAACACCATCATTTCATCCACAAACGCATTGCAGAGATAGTTTAAATGACATTCATCAAATTCTAATGAGGTTCCGTGATAGCCCTGCGTCGCAGAGAAACCCATTTTCCCAATTGTCCCATTCCAGTGGCCCTCCGCAATGTTGGCGTTCGCCGAAGGCCAAAATGGCATTTTAAAAGGGCACCGCAATGGTGGCGCATGGAGGCCTCTGCCCAGTTCTCAGTTGTCAATTTCCAGCGAGCCACCGCGATAGTGACGCATCACGGTGGCCATCCTGTTCCAAACAATGTGCGTTTTTCAGTCCCTTTAATTATTTAAAAGGGATATTTTCGTAACTTACCCAACCCCAATCCATCTTAAACAAAGAATTTATCATACTAATGGAACTTTACGCTCAAATTCATCACTTTTCTCTAAAAATAGAAAACCCCGATCATCAAAGCTCCTTCTCCAAGAAATCCAAATTCCTCCATAAATTCTTCAAGATAATTCAAGTTTAAGGATTCCTAATATAAGAACTCCAAGAATTCATCTTAAAAGTACAATAGGAATCCAAGATTCAAGCTTTTTATCAAAGATCATCAATTAAGGTATGTGGGGTTATGAACAAAGATACTCCTTTCATCCTTGTGCCTAAAACTTGTTTTTAATTACAATGGTTATTTGATTTTATGTGATTTCCCATGAAATTGAAGTTAGGGTTTATACTCTATTTTTCTATTCATCAAATTATGAGATTTCCACCGATTTAAAGTTAAATTACATGATTTTGTTTCATATTTTCATACAGATTATAGAAATTTCTAGATTTTATGATGGATTATAAATGATTACATTATCAAGCATGAATTCTAAGATATTTTAATATGAGTTTGATTCTTGGGTCATTAATCCCTAATGAGTATTTCTATTTCCAGATTGATTGTGCTATGAGCACTTTATGACTAGATTCTGTTCAGATTATTGATAAAGATTTGACCTTTTTGGTGTCAGAATAGATATGAACTCCATTTTACAGAATTTAGATTACAGATTTATCTTACAGATATACAATTGGTTTTCATCATAAACCCTTAGACTATTTTAAAAGTGGATTTTCATCAGAATGAGCATACAGATTTAATGGGAGTAGTATTTAGCATCGAGATGAGTAAGTTACTACAGTTTCATACCTCATAACTACGTGCCAACATAGGATTTAGATTGTTCCCACTTCTATCTAGATGATAGATATGTGATCACTCAGATAGGTTATACTCCTTGGAAAGAGTATGATTCCTCTCCCCAACGTGAGGATTCCTCCTTAGGGGGACAATAATGTTAGACTCTATGAATTCTTACATGGTTTATGTCGATTAGAAGACCCTCCCTTCAGATAAAAGATAAAGAATTTCCTTTAAGCCTTCAGATAAAGCATTTTCCATTCAAAATAAGATTTCAGATTTCTAAGCCCTTTAAGTTAAAGCATTTTTATACAGACTTACAGATTTCACTTAGCCTATGTGATTTGAGAATAAGAACAGAATACAAATTTTAGGACTATGGGTAATGGATCACAAGATTTATTATATATGCTTTATTGTTCATGATTTATGATCTTCAGTTTTTAGACTGCTCAAGCCTATTTGAGTTATTAACCTTTAGCATGTATGATTTTTTAAATTGTGATGATATTGTTTACTTATTGAATTCACCCCCATATACTCAGTACATCCTCAAAGTACTGATCCACATATACATCTATGTGCTACATTGTGTTATAATGTAGGTTCAGGTGCTCAGTCTCAGCAGGGTGAGTGATTTTTGAGCATTTCATATACATCCCTATAATTGGTAAGTCGTTATAGTTCGGGGACTTAGCTATTCATATTTTTAGTTATTAGTAGATGCTTTATTATTCATTTTAGATTGTTTGAGTCAGCTGGGGCCTGTCCTAGTGACTCTCCAGATTCAGTCAATAGAGGCTTGTCGAACTACTAGATTCTGTTTTTAGATTTTAGTTACAATGTTCAATTTTTTAGTATTTGCTTATTCAGATAGCTTTTCACATTTATTATGATTTTTCATTTATTGTTTCCCTATTTAGAGATTCAAATTTAGAAAAGGCAGCCAGGGTTAGCTCAGGACTAATTGTAGTTCCAAGCACCGTATGGAATCTCCGGAATCAGATTTTGGGGCATTACAAACTTAGTATCAGAGCCTATGGTTTAGAGAATCCTAGGGAGTCAATAAAGCCGCATTACGTAGTGTCTTGATCATCGATGTGAAGAATGTCCCTTCTATGAGATCGAGTCTATGAAGTATTTTAGGAAATCATATCTTCTTTCATGATCTATCGTGCATTCAGTGTCTCTATCTGCCTCAAACTTATGCTTTCACCTGACATAAAATGCCTCCTCATTTAGCTAACGCATGCAGAAATAATAACCAACCACCTCAGCCTACAGATCCTTTGAATGAGACTGTTTCATATGCAGAGTTTCAAGCTGTCTTTAAGGAGCTAGCCCAAGCTATGACAACTAATGTTCAGGGCTACCGTCAAGTTGCAGTCCCACTTCAGCAAGATGGGGACTTAGCCCCAACCAAAATTTGAGAGTTTATGAGAATGAATCCGTCAGAATTCTTTGGGTCAAAGGCAGGTGAGGACCCACAGTTTTATCTAGATGAGGTGAAAAAAATTACCCGAATTATGTATGTTTCTGAAGAGGAGAGTGTAGAATTGGCATCCTATAGGCTGAAGAATGTTACATATTGATAACTCTCAATCTACAGCTCTCGTTTGAGTGTAAAGCGGTTGTTAGCAAATATAGAACCCAACCTGGGTTGGGTGTCGATCCCACGGGGAATAACTTGGCCAACAAGTAAGTAAAATTACTAAACTTTTGGTGCAAGTCTCGTAAGAAGGGGGGATTCTTGTTTTGCAAGTAGTGTAAACAAAAGCTGAAAATAATAAAGTAAAAAGAGAGATATTGTTACGTTGGTTGTAAACAATGAGAATTGAAGCGTTGGGGTTATGTCCACCTTCTGAGGTATACGTCTCTATTGGCTATGAGTGTGTAGAATTCTGACATGCAATTGCTTATAGAGGATTGTAGTCAATGGTAAATCCAAGCGTCTCTCGACCTAAACAAGGACTATTTCACTTTAACTCTCTCGAGCTTAAAGCGTATCTAACGGTACGAATTCTCCAAGAGGTTAGTCCAGTTACGGCATCAGCTTTGTAATAGGAAAGGGTGTCCTACTACCTTGACATTATCTCTTTTCTAGACAAATAACTTTTCTCTCGAACAAGTTAAATGTTAGACTGGCGTATTCTTGCGTTTGCAACCGCAAAGAATGTAGATTAAGATGAAGAGAATAATGATATAAGAAATATACGTGCCTCGAACTCACAAACTCACAGCAATAGATAGTATCTCATACGACTTCCATAACCCCAACAGAGAAGTTTAGTTACCCATGAATGCGAAGGAGATCACGATTGACATTGTTGTTATACCACAAGATTGAGTAATTTCGTGTAGCTTAGGTGGTAGGCGTGAGGCATGAATTCCTAGGCAAAGTAACGATTCTCTTGTTATGGAATTTAAGAATGGAAGAGTAGAAGAAGAAAAATAGAATTAATGGAAAGATTAGAAGAGTTGTAGAGTAATAGAATTGAATTGTAAGATGAGAAGTTGAGAGGGATGGAAGAAAGTACTGTGGGCTTCCCCCTCTCAAATTCCTTGTAAATCTCTAGCATGATAGGGTATTTATAATACCCATATCCTAATCCTACTAGATAAATAAAATATCTAACCTAATTCTACTAGGCTAATGTAATACTTAACCCAATTATACTAGGTTAATGTAACATTATCATAATCCAAATAAACTAATGAAATACATAACCCAATTGTACTAGGTTAATGTATCATTGTCCAAATCCAACTAAGTTACTGCAAATCCCCAAAGTCTTCAGAAATGCTGTTTTAGCCCAGGACAGATTTTCCATGCAGCAGTTTTGGTCCTTAGGCGTGTAAACTCCCTTCCCTTCCTTCGTGAGCTTTCTTTTGCGTCAAGTAAGCCATAAAATGCTGAATTCTGCATCATTTATACCTGAAACTTTACTAATCATGTTCGTTAGCTCACTTACAGGAAAAAGGACTAAAAGTGCATGAAATATATAATTTGTTCTCAAAACTAGGCTAAAATATGGGCAAAATATAGTGCTATAGGCGTGTAAATTCGCCTATCATCAACACCCCACACTTGAATCTTTGTTCGTCCTCGAACAAAATATCATGTCCCTCTAAACATCAACTTAGGGTTTCACAGCAACAACACAAAATATTCGTCAAGACAAGCACAACAATTATCGACAAAGAGTAGTTTTTCGATCATTAGTAGAAACAGTTTAACCTCTAGCATAGACTCGTGATGGTGGTCAACTCATATTCAAAGGTTAAGGCACAAAGAATCATACACGACTACCCAAAACTCATCAACCATGTGTGTCTCACAATATATTACCCATAATCACTCACAAGTATAGCATATTTTTCAAACATGGGTATCAAAATATCCTTGCTCTCGCTCTCACAAAGAATTCGTATGAAGCAACTGATGACCATAGGCTTGCCCTTAGTGTAATGCTCCACTAAATGTCAGAGTGCTAAGCTTAGGATCAAATAGGTCTTTTGATGGTTGTAATGTAGGCTAAGGGACGGGTAGGACTATTTTGGCCAGAAATAGTGACTATGTTCCCAAGCGCTTTAATACATCACATTCTATCATTAACACTTTTTCTTTCAAGCAACCTTTCTACTTTCTTTTATTCTACCACTCTTTTTCTCCTCTTTTGTTTTTCAATTTTAAACATAACTAACTTTTCAGTTTTTCTTTCCTTTTTCTTTTGATGACATACCTCTTATGATAGCACTTTCTTTTTAATAACTCATTCAAGCACCAATGCATTCTAAAGCATCATACTCACCCAATTTCCTCTTATTTTGTCACATGACTTTACACTTTAAAACACTTAGGAATTTGGATCAAATTATGGTCTTGAAAAAAATGGATTAGGCTTACATACGAGGTTTGTCAAAGAAAATAGGCTAAAGGCTCAAAAGGGTTTAACTAGGATGATGTCCATGGGTAGGTAAAAAGAAGGTAAATAATCATAGGTTGTCAAAGAAATGCCTAAATCATCTCCTAGACTTACACTCCTTATTTTCGCTTTACATACATACCAGGCAAGTTCTAGCATCAGCCACAAGCACAGAATATACTATTAGCTCACACACACAAGAAACATGGTCGACTTTATTGAGAGTAGTATAGACTCTTGTCCCAACAGGTGAAGGAATTGAACCACAAAATATCACATAGTGAGTCACAATTAGAGCCTAAATGTCTCAATAGTCATGATTTTAGCACAAACTCTTGTCATAATCTCATGCTGCCTATCAAAATAATTTCATGTGAAGCAAAAAATAAATAAATTTACTACTAAAAAAACTTAAAAAAATGAAAAAAAAATGAAACACAAAAAAAGCAAACAAACATAGATGCGAGTATAGAAGTATAGCATGCAATACCACCACCCCACACTTATTCGGGACACTGTCCTCAGTGGAAAATAAATACGAAGAACCTAGTTAGTCGGACTCATCCTCTATGTCTGGGGTCATACCCCTTGCATTGGAATCATCATCAGAGTCGTCATTCTCAGAAGTTCCTCATAAGTATCCCACTTAATTCCAAGAGTGAGTCGAGGTATTTGCAGCGAGGAGGGTTCTCCTTGCTCTTTTCGGCCTCTTTTCTTGCCTTTTTGTGAAGTGGTAGCCTTATCTTTGCCTTGTCTTGCTTTGGGTGCCATTGTACCTGAGACTTAAAACAGTGTTCATGTTAGCATCATCTCGATGGATACAATCTATAAACAAGAAGTAGTGGCACCACCCCACACTTAGTTTGTTGGTACAGACTAGTGAAGTGAAAGTGGTCGATTACTCAGACTTCATCGACATACGTTTTAGGGGATATATTCCAACAAGAAATTCAGACATGTAACACTTCTTGCAATCTTTGCAATACTTTCATGTTAGGTATATCAAGACTTCTACATAGGGATTACATCATGGTATAGGTTCTATCAATAATCACAATCTCCTATGTCGGTAGGCAACTATAAGTCTTATTCCGATGAGCGAGACATCCCAACATGTAAGTATTCAAGTGACAAGAGTATGCAATGTTCATGACTATAGCAATTCCGCAAGTAGTATAACAATGCATCAAAATCAATATTCAAGTCGGAAACAAGTTAAGATCATCCTAACGTATATGTTCACTCACTTGGTTGTGTATCAACAATTCAAACACATTCACATCTCCAATACTTCTTCAAGATTTAGCAATTCATAATAGACATAGTAATGTAGTACTTACGAAAAATAGATGAAGAACACAAGAGTACTTACGTGATTGAAGCCTTTGGAGATGTTCTTGTGAAGTGGGAGAGCAAAAAGAAACATTTTGGGATGGTTTGGAGAGTGAATGCGGCGCCTTTAGGTTAATTTCTAGTGTGGTTATGTTTCAAGACTAAGTCCCCTTTATATAGGAAGAGAATGGGTCGGGTTTTGACCCATTTACAATCGGTTTTGGAGACAAAAATGCTACATATGCGGCGCATAATGCTTGGCATAGTCATGGTATATGCGGCGCATAGTTTATGGCATTTAGGGACATATGCGCCGCATAGTCTATGGTATTTAGGGACATATGCGGCGCATAGTCTATGGAATTTAGGGACATATGCGCCGCATAGTCTATGGCATATGAGATCCTGAGACCTAATGCCATAGCATAGGCGGCGCATAGTCAAAAGCATACTTAGGACTGGGCGGCGCATAGTGTATAGCACACTAGATTCCGAGACCTTAGGCTATAGGATAGGTTGTGCATCGTTCGTGGCCTAGTTTTACCTAGGCCTAGCCTTACTCGATGCCTAGTTTGGCATGGGCAATGCTCAATCCATAGCCTTATGCATCACTATTCCTAACTTACCAACTTTACCATACAATGCGTCCAAATCGTCAATTGAAATCAATCTCCTCGTTGAATACCTCTTGAACCTATTTTTTCTTAAAACCAAATGAAAACGATTAGTACGATGGGTTGCCTCCCACCAAGCGCCTTAGTTTTGGTCGTGGCACGACTCTTATTTTTGGATTTTTATTTATCAAAAACAAACACGTAATAGAACGAAAGAAAAATGAAAAATGATAAACGATGGGTTGCCTCCCATCTAGCGCTTGATTTATTGTCGCGGCATGACATAGTTACCTCGAGTACTCAGACTTCGTCGAGATAGATGGTGGATCGTTTTCTGAATGGATTCAGACGACAATGAGGCTTACTTGTAGGAGGGGTACAAATTATATCATCAATAGTCCAACCCATAGCTCTCATGTATCTCTTCAGAGCGGAGATGAGAGTGTCTACGTGCTGTTTACTTAAATCATCCGCACTCATCGGAAGTATCTTTATACTTTCCAAGAACACATACCTTAGATAATCGGGGAGCTCTTTCGATTCTAGCATTGGTGGCTCTTCAAGGGAAGTCTTCGCTGGTGGTGTGGGTCGATTTTTTGGAGATCAAGGTCCAGCTTCTTGGGAGAATAGCGATATGTCCCTAATCCTGATAGAGAACCAATAGCTTCTTTGCAATTTTCAGCATCCTTACTCTCTCCATTCATGAGCACAACCGCCAAAGGGTCAGCAATAATTTGCTCTTCTTTAAGTAATTCTTTCGGATCATCAAAGAAAACATCAGCCACCGAAAATACACTTGGATCTTTGGGTTGCTTCATTGATTTGAAAACATCAAAGCGAACCACTTCATCATTTATTCGGAATGAAAGCTCGTTAGCTCTCAAATCAATGAGCACACTTCCTGTAGCAAGGAAAGGGCGTCCCAAGATTATGGGAACCTCTGAGTCCGCTTCACAATCCAAAATAACAAAGTCTGCTGGAAAGATGAATGAAGAAACCTTTACCAAGACATCACATAGGATACCAACAGGTCGTTTTACCGACCTATCCGCCATGACGAGCCTCATGTTGGTTGGAGTAGGATCACCCAACCCCAACTTTTTATAGATAGATAATGGCATCAAATTGATGCTGGCTCCTAAATCACATAATGCTTTGGCAAAATCCAAAGGTCCAACGGTGCAAGGAATAGTGAAAGCTCCGGGGTCGGCCTTCTTCTGAACTATCGATCGGGTAGCAATTGCACTACAATGATGCACATCATCCTTCAGCTCATAACTTGTTGCCCTCTTCTTAGTCAAAATATCTTTCATAAACTTCGCATACCCAGGCATTTGTTCAAGTGCCTCTACCAATGGAACATTAATGGTCAGCTGCTTCAACATAGTCATAAATTTGCTGAACTTAGTGTCATCCGCCACCTTCTTCAATCTTTGGGGAAAATGTGGTGGTGGGTATGGAAGTGTTCTCTCCATGGCTTTCTTCTCCTCTTGCTTCCGTTTTTCCATTTTTTCAGGTTGCACATCACTGGGCGTGACATCCTTGACGTCAGGACTGGTTGTTGCGGCATCTTCTCCTTTTGCGTTATCATCCATGTCCGCAACTTCGTCAACCACTTGCTTGCCTTTTGCTAAAGGTTCCAGCACCTTACCACTTCTGGTAGTGATGGCCATGCATGACCCATCATTCCTTGGGTTTTGCACAGTATCGCTAGGTAAAGTACCAGCCTTTCTTTGATTGAGTGTTGCTGACAGTTAGCTCAATTGCTGCTCTATTTGCTTGATTGAAGTGGAATGAGAATCAACTAGTTGTTTCATGGAGGACAAATCATTAATTACCTCAGTAACTCCCGCGCTTGTTGCTTCCACTCCTTTCAATAATTTAGCCATCATGTCTTCCATACTTCCAGAATTAGATGTGGTGGTATCACGTCTACCAGGGGGAACGTACAAACCACTCTTTTCATTCTTGTTCTTCCAACTACCTTGGTCCATGTTTCCAGATTTACCATAATAGTTACGACCTTGGTTTCCTTGGGTATTCCCTCGGAAACCCCCCTGATTATTCAAGTAATTGGCCTCTTCTTCTGAATCAGATTCCTCTCTTCCTTTTAGCGCCACAACTTTCACTTTTTCGGTCTTCCCTGATAATAAATGCTTTGTCAGAAGATCCACTTGCGTTTTTATGTGCGCTAAATCTTGATCACGTTCTTCTTGTCTTCTTCTTTGGTCTTCAGTCATGCCTATAGATAAAGTGGGGCTTGCTACCTCGGAATCCCTGGTATGCCAAGCTCTACTTTGTTTCGTCATGCGATCTAGCATATTTCTTGCTTGACCAAAGGTGAGGTCCATAAAAGATCCTCCAGCTGCGTTATCCACCACTGGCTTAGTTATTGAATTCAAGGCTCTATACAATATCTCCATGAGGTGAACATTAGTCATGTGATGGTTTGGGCATCTCGCTAGATTTGTCTTGAACCTCTCCCATGTTTCATGAAGAGCTTCAGTGGGAAGCTGACGAAAGTTGCTGATTTAATCTCTCAATTGTGCCCTTTTGGAAGGCGGAAAGAATCTTTCTAGGAAAGCGTCTCTCAATTGCCTCCAATTTGTAATTGAATCAGGAGTCAGCCCATTCAACCATAGTGTTGCCTCCCCAGACAGAGACAATGGAAATAGACGTAATCGAATTGCATTCTGACCAACACCAGGATTGTCAAAAGACTTGCATGTGGAAATAAAGTTGATGAGATGCATATTCGGATCATCGCCTGCTAGTCCACCAAACAATCCCTTGAGTTGCAATAACTGAATCATGGTGCTTGTGATGTTGAACTTGGCTCCAGGCGCTAATGGTGGTGGAATTATAGCTCCAGTGGCTCCGGCACCATCAAGATCATCATCATCATCATCGAAAGCTGGCTGCATAGGTTGGCGATCATGTCTATACCGAGCTTGTTGACCTCTTCTGTTGGCAGGTGTTGCGATTTCAGCATCATGCCTTGGGTTTAGTAACTCGTCATCACCTAAATCCTCATCATCAGGATTTGTTGCTCGTGCAGGGTTATCAATGTTCTGCTGTTGAACCTGGGCTGCGGCAAGGGCAACCAATCTTGCTTGTTCTTGTTGCGCAGTCATCCTTGCGATTTCAGCTTGTGCTTACATTCTACCAATGCGTTGTGGTTCAGGATTGATTGGTAATAACGGTTGACCAGAACTTCGAGTATGGGGCATGTACTAAAATAAAAACCTGCAGAAGACAAAAACAAAAACTAAACGTAAAAGTACGAGAATCTTTGACCAAAGGGTCTAGTAATTTTCACGAACTTAATTGACACTTGTATTCCCCGGCAACGGCGCCAGTTTTTGATAACGCTCAATCTACAGCTCTCGTTTGAGTGTAAAGCGGTCGTTAGCAAATATAGAACCCAACCTGGGTTGGGTGTCGATCCCACAGGGAATAGCTTGGCCAACAAGTAAGTAAAATTACTAAACTTTTGGTGCAAGTCTCGTAAGAAGGGGGGATTCTTGTTTTGCAAGTAATGTAAACAAAAGATGAAAATAATAAAGTAAAAAGAGAGAGATTGTTACATTGGTTGTAAACAATGAGAATTGAAGCGTTGGGGTTATGTCCACCTTCTGAGGTATACGTCTCTATTGGCTATGAGTGTGTAGAATTCTGACATGCAATTGCTTATAGATGATTGTAGTCGATGGTAAATCCAAGCGTCTCTCGACCTAAACAAGGACTATTTCACTTTAACTCTCTCGAGCTTAAAGCGTATCTAACGGTACGAATTCTCCAAGAGGTTAGTCTAGTTACGACATCAGCTTTTTAATAGGAAAGGGTGTCCTACTACCTTGACATTATCTCTTTTCTAGACAAATAACTTTTCTCTCGAACAAGTTAAATGTTAGACTGGCGTATTCTTGCGTTTGCAACCGCAAAGAATGTAGATTAAGATGAAGAGAATAATGATATAAGCAATATACGTCCCTCGAACTCACAAACTCACAGCTATAGATAGTATCTCATACGGCTTCCATAACCCCAACAGTGAAGTTTAGTTACCCATGAATGCGAAGGAGATCACGATTGACATTGTTGTTATACCACAATATTGAGTAATTTCGTGTAGCTTAGGTGGTAGGCGTGAGGCGTGAATTCCTAGGCAAAGTAACGATTCTCTTATTGTGGAATTTAAGAATGGAAGAGTAGAAGAAGAAAAATAGAATTAATGGAAAGATTAGAAGAGTTGTAGAGTAATAGAATTGAATTGTAAGATGAGAAGTTGAGAGGGATGGAAGAAAGTACTGTGGGCTTCCCCCTCTCAAATTCCTTGTAAATCTCTAGCATGATAGGGTATTTATAATACCCATATCCTAATCCTACTAGATAAATAAAATATCTCACCAAATTCTACTAGGCTAATGTAATACTTAACCCAATTATACTAGGTTAATGTAACATTATCATAATCCAAATAAACTAATGAAATACATAACCCAATTGTACTAGGTTAATGTATCATTGTCCAAATCCAACTAAGTTACTGCAAATCCCCAAAGTCTTCAGAAATGCTGTTTTAGCCCGGGACAGATTTTCCATGCAGCAGTTTTGGTCCTTAGGCGTGTAAACTCCCTTCCCTTCCTTCGTGAGCTTTCTTTTGCGTCAAGTAAGCCATAAAATGCTGAATTCTGCATCATTTATACCTGAAACTTTACTAATCATGTTCGTTAGCTCACTTACAGGAAAAAGGACTAAAAGTGCATGAAATATATAATTTGTTCTCAAAACTAGGCTAAAATATGGGCAAAATATAGTGCTATAGGCGTGCAAATTCGCCTATCATCACATATGATTGGATAGTGATGTGGAAGAAAAGTTGAGGGGAGAATACAGCTCCCATGACTTGGCAAATATTTCAGGATGCGTTCTTAGAAAAGTGCTTTCCATGTGAGATGAGGAAATCTAAGATAGAAGAGTTCATGAACCTAAGGTAGGGCTCAATTACAGTGAAAGAGTATTTCCTCAAGTTCAATCAGTTGTCTAAGTATGCCCTTGATCAGATAGCTTACCCTAGGTCAAGCATGAGTAAGTTTATGACTGGTGGTCTGGGTTGGTAGTTAATGAGTGTAGGACTGCTATGCTCATTGGAGACATAGTTATTGCTCGATTGATGATGGATTCTCAACAGATTGAGGAAGAGAAGTTAAAGGAAAATGAGAGAGTGAATAAGAGGGCTAGGACAGGGAAGTTTGATTATGGTCAGAATAGGTCTAGAGGAGGAAATCGTTCATAGGTTTAGAGTCGGTCATCTATACCCGCACCTTTTTCATCAAGTGCTCCCACACCCAGGAACAGGTAGGAACAGTGAGGTAAGACTTCTATGTCTAGAGCTCAGAATAGTGTGAGTGGGAATCCCAATCATCCCTAATGTGCTAAGTGTGGTAAAAATTATGCGGGTAAATGTTTGTAGGGCTAGAAAGGTTGTTATGGTTGTGGCCAGGTGGGTCACAGAATTAAAGAGTGCCCGCATGCTAGACAAGGAAAATGGGATGTTCACCCAAGACTCAGGCTGCTAGTGCACCAACTCATTTAGGTTACCTATCCCCTCCTCAGGGTGTTTCATCCAATACCGGTGGTGGTCAGCACCAAAATTGATTTTATGTTGTACCATCCCATTAGGAGCAGGAGTATTCACCAGATATTGTTACTGGTATACTTTGTGTCTTTTATCTTAATGTTTATGTGTTTTTAGACCCTGGGTCAAGTTTTTCATGTGACCCCATTAGTTGCAATAAATTTTGAGAGAAGTTCTAAAAAGATCCCTGAGCCTTTCTTGGTTTCTACTCAAGTAGGTGAGTTAGTTGTTGCTAAACAGATTTATAGAAAGTGTATTATCACTACCCTCCATAAAGTCATGTTAGAAGACTTAATAGAGTTAGATATAGTTGACTTTGATCTTATTTTTGGTATGGATTGGCTCTATTCTTGTTATACAACCATAGATTGTCTCACCCGAGTGGTGAAGTTTTATTTTCCAGATGAGACAATCTTTGAGTGGTTTGATACGCCCAAATTACAACTCTCGTTAGAAAGTGTAAGCGGTCGATGTCAAATATAGAACCCAACTGGGTTGGGTGTCGAATCCCACAGGGAATACTATGATCACTAAGTATTGCGATTATTATTAGACTGTTGGTCGAAGGTTCCAAGATAAGGGGGGTTTGGTTTAAGTGCACAGTAATATTATCAGTGTAACAATGAGATGATATGTGTAATTATATTTGATCACAAAGAATGAACAAGTTAGGGTTATGTCCACCTTGTAGCTTCTACTTCTCTATTAACTATGGGTAATACGGATTTTATACATGCATGCACTTATTGAGAGGCGTATTCTAATTCTAATCCAAGTGTTTTTCAACCATCAAGGATTTATTCACCTTAGTTCTCTCGAACCCAAAGCGTACAACAAATTATACGAACTCTCCAAGACGTTAATCCTGCTAGGGCATTAACGTGTAAACTAGAGGTTGGAAACCCTAATTTCTTGTCACACTCTCTTTTCCAAACAATAACTTTTCTATCGAACAAGTTATTGCTATAATGGCATATTCCCTATGTTTGCAACCACGAGAATTCAATCAAAATGAAGAGAGTAATGATATAAGTGGATTACATATCATAAATTCACGAACCCATAGCAATAGAGAGTATACTACAAGGTTTCCATAACCCTAACAGATAAGCTTAGCTACTCATGAATAAAACAGAAATCGACATAGAAATATTCATCATACCAAAACAACGAATGATTATGGTGATGAAGATGACTGGAGAAATCAAGAGAGAAGCACGTTTTTCTCTCTCCCTCCTCAAGCTACGCTGTGTTTTTCTTGTTTTCAAAATATTACAGAATGTGAATTATCCCTAAAAATTCAGCAATAAGGCTTTTAATAACATCCTTCTCTAATAAATTGCTACTGCATCCTTAACTATTTAAAAATATTGTGTTTGCCCGGGAAAAAGTTCCCATGCATCACATTCAGTCCAAAAGCTGCTTTCCCTTTTATGTGAAGTTTTCCTTTGCTGTCCACAGGTCCCCAAAGTGCTGAAATCTCCTTCATTAGTACCTGAAAAGCATGCTAATCACATAGGTCAGCTCACTTACTTAAAAATGGACTAAAAGTGCAAGACTTATGTATTTTATCCTCAAAACTTAGCTAAAACATGGGTAAATTATGGTGCTTAGACGTATAAATACGCCCAACATCACCACCCCACACTTAAAGCTTTGTTCGTCCTCGAACAACATATCTATTTATGCATACTACACAAGCCTTAGCACCCACAAAGGAAGACAAGATGCTCAAATAGGCTCACACAACAATTATGAACAAGAATTAGCTTCAAGAATCATTCCTAGATACAACCTACCCTCAAGAATAGACTCATTAAGTTGGAAATTTCGTGCATATCATTCAAGAAAATCATATAAATTACCCAACCTTCATCAACCATGTGCCCTCACAACAAGAGAGTTACCCATAATCACTCACAATTATGCAATTTCTAACAAAATGGGCACAAGAATCAAGTTGCGCTCACTCTCACAAAGAATTCTCAAATTACAATTGATGACCATATGCTTTCCCTTAGTGTAATACTCCACTAATATCAGAATGCTAAGATTAGGATCAAATAGGTCTTTTACGGGTTGTAATGCAGGCTAAAGGATGGGTAGAAACTATTTTGGCCAGAAATAGTGACTATCTTCCCTAAGCGCTTTAATACACTACATTATGCAATTAAGATCAATCTCAAACAACCAATTTCCACTTCTTCTATCTTCACAGATTTGCTTTTCACCCCAACTCGTTAAGCTTAATTAATAACACTATGGTGGGAGTATGCAACCCTTTCAAAAATTTTTTTTCACCCTTTTCACGTTACGCATCCCTATAATAGCCACCCTCAACTTAAGCAATTTTCCTTAGTTGAGGTGCACAATGTCCAAGAAGGACCAGGGCCAAAAAACGGTTCATTGTAACATGTCCGGGATAAAATTTTGAACTTTTTCCATAATTTTAGCTACTCCCAACCAGATCAATTGCTCACACCAATAACCAGACTTTGGGGCATCAATTTCACCTTTTTCCTCTTATTCTCAAACTCTTAACTCACATTGATTTTACATTAAAGCGCTTAGGAGCTTTTTGGATCAAATTATGGTCTATTAAAGAACGGATTAGGCTACATATGAGGCTAACAAAAGAATAAGGTAAAGGCTCGACGGGGCTATCTAAGATAATGTACAAAGGTAGGTCAAAAGAAGGTATGAACAATGGCTATCAAAGAAATGCCTAAATCATCTCCTAAGCTCACAATCTTTATTTCGCTTTGCATACACACCAGGAAAGTTCTAGCATCAGTTACAATAAGGAATATACAACAGTCTTACACACTCATGGCACATGGTCAACTCAATTAGGAGCATTATAGATTCTCGACCGAACAATTACATGAATTCAATTAAAACCAACAATCACAAAAAGAGTCATAACTAGAGCCTAGGTTTTTCAAACGTAATGATCTATCACATATTTAGGTTATAATGTCATATGATCCACAAGAGCAGTTACATGTCATTGAAAGACTACTTTTCTCTTAAGACGGTCGTCATCCATCCATCATCAAGAAAAACACCTAATTATGACTAAATAACTAACAAAATGAACAAAATAACTAATCCTATCCACAAGTATACTAAGGAGAAGGTCCTATTATCTTACGAAACAAGTAGCAAAGTAACCGCCACCCCACACTTAAGCTCTGCACTGTCCCCAGTATAAATAACAAGATAAAGAACCTGGATAGTAGTACTTTTCATCCACATTAGGAGTCATGCCACCTGCATGAAGATCATCATTGGAGCCATTTTTCCTATATTCATCCTGTCATCCATGTCATCCACACATAATGAAACTAACTATAATTAATATGAGGGTGGTGAAGTCACCACCCCACACTTAATTTGTTAGTATCAACTAATTTCATGTTATTATCGGGTACTCAGACTTCACCGACATACACTTTGACATGGTGCACCACGTTAGTCACAATACAATTCAATCACTTTAATTTCCCCATGTCTATTTCAATGAAACACTTTTTTTATCAAAATCATACCCTACACTTTCAACCATATCAAGATATATAAAACACCATTACTTGACCAACATAGCCATGGAAAAAATTTAATTCATAATCCTCAAGTGATCAATTAATAACTACAACATAAATTCAAAACACCTAAGGATTAAGAAAAGAACACTTACCTTGAAGATAAAGGATTGAGGAAAGTGAGTCGATGTTCTTGGGTTTTGAAAGTGGTGAGGGGCTTGTAAGATTAGTAGAGCCAAAAGAAGGGTTTTGAGAGAGGAGGGGTTGGGAGGAGCTTAGGTGAAAGAAGAATGGAGTGGGATTTAATAGTAGAGAATATGTTTAAAGGATGAGCCATGGGTCGGGTTGGTCCATTCACAAATGGGTTAGTGGGCAAAAATTATGTTGATAGGCGGCGCCTATAGCATTGCCTAAGCATAAGTAGGCGGCGCCTATAGCATTGCCTATGCATAAGTAGGCGACGCCTATAGCATTTCCTAAGCATAAGTAGGCGGCGCCTAACCTATTTCTTATGTTGGCATAGGCGGCGCCTAGCCTACCGCCTATGTGAGGCAGTGAGCATAGGCAATGGCATAGGCGGTGCCTAGCCTATTGCCTATGTTGGCATAGGCGGCGCCTAGCCGATTGCCTATGTTGGCATAGGCGGAGCCTAGCCTATTGCCTATGTGAGGCAGTGAGCATAGGCAATGGCATAGGCGGCTCCTAACCTATTGCCTATGTTGGCATAGGCGATTGGAAAAACGGCGCACTATCAGCCCGATCCCTACGCTACCACCACAGACCTCATTGAAAGTCACAAAATAAAGTCACACCGCGAAACTTTTGGGGTCGAATTAACATAATTCAAGGCACGAATCTAATGCAAATCATACTTGAGCCTTACACATTTGACCACTCCAACTTGCCTATAATGTTCCCATCACTCCTAAACTTACCACCATTGAGATGTATCTCTTCCAAATCAAAATTGGTACTAATATTCTCCTTAGTACTTCATGCACCTACACTTAATCAAAAACAACAAAAATGATTAGAAAGATGGGTTGCCTCCCATGCAGCGCCTAATTTAACGTCGCAGCACGACTCGATTATCTTGACTACTCAGACTACGTCAAGATACATCAATGATACCATTTGTACCTCATTTGTTGGATCAAGACAATGCTTTATTCTTAGTCCAACCACTTTGAAGTCACTCACATCCTTGCTTGCAAGTTTAACCAAACCAGCTATGGTCTCCACAAAAGACATATCGTTAACTGGTACATCTCGCTTATCTTCAGAAAATACATCAACTATCGAGAAGACACTCATCTCTTTTTGTTGTTTCATAGACCGATATACTTCAAAGCTAACTTCTTTCTCATTGAGCCTAAATTTCAGCTCATTCAACTCTATGTCAACTAACACCCTTCTAGTTGCTAAGAATGGCCTACCCAAAATTATGGGTACTTCAAAGTCCACTTCACAATCAAGAATTACAAAATCGGCAGGAAATATAAAATCAACAACTTTTACAAGTACATCATGTAGAATCCCAATCGGTCTTTTTACTGATTTATCCGCCATTAGAAGCCGCATATTAGTGGGCATAGGATCTCCCAAACCCAATTTCTTAAAAACCATCAATGTCATAAGATTGATACTTTCCCCAAGATCACAAAGGGCCTTTTCAAACTTTAGCAATCCAATCGTACATGGAACAGTAAATGCTCCCGGATCAGCTTTCTTCTGGACAATAGATCTTGTAGCAATAGCACTACAATGATGAAGATTGTTTACCATTTCATAGCTCACAGTCTTTTTCTTTGTCAACAGGTCTTTCATAAACTTAGCATATCCGGGCATCTATTCCAGTGCTTCAACTAAGGGAACATTCACTGTCAACTGCTTCAACATAGCCATGAATTTTCTAAACTTGCCATCATTTTTTTTCTTCTTTAATCGTTGTGGAAATGGAGGTGGCGGCCTTGGAATTTCAGTTGGAGCAACTTTTACCTCCTTTCTTATGCCTTGCTCCACATCACTAACATGCTTCGTCTTAGTTGGTTGTTCAACTTCCGCACTTTTCTTTTTCAAACCTCCTAACTCCACAGGCACCACTAGAGATTCATCAACCATCTCCCAATCCATTTCAACCTCATCAGTATAAGAGGAAGCTCCCAAACCTGGACTAGATAACATCTTACCGCTCCTAGTGGTAATGGCCATATACGATCCACCAGTCCTCGAATTCTGAACTGTATCACTTGGTAGAGTCCCATTCTTTCTTTGGTTGAATACTGCGGATAACTGGCTCATCTGCTGCTCCAATTGTTTAATAGCAACTGAGTGAGAATTTACAAGTTGACTTATGGAAGATACGTCAGTCTTTATTGTAGTCACCCCAGAATTTGCCGCCTCAACTCCCTTCAATACTTTCTCCATCATGTCCTCCATAGACATTTTTCCTGAACTGGTAGAAGCTTCATGATTTCCAGGGGGACAGACAAACCGCTCCTATCATTTTTATTCTTCCAATTCCCTTGGTCTCGGTCCTTGTATCCGGATTTTTCATAATAGTTCCGACCTTGGTTTCCTTGGACATTGCCTCGGAAACCCCCCTGATTATTCAAGTAATTTACTTCCTCCTCAGAATTGGAGTCGTCTCTTCCCTGTGATACAACAACTTTGACCTTTTCTGTCTTCCCTGATAATAAATACTTGGAAAGAAGGTCCATCTGTATTTTCATATGAGCCATATCCTGGTCACATTCCTCTTCTCTGCGCCTCTATTCTGCCATCATGCCAATAGATACAGTAGAGCTTGCTACCTCAGAATCCCTGGTATGCCAAGATCTACTCTGCTATGTCATACGATCCATCATGTCAGACGCCTCAAGAAAAGTTAGGTCCATGAATGACCCACCCGCAACATTATCTACCACTGGCTTAGTCACCGAGTTCAAAGCCCTATATAATATTTCCATCAAGTGGACATTGGTCATCTGATGATTTGGGCACCGCGTAAGCTTCTTCTTGAACCTCTCCCATGTTTCGTGGAGAGCTTCAGTTGGAAGCTGTCTGAAATTACTTATCTCATCTCTCAATTGTGCCCTCTTGGATGGCGGAAAGAATCTTTCTAGGAAAGCATCTTTTAGTTGCCTCCAATTGGTAATAGAGTCAGGAGTTAGCCCATTTAACCATAGAGTTGCCTCTCCAGATAGAGACAATGGGAATAAGCGTAGCCGGATCACATTCTGTCCAACCCCTGGATTGTCAAATGATTTGCATGTTGAGATAAAATTAATCAGATGCATATTCGAATCGTCGCCTGCAAGTCCACCAAATAACCCTTTGAGTTCCAATAGCTGGATCATGGTGCTAGTGATATTGAACTTGGCTGCGGGTGCCAAGGGCGGAGGAATAATAGCCCCTGTGGCACCAGCCCCATCCAAGTCGTCATCATCATCATCAAAAGAGACTTGCACCGCTCGACGTTCGGGTCTCATTCTAGCTTGACGATCTTTGTTGACATTTCTGTTTACTGGTGCAGCCACATCATCTGCACGCCTTGGATTTAATAACTCATCATCACCCAGGTCCTCATCATCAGGATTTGGTACCCGACCTAGGTTATCAGCATTCTGTTGATTTAATTGCGCAACTGCCAATGCAGCTAATCTAGCCTGCTCCTATTGAGAAGCTATCCTTTCAGGGTCTCGTTGCGCATCCATTCTGCCAATGAGATGTGGTTCAGGATTTATAGGTAATAATGGCTGACCAGATCTTCGTGTATTTGGCATGCAATCCACTAAACCTGAACAAAACAAAAACAACAAACAAAAAGTAAAAATTGAGAATCTTTGACCAAAGAGTCTATTAACTATCACAAACTTAGTTGACAACCGTATTCCCCGGAAACGGCGCCAAAATTTGATAGGCCCAAATTACAACTCTCGTTAGAAAGTGTAAGCGGTCGCTGTCAAATATAGAACCCAACTGGGTGGGTGTCGAATCCCACAGGGAATACTATGATCACTAAGTATTGTGATTAGTATTAGACTGTTGGTCGAAGGTTCCAAGATAAGGGGGGTTTGGTTTATGTGCACAGTAATATTATCAGTGTAACAATGAGATGATATGTGTAATTATATTTGATCATAGAGAATGACAAGTTAGGGTTATGTCCACCTTGTAGCTTCTACTTCTCTATTAATTATGGGTAATACGGATTTTATACATGCATGCACTTATAGAGAGGCGTATTCTAATTCTAATCCAAGTGTTTTTCAACCATCAAAGATTTATTCACCTTAGTTCTCTCGAACCCAAAGTGTACAACATATTATACGAACTCCCCGGCAGCGGCGCCAAAACTTGATACGCCCAAATTACAACTCTTATTAGAAAGTGTAAGCGGTCGCTGTCAAATATAGAACCCAAAAAGGTTGGGTGTCGAATCCCACAGGGAATACTATGATCACTAAGTATTGTGATTATTATTAGACTGTTGGTCGAAGGTTCCAAGATAAGGGGGGTTTGGTTTAAGTGCACAGTAATATTATCAGTGTAACAATGAGATGATATGTGTAATTATATTTGATCACAAAGAATGACAAGTTAGGGTTATGTCCACCTTGTAGCTTCTACTTCTCTATTAACTATGGGTAATACGGATTTTATACATGCATGCACTTATAGAGAGGCGTATTATAATTCTAATCCAAGTGTTTTTCAACCATCAAGGATTTATTCACCTTAGTTCTCTCGAACCCAAAGTGTACAACAAATTATACGAACTCTCCAAGACGTTAATCTTGCTAGGGCATTAACGTGTAAACTAGAGGTTGGAAACCCTAATTTCTTGTCACACTCTCTTTTCCAAACAGTAACTTTTCTATCGAGCAAGTTATTTCTATAATGGCATATTCCCTATGTTTGCAACCACGAGAATTCAATCAAAATGAAGAGAGTAATGATATAAGTGGATTACACATCATAAATTCACGAACCCATAGCAATAGAGAGTATACTAAGAGTTTTCCATAACCCTAATAGATAAGCTTAGCTACTCATGAATAAAACAGAAATCGACATAGAAATATTCATCATACCAAAACAACGAATGATTATGGTGATGAAGATGACTAGCGAAATCAAGAGAGAAGCACGTTTCTCTCTCTGCCTCCTCAAGCTACGCTGTGTTTTTCTTGTTTTCAAAATATTATAGAATGTGAATTATCCCTAAAAATTCAGCAATAAGGCTTTTAATAACATTCTTCTCTAATAAATTTCTACTGCATCCTTAACTATTTAAAAATATTGTGTTTGCCCGGGAAAAAGTTCCCATGCATCACATTCAGTCCAAAAGCTACTTTCCCTTTTATGTGAAGTTTTCCTTTGCTGTCCACAGGTCCCCAAAGTGCTGAAATCTCCTTCATTAGTACCTGAAAATCATGCTAATCACATAGGTCAGCTCACTTACTTAAAAATGGACTAAAAGTGCAAGACTTATGTATTTTATCCTCAAAAATTAGCTAAAACATGGGTAAGTTATGTTGCTTAGACGTATAAATACGCCCAACATCATGGTCAAGTAATTCAGTGTCTCCCAAGAGTCATTTCATATCTTATCTTAAAGACAGAAAGTTGATTTCCAAAGGGTGTATCTATTATCTTGTTCGAGTTAAAGACACTACGTCTGAGGCTCCAATAATTCAGTCAGTCAATGTAGTTAATGAATTTCCTGTTTTCTTTCAAGAAGATCTCCCAGGGGTGCCTCCCGATAGAGAGATAGAATTTGAGATTGACCTTTTTCTCGATACTCAGCCCATATCTATTCCTCCTTATTGCATGGCTCCAGCCGAACTTAAAGAGTTAAAGGAGTAGCTCAAAGATCTTTTAGTTAAAGGTTTTATAAGGCCTAGTGTTTCTCCATGGGGTACACCCGTCTTATTCATGCAAAAAATGATGGTTCCTTGTGAATGTGCATTGACTATCGTCAGCTAAATAAGGTCACAGTTAAGAACAAATATCCTTTTCCTAGAATTGATGACTTATTTCATCAACTCCAAGGTGCAAGTTATTTCTCAAAGATAGACCGTAGATCCAGCTATTATCAGCTTAAAGAGAATGTGATATTCCAAAGACAACTTTTAGAACCCGTTATGGTCATTTTGAGTTTCTTGTCATGTCCTTCGGGCAAACGAATGCCCCAACAGCCTTCATAGACCTCATGAATCGAGTGTTCAAATAGTACCTAGACACGTTTGTCATAGTATTCATAGATGATATCCTTGTGTACTCTCGTATCAAGGATGACCATGTAGATCATCTTAGAATAGTCTTATAAACTCTTAGAGATCATAAATTATTTGCCAAATTCAGAAAATGGGAATTTTGGCTAAGTTCAGTAGCCTTTCTCGGTTATGTTGTTTCTGCCGATGGCATTAGAGTTAATCCCCAAAAGACATAAGCCGTAAGAAATTGGCCTAGACCTATCTCTCCGTTAGAAATTAGAAGTTTCTTGGGTCTAGCTAGTTATTACAGGCGTTTTGGTGAGGGTTTCTCATCTATTGCATCTTTCGTGTCTAGATTGACCAAAAGAAAGTTAAGTTCCAGTGGTCAGGTTCCTGTGAGAAGAGTTTTCAGGAGTTGAATACTCAACTCACTTCAGCCCCAATCTTAGTATTACCCGATGGTACGGATGGCTTTGTTGTTTATTGTGATTCCTCTAGAGTTTTTTTGGGTTGTGTATTAATGCAAAGAGGTAAGGTCATAGCCTATGCCTCTAGACAATTGAAGCCTCATGAAAAAAATTACCCAACCCATGATCTTAAGTTAGCTGATGTAGTATTTTCTTTGAAAATCAGGAGAAATTATCTGTATGGTGTGCATGTTGATGTGTTCATGGACCACAAAAGCTTGCAATATGTGTTTACTCCGAGGGAGTTGAATCTCCGATAGAGAAGGTGGTTAGAATTGTTGAAAGATTATGACGTGAGAGTGTTGTACCATCTGGTCAAGGCCAATGTAGTGGCAGACGCCCTTAGTAGATTTTCTATAGGCAGTGCTGCTCATGTGGAGAAATATAAGAAAGAGTTAGCTTGAGTAGTTCATCGTTTGTCTATATTGGGTGTTAGGTTGGTTGATTCATCTCAAGGGAATGTTTGTGTTTAGAGTAGTTCCGAATCCTCCCTAGTTTCAGAAGTGAAGGAGAAGCAAGACATGGATTCTAGTTTGGTCAAACTGAAGGAGTCAGTTAAAGACCAAAAGATAGAGGTTTTCTCCCAAAGGGGGGATAGTGTGTTGAGGTGCCAAAGTAGATTGTGTGCTCCATGTGTTGATGATTTAAGGAAGCAAATTATGGATGAAGCGTATTGTGCGCGTTATTCTATTCATCCAGGTGCTACCAAGATGTACCGCGATTTGTGGGAAATCTATTGGTGGAATGGTATGAAGAAAGATATTGCAGAGTTCGTAGCTAAGTGTGTAACTTGTCAACAGGTTAAGGTAGAGAACTAAAGACTTGGTGGTACATTACAAGAGTTTGGTTTCCCCACTTAGAAGTGGGAAGAGGTCAATATGGATTTTGTGACAGGATTACCCCTTTCGCATCGTCAGTATAATTCGATTTGGGTTGTTCTAAATAGATTGACGAAGTCAGCACATTTCTTACCAATTTATACATCTTACATGGCTGAGGATTATGATAAGTTGACAATCATAGAGTTAGTCAGACTGCATAGAGTTCTATTATCCATTATCTCAGATAGGGGTACTCAGTTTACGTCCCAGTTTTGGAAAGCTTTTCAGAAGGGTCTTGGTACCCATGTTCATCTTAGTTCATGTTTCCACCCTCTGACAGATGGTCAAGTAGAGAGGACCATCCAAACTCTAAAAGATATGTTGAGAGCATGTGATATTTATTTTAAAGGTCGTTGGGATGAGCATTTGCCGTTGATTGAGTTCACTTATAATAATAGTTACCATTCTAGCATTCAGATGGACCCATTTAAGGCTCTTTATGGGAGGTGATGTAGATCGCCCATAGGTTGATTTGAAGTGGGTGAGGCGACTTTGCTAGGGACCAATACAATGTTTGAAGCTATGGAAAAAGTTAAGTTGATTGGAGAAAGATTAAAAATAGCCAGAGTCGTCAGAAATCCTATGTGGATATGAGAAGAAGGGACCTCGAGTTTGAGGTTTGTGATTTAGTGTATCTGAAGATTTCACCCATGAAAGGGTAAAGAGATTTGGAAAAAAATGGAAGCTTAGTCCCTTGTATGTTGGCCCTTTCAGAATTGTGAGTCGTGTTGGGAAGGTAGCTTATGAGCTTGATTTTCCCACAGACTTGTTAGCCGTTCATCCTGTATTCCATGTCTCTATGCTTAGGAAGTGCATCGGTGACTCCACTATTGTAATTCCTTTAGAAAGATCAGATATTCAGAATAGCCTTTCATATGAAGAGATTCCAATTGATATTTTAGATCATCAGATCCATAAACTAAGGAAAAAAGAAGTTCCCTTGGTCAAAGTTCTTTGGCGGAATAAGTCTGTTGAGGGCGCTACTTGGGAAGCAGAAGTAGATATGCGAGCCAAGTACCCTTACCTCTTTTCCACAAACTCAGATTTAGCCGAAGGTAATACTCTTCCATAATTCAGTTCTTTTCTAATCACAGATTCAGCTATATAGTTGTCCTCATATAAGTTCATGTGCTCACAGAATTACTCAGAAGCTCAGAATGATTTAGATTCAGATTTGTAAATTTATTTCAGTTGTGCATTCTAACATATATCCTTAGATTTCCTCAGTATTCCTAGTCTAATTGGGAACATTCGAGGATGAATGTTTCGAAGGGGGAGATATTGTAACACCCCATACTTTTCCTAGCTAGAATTCGTCCCTACAAGGTTAAAGAATAGCTTCCAAGATTGATAATATAATTTTTCGTATATAATTTTAAAGATTTAGACCTCCCATTGTGTAGAAAATTGAATTATCTTTCCAATGGTATATGATTCGCCCAAATCCAATAACCGAGTGAGAAGTTATGGATATTTTAAGTTTCAGTCATAAAACACCATCATTACGACAACTAATGCGTTGCGGAGACAGTTTAAATGACATTGGTCAAATTCCAGTGAGGCTCCGTGATGGCCCTACATCGCGGAGAAACCCATTTTACCAGTTTTCCCATTCCAGTGGCCCTCCGCGATGTTGGCGTAGGGCCGAAGGCCAAAATGTCATTTCAAAAGGGTACCGCAATTGTGGCGCATTGCGGCCTCTGCCCAGTTGCCAGTTGTCAATTTCCAGCGCGCCACCGCGATAGTACCCTGTTCCAAAAAATATGTATTTTTCAGTCCGTTTAATTATTTAAAAGGGCTATTTTCGTAACTTACCCAACCCCAATCCGTCTTAAACAAAGAATTTATCATACTCATGGAACTTTACGCCCAAATTCATCACTTTCCTCTCAAAATAAAAAACCTCGATCATCAAAGTTCCTTCTCCAAGAAACCCAAATTCCTCCATTAATTATTCAAGATAATTCAAGATTAAGGATTCCTAATACAAGAACTCCAAGAATTCATCTTTAAAAGCACAATTGGAATCCAAGATTCAAGCTTTTCATCAAAGATCATCAATTAAGGTATGTGGGGTTATGAATAAGGATACTCCTTTCATCCTTATGCTTAAAACTTGTTTTTAATTACAATGGTTATTTGATTTTATGTGATTTCCTATGAAATTGAAGTTAGGGTTTATACCCTATATTTCTATTCCCCAGATTATGAGATTTCCACTGATTTAGAAGTTGAATTACATGATTTTATTTCATAATTTCATGCATATTAAAGAAATTTTTAGATTTTATTATGAATTATAAATGTTTACATTATCAAGCATGAATTCTAAGATGTTTTAACATGAGTTTGATGCTTGGATCATTAATCCCTAATAAGTATTGCTATTTCCAGATTGATTGTGCTATGAGCACTTTATGACTAGATTCTGTTCAGATTATTGATAAAGATTTGACCTTTTTGGTGTCAGAATAGCTATGAACTCCACTTTGTAGAATTCATATTACATATTTAGCTTACAGATATACAGTTGGTTTTCATCATAAACCCTTAAACTATTTTAAAAGTAGATTTTCATCAGAATGAGCATACAAATTTAATGGGAGTAGTATTTAGCATCGAGATGGGTAAGTTACTACGGTTTCATACCTCAGAACTACGTTCCAACAAAGGATTTAGATTGTTCCCACTTTTACGTTGATGATAGATATGTGATCACTCAGCTAGGTTATACTCCTTGGCAAGAGTATGACTCCTCCCACCAACGTGAGGATTTCTCCTTAGGCGGAAAATAACGTTGGACTCCATGAATGCTTACATGATTTATGTCGATTAGAAGACCCTCCCTTCAGATAAAAGATAAAGTATTTCCTTAAAGCCTTCAGATAAAGCATTTTCCATTCAGAATAAGATTTTAGATTTCTAAACCCTTTAAGATAAATCATTTCTATACAGACTTACAAATTTCACTTAGCCTATATGATTTGAGAATAAGAATAGAATACAGATTTTAGGACTAAGGGTAATGGCTCACAAGATTTATAATATATGCTTCATTGTTCATGATTTATGATCTTCAGTTTTCAAACTGCTCAAGCCTATGTAGGTCATTTACCTTTAGCATGCATGATTTTATAAATTGTGATGATATTATTTACTTATTGCATTCACCCCCATATACTCAGTACATCCTTAAAGTACTGATCCATAGATACGTCTATGTGCTACATTGTCTCATAATGTAGGTTCAGGTGGTCAGTTTTAGCACAGTGAGTAATTTTTGAGCATCTCATCTAGATCCCTGCGGTTGGTGAGTCCTCATAGTTCGAGGACTTAGCTATTCATATTTTTAGTTATTAGTAGATGTTTTATTATTCATTTTAGATTGTTTGAGTCAGCTGGGGCCTATCCCAGTGACTCTCTAGATTCAGTCAGTAGAGGCTCGTCGAACTACTAGATTTAGAACAGTCAGTTAGCTGGGGCCTATTCCAGTTCTGCATTTATTATGATTTTTCTTTTATAGTTTCCCTATTTTGAGATTCAGATTTAGAAAAGGAAGCCAGGGTTAGATCAGGACTAATTGTAGTTCGGAGCACCGTGTGGCATCCCGGGAATCAAATTTTGGGGCATTATAGAAATTCTATAATAAGTAGAGAAAATATTGTTTAAGATGACCACAACGACTCCAAAAAGCAGAAGGAAAGTGGACAGGAAAGCAATTAACCCAAGAAGAAATTCAAGGGAAAATGCTTTAACTATGGTAAGATTGGCCACAAGTCTACGGATTATCGTGCCCCAAAGAACGGGAAGAAGAAGGACCAATCAAATATGGCTGAGCCCAAGAAAGAAATAGACGATATGTGTGCCATGATATCTGAATACCACTTGGTGTGAAATCCTCGAGAATGGTTGATGGATTCCGGTGCCACCCACCATGTTTGTGCTAATAAAGAGTTATTTGTTGTTTTTTCTTGGGCTCAAGGGGAGGAGAAGATATATATGACTAAATCTGCTACTGCAAAAGTTGAAGGAACAAAAAAGGTCTGTCCGAAAATGACATTAGGAAAAGTGTTGACTTTGAACAATGTCCTGTATGTACCAGAGTTACGGAAGAACTTGATTTTTATATTAGTTCTTGACAATAACGGATTCAAATGTGTATTTATTTTCAAAAAAATTATACTTAGTAAAAGAGAAGTGTATGTAGGAAAAGGCTACCTTACTGAGGTCCTATTCAAAATGAATGTAATGAATGTTGAAATCAATAAAAGTTTTATTTCTTCTCACTTGCTTGAGCCTTATGATTTCTGGCATGAACAATTAGGACATGTCAATTACAAAACACTGCAAAAACTGATTAGCTTAAAAGTTTTGCAAAACTTTGAGTGCAATAAATCAAAATGTCAAATGTGTGTGGAATAAAAGTATGCTTAGTATTCGTATAAGTCCGTTGAAAGGGATTCCAGTCCCTTAGACTTAATCCATGCTGACATTTGTGATATTAAGTCAACACCATCTCGTGATGGGAAAAATTATTTTATAAATTTTATTGATAATTGCACTAGATACTATTATGACTATTTGATAAATTTTAAGGATGAAGAAATAGATTCATTTAGGAAATATAAAATAGAAGTTAGAGAAAAAGATCAAAACGATAAGAAGTGTTAGGGGCGGAGAATATGAATCTCCCTTTGCAGAAATATATGTAGAGAGTGGAATTGTCCATCAAACTATGGACCCATATTCACCTCAATATAATAGAATTAAGGAAAGGAAAAATCAAACCTTGAAGGAAAAAATGGATGCCTTACTGTAATACCCGACATTTTTCGGCTAGTCCTTAAATCATCGTTTCTACGTGTATAAGCTATAATCTAAATGATTCACATGAAAATATGAGTTTTATGATATTTATCCTCATGTTTGAAGTGCTTTTTAGGTGACAAATGTTCATAAGAATCACTTAGAACAAAGTTGATCTTAGAGCCTTTGATTCGTTCAAAGTTTGGTATTCAATTCTACAAAGGTCTACTTTAAGCATGTATAATTTTTATATACATATAATTTTGCATCTAGAGACCCATAAAATTGTATATAATTGAATTATCTTTCCAACGATATGAATTTTTCCTAAATCTGATACCCAATCGAAACATTATGGCATTTTCTGTGTGAGGCAGTAAACCGATGCTATAGCGATGCGGCGCGTCGGCCAACACGTTATGGAACTGTTTCACATGCTAATTAAGTTTCTAAAGGGTTTAGGGGAACTTTGGTCACTTCCCCTCACCTAAATCCACCCATAACACTTAATTTAAGCCCCAAAATCATTATACACATTATTATTCATCTTTTTCTCTCCAAAAAAAACCTAGCCCCCTCAAGAACACCAAAAACTTCATCAAATTTTCTCTAAGAAAGTTTATAATCCAAGCTTCCGGGTTCAAGAACTTCAACAATAATCTTCAAAAACACCATTAGAGAGTAAAGAATCAAACTTTTACTTTCAAATTCATCAATAAGGTATCCTGAGGTTTATTAACAAGGATTCTCTTTCATCCTTGTGCCCAAAACTAGCTTTTAACTACAAATTTACATGATTTTATATGAAATTACATGATATTTAAATTAGGGTTCATACCCATTATTTTTAGTTGAAAAATTATGAGTTTTTGAGATATTTTGAAGTTGAATTGCATGTCTATTTCATATTTTCATGCCTATTGCATTAAATTTCAGATTTTCAGTTGAATTATCATTAATTACATTATCAAGCATGAACTTTATGATGTTTTGAGATGAACTTGATGTATGGGTTATAAAACCCAAGTTTATATCTTGATATTTCAAGAAATATGATGCTCTAAGCATCCTATGATCAGATTATTTATAGATTTTCAATAAAGCTATGATCTTTAGATCCTCAGATAAGATTTGGAATCCACTTTACAAATTTATTAAATATTATAGAAATCAAAATTATTTTATTCACAGATTTAATCAGATAAAAGAATAATTGATATCATAATAAACCCTTATGCTAGTTTTTAAAGTGGATTTCCAACAGAATGGGCTTACTGATTAAAGGGAGTAGTATTTAGAATCGAGCGGGAAGTGTGGGATTAGCGTTCCCTATCTTCCACAGAACTACGTAGACAACGTAGGTACAGATTTATCTTATTCCCATTTCTATATGGATTATAGATACAACTGTGATCACTTAGATTAGGTTATACTCCTTGGCAAGAGTATGACGCCTCTGCCCATCATGAGGTTTTCCCCATAGGGGAACAAGACGTTGGACTCCATGATAGCTCACATGGTTTATTTCACCTAGAAAAACCTCCCTAGTAGGAATTTTTTCATAGAATAGTTTTTAAAAGAATTCCCTTCAGATAAAGTATTTTCCCTATAGAAAAGAGTAATCCTAACAGAAAAGAATAACAGATTAACTTTTAGAGTAGAACAATTTTTAGAACATTGCGATTTTTTTTGAAAAGAATAGTTCTTAGAAACGAAGTTTAAAAGGGCTCATAGTTTTATTCAGATATTGTTTTGCATCAAACTTTATTTATGACATTCATTTTTCAGTTTACAGATATAAGGGTGAGTCCCTTTTTACGCTTAGCTTGCATGATTTGAAAACATATTTAACTTCAGTCCTACTTAGTCCACTACTAGAAAGAGTAAAAGAACAGTTTCTAGAACTAAGTGTTATGGCTCACAAGATATATATAGTATGATTTATCATTCATTATTTATGATTTTTCAGCTTTCTGTTATTCCAGCAAATGTGATTCATTTACACTTAGCATGCATTATTTGAAAATCTATGAGTATATACAGTTATTGTTTACTTATGCATTCACCCCCATATGCTCAGTACATTCCAAAAGTACTGATCCATATATATGTCTATGTGCTACATTTCTAATAATGTAGGTACAAGTTGTAGTATGTACTGTCTGAATCAGACAGTTGCAGATTTCAGCCAGCAGATAATGAGTCCTCCTACTACGGGTACTTTAGTTAGATATTATTTCTGCAATTTACTCTTTTATTCATATGCATTTATTAGATATAGTTGGAGTCGCGTCCCAACTATTTATATTCAGTATAATAGAGGCTTCACAGATGTAAGTTAGAGTCAGTCATGTAATTTCAGTCCCTCTTTTCAGACTTTATCAGAATGTAAAATTATATCAGTATTGTATTTTCACAGAGTCCATCATTATTATGTTTCCACATAGTAAAATCAGTCATTTTATACATATTTAATAATTTGCTTAACAGTATACCAATTCATGGGTTAGCTTGGGATCACTTGTGGTCCTAAGCATCGTGTGACATTTTGAGACCATTTTTGAGGCATTACAAACTCGGTATAAGAGCACAGATTTTAGGTGTTCTATGGTGTCTGTGATGCCGTGTCTAGTAATGTATTGAGAAATGATACAAAGATGTATGTACTTTTGTTTGAGAGGCTTCAGGGCATTTAATAAAAGTTTTCTTTCTTTCATACTCTAGATCGTGCTGTAAAGTTCTTCTCTCAGAAATTTCTGTCGATTTATGTGTCACTCTATAATTCTCCATCTATGTTATATTCTTGAGATCACATGATTAGAAAGTTCCAATTCATCCTAAGATGATGCTCTCAGATTTACTATCAATAACTTTAGAAGTCATACAAGGGACTTGAGAGGAGCTCACTAGTGTGTTATAATTTCCTAAAATCAAAATTTATGTCCTCTTCCTTATGAGTTGTTCAGTTAAGACAGAATAAGTTATGCATTTAGATTCCTCATTATTTCTTCAATACATATAAGGATCATAAGAGGAAATAATATAGATGTAATATCCTGTGAGTACATGGTTCATATAGTCCCGAGGGACTATAAGCTAACCCATGAGCTGGTACCTGTTGTGAGCACTGAATAACATAATCATTAATGCGGAAGAATAACTAATATTCCATAAGATTTTAATAACTGAAACAAATACTGAATTATGAATCTGAAGAAATAACTATCTGAGTCAGAATAAATACTGAAATCTGAGATAAACTGAATAACTAACTAACAAGTCAACTGAAGTCTGAATACTAACTAACTGACTGTAGTTTCTGAAAGCCTCTAAACTGAATAAATGTGAGTTGATGGGACAGGCCCCAACTAACTCCAACTAACTACTAGGCTGAAATGATGAAATAAAATAATCCGTCTTCGAAATATGAGGACTCACCACTGCTACTGTTGAGAGTCTAAGAAATTTAAGGGCGATCCAGGAACTGGGCATCAAAACCTATGATATAATACATCCTAGCGCAAGAGAAAGGCATGAGATTTGTACTTTGAATATACTGGTATGCTAAATAAGGTAGGCTAATATGCATGCTTTCATGAGCGAAAATAAGAACTGTCAAAATATACGTGTAAGCATGGATTACTGAATAGAGTTCATGAAATCTATAGATACTAAATATAAAGGGAATCTATAAATACTGAGTATGCTTGAAAGTCTATAAATACTAAAGGTATGTGAAATCTGTAGATACTGAGGATGTATGACCAATCATATAACAGGAACTAAATAAAATTTGTAAACTGAAATACCAAGATAATTGAAATCTGTATGCTTTGATAAAAAACACTAAGACTGAATACTGGACTAAGACTATAACTGAGACTGTGACTGAGACTGTGGCTGAGACTGTGGGAACTATCATCTAACCAACATGCCCCAATCTGAGCTAATTAGGGGCCAACCTGTAACCCAGTTAGAATGGTGTTAATACCGTTCCAAGGGTACCAACGCTAGCTGTGTGGACCAATATATAGATGTACTATCCCGAAGGACTAAGGGTGTCAATACTACATTGACAGGTGACTTCTCATATCCTACACTGGCTACGCAGTTCTAGAGTTTAGGGACTGCTACTAGTGACTCTACCTATCTGACAGGGAAGCTTCCATCCCTACACTCGCTCGGTGCTAAATCCTACTCCCAACAAAAAGTCACTGAACTACTAGACTATTCTGATAATGCTCATAATATAATCTAAAGTTATTCTGAAGATACTGAAATGAGACTAAGTAGAAAGCTATGGTTTTCGGGTATTCTATACCCCCATGACTCAAAACAATAATAGTAAAATGACACTAAAGCTTGGAGGACATAACATGAAGACCTTTTTTAAATATTCATTCTTGTAAGCATTTTAACCAACACTTGATATGCATGGTGTATATTAAGCATGAGAATTAGACCAAGACTTGTAGTAAAGAATAATTTCAACACCATGATTACAAATCATAAATTAAATCAGTGGACAACAATATTTAAACATATGGAATCTAGTAATAGCCATCAATTTCGCTAAAACATGGTATATAACAAAATTCATGGAAATTCATGGTTTAATCATAATTTTAAAAATCAAGATAACTTGAAAAGATCAATATTTTGCGATTTAAATAGGATACTTGGACTCCATGGATGAAAATTTAATATAACTGGGTTAATGAATTTGAGAGAATTGATGGAGAGTTCTTGAGATTTGGCATTGAATTTTAGTGCTAAGTTTTCTTGTTCTTGAAAAGAATGGACCTCTTTAAAGTAATTTGAGAATAATCGGCATATAATTCCCTATTAGGCTTTAAATTCGTGTCTAGGACGACTTTAGGGCTTAGAAAAATGACCAAACAACCCCTTGGAAAATTGAACACGGAATAGGAAAACTGAAGATCCTGATTTTTGGCCCTGGCGCAATGCGCCAGGATCGCGGACCCTCACTGGAAATTGACAATTGTGAAATAAGGGCTTGGAGCGATGTAGAGGGATAGTGGTTCCCCTTTGATTCTGAAATTTACCCTTGCAGCGATGTGCCATTATCGCGGTAGGACACTGGAAAAGGACAATTGGGAATTAGGATTGTAGAGCGATGCAATTGTATCATGGAGATTGACTGTTAATTTACAAATGTGAATTGGTTCCTTTCCGCAACGCAGTACTGGCCTGAATGACGGTGTTTAACGACTAAAACTTAAAATTTCCATAACTTCTTACCCGATTATCGAATTTGGGCAAATTTTATAACCTTGGAAATCTAGGGAAATATGAGGTATTACAATATCTCCCCCTTGAGATCATTCATCCTCGAATAAGACTGGTTAATCTAAGGAAACACTGATGGACTGAGCTTACATACTAAACATGCATATCTGATGCATAGAATGCATGACTGAACTGATTTGTAAATGCACAACTGACACTAAAACTGAGCATGGTAGAGGTAAATCTTTAGAAGATTAATACCTTAAACGAAATTTGAATTCCCGGAGAAAAGAAGTGGGCACTTGGTCTGCATATCTGCTTCTGCTTTCCAAGTGGCTCCCTTAATAGACTAATTTCGCCAAGAATTTTGACTGGAACTTCCTCATAGGAAGGACTGTTCTGAACATCTATACTTTCTAAGGGAACAACTACAACTGGATCACCAATACATTTCTTCAAAAATAAAACATAGAACACTGGGTGTACTGAAGCTAGATCTGAAGGCAACTCAAGCTCATAAGCTACTTTTTCGAAAAAACTGAGAATTCTGTAGGGATCGACATATTGGGGACTTAGTTTCCCTTTCTTGCTGAACCTCTTTACCCCCTTCATGGGAGATAATTTCAAGTACATAAAATCACCGACCTCAAACTCGAGATCCATTCTCCTCATATCTGGATAGGATTTCTGCCGGCTCTGGTCTATTTTAATCCTTTCTATGATTAACTGGACCATTTTTAACACATCAAACACCAAGTCAGGCCCTACTACTACAGCCTTACCCATTTCAAACCAACTAATCAGAGATCTATATCCCCTCCCATAAAAAGATTCTAATGGAGCCATCTAAATACTGGAATGATAGCTGTTATTATATGCCAATTCAATCAAAGGCAAGTGGTAATCCCAACTACCTTTAAAATCAACTACGCATGCTCTCAGCATACCTTCAAAAGTCTGAATGGTCCTTTTACTTGACCGTCTATTTGAGGGTGGAAGGCTATACTGAGGTGAACTTGTGTACCAAGACCCTTTTGGAATGCTTTCCAGAAATGAGAGGTAAACTGGGTACCTCTATCTGGGACGATAGATAAGGAAACACCGTACAACCTAACAACCTATCTGAGATATATCTTGGCATAGTCCTCAGCTAAATAAGACGTATGAACTGGCAAGAAATGAGCTGATTTGGTCATCCTATCCGCGATGACCCAAATAGAATCATGCTGATGATGGGTATGGGGCAAACCTGTAACAAAATCCATGTTCACTTCTTGCCACTTCCATATGGGAATACTAAACTCCTGCATTGACCCACTAGGATTCTGGCGTTCAATTTTAACTTGCTGACATGTAGAGCACTTAGCTACAAACACTGCGATATCCCTCTTCATCCCACTCTACCAATAGATCTCCCACAAATCGCAGTACATCTTAGTGGCCCCTAGATGAATAGATTAACACACACCATGCACTTCTGCAAGAATTTGTTGCCTCATGTAACCTACACCAGGAATACATAGCTGACCCTGACAACGCACCACACCATCTCTCCGTTGGGAGAAAACCTCCACTTTCTAATCTCTGATTAATTCTTTCAACTTAACTAGGCTGGGATCTCTATCCTTCTTTTCCTTCACCTCATAAACTAGAGATGATTTTGAGCTACTATGCACCCATACACTACCTTATGCTGAATCGACTAAGCGAACACCTAGTTGGGAAAGATAATGAACTTCCTGAGCTAACTTGTTCTTACTATCCTTAACATGGGAAATACTACCCATAGATAATCTATTTAGAGCATCTGCTACTAAATTAGCCTTACCTGAATAATACAGAACACTCATATCATAATCTTTCAATAACTCTAACCACCTCCTCTGACACAAATTCAAGTTTTTGTGAGAGAAAACATACTCCAAACTCTTGTGATCTGTGAACACATCTACATGCACCCTATACAAATAGTTCCTACAAATCTGTAAGGCAAACACTATAGCTGCTAACTCAAGATAATGAGTTAGGTAATTCTTCTCATGGGGCTTAAGTTGTCTAGAGTCATAGGCTATAACCTTACCTCTCTGCATAAGGACATAACCCAAACATACTCTGGATGCATCATAGTACACAACAAACCCATTTGAACCATATAGTAAAGCAAGAACTGGGGCTGAGGTGAGTCAAGTCTTTAACTCCTTAAAACTCTTCTCATAGGAATCTGACCACTGAAACTTAACTTTTTTCTGAGTCAATCTGGACACGGGGGATGCAATAGAAGAAAACCCTTCAATAAACCAATGGTAATAGAAAGCTAAACCCAAGAAACTCCTGATATTTGATAGAGAGATGGGTCTACACCAGTTTCTCACCACCTTTGTCTTTTGAGGATCAACACTAATGCCATCACCGGAAATAATATGGCCAAGAAAAGCTATTGATCTTAGCCAGAAATCACACTTATTGAATTTAGCGAAAAACTGGTGAGTTCTAAGTGTCTGTAACATTATTTTGAGATAGTCTGCATAATCATTTTCACTACGGGAGTAAAAAAGAATATCATCAATGAAGACTATGACAAACATGTTAAAGTACTTCTTGAACACTTGGTTCATCAAGCCCATGAAGGCTGCTGGGGCATTCATGAGACCAAATGACATGACTAAAAATTTAAAGTTACCATACTGAGTTTGGTAACCTATTTTCAGAATGTCACACTCCCTGAACCTGAGCTAATAATAGCCTAATCTGAGGTCTATCTTGGAAAAGTAGCTGGCACCCTGAAGTTTGTCAAACAAGTCATCGATTCTAGGAAGTGGATAGTTATTCTTGACTGTGACTTTATTCAACTGATGGTAGTCTATGCCCATTCTGAGAGAACTGTCTTTCTTATGCATAAATAGTACTGGTGCGCCCTACAGAGAGATGCTAGGCCTGATGAATCCCTTATCTAGGAGATACTTCAACTGTTCTTTCAATTCTATGAGTTCAGTTGGAGCCATTCTATAGGGCAGAATGGATATAGACTGAGTATCTGGAAGAAGGTCTATTTCAAAGTCGATTTCCTTTGCGGGAGGAACTCCGAGAAGATCTTCAGGGGACACATCTAGACATTGATTTACTACTGGAACTAACTCAAGAGTTGAAGTTTTTGAACTAGAGTCTTTGACTTAAACAAGATCGTAAATACACCCTTTTGATATCATTTTTCTTGCTCTAAGGTATTAAACCAACTGACCCTTAAGTGCTGTAGTAAACCCCTCCATTCAAGGACTAGTTTATTTGGGAACTGCAAATAAACTATTTTGTTCCTATAATAAATTGAGGCATAGCATGAGTAGAGCTAATCCATGATGATAATGACGTTGAAATCCATCATCTCTAACTCCACGATATTAACTAAAGTGACTTTCTGAGATATTTTGAACAGACAATTCCTGTATACCTTCCTGGCTATGATCGAAACATCTACTGGGGTGGACACTAAAATAGGTTCTGCTAGAGTTTTAGGACTGACTCCAAAGTTGACGGCTATATAGGGAGTTAAAAAAAAAGAAGCTCCAGGGTCTAGTAAAGCATAACCATGTAAATAAAAGACCTATAACATACCAGTAACTACATTAGGGGAATTTTCCTAATCTTAGTGGGACTAAATAGCATATAATATATTCGGATGCTGGCCACTTGTAGCACTAGAAGTGGCACCCTGCTGAGGTAGGTGACCAGATGGGACTGATGACTGATGGGACTGGCCCTATTGGCGCAACTTCCTACCTTTTTTAGCAACTACACGACATTCCCAAATTCAATGACCTGACTTACCACACCCAAAGAACATATCACTGCATGCTCTACACTTATCCTGATGGTGTATGCCATATTTGTGACATAGAGGATCCCTACGGGCACTGTTAACACTGCCTTGGGACTTAGGCCCTGCTTCCCTATACTGATTATCATTTCTGAATTTGGGTACGGGGTCACTGGCTGAAGAGGGTGCAGGGGTTGATGACCTTTGATGAAACTAAGGATGGTTATGTAATGCCCCGGGTATGTACCTCAGATGCTACACGATTCTCATAATTTCGAAGGACCACAAGCTAACCCATGACTGGTACTTGCTACAATAACTATGTAATAAATACTATAATGATTGCAGAAATAGGAGGAAACATATGCCATAAGGTTCAAATCTGTAAATAAATCTGAATGCGGTATAAAAATACCAAAACTGAATATAAGTGCTGAAAATTTGAACAATTGTATGAAAATACTCTAGTCTGAAAAGCCTCTAAACTATCTACACTGTGGAGTTGATGGTATAAGTCCCCAACTAACTCCGACTACTGAAAATAGTACTAAAATACTAAAAACAACCATATCCTCGAACAATAAGGACTCACCACTACGCTGACTGGTAAAAATATGAACTGCTAAGGGTGCTCTAGATCCCGTGCATCTGAACCTATAATATAAGACATCATATAGCAAAAGAAAAGCATGCGTCAGTACTTTGAATGTACTGGTATGCTCAGTGAGGTAGGCTGAAATGTCTGGGTTCATATGTATGAAAAATAATAACTGAATAACATTAGTATGACTAAATAATAATACATCCATGTATACGTATACTGTAACTGAGATCTTGATAGTACTGAGTACTGAATCTGAATACTGATTTACTAATGTCTGAGTTTACTTATACTTTATTTTTGTTAACTGCATGACTGTATCTGATAGTCCTAATTTTATGGAACTATACTGAGTTTCATACTGAGCTGAGTGACTATACCTGATAGTCCTAAATTTGTAGAACTAAACTGAGTTCTATTCTGAGGCTGAGACTAAAACTGAGACTGTGGGAGGTAAACATCTAAATGACATGCCCCTTCTCTAACTGATTTGGGATCCAACCAGTAACCCCAGTTGGAAGGGTGTTAATATAGTGTCACGGGTAATGAAAAATGCTGAGTCACCTTCATCGGGAAGGTACTATGAACAAGAATAGTGGTACCCTTAACTAGCAGGTAGACCACCTCATCAATCCTCAACTGGCAGGTTGATGTCTCAACCTACGCTGGATACATAGTTTTGGAATACAAGAACTGCTTCTAAGGGTTTTACCCTCTACTGGCAGGTGAGTCCTTATCGTTGGGTTCACTCGGTGCTGAATGCTACTCCCAACTGAATAGAGACTGGACTAAATTCTAAAATTTACTAGGCTGGACTGAACTATTACTGATCATATGGTATGACTGAACTGAATTAATTTTATTGAACTGAGCTTGTTTGATTCTGAGTTCACTGAGTTTTTCCTAAGATCTGTACCTGACTAAATTCTACTGATCGAGACATGACTGATTCTACTCGACTGACCATGGCTCTAGATAGGCAGTTAACTTTTCAGGTATTAAATACCCCCAAAACTCGATAGTATAAACTTAAAAGGCATTGCATGATGTTGAGACATGGTAATTAACTACTTAGACATTATTCATTCATTTGGGAATTTAAGAAAACACTTGCATGACATAATCTTGCATACATGCGAACATGATATAATTTCACTATTCAACTCACATGGATAATTCATCAAACATTTGTAGGGCATAATATATGCACACAATACTAAAACAAGATGTAGGCATCATGATTCAATTCCAATTACACAATTCCAAGAGTTCCAACATAGATTCACATGATAAGGCACACATATCAATTAAATCTACTCAAATCTTTCAATAAATCATGAATACACTTTAACTCAAATCATGGAAATCATGGAATCACTCTACATAAACTTTAAAACCATTTCTTGGATTCCAAGGGTGGAAGGAACCCTTGGATGAACACTTCACATACCTTAGTTGATGAATTTCTAAATGTTAATGGTTTGTTCTTAAGTCTTTGATTTGAAATTTGAACACTTAGGGTTCTGTTCTTGAGCAAATTAGAGAATGAATGAGTACATTTGCTCTCCAAAGGGCTTAATTTCATATTTTTGGGGCTGAAGGATATAGGAAAAAGACCCAAATACCCTCAGGGATGCGGTCTATTAAAGACTAAAAAACTATGTTACCTGACACATAGGCCGACACGCCGAATTATTGGTATCAACACAATAGCCAACGCGCCGTGTTGGTTCACTGGAATTTGCACTAGTGCTGGGGAAAAATCATCCATTGACGTGATGGTCGATGCGGCATGTTGAGATCGTGTCGACCCACTGTGTTGGGCACTCAAACATGGTCTAGACGAGGTCCTAAAAATCCAAAAATTGTGCGGAAACCCCTATTGACATTCTTGATCATGAATTAACTAAAATATCAACATTTAATGGATTTAAAGGTTGTAAAATATGATTTCCATCTTTCTAAGGCTAAAATAACACTAAGTCTAAATACTTAGCTAAAATATTCCAAGTCTAGGACCCCTTGCAAGCATAAAGAACTGACTTAAGCTAAGAATTTTGCGGGGACTTATAGTATCTCCCCCTTGGGAACATTCATCCTCGAATGAGACTGCTGAGACTGAGAATACCGAGAGACAGGAATTAGACAATGGGCATGTATAACTGAAGCATGGTTTCATGACTGAGATCACTGATACACTGAATTATCACACTGAACATGTATATAAGATGTATGAATACATGACTGAACCGACTCATGAACATATGACTGAACATGCAATGGTAACTGATCCCAAGTTTGTACCTAAAATCTGAACATGAAACTGAACAAGCTTAAGAAAAACTATTACCTTGAGCTGAATCAGAGTTTATGGAGAAGAGGTGAGTATACTTGGTCCGCATATCTTTTTATTCTTCCCAAGTAGCTCCCTTAACAGACTAATATTGCCAAAGAACTTTGACTAGAGGGACTTTTTTGTTCCTCAATCTGCGAATCTGATAATCAAGGATTTTGACTGGAATCTCTTCGTAAGAGAGACTCTTATGAACATCTATTCCCTCTATGGGGACTACAACTGATGGGTCATCTATGAATTTCTTTAGAAAAGAGACATGAAATACTGGATGGACTGAAGATATATCTGAAGGCAACTCAACCTCGTAAGCTACCCTTCCGAGATAACTGAGAATTCGGTAAGGACCGACATATCAGGGACTGAGCTTCCCCTTCTTGCCAAAACACTTCATTTCTTTTGTAGGAGAGATGTTCAAGTACACATAGTCACCAATCTCGAACTCGAGATATTTTCTGCGATCATCTATGTACGATTTCTGCCGGCTCTAAGCTGTCTTAAGTCTTTCCCTGATCAACTGGACTTTCTCTAAGGTATCAAATACCAAGTCAGGTCCTACCTCTACGGCCTCACCCACTTTAAACCAACCAATGAGAGATCTATACCTCCTCCCATAAAGCACCTCAAACAGAGCCATTGGAATACTGGAATGATAACTGTTGTTATATGCAAACTCAATCAAAGACAAGTGGTCATCCTAACTACTATTAAAGTCTATCGCACATGCTCACAACATATCCTCTAAATTCTAAACGGTCCTTTCTTATTGACCATCTATCTGAGGATGAAAGGTTGTACTGAGGTAAACTCGGGTACCAAGACCTTTTTGGAATGCTTTCTAGAAATAAGAGGTGAACTGGGTACGTCTATCTGAGATGATGGACAATGGAACACCATGTAATCTGATCAACTCCCTAATATAGAGTTTGGCGTAATCCTCGGTTGAGTAAGAGGTATGGACTGGTAGGACATGAGCTAATTTGGTCATCCTATCTATAATGACCCAAACCGCATCATGCTGACGACGAGTACGGGGCAAACCCGTCACAAAGTCCATGTTCACTTCTTCCTATTTCTAGGTAGGAATGTTGAAATCCTGCATGGAACAACTAGGCTTCTGATGCTCAATCTTAACTTGCTGACATATCGAGCACTTATCTACAAATTATGTAATATCTCTCTTCATCCTACTCCACCAATAGATCTCCCACAATTCACGGTACATCTTAGTGGCCCTTAGATGAATAGAGTAGCACGCACCATGCGCTTCTGCAAGAATTTGCTGCCTCAAGTCATCTAAACCTGGCACACATAGTCCACACTAACAACGCAAAACACCATCTCCCCCTTGGGAGAAAACCTCTAACTTCTAATCTCTGACTGATTCTTTCAACTTGACCAGATTAGGATCTCTATCCTGCTTTTTCTTCTCTTCAGAAACTAGGGATGATTCTGAACTACTTTGCACCCATATGATACCTTCTACTTAATTGACTAAGAGGACACCTAGTCTATCTAGCTGATGAACTTCCTGAGCTTACTTTTTCTTACTGTCCTCGACATGAATAATACAACCCATGGACATTCTACTGAGAGCGTCGACCACTACATTGGCCTTGCCCAGATGATATAGGACACTCATGTCGTAGTCTTTCAACAACTCCAACCACCTTCTCTGATGAAGATTTAGGTCTTTATGAGAAAATACATACTACAGGATGTTATGTTCAGTGTGCACATCAACGTTCACACCATAAAAATAGTGCCTCTAAATCTTTAAGGGAACCACTATTGCTGCTAACTCAAGATCATGAGTAGGATAGTTCTTCTCATGGGGTTTAAGTTTCCTAGAGGTATAGGTCATGACCTTACCTCTCTGCATCAGAACACACACAAGGCCAACTCTAGAGGCATCATAATACACTACAAAGCTGTCTGAACCATTTGGTAAGGTAAACACTAGAGCTGTACTGAGTCGAGTCTTCAACTCCTGAAAACTCTTCTCACAAGAATCTGACCACTGGAATTTGATTTTCTTCCGATTCAATCTAGACATAGGGGATGCAATAGATGAAAATCCCTCAATGAACCATCAATAATAGCTTTCCAAACCTAAGAAACTCTTGATATCTGATGGAGAGATGTGCCTAGGATAGTTTCTCACTGCTTCGGTCTTTCGGGATCAACTAATGCCATCATCGGAAATTATATGGTCGAGAAAAGCTACTGATCTTAGCCAAAATTTGCACTTATTGAATTTGGTAAATAACTGATGGTTTTTGAGAGTCTGTAATACTATTCTAAGATGGTCTGCATGATCATGCTCACTGCGGGTATAGACAAGAGTGTCATCTATGAAGACTATGACAAACATGTCCAAGTACTGCTTGAACACACGGTTCATCAAGTCCATGAAAGCTGCTGGGCCATAAGTAAGACCAAATGACATGACTAAGAATTCAAAGTGACCATACCAAGTTCTGAAAGCTATTTTCGAGATGTCACACTCCCTGAGTCTATGATGATGATAGCCTGATCTGAGGTCTATCTTAGAGAAATAACTGGCACCCTAAAATTGGTCAAACAAGTCATCGATTCAGGGGAGTTGATACTTGTTCTTGATCGTAACTTTATTTAGCTGATGGTAGTCAATACATATTTTGAGGGAACCATCTTTCCTATGCACGAATAAAATTGGCGCGCCCCACGGGAACACATTGGGTCTGATGAATCCCATATCTAGAGATCATTTAGCTGGTTTTTTAATTCTCTGAGTTCTGCTGGAGCCATTCTTTATGGTAGGATAGATATGGGCTGGGTATCTGGGAGAAGATCGGTTCTGAAATCAATTTCCCTTTTGGGAGGAACTCCAGGAAGGTCTTCGAGAGACACATCTGGGAATTCACATGCTAATGACACTGATTCAAAAGTAGGGGTTTCTGAACTAGAGTCCTGGACTTGAATGAGATGGTAGTCACAACCCTTAGTTATCATTTTTCTAGCCTGAAGGTAAGAAATGAGATAACCCCTAAGTGCTGAAGTACTACCCCTCCACTCTAGGATGGGTTCTTTCGAAAACTGAAACTGGACAATTTTGTTTTTGTAGTCGACTGAGGCATAGTAGAAATGAAGCCAATCCGTGATGAGAATGACATCAAAATCAGTCATCTCTAATTCGACTAAGTCCGCCAAAGTAATTTTCTGAGATATCATAATCGAACAGTTCCCGTTACCCATTTTTCTATGATGGATTTACCCACTGGGGTAGAGACTGAGAAAGGCTCTGCTAGAATTTTGAGACTGACTCTGAAATCAACTGCTATATATGGAGTAACAAAGGACAAAGAAGCTCCTGGATCTATCAAAGAAAAAACATACAAATGGAAAACTTGTAACATACCAGTGACCACATCAGGTGAACTATCTTGATCTTGTCGGGACTGAAGAGCATAAAGTCTGTTTGGGCGGTACCCACTGGTGGCACTAGAAGTGGCACCCTGCTGATTCAGGCGATCGGACTGAGCTGGGGGACGATTAGTCTGACCCTGATAACCTAACTGGGGACAATCTTTGACTATGTTTCCTAGCTTGCCAAACCCGAAACACACATCACTACCTTCCCGCTCAACAGATACCCTGGTGGTTTTTGCCATACTTCTAACAAAAGAAATTGGTTCGGGCACTGTGAACACTTCCCTGGGGTTTAGGGCCTGGTGCCTTATCCCTATTGTCGTCTCTAAATTTTTGCACATGAGTACTAGCTGAGGACGGAACTAGGACTAAAGATTTCAAGAAGAACTGAGAACGATTCTTACCCTTTGACTTAGGCTGTGCAAAGTTAAAACTACCTATTTTTTCTCTCTTGCTCTCCCTCTCCTTCTATTTATTCTTGGCCTACTCTATCTGTAGAGCATAGACCATGAGCCTGAATAGACCCATCTATTTAATAAGATTTGTGGTCCTACACTCCTTGACCACGCTGCTAGATACCCCTGACACACTTACTTATGCAAGATTTGCTATCTGCAACCACATGAGGAACATATCTAGTTAATTGAGTAAACTTGAGAGAATACTATTTCATTGTCATATTACCCTACTTCAGATATATAAATTCCAGAACCTTCGCTTCCCTCAACTACAGTGGGAAGAACCTATCTAGAAAAGTAGTGGAAAAATCCTTCTACTCTATGGGCCTTGCATCTACAACCCTCTCTGCTTTCTACTATTTAAACCATGAGTGATCCATATCATGCAACTGATATGCGACCAACTCAGCGCTCTCAACACCAGTCACCCCCATAATATCAGCAACCTTCTACACCTGATCAAGAAATTCCTGAGGGTCCTCATCTGACTTAGACCCGATAAACTATAGAGGGTCCATTCCGGTGAAGTCCCAAATTTTTAGCTGCAGCAGTATTAGCCACTGGGTTGGCCGAAACAACAGCTGGGCTTTCATTCTGGGCTGCCACAGAATGAGCTAGGGTTGATACAAGATCTAAACCTAATACATGAAATTAAGGACACAATATGCAAAAGCCAACAGCTAAAGAGAAAGAAAGCAACACATAAAAGAAAGGGGATGGAGATGAAAATGCATAAAATTAAAGATAGGTAATGCGACACTTACTATCACTAGTGATTAGCAAAAGAAAGTGTATCAAACCTTCAAACATACCTCATTAATGGTATTTCAAACCTCACTCTTAGGTGGACCAAAGCAATTCACACTCCTCAATCACACCTTTCTTGCCAATTGATCAACATAAGTGAAATCCATCAAATGTATTAATCTCTCAAGTTTAGATGTATTTTCCAAGACCTACACTATGATGGCTTTTCCAAGCCTTACACTAAGGAAATAAACTACACTAAGAGTAATACTCAATTTCAATTCATCAAAGTCTAATGAAAATAGAAGCTAATAGGTCTATTTATACTATTACATAACAATGACTAAAATACCCTTAATGAAGGGTACTCATTTGGAGTGTAAAAGAGAGACATCAAAAGACAATATTACCCTTAATAATCCCAAGTATAGGCAACCTTGGAGTGTAAGGATCCTTTCTCCAATCTTCAACTTGTACAAGGCTTTGTAATGGTTCCAAAACGTCTTCAAGCATTTTCAAATCTGAGGCTTGAACCTTTGACAATCCGAAGCATGAACCTTCTATAAGACCTTGTAATCCTTATGCTCTTTATGCTTGTATCATCCTATCCATCTTTAAAGGAATTTGACCTCAAATTCAAACCTTGTAAAACCATAAAGAGAGCAAAACAAGCACACAATCCTCTTTGTAGGAGGGTTAGTATTAGTACCACACTCATATCATCAACCCATGGTTGCTCACACTTGACATACACCCACATATCTTTTAAATTTGACATGAAAAGCTTTGTATAAAAGGGTATAAAGAAGTGGATAGCATAAACATCAAAAGAAATTGAGTATGAACCGAAACTACACCTTTCACAACTCAAAAGTATTCCGGGGTCAAATAGGAGTAGAAGAGAAGGGGTTAATCCGAGGTGACCCACTCTTTTCACTAGGCTACCAAACCCACAATCATCATCATTCAAGCAAGGAAACAAGCCACCAAACTTACTACCTCTACATAATACCAATTCAAAATTTACGTGGTTATCATCATAGGTAAAGAGGTAGTATAGAAAGGAATCATGTGTGAAGACATTACCCAAGGTGCTATCATCTACAAGATGGTCACTTTGTCCAAAAGATATAGCACATAAGGCAGACAAGGATGGAATTAAATCAATTAAGCACATATGACTTATTCCCCTAAAGTAAAACATCAACTTGGCATCCATAAGTTGGGATTTACTCATTTCAAGTACAAGTGTGTCAAGTAAGGATGCATATTTAGAAACATTATCCCAAGACGACAATGACACTTTTAGGTTTTCAAGAATTATACTTTGCTTGTCATGTAGACCAAGGAACAAGGTAGTTGTGCCAACAACATCATATCCACATTTTGCACTGGGGTCAAATGAAAGAGTGTCCTTAGACATGGACCTAGACAACACTCTTTTTCCCCATAGGCTTCACCCAATCTAAAAGACATACTCTCTACAATAAAATACACATCATTAAAGGCAAATAGGGAGTGAAGAAAGGTGTCACACAAATCAAATTCAACTATGGTGCCCTTATGAAAGTACTTACTAGTTCCAAGTTCATCACTACTAGGATTCTCAACATAGGAACCACACAAAGAAAAAGTAGATGGAATTTCTAAGAAGGCACCACTTTCTAATTTAAGAGAGTAATACCTAGATAGATATAAATCACCATAAGAATCTAGGAGATCACACACAAAAATATTTTCACAAGACCAATCACAATTCGGGTTTCCTAAATGTTCAAGCAATTCAAGGTCATCTTCACCCGATTGTGCCTTTTCTTGGTTTTCTTGATAAAAGCTATTAATATGGATTTCATCATACAAAATGCTCAAAGAATCATCCCCAATCCCATGATAAAATCCATGAACATCATTACTAACTTGAGACTTATCAAACACACCATACATATGCTCAAGTAGTGGACTACATTCGTGAGTAGGTTGATCATCATTCACATCCTCACTAGTTGTTGGCAACTCACATTCTAACGTAAAGTCACCTTGGTCTTCACAAGGGTCAACTAGTGTGTGAATACTCTTATCACTTGGTAATGGAACCTTATTCAAGTTATAAGTGCTAGCACTAGATGGACACAAATCAATCTTACGAAAAGAATCAATTTTGTCATCTTTAGGATCAACTAGTGCTTGCAAACTTACAACAAGAATTTGGTCTTCATGCAATCTAGCAATACCAAGAGTATCACAAAGGGAAGACTCATGCAATTCTCCTCCAAGAAAACCATCAACTACATCCACTTGGCTACTACTAGCCATATCACGGTATTCTAAGTTTATAGGAGTGTAGGAGATAGCATTGTTACCTTTTAGCTCATGTGAGGTATGGCCTTCACCTAGGTTTGGATCATGGAAGACCATTTTTTCCTTTGGAAAGATCTCATTACAAGGGAGTTTTTCAAGAATTCTTCCTTGCATCACCTCTTTGTCATTTTTCCCAAAGTTGGGATTCTTAGCCAAGAGCTTCATTTAATCATAAACCATGTGTTCTTGAGGAACTCTCCTTGAATCCTCCGGTGGAAGTATATTATCTTGAACCTGCACACTAGGAGAATTGATACTACGCAAAATGCTAGTATCTTGGTTAGTGGTGATTTGGCTTAGATGGCATGCTTGAATCATTAATTGGCGTAGACCTTCAAGGTGCCGATGGAAATTTTCAAAAGGATCCGAGGTAGTATAAATACTATAACTATCCGGGGTGGATGATGTTGTTCCTTCCATTGTCAAGGTACCTAAGAGAAAACACCTACAAAACAACAAACAAGTTAGTTCAAATAACCTTACACACTCACACTTGGATCTCACCTCACACTTGGTCTCACAAGTGTTGAATACTTGGCAATACTTGGTAAGTGAATTGAGTGGTGAATATGCCTTGGTTCGGAATTGATTTTTTTTTGATAAGACTCAAATAAAATGATGCACGGACTTGAACCAACAAACTGACTTAAAAACAAGAAATGCGCACAAAAAGCGAAGACACGAACAAAACGGACTCAAGACTAATTATCAACCTAGTAGGTACTTACTAGTTTGCTAATTAATGATAGAATCATCACAAAAGAAACTAGAAACAACAAATAGAAACTTAGAAATCTAATTTAGAACTCAATTTGGTTTTTTATATAGTGATGATATGGCAACTTGTGATTGGATGTTACTTTTTCAAAATTTTCAATTCTCAAATTCTTGTCTCGGTCAAACAACACATAGGAAAGGAAGAGAATTCGTTTGGAGGGAAAAATATTCAAGTTTGAAGCCTTTTCAATCTTCAAAATGGATTAGAAATGAATTTGTCCCCCCTTGTACTTGTAATTGTACTTGAAGATTCCTTTTGTCTTTATTGTTTTCTTCTTTTGGCAAGACTAGGAAGCTTCTTGGAAATTTCCTTGAACAACTAGTATACTCTCTTTCCTCTCTTTTCAAGATCAAACAAGAACTTTTGAATATTCTTCTCCAACAAGATATGAAGATTGAGGAAGAACAATATGAATATTAAAGAGTTGACCAAGGTTTGACCACTATACAAATGAACCCCGAATTCAATTTTTCTTTTAGATCTAGGTTCCTTTTTCCAAGACAAGCATAACCAAGACAAAATCACGTCACCAACACAAATACAAAATGGATCTCACCTTCAAAAGCTTCAAACAAGTCACAAAATGGTAGATCTAGCTAAAAAAACAACCAAATGTTATTCCAAATGTAGATCTAGACTTCCTAGGTGATAGGAAACAAGAATATAGAGCTTGAAACCAAAAAAAAACACAAAAACATGTAGATCTAATATTTAAAAATCTGCCAAAACAAAAAAACGGATTTACAATTTTTTTTGTGAGATTTTCAATTTTCTACACTCTTTTTTGTTGAGATTTTCTTAGATCCAAGACTTAGAGTTGTGGGAACAACTCTAATACATGGCTCTGATACCATGATAAAGAAATGGACCTTGGGCCTAACTCAACCTCAAAAGAGAGCTCATGAGGGGAGGATTGCCCAAGACCATATAAGGAGACCAAGGACCTTTTAACCCACTGATGTGGGACTCTAACACCCCCCCGCATGCCTAGGGCTAGACATTTGGAGCGTGGATAATATAAGACGGGGGCCCCAACATCAAAAATAATAAACTGGGTGGGCCTGGCTCCGATACCTAATGATACAAGATTTAAACCTAATACACGAAATTAAGGACACAAGATGCAAAAACCAGCAACTAAAGGGAAAGAAAACAACACATAGAAGAAAGGGGATGGAGATGAGAATGCATAAAATGAAAGATAGGTAATGAGACCCTAACTATCGCCAATGATTAGAACAAAAAAGTTTATCAAACCTTCAAACACACCTCATCAATGGTAGTTCAAACCTTACTCTTAGGTGGACAAAAGGAATTCACACTCCTCAATCGCACCTTTCTTGCCAATTGATCAACACAAGTGAAATCCACCAAATGTATTAATCTCTCAAGTTTGGATGTCATTTCCAAGACCTACATTAAGATGGATTTTCCAAGCCTTACACTATTGAAAGAAAATACACTAAGAGTAATACTCAGTTTCAATTCATCAAAGTTTAATGAAAATAGAAGCTAATAGGTCTATTTATACTATTACATAACAATGACTAAAATACCCATTATGAAGGGTGCTCCTTTGGAGTGTAAAAGAGAGCCATCAAAAGATAATATTACCCTTAATAATCCCAAGTATAGGAGGCCTTGGAGTGTAAGGACCCTTTCTACAATCATCAACTTGAACATGGCTTTGTAATGGTTTCAAAATGTCTTCAAGCATTTTCAAATCCCAGGCTTAAACCTTTGACAATCCAAAGCGTGAACCTTCTACAAGACCTTATAATCCTTGTGGTGAATATTTCTCTGAACTCAGCGTGGGAGACGTGTTCATCTACTGGATCTGGCTGGATGGGCTAGGGTTCTGGTTGATCTCCTATTACTTTTCCCTTAGTCCTCTTTGGAGGCATATTTTTGTAAATTGAAGAGAAAGGATTATATTTAGAGTTTAACTGGAGCTCATGATCACTCGTAGATATGAATAATGAAAGAAGGGAAACTTTTCCTAAAACATCTCATAGCCTCTTGTCCATAAGTTTGGTGCGAAACACACCCATGCACAAGACTTTACTAGGCTTTCAGACTTCCTAGGACTCTGTTGAAAATTAGGCTCTGATACCAAGTTTGTAATGCTCCGAGTCTGTACCCCGGATGCTACATGGTGCTCATAATCCCGAAGGACCACAAGCTAACCCATGACTAGTACCTACTGCAATAACTGTGTAATAAATACTGCAATTATTGCGGAAATAGGTAGAAACATATGCCATAAGGTTCAAATCTATAAATTAATCTGAATGCCGTATCAATATACCAAAATTGAATATAAGTGCTGAAAAACTAAACAACTGTCTGAAAATACTCTAGTCTGAAGAGCCTCTAAACTGACTGAACTATGGAGAGGATGGGACAATTCCTCAACTAACTTCAACTACTAAAAATAATACAAAACTACTGAAAACAATTATGTCCTCGAACTATAAGGACTCACCACTATGCTGACTGCTGAAAATCTGAACTGCTAAGGGTGCTCTGGAGCCCGTGCGTCTGAACCTATGATATATGACATTATAGCAAAAAAGAAAAGCATGCATCTGTACTTTAAATGTACTAGTATGCTCAGTAAGGTAGGCTAAAATATATGGGTTCATATGTACGAACAATAATAACTAAATAACATGAGTATGACTGAATAAGAATACATGCATAAATACGTATGCTATAACTGAGATCGTGATAGTACTGAGTACTAAATCTAAATACTGATTTACTAATGTCTGAGTTTACTGATACTATATTTTTTATAATTAAATGACTGTATCTGATAGTACTAATTTTGTGGAACTATACTGAGTTTCGTACTGAGTTGAGTGACTATACCTGATAGTCCTGAATCTGTAGAACTGAACTGAGTTTGATTCTGAGACTGAGACTAAAACTAAGATTGTAGGAGGTAATTATCTAATTGACATGCCCCTTCTCTAACTGATTTGGGGTCCAACCTGTAACCCCAGTTGGAAAGGTGTCAATACCATGCCACGGGTAAGGATAAGTGCTTAGTCACCCTCATCTGGCAGGTACTCTGAACGAGAATGGTGGTACCCTTAACTGGCAGGTAGATTACCTTATCAACCCTCAACTGGCAGGTTGATGTCTCAACCTACGCTGGCTACGTAGTTATGGAATGCAATAAATGCCTCTAAGGATTTCACCCTTTACTGGCAAGTGAGTCCCCACCTTTGGGTTCACCCATTGCTGAATCCTACTCCCAACTGATTAGACACTAGACTGAATTCTAAACTTTACTAGGCTGGGCTGAACTATTACTGATCGTATTGTATGACTAAACTGATCAAATTTTACTAAACTGAGTTGGATTGATTCTGAGTTCACTGAGTTTTTCCTAAGTTTTTCCTAAGTTCTATAACTGGCTGAATTCTACTGATTGAGACATGACTGATTCCACTCTATGACTGACCATGGCTCTAGATAAGTAGCTAAGTTATCGGGTATTAAATCCCCACAGGACTTTATAGCATAAACTTAGAAGGCATGGCATGATCTTGAGACATAGTAAATAACTACTTAGTTATCATTCATTCATTTGGGCATTTAAGCAAACACTTGAATGACATAATCTTGCATACATGCTAACATGATATAATTTCACCGTTCAACTCACATGAACAATTCATTAAACACTTGTGAGGCATAATATATGCACACAATACTAAAACAACATGTAGGCATCATGATTAAATTCCCATTACACAATTCCAAGAGTTCCAACATGGATTCAGATGATAAAGCACACATATCAATTAACTCTACATGAATCTTGCAATAATTCATGAATACACTTTAACTCAAATCATGGAAATCATGGAATCACTCTACATGAACGTTAAAAGAGTTTCTTGGACTCCAAGGGTGGAAGGAACCCTTGGATGAACACTTCACATACCTTAGTTGATGAATTTCTAAAAGTTAATGGTGAGTTCTTTATTTGAAATTTGAACACCTAGGGTTCTGTTGTTGAGCAAATTGGAGAATGAAGGAGTATATTTTCTCTCCAAAGGGCTTAATTTTGTGTTTTTAAGGGCTTAAGGACATGGGAAAAAGACCCAAATACCCCCAAGGATGCGGTCTTTTAATGACTGAAAAATTATATTACCCAATGGGCAGGCCGACGCGCCACGTCATTGGCATCAATGCGAAAGCCAACACGCCGCATCATTGGAATCAACGCGATAGCCGATGCGATACATTGAGTCTACAATGGTTCACTAGAATTTACACTAGAGCTGGGGAAAAATCATCCATCGACGTGATGGTTGATGCGATGCATCGAGATCATGTCGATCTACTATTTTGGGCACTCAAACATGGTCTAGACGAGGTCTGAAAAATCTGAAACTTGTCCAGGAATCCCTATTGATATTCCTGGTCATGAATTAACTCAAGTATCAATATTTAATGGATGTAAAGGTCACAAAAATAAGGTATCCAACTTTTGAAGGCTAAACTAACACTAAGTCTGAATACTTAGCTAAAATATTCTAAGTCTGGGACCCCTTGTCAAGCCTTAAGGACTGACTTAAGCTAAGAATTTTGTGGGGTATTACAGGTTACCACCTTCTGACCTTGGCTGACTATAATTAAAACTACCCATTCTAGCCCTCTTGATCCCCCTGTCATGACCCAAAAATAAGGGTCAAGATGGCACTTGTCGCGGTGTACCTTAACAAGTAAGGCTATCACCCAAACTGATACGAATAGAGAAAACAGACAGAAATACCCAAGGTAAGGCTTCTAGAATGAAGCCAAACCATATAAATAATCATAAAAATGCGGAAAGAACTCATCCAAAACACCAATCATTCCCAAAACTAAGTGTCAATAGTGTAAGAACTACTAATACAATCCAAGAGTCAAATACATCGGAAAAATGACCACAAAGGAATAATAACTGTCTTCGAACACTAATAAAGACATAACTAGTATAGAAAGATAGAGGTGAACTTCGAACGCATGAATGTCCAACCGCTACCTTGGAAGCTCCAACAACCTCTCGAATCAAGTAAGTTGAGGCGCACTCTAGCTAGGACCTGCACCGAAAGGGCGCAGTAGGCATGAGTACAGTCCACTTGTACTCAGTAGGTATCATAGGCCGACTAAGAAAAGTAGTAAATAAGGCATACAAAATATATACTAAGGGCACGTCACCTGTAATCAGAAAATATCCCACAACGGTAGCCCACACCGCTTGCACTAACAGTTCTAATATATCTCACATATATTTCAAAAACATATCAAGATATAGAACACAAGTATAGATTATGTCACATATAAAATAGAGAAAGAGAGAACATGTAGATACAAGATCATCAAATACAAGTAAAGAAAGGTAAGACAAATACATAGATGAAAAGTCAATAAGGCTATATAATACAACATAAACAAAATAAATTAAGTTCAATGTATATGATAATGATGATGATGATGATGATGCACGAGGTTGTTGCACAACCTCCGGGATCGTCGCACAATCCCCATATACACTTACGAAGCCAAATCTTCCCAACGTAAGACCCATTGGGGGTTCATCAACCCATATACAATCCACATATCTCATATCTCCTTTCCGGCACATCCCTCAGAAAGGGTTTTATAAAGTGTTACAATATTTTTAAAAAGGTGCTTCCAGTGTTTCTCAGATGTTGTCACGGTGGTACCAATGTTTCATGAATGAGTATGCTATGAAGATGTAATGCTCACACCCAATCATAATAAGTATTTACACAACCAACCACATGATATATTTCCACAACCAACCACAATGATACATTTCCACAATGACATGAGCCAATATTCACTCGTTATTTTAACTTCATCCATGAATTTCCACATGTCTCATATGCCAGTAAAGTATGAATATAATCATAATATACCCATGTTATCACATTTAACAATACAATTACTCACATGTATTCAAGGCTATCAATGTCACATAGGACCCCACACGGTTAAACATATCACATAATATTTTAATTTCGACAATTACATCACATATAGGACCCCACACGGGCACAACACGTAGATAGATATTTTTTCATGATTAGTTCCCACCCTTAACATGCATTTCGTACCATCATTTACTACCCAGCCCAGTCTGAAGAGTTAAGCCATAACCTACCTCGAAAGCCAAAACTGGTTCGCTACACTTGAACCCGTGACGTTACTTTTCAAGAACAATCCCGAACTCTACTATAAACATCAAATATGAAATCTACGCGTCAAAACAAAACCAACGACACCCATATTAACTACTTTTGGCTGGGGGTCAAAACGGACCCCCAAAATAGGTTTTCAAAAAAGAAGGGAAAAATTGGAACTTTACTTCAAAAATATGTTCTCCATATTTTTAGGAACCTACATATGAAAATCCAAGTTAAATCGAGTGAAAAACGGGGTTCAAATCGAAGAAAAACCATTTTTGAGCTTTACCGGGTAAAATCCTTGAAATCCGGGTTAAAATCAAGAATCAGAGTTGTTTTGAAGGTTAAATTGATGAAAAACTAGTAATTATAAGATAAAAATATTATTCAAGTGAAAGGAAATGAAATTTGGGTTTAAAATCATGCCCTAAGATTTTTGGGGTTTTGAGAAATTTATCAAGAAATTTCTAAGAAAAGGGTGAATTCTTATCTTAAATCCGTAATTAAAATCAAGAAATAGGTATTAATCTAGCTTTCAAAGCTCTCACAAACTTCACTTTTAAGCTCCCAAAATATTTAGGGTTTAACTCACAAGAGACAAGACGAAAAATGAGCAAAATGGGCCAAAAATGTGAAAAAGCTGCTATATATATTGCAGATTTTTCTGCATAACTGTGCAGTTTTAATTCTAACTCGAAATGGACTTCGACGGGGTGCTCGAGATTCGTTCGGAGACCGATTTATGCAAATGAAATATGCAACAAATACAAAATTCGACGTTCCGGACGCGATGGTGATACCAGATTTTCCAGAAAAATTCGTTTTCACAAAATTGACCCCCGAGACCCGAAATCACAATTTTCCAAACCAAGGGTCGAAGTGAGATTTAAAATCCGTAAAATCATACCAAACATGCTAAAACACTACTTTAGACATTCCGGATCTGTTGGAAAAGTCGGATTTTCCATACGAGGTCGTTTCAACAAAAAGTGGGTTCCACACCCAACTTTCTATTTTTTCAACTTTCCGACCAATAGGTCAAAATGAGCTCGGGTGAACCAGGATCCAACCAAAGGTCTACCCAGTCTAAAATTGATATTTCGGAGCTTCTGGCTTTGTCCATTCAGTCATCTATTGCATGTATCAAAATATAACCACATAAGTCCAAAATAAGGCTCTCGAAGCCATCAAAAACCACAATATTGCACAAATGAAACCAAGATGCATCAAAAATCATGTCAACCACTCTCACACCCCAAAATACCATAATGCAACTACGGGGAGGGGTAATATAGTCAAATCATAGAAAATCACAAATTTCACATATTTCATCAAATTTTTAGGTCGTTACACCCCTCCTCTCTCCTTCATGTTCTACTCCTCAATTTGTTGAGTATGGACCATCAATCTAGACAAGTATGTCTCCCTAATCAACATTACGGTCCTGCACTCCTTGACCACATTATTAGATATGCCAGACACAAACTTACTCATCTTGGATTTGTTATCAGCTACTACATGAGGAACATATCTAGCTAGATGAGTGAAATTGAGGGAATACTCCTTCATGCTCATGATGACCTGCCTCAAGTTAATAAATTCTAACACCTTGTCCTCTCTCAACTCCAATGGGAAGAATCTGTCTAAGAAAGCTGTGGCAAACTCTTTCCATTCTACAGGCCCTGCATCAATACCCCTATCAACTTTCCACTGCTTAAACGAAGTATGGGCTACATCCTACAACTGATATGCATCCAACTCAGTACTGTCCCTGTATGCACCCCGATAACATCCATTACTTTTTTAACCATATCTAAGAATTCCTGTGGATCCTCTTTATACTTGGACACCGTGAACAAAGAAGGATTCATTTAGGTGAATTCTAGAATTCTGGTTATAGTAGTATTGGCCAATGGGTTGGCCTAAACAAAAGTTGGATGTTCATTCTGAGCTGTTACAGAGTTTACTAGAGTGGTGAATGCAACCCTGAATTTTGCGTGAGTGACATGCTCATCCAGAGGATCTACCTGGACGGGCGGAGGTGTTGGCTGGTTTTCTGTTCTTCTTGGGAGGCATGATTTATAAATGGAAGGAAGAAATGGATTAGACTGAGAGTTTAACATGAGCTCATGCTCACTCACATGACATGAATACTGAAAGAAGGGAAACTTTTCCTAAACGCCTTGTAGCCTCTCATCGATAAGTATGGCGCACTACACACCCATGTACAAAACTTACTTGAAGAGGCTCTCGGACTTCTTAGGACCCTTTAAAACCTTAGGCTCTGATACCAAGTTTGTAACTCCCCGAGAGTACACTTGGGTATCACATGGTGCTTACAGTCCTGACGGACCACAAGCTAACCCATGAGCTGGTACCTGCTGTGAGCATTGAATAACTTAAAAATAAATGTTGAAGAATAACTGATACACCATAAGGTTTTAATAAATAAAACAAATACTGAATTATGAATCAGAAGAAATAACTATCTGAGTCTGAATAAATTCTAAAATCTGAGATAAACTGAAAAACTGACTGACATGCCAACTAAAGTCTAAATACTGAATAACTAATTGTAGTGTCTGAAAGCCTCTAAACTGAATAACTGTGAGTTGATGATATAGGGTCCCAACTAACTCCAAAAAACTACTAGTCTGAAAGCATGAAATAAAATAATTCATCCTCAAAATATGAGGACTCACCACTGCTACTGCTGAGAGTCTGAGAAATCTAAGCAATAATCTGGGAACTGGGCATCAGAACCTAAGATATAATATATCATAGCGCAAGAGAAAGTTATGCGACCAGTTTGTTCAATGTACTGGTATGCTAAATGAGATAGGAAAATATGCATGTTTTCATAAGTGAAAATAATAACTGTCTGAATATACGTGTAAGTATGGATTACTAAATAGAGTGCATGAAATGTATAGATACTAAAAATAAGCAGAATCTTTGAATACTGAGTATGCATGAAAGTCTATAAATACTGAAGGTACGTGAAATTTGTATATACTGAGGATGCATGACTAATCATCTAACAGAAACTAAATAAAATTTGTAAACTAAAATACTGAGATAACTGATATTTGTATGCTTTGATCAAATAATACTAAGAGTGAATGTCTGAACTGATTACTGGACTAAGACTATAACTGAGACTGTGACTGAGACCGTGCCTAAGACTATGGGAGCTATCATCTATCTGACATGCCCTAATATGAGCTAATTGGGGGCCAACCTGTAACCTGATAACGCTCAAACTACATCTCTCAAATGAAAATGTAAGCGATCGTTGTCAATATATAACCCAACTAGGTTGGGGTCGAATCACACAGGGAATATGGCGTGAACTTAAGTCGTTTGCGATTTAATCAACTGATAGTTAAATGTTTCCTGAAATGGGAGTTTTGGAGATTAGCAAATAATTGTTGGTCACTTTATTTTCAGTGTTTGTAATCAAGAGTTTATGGAAAACCAGACTTATGTTCACTATAGGTATTGGGATTTGACAGACGCTAATAACGATTCAAGATTCTTATGGTAGGTAGGAACAATAGATTAACCTTGTCGAATTTATGCCTAAATGTCTCTCGACCTACTTAAGCAATTAACTACCTAATTCTCTAGAACTTAGGGAGTTTATATTTCATAACAGGATGTTATGCCAGGTTAATTAATCTTGCTAAAACATTAATTATTAAACGGAAGGTTGGTAACTTCCAAGCCTCTGTTGATAATTTGCTTCTTACTAGGGTTGATTTCTTAGTTCAAGCAAATCACTAGTAAGCAGGACCTATTGTTTTCAACCAATATATAAAGTGTAAAGTAGAGGGATTGCCAAGAAGTTACTACCACCGTTAGAATCCTGAACACTTATTTGTGTTACAAACCAAAACCCATAGATCCCATAACTCTGGTTAAGGGGTCTAGCTACTGATACTGTAAAGAGCAATACAACTTGTTGAATTCATAATGCTATGGAATAATACTTACTACAAAAGTGAATAGCAACAATTGTATCTCAGATTAAATTGCAGTAGAAAAATCCTGAAAAATAATATGATAATCTCTCCAAAACTAACTGTAAACTTGTATCAAAAACTAGAGAGCAAACACGTGAAGTTCAAGTCCAGAATGTCGAGTAGCATCCCTTAAGAAAACCCTAATCAATACTTTAAATAGTTCACTCTAATTATTGAAAAAAAATCACAGAGTTCAATAATTTCTCGGACAGGTGATGATATTTTGTGATGCCTTATCAGGAGTCTGACGATGAAGCGTGACGGCTTATCGGATCTTTGATGACTTATCACGGATGTCGTCGATGATTTACTTCAGCTCTCATGTTCTGCCTTAGGCTAATGACGATCTTATCACATGTCGTCGTCACTTCTTCGAGCTGAATCCCATTCTCTATTTAAGGCTGATGATGAAGCTGATAACTTATCAGAGTGCTGATAACTTATCAGAGTGCTGAGGACTTATCAGGAATGTCATCAGCCACACTTCTCTTCTATTTGCTTCAGATTTTAACTCTTTTACTTCCATCATTGTTGGTTCTCTTGCATCTTGACTTCCACTGCAAAATCAAAGATTAAATAATCAAAAACAACAAAAGTTGCTTAAGTCTTTGCAATTATTCTCAGTTAAAAGCGTCAAATGTGTTAGCATTTGCTAACACATCAACACCCTTAACTTAAAACAATTGCTTGTCCTTAAGCAACTAAAACACAACCAAGAGGATACAAAGTATATTTGGCAGTCAATCATCTATATTATCTCAAAACTATCTTTACCTTCTCCAAGGTCAATTAATTCGAAATCAACTATGTATGCTATTGAAGAACAACAATGGGATACATAAGAATCAAGATATGGCATCAATTCAACAACAACAACCATTCATGTATGAAGCTTACACTATCCAAACAAGTTAGCAACTAGCAACATAACCAGTGTACCCTCACTACAAAGAAGTCCTACTTCACTTATATTAGACATTACATATGTAACCATGGGGAAAATCACCAGACACTCACTCTCAGAATGAATTTCCAATCAATTTTTGCCAAATACCATAGGGTTTCCCTTATTTTCATTACCAATACTTTCAGACAGGTCGGATAGGATAACTATAGGTCTTCTCTTAGGAGTGTAATGTAGGCTAGGGGCTGGTATGATACTCGATGATATTTAAAGTGACTAAGCCTCCTTGACACTACACTAGCTTTTGGGGTTTCACTCATTAGCCTTTTTCTATTCTTCTCTTTTCTTGATCACACTTATTCAGGATGGGTGTGTTTCTTTTCTACAATCACTTTTTTTCACAGCTTTTCTTTTCTTGCTTTTTTCCTCTACACCCATTTTTTTATTCTGTTCTTTTACTCTACATTTCTTCATACTCATTTTACATCATGCACCCATATGATAGCCACCCTCAACTTAGGCCAATTGCCTAAGTCAAGGTACACAGTATCCAAGAAGGACCAGGGCCAAAACAGGTTCATGATGATATAAAAATGGGATGGTGATAGGTATCATAAAAAGAAATAGGCTATTTAGGCTCAAAATAGGGATCAAGGGATATTTTGCATACAGGGAAGGTCATTTAGGCTAAAGTGGGCTAATATCAAAATGGCCTATGATCCTTTCCTAACCCCTATCCTTCAACCTAGGTAAGACTAACCGGGAAAGTTTTGAATCCAACATACAAAGGGAACTAAGTAAAATCCCACACGCACATGGCACACAAGTATATCACAAGTTACTACTTATCCGGTTCATGCAATTGTTTAGCAATGGTTATCAAGGTACTAGAACTAATGCCATAACAAGATGCATAGTGGCCACACATAAATGCATATCACACAGTTATAAAATAGACCATTGGAGAGGTGTTCAAAAATCAACAAAACTTGTTAACTGCCTAAGGTACTTGTATTTCTCCAAGTCAACTACAATATTTTACAATAAATAACAATATGTCTAAACATGCCGACTCTACTAGGAACAAGACTTTGGGGAAAAGAGGAACGGAAACAAAAAACCTAAGAGGATATCAACACCCACAAGTAGCCCCACCCTCAACTTAAAATCATGCAATGTCCCCAATACATCCAACCAAAACAAGAGAGCTGGAAACATACCTGTGGAACCATGGGTGAAAAGATCTGATGTCAATCACATAATACAAATAAAAACAACAAAATATCTTGGGTTACCTCCCAAACAGCGCCTGATTTAATGTCGCGGCATGACCCAACTCAACTTTTTCCTCCACCTTGAGGATATGAATTTCACCCCCAACTTAGAGTCCATCTTCTTGCCCCAATCATAGGGGGTGGTACCAAAATTAAGAAATCGAGTAATGGATTGATCATGGTAAACCACTCAGCCTTAAAGTGAGGTGTGTTTTTATGTTGCTTATCAAGTGTAAAATAAAGACTATAGGATTCTTGTTCCCGATCTTCACACTCTTCCACTATTTTAGATGATTCCACAGATAAGATATCATCTAAACATAATGTGGAAAAGTGCTTCGAATGAAGCCCAACTAATTCTACTTTAAAATTTACACTATCTACTACACACTTTTATTAACCTTCTCAATGTCAGTCTCATGATCAAGATGACAATTGATTTGTTGTGATTCTTGAGTTTTCACCTCAAATTAGCTAATTTCCTCCTCATATTCTTCTTTATTTAGCCACTGTAAACATGGTGGGAGTGGTAACTCCTTTAGATTTGACCACAACTGTTCTTGATTCTCTAATATTCATTTTATCAAGTTGTTTGCTTGAATCCTGACAGCATACATATCTTCAGTATAATCACTTTGACCACAAGCCAAACACCAAGTTACAGTAAGTAGGACAATATCCGCATCATATTGTGAAGGTCCAGTCCATGCATTTCCAGGTAAAACTGGACAGTAAGCCTCAAAATATGGTCCCCCACAATAATATGAAGAATCGTCATCACTCAAAAAACCATATATCCAGGCTAACATCTCAAGAAAGGTGTGATAAAAATAAAAGAAAATAAAAATTAAACTAAAAAAATATTTACAATTTTGAATTCAAACAAGTAAACTAAAATTCCAAACCAACTCAATTCGCCAAATTGTTCCCCGTCCCCGGCAACATCGCCATTTTTTATAATGCTCAAACTACACCTCTCATGTGAGAATGTAAGGGATCATTTTAAATATATAACCCAACTAGGTTGGGGTTGAATCCTATAGGAAATATGGTGTGAACTTAAGTCGTTTGCGATTTAATAAACTGATAGTTGGATGTTTCCTGAAATGGGGGGTTTTGGAGATTAGCAAATAATTGTTGGTCACTTTAGTTTCAGTGTTTGTAATCAAGAGTTTATAGAAAACCAGAGTTATGTTCACTATGGGTGTTGGGATTTGAAAGACGCTAGTAACGATTCAAGATTCTTGTAGTAGGTAGGAACAACAGATTATCCTTGTTGAATTTATGCCTAAATGTTTCTCGACCTACTTAAGCATTTAACTACCTAATTCTCTCAAACTTAGGGAGTTTATATTTCATAACAGGATGTTATGTCAGGTTAATTAATCTTGCTACAACATTAATTATTAAACGGAAAGTTGGTAGCTTCCAAGTCCCTGTTGATAATTTGCTTTTTACTAGGGTTGACTTCTTAGTTCAAGCAAATCACTAGTAAGCAGGACATATTATTTGTAGCCAATTGATAAAGTGTAAAGCAGAGGGATTACCAGGAAGTTACCACTACCGTTAGAATCCTGGACTCTTAGTTGCGTTACAAACCCTAACCCATAGATCCCATAACTCGAGTTAAGTGGTTTAGCTACTCATACTATAAAGAGCAATATAGCTTGTTGAATTCATAATGCTATGGAATAATACTTATTGTAAAAGTGAATAGAAACAGTTGTATCTCGGATTAAATTGCAGTACAAAAATCCCAAAGAATAATATCATAATCTCTCCAAAGCTAACTGTAAACTTGTATCAAAAACTATAGAACAAACACGTGAAGTTCAAGTCCAGAATGTCGAGTACCAACCCCCAAGAAATCCCTAAACAATACTTTAAATAGTTCACCCTAATTATGGAAATAAAATCACAGAGTTCAGTAATTTCTTGAACAGGTGACTACATTTTGTGATGGCTTATCAGGAGTCTGATGACTTATCATAGATGTCATTAGCTTCTCTTTGCTTTTGACATTCACTGCCTTAGGCTAATGATGAAGCGTGATGGCTTATCTTATCTTTGATGACTTATCACAAATGTCGTTGATAATTTACTTCAGCTCTCATGTTCTGCCTTAGGCTAAAGACAATCTTGATGGCTTATCACAACTCTGATAGCTTATCACATATCGTCGTTACTTCTTCAAGCTGAATCCTATTCATTGTTTAACGCTGGCGATGAAGCTGATAACTTATCAGAGTGCTGACAACTTATTAGGAATGTCGTCAGCCACACTTCTCTTTTATTTACTTCAGATTTCAACTTTTTTACTTCCATCATTGTTTGTTCTCCTACATCTTGACTTTCACTGCAAAATCAAAGATAAAACAATAAAAAACGACAAAAGTTGTTTAAGACTTTGCAATTATTCTCAGTTAAAAGCTTCAAATGTGTTAGCATCTGCTCACACATCATAATCCCAGTTTGAAGGGTGTTAATATCGTGCAACGGGTACCAACATTGGTTGTGTGGATCCACTATACTGATGTACTATCCCAAAGGACTAAGAGTGTCAAGCCTGAAATGATGGGTGACCTCTGCGAGATAGTCTAGCCTACAATGATGGGTGACTTATCATATCCTATGCTGGATACATAGTTCTAGAGTTTAGGGACTGCTACTAGTGACTCTGCCTATCTGACGGGGAAGTTTACATCCCTACACGCGCTCGGTGCTAAATCCTACTCCCAACTGAAGGACACTGAAATACTACATTGTTCTTAGTTTAACTGACTATTTTGATAATGCTCATAATATAATCTAAAGTTATTCTGAAGATACTAAAATGAGACTAAGTAGACAACTATGGTTTTCAGGTATTTGATACCCCCAAGACTCAAAACAATAATAGTAAAATGACACTAAAGCTTGGAGGACATAACATGGAGGATTTTATTAAACATTCATTCTTGCAAGCATTTTATCAAACACTTGATATGCATGGTGTACATTAAGCATGAGAATTATACCAAGACTTGTAGTGAAGTACAATTTCAACACCACTATCACAAATCATGAATTAAATCAGTGGACATAAATATTTAAACATATACAATATAGTAATATACATCAATTTCACTAAAACATGGTATAAAACAAGATTCATGGAAATTCATGGTTTAATCATAATTTTAAAAATCAAGGTTACTTTAAAAGATCAATATTTTGCAATTTAAATCGGATACTTGGACTCCATGGATTAAAGAAATCCATGGATGAACATTTAACATGCTTGGGTTATGAATTTGAGAGGATTGATGAAGAGTTCTTGAGATTTGGCCTTGATTTGAGAGCTAGGGTTTCTTGTTCTTAAAAAAAATGGATCCCCTTTTGAGTAATTTGAGAATAATGGGAATATAATGCCCTATTAGGCTTTAATTTCGTGTTTAGGATGAATTTAGGGCTTAGGAAAATGACCAAACAACCCCTTGAAAAATTAAATGCAAAACTGGAAAACTGAAGATCCCAATTTTTGGCCCTGGCACGACGCACCAAGATCACGGACCCTCACTGGAAATTATAAACTGGGAACTAAGGGCGTGGCGCGATGCGGAGGGATCACGGTGCCCCTATGATTATGAAATTCACCCTTGAGCGATGCGCCATTATCGCAACAGGACACTGGAAAAGGAAAATTAGAAATCAGGATAGTGGAGTGATGCAGTGGTAGCATGGAGCTTCACTGGAAATTGCCAAACGTGAACTGGGTCCTTGCCGTGACACGCTACTGGCCCGAATGACAGTGTTTAATGACTGAAACTTAAAATTGTCATAACTTCTTACCCGGTTATCGAATTTTGGAAAATTTTATATCGTTGGAAAGATAATTGAATTTCCTACATAATGAAAGTATTTAAACTGAATAATACTAAGTGTTTAGAAAATTTTAATAATGAATACCCATGTATTGTGACTTAAATTATGCTAGGAAAATACGGGGTATTACAATAAACCTAGCTTGTTGAATAGAGTTTTCATTTGAGGGATATTACAACCTGGAGTGTTATGATTCATAAGTACTAGAACCTTTATATTGTTAGAAGTGCAGTGACAAGATAGTGGGAATGACGATTGATAGAAAGTATAAAGATAAGCTTATGCATGCTATTGATTTTGCATTATGGTGATATGTCCTTGTGTGTTACTTTAGTAGAAGGTAGAGAAGGACTTATTAGTGAGGTGAATTATTGTTTTCTTAAAGTATGAATGAGTTATTAATGATATTTGTTTTGTTAGAAAAGTATAGGATATTCATGAAGTATTTGGTGGTTGATTATTGTTAATATAGCCTTCTCCATGTGGCTATGAAAATAAAATAAAAGATTTATTGATGATTTAAGAGGTATGAAAGAAATTTAGGTGTATAGATGGCTGAATAGTAGTAATTTATAGATGGAGGTTGTGGTAATGGAATATAATAAGATAGGCCATACGCTCGAGATCAATTATTATTATTATGGGATTTTAGTGGACTAATGTTTCTTGATGACTTATTTTATAGCTTCCAAGTGAGAATTGTATGTAAGGTTGGGTTGTTAATCATGCCTAGTCCTAGACACTATGTTTGAACAGTGGATGATCATCAAGGTGGATGCAATGGTTTCTTGTTAGTGATGCTAGTTATATGGAGGTGAACTAATAGGCTTGAGATAGTGAATACAAAAATTTAAGTTTCTTGATTTGAGATTAAGTATGATATTGTAGGTATGATGTATAGGTGTGCCCAAGGTTATATGGGGTTGCATTAATTTCTAAGGTTATTAAGTGTCGTGTGTGGTTAGTAGTACCCTCAAGTTTCTAAGTGGAAGAAGGCTATTTATATAGTACATGGTGTTCTTAATAGCTAAGTTATGATTGACAGTGTTGAGCCTTTTGATATGATCCTAATTCTTATAGTTTAGAAATATATGTTTAGAGGTATGATAATAGTAGGCTATGATGGAAGTAGTATGGTTCACTAAAGGTTTGGTGACATCCATGTTAATTGTTAGAATCTAAGTTTGAGTTTTTGAAGATTGAGCTGATAGAAATAAAAGTTGAAGCACTAGATGGTGTGCACTCCGGCTTTGGGGATACTCATGAAGATTCTAAGTTAGTAAATGTTCAAGTATTATATGATGACTATTGGGTCTATAGAAAGATAGAGTTTTATCTCAGAAGGAAGTATTAGCAATGGGTTTTAACCTTTCAGGTGTAATCTTTTGGGTTAAGTTTATTATTTATGTGTATTTTTATACCCAGAATCTATAGTTTAGTGATTGTAGTACAGTTTAGAGTTTAGTAAAGGGGTTCCACAAACATAGAATGATGGTTTAAATCTAAGGGGGAATGATATGATAAGTAACCAAGTCATATTCTCATATTCTAGTAGTGCTGCCAGTGTGGGAGAAAGATGTCCATCTTATTCTTATTTCAGTATTAGTCGTTCAGTCATCAAGATATCTACTAATGCCTTACATGTCAGCTCTATGATCATAGTTCTATTCATACATATCATAGAAAATCATGTACGCTTCCAGTCCCTAGTACAAGGAGTTCCATTTCATTCAATAGTACGAATCACTTTCTAGGAATTTACAAACATTAAACTCAGGTCATGCAACTAATGACTCATGTACTCATGCTTTATAGTATGCTTAGTTACCATAGTTCATGCTACACTCCTAATGATCATTGAGATTCAGCTTATAGCCATGTATACCCTCAATTAGATCTCTTTAATGAATCCATGATATTGATTCTCTATTCCTCAGGCCTCAGTTAAGTGTCAAGATACATATAGTATCCTTCCATGCTTCAAGGTCTCATGTTCTAACCTTTCAGTGACTCCTCCTTATGTAATGATAGTGGTGATGAGTAAAAGTTTCTTGTTTATGAAAGATTATTCTATGCTTGTTTTATCTAAGGTCTTAAGTGTGAAGTAAGATTGAGGCCAAGTCTTTGATACATGTTGTGGTTAGTTGAAGTTGGTGTGTGTATGTTCTTGGGGGTAGTATGTGGTAGTTGTTGTGATAGAGGTTTAGAGAGTATGAGAAGTATGCCTTTATGGGTGTTTGGTTAGACGTTCATATGTGGTTGTAAAAATAGGCTTGAATGCCATGTTGGTGTATAAGTGGATGAATGTGGTGCACATTAGTTTCCAATCTTCCCGACCTTGGAATGTAAATCCTTAAGTGAATTCATGATCGGGGTTGTCAATAGCACAACTCGTGTAAGTTGCAGATTTTTTTGGGCAAGTCTTGAGACCTATTTGGATGGTAAAAATAGTGAGGCATGTGATATGGCCGCGGCGATTCGTATATTGCCTTGGTAAGTAGCAACGTGATGCATCACAAGTTTCATCGGTAGAGCGATGCGGCGTGTCACTTATCACGTCGGTAGTCCAGTTAAGTTATGGTGTTATATGTAGTACCCCATGATTTTTAGTTAGGCTTGACCATGGTGAGAGGACTTAGTTTAGTTTAGACCTTAGTGGATAGATTTATCAATGCCCATGTGAGAATTAACAATTGAATCAAGTAAGTATGGTATTTAAGGGGAATAGTATAGAAGAGGGAGTATTTGAGAAGTCTTGCTAAGTTTGAAAGTAAGAAGTTGCATTGCCTAAGTCCTAGCAATTCTATCCTAGCTTACGATTTATATGCCTATGTTCAAAGCTATAGAGTTGTATTAATGTAGTGATTCCTTAGTCAGATGTCTTGTTCAGATCATTGCCAAAATTCTTCGCTCCTTAATATTATTAGAATTTTGTAGAAGAGTTTTGAAGAAATACTCCATTTGAGTATGGGCTGTCAGTATGGTCCAGTCCATTTATCCAGCAATCCTGTTTAGCAATCAATCAGATATCCTCTTATAGATTTCCAACTTTCCATCTAGTCTTACTATCTACAGTCTCATGTGTATGGCCATTCCAAGAGGTAAAGTGTTTTCATCCATGTAAATTACAAATTCAGCTCAGTCCATGCATCAGACATCAATTTCAAATTCAGATATTTAGTCATTATTCAGTTCATAAATATTTAGTGAATGATCTTAGTATTCCATCCCAGATAGTGAATACCCCCAGTACGATCATAGTCTCGTTGTCTAATGATTCATACTTGCATAAGTTATCATTTTGCTGTTCTATATGTGTGGTAGTATCATGAAAACTTCAGGCAAATTCTAAACTCTCAGCATGAATCAGCTTCTTATAGTAAGTCCTCCGTTATATTCCTTCTTAGAAGACACATAATGTCTAAATTATTACATATTTATAAGACTTCAAAAAGTTCTTATCCATCAATCGAGGATGAATGATTCCAAGGGGGAGATAATGTAAAACCCCGCATTTTCGAGCTAGTCTTTAAACCATCGTTCCTACGTGTATAAGCTATAATCTAAATTATTCCCTTGCAAATATGAGTTTTATGATCTTTATCCTCATGTTTTATTTTATTTTGAGGTGAAAAATATTCATAAGAATCACTTAGAACATAGTTGAGCTTAGAGCCTTTGATTCATCCAAAGTTTGGTATTCGATTCTACAAAGGTCTACTTTAAATGTATATAACTTTTTATATATGTAGAATGTTGTAGTTTAAAACCCACCAAATTGTAGATAATTGAATTAGATTTCCAACAAAAAAGAATAACAGAACAACTTTTAGAACAGAATAGTTTTTAGAACAATATGTTTTTTTAAAAGAATAGTTATTACAAACTAAGTGTAAAAGGGCTCATAGTTTTATTCAGATCTTGTTTTACATTAGACATTAATTATGAGTTTCAGTTTCCAGTTTACAGATATAAAGGTGAGTCCCTTTTTATGCTTAGCCTGCATGATTTTAAAACAAATTTAACTTCAGTTCTACTTAGTCCACTTTTAGAAAGAGAAAAAGAATAATTTTTAGAACTAAGTGTTATGGCTCACAAGATTTATACAGTATGATTTATCATTCATAATTTATGATTTTTCATCTTTCAGTTATTCAGGCCAATGTGAATCATTTAAACTTAGTATGCATTATTTAAAAATCTATGAGTATATACAATTATTTTTTTACTTAAGCATTCACCCCATATGCTCAGTACATTCCAAAAGTAATGATCCATATATATGTCTATGTGCTACATTATCTCATAATGTAGGTACAACTTGTAGTATGTACATCTTAATTAGACAGTTACAGATTCCAGCCAACAGATGATGAGTCCTCCTACTTTAGGCACACTAGTTAGATATTATTTATGCATTTTACTTTCTCATTCATATGTATTGATTAACAATAGTTGGAGTCGCATACCAACTATTTATAGTCAACATAATAGAGTCTTCACAGATGTCAGTTAGAGTTAGTCACGTAATTTCAGTCACTCTTTTCGGACTTTATCAGAATGTAAAATTGTATCAATATTGTATTTTCATAGATTCCATCATTATTATATTTCCGCATAGGAAACTTAGTTATTTTATACATATTGAATTAGTTGTTTAACAGTATGCCAGTTCATGGGTTAGCTTGGGATTACTTGTGGTCCTAAGCACCGTGTGACAATTTGGGACCATTTTCAAGGCATTACAAATTTCGTATCAGAGCATAGAGTTTGATTTTCCTAGAGTGTCTGTGAAGACGTGTCTAGTAGAGTCTTACGGAATGGTACGTATACGTCTGTACTTTTCTTTTAGAGGCTATAGGGCATTTAAGATAAGTTTTTCTTTCTTTCATACTCTATATTGTGCTGTAAAGTTCTTCTCTCAGAAACTTATATGGATTCATGTTTCACTCCATAATTCTCCATCTATGTTATATTCTTGAGATCACATAATTAGAAAATTCTATTTCATCCTAAGATGATGTTCTCAGATTTACTATCAGTAACTTCAGAAGTCATACAAGGGGCTTAAGAAGAACTCACTAGTGTGTTATAATTTCCTTGAATCAAAATTTATGTCCTCGTCCATATGAGTTGTTCAGTTAAGACAAAATAAGATATGCATTTAGATTCCTCATTATTCCTTCAATACAAATAGTGGTCATAAGAGGAGCTAGTATAAACCTAGGTTGTTGGATAGAGTTTGCATTTGAGGGATATTGCAACCTAGAGTGTTATGATTCATAAGTAGTAGAACCTTTTTGTAGTTAGAGGTGTGGTTTTAGAAGTGCAGTGACAAGATAGTGGGTATAATAATTGATAGAAATTATAGAGATAAACTTATGCATGCTATAGATTTTGCATTATGGTGATATGTGCCTGTGTGTTAGTTTAGTAGAAGGGAGAGAAGGAGTTATTAGTAAGATGAATTAGTGTTTGCTTGAAGTATGAAAGAGTTTTTAATGATATTTGTTATGTTAGAAAAGTATAGGATATTCATGAAGTATTTGGTGGTTGAGTATTGTTAATATAGGCTTCCCATATGGCTATGAAAAAAATAAAGAAAATTTGTTGATGCTTTAAGAGGAATGAAAGAAATTTAAGTGTTTGGATATGTGAATAGTAGTGATGTGTAGAGGGAGGATGTGCTAATGGAATACAATAAGATAGGCCATACACTCGTGATCAATTTTTGTTATTATGGGGTTTTAGTGGACTAGTGTTTCTTGATGTCTTGTTTTATATCTTCCAAGTAAGAATAGTATGTGGGGTTGGGTTTTTAATCATTCCTAGCCCTAGACACTAATTTTGAACAGTGGATGATCATCAAGGTGGATGTAATGGTTGCTTGTTAGTTATGCTAGTTATATGAAGGTGAACCAATAGGCTTGAGACAGTGAATGCAATAATTTAAGTTTATTGATTTGAGATTAAGTATGATGTTGTAGGTATGATGTAGAGGTGTGCCCAAGGTTATATGGGGTTGCATTATTTTCTAAGGTTATTAAGTTTCGTGTGTGGTTAGTAGTACCCTTGAGTTGCTAAGTGGAAGAAGGCTATTTATATAGTACATGGTGTTCTTAATAGCTAAGTTAAGGAGTTATGATTGATAGTGTTGAGCATTTTGATATTATCTTGATTCTCATGGTTTAGAAATATATGTTTAGAGGTGTGATAATAGTAGGCTATGATGGAAGTAGTATGGTTCACTAAAGTTTTGGTGATATCCATGTTAATTGTTAGAATCTAAGTTTGAGTTTTTGAAGATTGAGCTGATAGAAATAAAAGTTGAAGCACTACATGGTGTGCACTCTGTCTATGGGGATACTCATGAAGATTCTAAGTTAGTAAGTGTTCAAGTATTATATGATAACTATTGGGGCTATAGAAAGATAGAGTTGTATCTCAAAAGGAAGTGTTAGAGTGGGTTTTACACTTTCAGGTGTAATCTTTTGGGTTAAGTTTATTATTTACGTGTATTTTTATATCCCAAACTCTAGAGTTCAGTGATTGTAGTCCAGTTTAGAGTTTAGTAAAGGGGTTCCACAAACATATAATGATGGTTTAAAACTAAGGGGGAGATGATAGGATAAGTACCAAGTCAGATTCTCATATTCTAGTAGTGTTGCCTGTGTGGGAGGAAGATGTCCGACTTATTCTTATTTTAGGATTAGTGCTTCAATCATCACGATATCTACTCATGCCTTACGTGGCATCTCTATGATCATAGTTTTGTTCATGCACATCATAGAAAATCATGTACGCTTCTAGTCCCTAGTACAAGGAGTTCCAGTTCATTCAACTATACGAATCATGTTTTAGGAATTTATGTACTCCAAACTTAGGTCATGCTGCTCATGACTCATGTACTCATGCTTTATAGCATGCTCAGTTGCCATAACTCATGCTACACTCCTAATGATAAGCGAGATTCAGCTTATAGCCATGTATGACCTAAATTTAGATCTCTTTGATGAATCCATAATGTTAATTCTCTATTCCTCAGACCTCAATTAAGTCTCAAGTTACGTATTGTATCCTTCCATGCTTCAAGGTCTCATGTTCTAACCTTTTAGTGACTTCTCCTTATGTATGATAGTGGTGATGAGTAAATATTTCTTGTTGATGAAATATCATTGTATGCTTGTTTTATCTAAGGCCAAAAGTGTGAAGTAAGATTGAGGCCAAGTCATTGATACATTTTGTGGTTAGTTGAAGTCTTTGTCTGCATGTTCTTAAGGGTAGTGCGTGGGAGTTGTTGTGATAGAGGTTTAGAGTATATGAGAAGTATGCCTTTATAGGTGTTTGTTTATACATTCTTATGCGGTTATAACAATAATCTTGAATGCCATGTTGGTGTATAAGTGGATGAATGTGGTGTGCGTTAGTTTCCAACCTTCCTGACCTTAGAATGTAAATCCTTAAGTGAATTCATGATCTAGGTTGTCAATAGAACAACTCGTGTATGTTTCAGATTTTTTGGGCGAGGTTTGAGACTTACTTGGATAGTAAAAACAATGAGGCAATGCGATATGGCCACGGCGTATCGTATATCACATTGGTAGGTAGCAAGGTGATCCGTCACATATCTCATTGGTAGAGCGACGTGGCGTGTCACTTATCATGTCGGTAGGCCAGTTAAGTTATGGTGTTATATGTAGTACCCTGTGATTTTCCGTTAGGATTGACCATGGTGAGAGGACTTAGTTCAGTTTAGACCTTAGTGGTTAGATTTATCAATGCCCATATTAGACTTAACAATTGAATCATGTACATGTTCCAGGAATTTATGAACTCCAAACTCAAGTCATGCAATTCATGACTCATGTACTTATGCTTTATAGTATGCTCATTTCCCATAACACATGCATATCCAAGTTATGACAATTATGTTGAGGGAGGTGAAGAAGGGTATATAGAGGCTGATGAGGAAAATAAAAGTAAGGAGGAAGAAGAAGATAAACAAGAAGAGGAAGAAGTAGAAACTGAGTAAGAGGATGTTGATCAACATAATGGTAAACAAGAAGAGGAAGAAGTAGAAAGTGATAAAGAGGATGATGATCAATGGGGCGTGAATTAAGATCTAAATCCGAGTATAATCCTGTCAAAACTATTAGTATTGATAGGTTTCAAGTTGTCATACCGATAGATGACCCTGCAGAACTAACTAGTGATCTTGTACTTAAATGTCATTCAGGGAAACCTTTTGATGAATTTAGGAATACTATGTAGAATGAAAACATGGAAAAACTTTTTAAGAAGAGATACTTTGGTTGCTTTCTTGAGCTGCCTGAGGACCACAATGCCCGTTTGTAAATGAGTATTGTATATGGTTTTCTTAAGTACGTCGGGGATGATAAAGATTCGATGGAGGGGGGCAAAAGAATGGATGAAATCTGGATAAACTATTGTGGCATACCAATTTTTTTTGGCATGAAGAAGTTTTCCATTGTGACAGGCTTGAGGTGCGATCGTCCAAAAGAACCTTTAATCAAGGAAACACCCTGCAAAAAGTCCAAGGATAGCAGGAAATCTAAACCACCACCATCAAATAAAGAGAAGGCATTGTCTAAGCAACCACCCACCAAAACCAACCAAAGGCAATAAAAAAATAGATAGGTTGTTCGACATTGTTGGACGTAGATCCAAAGTATATAAAAATGTCCATGATATGAAGTAGAGCCTTCTTGAATATGTAAGATCACCACTTCAATCCAACTAAGTTGATCACAATTCCGATCACTAAGCAGGAGGAGTAAAATGGTTGGTTCTTGCATCTGTTGGGATACAGCCGCTCGAGGATAGGTTAGTGGGTGAATGCTATCAAGTACTCTAGATAAGGATAAAGTAATGCCATCAAGTAAAACCAAGTAAACCAACCAAATGTACAAAATTATATATATATATAAACTGGGTTTAGCATGTATTTAAAACCATTTACCTTGGTATGTGTATCTTAATAGTTCTCGAACTACCCATGGGCTATATGGGTCCAGTGTAATCCCCTGAACGGGCCACAATGTGGGTAGCTGCATGAACCTATCACGACCCATGGCTACCCCCTAGTTGAGACAACGGTGTTTACAGTAGCAAGTAACCACAAGCTAACCCATGAGCTGGTACCTGCTATGAGCACAGATTAAAATAGAAATAAACATATACACAAAAGATAAAATAATAACGAACTGCATATATGATGCTGATAGTACGACTAAATCACAAGTCTGAAACATCTGATAAGATACTGAAAAACCAAGCAAGCTATCTGAAAATAACTAGTAAGAATGATAAAGTTGACTAACTTGCTAACTGACTATTCGAACGTCTGAAAGCCTCTAACTGGCAGAGGAGTTGATGGGATAGACCCCCAACTAACTCCGACTAAATGAATATAATAAAGTACTAAAATAACTGAATAAGGAATAATATATCCTCTGAGAATGAGGACTCACCACTACTGCAATGAGTTGTGCTGGGCTATCTAAGTACAGTTGGAAAACTGTGCTTCTGAACCTATGATATAAGACATCATAGTGCAAGAAGAGTATACGATCAGTACTATGAATGTACTGGTATATGATATAAGGTCTGGCTAAAATGTACGGGGTATTGTGCATATGAGATAAGGATTAACTGAACAATATGAAATAACTTATCATGAATACATAAAAACTGTAATATCTGAGAATCCAAGACCAAGCATATACATATTCCTGAAATAATCTGTAAACTAAAAAACTGAAATCTGTATAATTGAATAACTATAAATCTGGATGCTTTGGACAAGCAAACCTAAATTGAATATACACTGAATACTGACTAAAACTATGGGAGGTATCATCTAATCGACATGCCTCAATCTGAGCTAATCGAGGTCTAACCTGTAACCCCAGTTGGAAGGGTGTTAACATTTTCCCTTAAATTTCTTTATGGGTTGATTGCTTTCTTGTCCATCTCTCTTTCGCTTTTTAGAGTTGTTGTGGTCGTCTTCTACAATATTTTCTCCACTTATTGCAGAATTTTCTTTTGACCTTCTTTTTATGATTTTATTATCTTCTTCAATGTACAGTCTTACTATAAGATATTCGACCGACATCTCTTTTCGCTTATGTTTCAAGTAGTTCTTGAAGTCCTTCCATATAGGTGATAACTTCTCTAATATTACCACAACTTGAAATGCCTTGTTCACGATCAAACCTAAGTTAAGTTCATCTAACATTCAATTTTTTTTTAATATATTCAACTAAGTTATTAAAAAAATAATACCTTCTGCGAGGAGATTCGTGGATGATAACTAGTAGTTCCTGGACTTGAGATACAATAAAATTCCTGTCAATTATTTTAAACTCTAGGAATCTTGCAACGAAGAACTTTTTGGTTCCTGCATCCTCAGTCTTGTACTTTCTTTCTAGTGCCCCCAAAACTCCTTTGCCATCTTCATTCCATTATACACATTGTATAGTTCATCTTGGAGGCCATTTAGAATGTAATTCCTGCATAGGAAATCTTAGTGTTTTCATGCCTCCATAACGACAAATTTCTCCTGGTCTGAAGTTCCTTCGGGAATCTTAGGAGCTTCTTTAGATGTAATTGTGGAAGACATAAAGTTATAAGGTAGATGAACATCTTCTGTTTCCACCTTTTGAAATCTGCACCGATTAATTTTCTAGGTTTTTTTGCTGAAGCTTTCCGTTCGAGCATTCATACGAATCATTGTGGCAACATTAGTTGTTGCCACAGTCGTTGCAGTAACATGCATTTGACTGTCAGCAGTTACCGAAGGAATTTCGAACTAGGAGAAATTTGTCGTTAGGGAGGCGTGGAAACATCCAGATTTCTTGTACAGGAATTAGATTCTAAATGACCTCCAAGATGAAACATGTATAGTGGGATGAAAATGGAAAAAGAGTTGTGGAGGGCGCTGGAAAGAAAGTACAAGACTGAGGATACGGGAACCAAAAATTTCTCTGTTGCAAGATTCCTAGAGTTTAAAATGATTGACAACAAGTCTGTTGTATCTCAAATCCAGGAACTGCAAGTTATCATCCACGATCTCCTAGCGGAAGGTATGATTTTTTTAACATCTTAGTTGAATATATTAAAATTATTCTTAATATTCACATAAAATTAACTTTAGGTTTGATTGTAAACAAGGCATTTCATGTCACGACAATAATATAGAAGTTACCACCTATGTGGAAGGACTTCAAGAACTTCTTGAAACATAAGTGAAAGGAGATATCAGTCGAAGATCTTATAGTAAGACTACGCATTGAGGAAGATAATAAAGTCGTGGAAAAAAAAGTCAAAAGGAATTTTTACAATAAGTAGAGAAAATATTATTTAAGACGAACACAACAACTGCAAAAAGTGAAAGAAAGATGGACAGGAAAGCAATCAACCCAAGAAGAAATTTGAGGGAAAATGCTTTAACTATGGCAAGATTGACCATGAGTCTACGGATTGTCATGACCCAAGGAAAGAGAAGAATAAGGACCAAGCAAATATGGCTGAGCCCAAGAAAGATATGGACGATATGTGTGCCATGATGTTTAAATACAACTTGGTGGGAAATCCTTGAGAATGGTGGATGGATTCTGGTTCCACCCACCATGTTTGTGCTAATAAAGAGTTATTTGCTATTTTTGCTCGGGATCAATGGTAGGAGAATATATATATGACAAACTCTGCAACTGCAAAAGTTGAAGGAACAGGAAAGGTCTTTCTGAAAATGACATTAGGCAAAGTGTTGACTTTGAACAATGCCATGTATGTACTAGAGTTATGGAAAAACTTGATTTATGTATCACTTCTTGACAAGAATGGATTCAAATGTGTATTTGTTTCTGGAAAAATTGTACTTAGTAAAAAGGAAGTGTATGTAGGAAAAGGCTGTCTCACTGAGGGACTATTCAAAATGAATATTGAAAACAAGAAAAGTTCAGTTTCTTCTGACTTGCTTGAGTCTTATGATTTGTGGCATGAATGATTAGACACTGCGAAAGCTGATTAACTTAAAAGTGTTGCAATACTTTGAGTGCAATAAATCTAAATGTCAAACATGTATGGCATCAAATTATTCGTAGAATTCATATAAGTCCATTTAATGAAATTCCAATCGCTTAGACTTAATCCATGCTGACATTTGTGATATGAATTCAACATATCTAGTGGTGGAAAAAAGTATTTTATATCTTTTATTGACGATTGCACTAGATACCGTTATGTCTATTTGATAAAAAGTAAGGATGAAGAAATAGATGAATTTAGGAAATATAGAATAGAAGTTGAAAATCTGTTAGAGAAAAAGCTCAAAACTATAAGAAGTGATTGGGGCAGAGAATTGTAATACCCCGTATTTGTATCTAGCTTCGATTCGTCCCTGGAACATCAAATCTCTTGATTCATAGATGAATAACATTTTATTCCCTGTGGTATTTTCAATATTTTGACTTTTTATCATGTGGGAAATTGAATAAGATTTCTATCGATAACAAATTCGCCCAAATTCGACAATCGGGCGAAGAGTTAGAACCATTTTAGTAAGGTAGTGTACCACCTGGTATTTTAGCGCATCAAAGAGCCAGCCAAAATGGCAATAGTTAAAATTCAGTGAGCCTCTGGGATTAGGGCGCTTCGCGCCAAAGATCAATTTCAGAATTGTCAAATTCCAGTACACCAACTCAATTACACCGCGTTGCGGTGCCATTCCAGTTCTCAACCAAGGTGGCAACACGATTTCCACCACGTCACACCACCAACTAGTTTTCCAGTCATCCAATTTCCAGTGAGTTGGCACGATTTCACCACGTCGCACCAGCATGAGAAATCAGGATTTTTAGATTCCATCATTTAATTTTAGGGGCTTTTTAGTAAATTCCTAAATCCCCTAATCAGCCTATACACGACATTAAACCCTTAAAAGACCTATTATGTCATTGTTTACTCACATCTCTCAAGAAATAAAGCACTGTCTCTCAAAGATAGAAAACCCTAGCCCCCAAGTTTCAAAAGTAATCTCAAAAATCCCTTTAAGAGTCTTCAAGAACTTCAAGAAGCTAGATTTCCAGGTATGTTAGATGTTGATTCTTGGGTTCCTTCCACCCAAGAAGTTCAAGAATCCCCTTTTAAATTATAAAGATTGTTATTTATGAGTTATCATGATTTATGTGAATTGAGATTGAAGTTTATAATGTTGTTTAGTTTTAATTCATGTTTTGGTTACAAAGTTCCAAGCTTTTGTCCTAGTATGAGGTGAATTTCATGATATTCATAATAAACCCTATAGGATGCGTGTTGATTGATGTAAACATTTTAATTAGGTGTATTTAATGTTGTATGACCAAAGTATGCTCCCCATATGTTTGATAAAAAGCTTGTGTCAAGGAAAGAGGGTCATTATAGAATGTTGACAAGAAACCCAATTATGTATAAGTTCATGCATGCTATGTGTTTGTTGAAAAGCCTTAGTGAATGAATTATGAAATTTTGCATGCATTCCTATTCATGTTAGTTCCTTATTGAATGAGTTATGAGACTACAACATGCCTCTCTATACAATTACATGTTTAAGACCTCCAAGTGCTCGAAGAAGTCGCCTAATTCATTGTATTGTGGATGATAGCCTATTTCCATGTTATGTATGAGTTGTCCTGTCTTGTTTTATTTATGTTATCAAGTCTTGGGGGTATTTATACCTGACAATTTAGTTGATTGTTTAGAACCAGTGTCACCTTTCAAGATAATCTCAGTCATGCCAATTAGTAGAACTCAGACAGTTACAAAACTTAGGAAATCTTAGTAATCTCAGTAGCATTAGCATTCCAGCTTCAGTTCAGTAATCAATTCATAATTCAGTAGTATTCCATTAGTCAACAAAACTTAGTTAAGTCAGCTTAGCTCAGTTAATCAGTACGATTAGTAACAGATTCAGCTTAGCCTTGTACAGTCTAAGAATCAATTTAGAGTCTTTCAGTTTAGAGTAGAATTTAGCACCGAGCGAGACTAGGGATGGGGGCTCACCCATTGAGAGAACAGAGATCCCTAGAATCAATTCCTAAGTTCCAGAACTACGTAGCTAGTGTAGGTTATGAGATGTCACCCGTTAGATAGGACTTACATACTCAGGGATCACCCGCTAGTATAGGACTGATCTCAGAGGTCACCCCCTAGATTAGGACTGACTCCATTTTAGTTATCTTTACCCATGGTACGGTACTGACACCCTTCCAACTAGGGTTATAGGTTGGACCCCAAACTAGATAGCAAGGGGCATGTCAGTTAGATGACTACCTCCCACAGTCTCAGTTTTAGAATTCGTCTTAGTAAAAGAACTCAGCTCAGTAGTACAGATTTAGGACTGTTAGAAATAGTCAATAACTAGCATCATTGATAGATTTAGATATCACCCACTAGATAGGACTGATCTCATATTTAACCAAGCAATATCAGATTCAGAGATCACCCATTAGATAGGAATGATCTCAAATACAGTCAATCAGTATCAATACTAATAGATTTAGAGATCACCCATTAGATAGGACTGATCTCAAATACAGTTAATTAGTACTTAGATATCAACATCAACGGATTTAGTTATTTAGTATCCCAGCCTTAGTAGACTCAGACATCAGTAAATCAACATTTGGAAATCAGTATTCAGTGTTACTATGATTTCATCTAGTTTATGCACTCATGCATGTATCCTCATTCAGTAGTCTCATGATATTTAGTCAGTATTTTTCATGCATGTAAACCCTTGCATTCAGCCTAACCTCATCTAGCATACCAGTACATTCTCAAGTACTGACGCATACTTTTCTCTTGTGCTATGGTGTCTTATACCATAGGTTAAGAAGTTCGGGATCTAGAGCACCCTTAGCGATAAAAGTTCAGCCAGCAGCAGTAGACTTAAAAGTGAGTCCTCATCATTTGAGGATGTTCCTTATTTTATTATTACATTAGATTTAGTATTTCAGTAGATGGAGTTAGTTGAGGGATTGTCCCATCAACTCCTTATTAAGACAATTTAGAGGATTTTTCAGACTCGAGTATTTTCAGACAGTTGTTTAAGTTTTGGTATTACTATACTTTATTTAGTTTTATTCAAGTGCGAACCTTAAGGCAAGTTTCCACCAATTTTCTACAAATCTTACAGTATATTATTCAGTGCTCAGTTACAGATATCAATCATGGGTTAGCTTGTGGTCCTTTGGGGTCATATGTATCGTGTACCATCCGGGGTTCAGAATCCGGGGTGTTACAAACTTGGTATCAGAGCCTAAGGTTCAATAGTGTCCTAGGAAGTCTGAAAAACCTCATCTAGTAGAGTCTTATGCATGGGTGTGTTGTGCACTATATTTATGTACATGAGGCTATAAGATGTTTTAGGAATAGTTTCCCTTCTTTCAATATTCATGTCGTGCGAGTGAGCATGAGCTCAAGTTAATTCTTAATCTAATCCTTCTCTTCCTTCCATCTACATAATATGTCTTCTCACAAAGCTAATGCCCGTAGTAATGATAACCAGTCACCTCAGCCCGCAGATCCTTTGCATGAAAATGTGTCACATGCAGAGTTTCGGATAGATTTTTAGGTGCTAGCCCAAGCTGTGACAAGTAATGTTCAAGGTAACCGTCAGGATGCATCCCTACCTCAGCAAGATAAGGGTCTAGCCACAGCTAGAATTAGAGACTTTATGAGAATGAACCCGCCAGAATTCTATGGGTTAAAGGTAGATGTGGACCCACAGCTTTATCTTGATAAGGTAAAAAAGATCACCCAGGTTATGCATGTGTCTGAGGAGGAGAGTGTAGAGTTGGAATCCTATTGGTTGAAGGATATTTCTTATGATTGGTTAGTGATATGAAAGAAGAGTAAAGGTGAGGATGCAACTCCCATGACCTGGCAGATATTTCAGGATGACTTCTTAGATAAGTTTTTCCCACTAGAGATGAGAGAAGCCAAGATAAAAGAGTTCATAAACCTGAGGCAAGGCTCCATGATATTGAAAGAGTATTGTCTCAAGTTCAACCAGTTATCTAAGTATGTCCCTTATTAGATGGCTGACCCTAGAGAAAGCATGAGTAAGTTTGTGAACGGTGTGTCTGGGTTGGTGGTTAAGGAGTATAGGACTTCTATGCTCAACAGGGACATGGATCTTTCTAGGTTGATGATGTATGCTCAACAGATTTAGGCAAAGAAATCTAAGGAAAGAGAGAGAGTGAATAAGAAAGCTAGAATAGGTAGTTTTAGTTATTCTCATCCAGGTTCACAGAGTGGTAATCATTCTCAGCATAGTCAGAAGTTTTCTGTCCCAGTTCCCTCTTCAGCTTGTGTACCTGCACAAAAGTTTAGGGATGTCAGTCATGATAGGGTTCCAGGCTCTAATGCCCAGGGTAGTGTGAGAAGTGATCGTACCTACGCAATGTGTGAATAATGTGGTAAGAATTACCTAGGTACATGTAGAGCAGGCAGCGAGGTATGTTTTAGATGTGGTAATCCAGGACACAGAATGCGGGAGTGTAGAGTGCTAGCTCAGAGGGGTAAATTATTGTGTCAGCAGGGCGCCACTTCCAGTACCACTAGTGGCCAGCGTCAGAATAGATTGTATGCACTCCAGACTAGTCATGATCCAAAAAATTTCCCTAATATAGATTCGTGTACGTTATAAGTTCTTTATCTTCATGATATGCATTGTTAGATTTTTTTCTCCCATTTAAGATTAAGTTTTCAGCATGAGTTAGTTAGTAAATCCAGTAAGTCAATTTAGCAGTCAGACAGTTAGATCCGTGTAGTTTGTTTTCTCATCTTTCCATCTAGTCATGCTATCAGGAATCTTAGGAATGTAACTATTCTAAGATAGAAAGTCCCAGTAGTTGCAAGATCAACACAATTCATGAGTCATGCATTTGTTTCAGGTCCCAAATGTTTAGCTATAATCCAATTCATAGGTACCTTGTGCATCGCCATAGTTTTCCTCAAGTGTCTTAGTGAAGTAAGCCTTCTTAGAGAGGCATAGTTCCCCAAGGGGGAGATACCCCATATTTTCCCAATGCTTTCATGTTCTTGAACCTATTTAGTTGTATGTTCAAATGTTCCTTACAAAGTTAGTATCAGTTATCATTGCATATTCAGTCATGCATTCACGAATCAGCTCAGTCAGATAACCATTCATCAGATATGTATGTTTAGTATGAAATCTCAGTATATCAGTAGTTCTAGTCATATAGTCATGTTTCAGATGCTCATGTCCAGTAAGTAAGTTTATCCTGCTAGTATTCTCAGATTAATCAGTCTCATTCGATGATGAATATTCCCAAGGGGGAGATATTGTAATACCCTGTATTTCTATCTAGCTTCGATTCGTCCCTAGAACATCAAAGATCTTGCTTTATCGATGAATACTTTTTTATTCCTTATGGTATTTTCAAGATTTTGACTTTTTATTATGTGAGAAATTGAATAAGATTTCCATCGATACCAAATTTGCCAAAATCCGACACTCGGGCGAATAGTTAAAGCCATTAGTAAGGCAGTGTACCACCCGATACTTTACCTCATCGCGGAGCCAGCCAAATGGCAATCATGAAAATCCAGTGAGCCTCCGTGATTAGGACGCGTCGCTCCAAGGCTCAATTTCTAAATTGTCAAATTCTAGTGCACAAAACGCGATTCCACCACGTCGCAGTGCCATTCAACTTTGCAACCAAGGTGGAAACTCGATTTCCACCATGCCGCGTTGCAAACAAGTTTTCCAGTCGTCCACTTTCCAGTGAGCTGGCGTGATTTCTCCGCATTGCGCCAACATGAGAAATTAGGATTTTCAGATTCCATTATGTAATTTTAGGGGCTGTTTGGTAAATTCCTAAAACCCCAAATCAGCCTATATACAACATTAAACCCCTAAAAGACCTATTATCTCATTGTTTACTCATATCTCTTAAGAAATAAATCACTCTCTCTCAAAGATAGAAAACCCTAGCCCCTAAGTTTCAAAAGCAATCTCAAGAATCCCCTTAAGAGTCTTCAAGAACTTCAAGAAGCTAGATTTCCAGGTATGTTAGATTATAAAGATTGAGATTTTAATAATCCCCTTTTAAATTATAAAGATTATTATTTATGAGTTTTTATGATTTATGTGAATTGAGATTGAAGTTTATGATGTTGTTGAGTTTTAATTCATGTTTTGGTTACAAATATCCAAACTTTGGTCCTAGTATGAGGTAAATTTCATGATATTCATAATAAACCCTACAAGATACGTGTTGATTGATGTAACCATGTTAATTAGGTGTATTGTATGTTGTATGACCAAAGTATGCTCCCCATATGTTTGATAAAATGCTTGTGTGAAGGAAATAGGATCATTATAGCATGTTGACAAGAAACCCCAATTATGTATAAGTTCATGCATTCCATGTGTTTATTGAAAAGCCTTAGTGAATGAATTATGATATGTTGCATGCATTCCTATTTATGTACGTTCCATATTGAATGAGTTATGAGACCATAACATACCTCTCTATACAATTACATGTTTAAGACCTCCAAGTGCTTGAAGAAGTCACCTCATTAATTGTATTGTGGATGATAGGCTATTGTCATGTTATGTATGAGTTGTCCTGTCTTGTATTATTTATGTTATCGAGTCCTGGGGTATTTATACTTGAAATTTAGCTGATTGTCTAGATCCAGTGTCAGTTTTCAAGATAATCTCAGTTGTGCCAATCAGTAGAACTCAGACAGTTATAGAACTTAGGAAATCACAATAATCACAGTATCAGTAGCATTCCAACTTTAGTTCAGTAATCAATTCAGAATTTAGTAGTATTCCATTAGTCAACAAAACTCAGTGAACTTAGCTTAGCTCAGTTAATCAGTACGATCAGTAATAGATTCAACTCATCCTAGTAAAGTCTAAGAATCAGTTCATAGTCTTTCAGTTGGGTGTAGAATTCAACACTGAGCGATCCTAGGGATGGGGGATCGCCCGTTAGATAGGACTGAGATCCCTAAAAGCAATCCCTAAGTTCCATAACTATGTATCTAGCGTAGGTTATGAGATATCACCCGTTAGATATGACTGACATACTCAGGGATCTCTCTCTAGTACAAGAATGATCTTAGGGGTCACCAGCTAGAGTAGGACTGACTCCATAGCAGTTGTCTTTACCCATGGCACGGTACTAACACCCTTCCAACTAGGGTTACAGGTTGGACCCCAAAATAGCTAGCAAGGGGCATGTTGGTTAGATGACTACCTCCCATAGTCTCAATTTCAGAATCCATCTCAGTAGAAGGACTCAGATCAGTAGTACAGATTTAAGACTATTAGAAATAGTCAACACTAGTATCATCGATGGATTTAGAGATCACCCGCTAGATAGGATTGTTCTCACATTTAACCAAGCCATATTAGTATTAATAGATCTTGAGATCACCCATTAGAAAGGACTGATCTCAAATGCAGTCAATCTGTATCAATACTAATAGATTCAGAGATCACCCATTAGATAGGACTGATCTCAGATACAGTTAATTAGTACTCTGGTATCAACATCAGTAGATTTAGTTATTTAGTATCCCAGCGTTAGTAGACTCAGACTTCATTAAATTAATATTTAGAACTCAGTATTCAGTGTTACTATGATTTCAGTTATAGTTTATGCACTCATGCATGTATCCTCATTCATTAGTCTCATGATATTTAGTCAGTATTGTTCATGCATGTAAACCCTTGCATTTAGCCTTACCTCAGCGTACCAGTCTATTCTCACGTACTGACGCATACTTTTCTCTTGTGCTATGGTGTCTTATATCATAGGTTCAGAAGCATGGGATCCAGAGCACCCTTAGCAATTCAGATTCATCCAGCAGCAGTAGACTTAGCTGTGAGTCCTTATTATTTGAGGATTTTCTTTATTTTATTATAGCATTAGATTTATCATTTCAGTAGATGGAGTTAGTTGGGGAATTGTCTTATCAACTCCTTATTCAGACAGTTTAGAGGCTTTTTCAAGCTAGAGTATTTTCAGACAGTTGTTTTAATTTTGGTATTATTATACTTTATTCAGTTTTATTCAAGTATCAAACCTTATGGAAAGTTTCCACCAGTTTTTTGCAAATTTTTTACAGTATATTATTCGTTGCTCAGTTACAGATATCAGTCATGGGTTAGCTTGTGGTCCTTTGAGGTCATAAGCACCGTGTAGCATCTGGGGTTCAGAATCTAAGGCGTTACAAGAATATGAATATCCCTTTGCAAAAAAAATTGTAGAGAATGGAATTGTCCATCAAATTACAGCCTTGTATTCACCTCATTCCAATGTAATTGTGGAATGGAAAAGCCGAACATTGAAGGAAATGATGAATGCCTTACTGTAATACCCCACATTTTTGGGCTAGTCTATGAAACGTCGTTCCCACATGTATAAGCTATAATATAAATGATTCCTATGCAAATACGAGATTCATGATCTTTGTCCTCACGTTTGATTTTCTTTTGAGGTAACAAATGTTCATAAGAATCACTTAGAACAAAGTTGAGCTTAGAGCCTTTGATTCATCCAAAGTTTGGTATTCGATTCTACAAGGGTCTAATTTAAACATGTATAAAATTTTATATACGTAGAATTTTTCATATCAAGACCCACCAAATTGTATATCATTGAATTAGCTTTCCAACGACACCATTTTTTTCTAAATCCAATACTCGAGTAAAACGTTATGACATTTTCTGTGTGAGGCAGTAAGCTAATGCAATAGCGACGTGACATGGCGACTAACGTGTTACAAAATTGTTTCACACACTAATTAAATTTCTAAAGGTTTTAGGGGAACTTTGGTCACTTCCCCTCACCCAAATCGCCCATAACACTTAATTTTAGCCCACAAAAGCATTATACACATTCTTATTCATCTTTTTCTCTCCAATAAAATTCTATTCCCGTCAAGAACACCAAGAACTTAATCAAATTTTCTCTAAGGAAGTTAATAATCCAAGCTTCCGGGTTCAAGAACTTCAAGAATAATCCTCAATAACACTACTAGAGAGTCAAGAATTAAAATTTTACATTCAAATTCATCAACAAGGTATGCCAGTTTATGAACAAGGATACTCTTTCATCCTTGTGGCCAAAACTAGCTTTTAACTACAAATTTACATCATTTTATAAGAAAGTACATGAGATTTGAATAATGGATTCGTACCCATTATTGTTAGTTGCAAGATTATGAGTTTTTGAGAGATTTTGAAGTTGAATTGCCTGTCTATTTTCATATTTTCATGCCTATTGCAGTAAATTTTTTATTTTGAGTTGAATTATAATTAATTACATTATCAAGCATGAACTTTGTGATGTTTTGATGTAAACTGGATGCTTGGGTTATAAAACCCAAGTTTTTATGTTGATATTTCAAGAAAGATGATGCTCTAAGCATCCTATGATCATTTTATTTATAGATTTTCAATAAATCTTTGATTTTTTATTCCTCAAATAAGATTTGGAATCCATTTTACATATTTATTACAGATTACAAAAATTAGAATAGTTTTATTCATAGATTTAATCAGATAAAAGCATAATTGGTTTCATAATAATCCCTTATGCTAGTTTTTAAAGTACATTTCCAATAGAATGAGCTTACAGATTAAAGGGAGTAGTATTTAGCACCGAGCGAGAAGTGTGGGATTAGCGTGCCCTATCTTCCACAGATCTACGTAGCCAACGTAGGTATAAATTCAGATTATTCCCATTTTTATATGGATTACAGATACAAATGTGATTAATTAGATTAGTTTATACTCGTTGGCAAAAGCATGACGCCTCTCCCCATTGTGAGATTTTACCCATAGGGGAACAAGACGTTGGACTCCATGTTATGTCACATGGTTTATGTCGGTTAGAGAAACCTCCCCAGTATAAATGTTTTTACAGAATAGTTATTAAAAGAATTATCTTAAGATAAAGTATTTTCCCTACAGAAAAGTTAGAGTCAGTCATGTAATTTCAGTCCTTCTTTTCAGACTATATCACAATGTAAAATTGTATCAGTACTGTATTTTCACAAATTCCACATTATTATGTTTTTGCATCGGAGACTCGGTCATTTTATACATATTTAATTACTTGCTTAACAGTATGCTAGTTCATAGGTTAGCTTGGGATCACTTGTGGTACTATGCACTGTGTAACATCTTGGGACCATTTTCAAGGTGTTACGAACTAGGTATTAGAGCACAGAGTTCAAGTGTCCAAGGGTGTCTATGAAGTCATGTCTAGTAGAGTCTTGTAGAATGGTACGGAGATGTCTGTACTTTTCTTTAAGAGGCTACAAGCATTTAAGAAAAGTTTCCCTTCTTTCATACTCTAGATCATGCAATAAAGTTCTCTCAGAAACTTCTATCGATTCGTGTGTCACTCCCTAATTCTCCATCTATGTTATATTCATGAGATCACATGATTATCAAGTTCCAATTCATCATTAGATGATGCTCTCAGATTTAATATCAGTAACTTAAAACATCATACAAGGGGCTTGAGAGGAGCTAACTAGTGTGTTATAATTTCCTCAAATCAAAATTTATGTCCTCATCCATATGATTTGTTTAGTTAAGAAAGAATAAGATATGAATTTATATTCCACATTATTTTTTCAATACAAATAGTGCTCATAAGAGGAGATAGTATAAACCTAGATTATTGAATAGAGTTTTCATTTAAGGGATATCTGGAGTGTTATGATTCATAAGTAGTAGAACCTTTTTATAGTTGAAAGTGTAGGTTTAGAAGTGCAGTGACAAGATAGTGGGAATGAAGATTGATAGAAAGTATAGAGATAAACTTATGCATGCTATAGATTTTGCGTTATGGTGATATGTCCTTGTGTGTTAGATTAGTAAAAGGTAGAGAAGGAGTTATTAGTAAGGTGAATTATTGTTTTCTTGAAGTATGAAAGAGTTATTGATGATGTTTTTTATGTTATAAAAGTATAGGATATTCATGAAGTATTTGATGGTTGAGTATTGTTAATATAGGTTTCCCCACGTGGCTATGACAAAAGAACAAAGAAGATTTGTTGATGCTTTAAGAGGTATGAAAGAAATTTTGGTGTATATATGGGTGAATAGTAGTGATGTGTAGAGGGAGGATATGCTAATGGAACATAATAAGATAGGCCATACGCTTGTGATCAATTATTGTTATTATGGGGTTTTAGTGGACTAGTGTTTCTTGATGTCTTGTTTTATAGCTTCCAAGTGAGAATTGTATGTGAGGTTGGGTTTTTAATCATGCCTAGTCCTAGACACTCAGTTTGACCAGTGGATGATTATCAAGGTGGATGTAATAGTTGTTGGTTAGTGATGCTAGTTATATGGAGGTAAACCAATAGGCTTGAAACAGTGAATACAAGAATTTAAGTTTATTGATTTGAGATTAGTATGATGTTGTAGGTATGATGTAGAGGTGTAGCCAAGGTGATATTGGGTTGAATTATTTTCTAAGGTTATTAAGTATCGTTTGTGGTTAGTAGTACCCTCAAGTTGCTAAGTGGAAAAAGGCTAGTTATATAGTACATGGTGTTCTTAATAGCTAAGTTAAGGAGTTATAATTGATAATGTTTAGCCTTTTTATAAGATCCTTATTCTCGTGGTTTAGAAATATATGTTTAGAGTTATGATATTGGTATGCTATGATGGATGTAGTATGATTCATTAAAGTTTTGGGGATATCCATGTTAAGTATTAGAATCTAAGTTTGAGTTTTTGAAGTTTGAGCTGATAGAAATAAGAGTTGAAGCACTAGATGGTGTGCACTCCGGCTATAAAGATACTCATGAAGATTCTAAGTTAGTAAGTGTTCAAGTATTATATGATGACTATTGGGGCTATAAAAAGTTAGAGTTGTATCTCAAAAGGACGTATTAGCAGTAGGTTTTACACTTTTAGGTGCAGTCTTTCGGGTAAAGTTTATTATTTAAGTGTATTGTTATATCCCAGACTCTAGAGTTTAGTGATTGTAGTCTAATTTAGAGTTTAGTAAAGCGGTTTCACAAACATAGAATGATGGTCTAAAGCTAAGGGGGAGATGCTATGATAAGTAACCAAGTCAGATTCTCATATTCTAGTAGTGCTGCCAGTATAGGAGGAAGATGCCCAACTTATTCTTATTTTAGTATTAGTGCTTCAGTCATCAAAATATCTACTCAAGCCTTACGTGTAAGATCTATGGTCATATATTTGTTCATGCACATCATAGAAAATCATTTATGCTTCTAGTCCCTAGTACAAGGAGATCCAATTTATTCAACAGTATAAATCATGTTCCAGGAATTTATGAAATCCAAACTTAGGTCATGAAGCTCATGACTCATGTACTCATGCTTTATAGTATGCTCAATTCCCATAACTCATGCTACACTCCTAATCATCAGCGAGATTCAGCTTATAGCCATGTATGCCCTCAATTTAGATCTCTTTACTGAATCTATGATGTTGATTCTCTATTTCTCAAGCCTAGGTTATGTTTCAAGTTACGTATAGTATCCTTTCATACTTCAAGGTATCATGTTCTAACCTTTCAGTGACTCGTCCTTACGTAATGATAGTGGTGATGATTAAATATTTCTTGTTGATGAAAGATCATTGTATGCTTGTTTTAGCTAAGGGCATATGTATGAAGTAAGATTGAGGCCAAGTCCTTGATACAAGTTATGGTTAGTTGAAGTTTCTATGTGTATGTTCTCGGGGGTAGTGCGTGGTATTTGTTGTGATAAAATTTTAAAGAATATGAGTTACTCTTGACCATGGAGAGAGGAATTAGTTTAGTTTAGGCCTTAGTGTATTGATTTATCGATGCCCATGTGAGAATTAACAATTGAATCAAGTGAGTATGGTATTTAAGGGGAATAATATAGTACAGGGAGTATTCGAGAAATATTGCTAAGCTTGAAAGTAAGAAGTTGCATTGCCTAAGGCCTAGTAATTCTATCCTAGCTTACAATTTATATCTCTATGTTCCAAGCTATAAAGTTGTATCAATGTTGTGATTTCTTAGTCATATGTCTTTTTCAGATCATGTACAAAATTCTTTGCTACCTAATATTTTTAGAATTTTGTAGAAGAGTGTTGAAGAAATACTTCATTTGAGTATGAGCAGTCAGTATGGTCCAGTCCATATAGCCTGCAATCCTGTTTAGCAATTAATCAGATAAGCTCCTATAGATTTCCAACATTCCATCTTGTCTTACTATCCACGGTATCATGCGTATGGCCATTTCAAGAGGCAATGTTTTTGCATCCATGTAAATTACGAATTCAACTCAGTCCATGCATCAGACATTAGTTTTAGATTCAGATATTTAGTCATGATTCAGTTCATAAGTGTTTAGTGAGTGATCTTAATATTCTATCCCAGATAGTGTAATACCCCTAGTACGATCTTAGTCTCGTTTTCTAATGATTCGTTCTTGCATAAGTTATCACTTTGTGGTTCTATTTGTGTGGTAGTATCATTAACACTTCAAGCAAATTCTGAACTCTCAACATTAATCAGCTCCTTATTATAAGTAAAGGCAAGTCAATTGAGAAATCAGTTTCCTGTTGAAAGTTTTAATGATTTAGATCATTTATATCCCTTCTTAGTAGATAAATCATGTATAAATTATTACATACTTCTAAGACTTCAAAAAGTTCCTACCCATCAATCGAAGAAGAATGATACCAAGGGGGAGATAATGTAATACCCGACATTTTTGGGCTAGTCTTTGAACCGTCGTTCCTACGTGTGTAAACTATAATCTAAATGATTCCCAAGAAAATACGAGTTTCATGATATATATCCTCATGTTTGATTTGCTTTTGAGGTGAAAAATGTTCATAAAAATCACTTAGAACAAAGTTGAGCTTAGAGACTTTGATTCATCCAAAGTTTGGTATTCGATTTTACAAAGGTCTAATTTAAACGTGTATAACTTTCTATATATGTAAAAATTTGAAGGTAAATACCCTCTAATTTGTATATAATTGAATTATCTTTCCAACGATACCAATTTTGCCTAAATCTGATACCCAAACAAAAAGTTATGGCATTTTCTGTGTGAGGCAGTAAGATGACGCGATAGCGACGAGACACGTTAGCCAGCGCGTTACGAAAATGTTTTACATGATAATTCAGTTTCTAAAGGGTCTAGGGGAGCTTTGGTCACTTTCCCTCACCTAAATCCTCCCATAACACTTAATTTCAGCCCGCAAAAGCATTATACACATACTTATTCATCTTTTTCTCTTCAAGAAAACCCAAGCCCCCTCAAGAACACCAAGAACTTCATCAAATTTTCTCCAAGGAAGTTAATAATCCAAGCTTCCGGGTTAAAGAACTTCATGAATAATCTTGAATAACACCATTAGAGAGGAAAGAATCAAACTTTTACATTCAAATTCATCAACAAGGTATGTGGATTTTATGAACAAGGATCCTCTTTCAAACTTGTGCCCAAAACTAGCTTTTAACTACAAATTTACATGATTTTATATGAAATTACATGAGATTTGAATTAGGGTTCATACCCATTATTGTTATTTGCAATATTATGATTTTTTGAGAGATTTTGAAGTTGAATTGCACGTCTATTCTCATATTTTCATTTCCATTGAAGTAAATTTCAGATTTTGAGTTGAATTATCATTAATTACATTATCACGCATGAACTTTATGATGTTTTGACATGAACTTGATGCATGAGTTATAAAACCCAAGTTTATATGTTGATATTTCAAGAAAGATGATGCTCTAACCATCCTATGATTAGATTATTTATAGATTTTCAATAAAGCTTCAATCTTTTGATCCTCAGATAAGGTTTGGAATCCACTTTACAGATTTATTACAGATTACAGAAATTAGAATAGTTTTATTCACAAATTTAATTAGATAAAAGCATAATTGTCTTCATAAGAAACCCTTATGCTAGTTTTTAAGGTGTATTTCCAACAGAATGAGCTTACAAATTAAATAGAGTAGTATTTAGCACCGAGCGGGGAAGTGTTGGATTAGCCTGCCCTATCTTCCACAGGACTACGTAGCAAACATAGGTACAAATTAAGATTATTTTTATTTTTATATGGATGAAAGATATAGATGTGATCACTTAGATTAGGTTATACTCCTTGGCAAGAGTATGACGCCTCTCCCCATCGTAAGGTTTTCCCCATAGGGAAACAAGACGTTGGATTCCATGTTAGCTCACATGGTTTATGTCGGTTGGAAGAACCTCCCTAATTGAAATTTTTTTATAGAATAGGTTTTAAAATAATTCCCTTAAGATAAAGAATTTTTCCTACAGAAAAGAGTAATCCTAACAGAAAAGAATAACATAACAACTTTTAGAATAGAACAGTTTTTAGAACAATACAATTTTTTTTTAAAAGAATAGTTTTTAGAAACTAAGTGTAAAAGAGCTCATAGTTTTATTTAGCTATTGTTTTACATCAGATTTTAGTTATGAGATTGAGTTTTGAGTTTACTGATATAAAGGTGAGTTCCCTTTTACAATTAGCCTGCATGATTTGAAAATAGATTTAACTTCAGTCCTACTTAGTCCACTACTAGAAAAAGTAAAAGAAAATCTTTTAGAACTAAGTGTTATGGCTCACAAGATTTATACAGTATGTTTTATCATTCATGATTTATGATTTTCAGCTTTCAGTTATTCAAGCCAATGCAAGTCATTTACACTTAGCTTCCGTTATTTGAAAATCTGCGAGTATATACAGTTATTGTTTTACTTATGCATACAACCCTATATGCTCAGTATATTCCAAAAGTACTAATCCATATATATGTCTATGTGCTTCATTGTCTCATAATGTAGGTACAAATTGTAGTATGTATAGTCAGAATCAGACAGTTGCAGATTCCAACCAACAGATAATGAGTCCTCCTACTTCGGGGACTTTAGTTAGGTATTATTTATGCATTTTACTTTCTTATTCATATGTATTGATTATCTATAGTTGGAGTCGCGTACCAACAATTTATAGTAAGTACAACAGAGGCTTCACAGATGTTAGTTAGAGTAAATCATGTAATTTCAGTCCCTCTTTTCAGACTTTATGAGAATGTAAAATTGTATCAGTATTGTATTTTCATAGATTCCATCATTATCATTGTCATTTTATACATATTTAATCAGTTGCTTAATAGTATGCTAGTTCATGGGTTATCTTGGGATCACTTGTGGTCCTAAGCACTGTGTGATGTCTTGGGACAATTTTTGGGGCATTACTCTTACTAATAAGTTCAAGTTTACCGAAATACTTGTGGGGGCAAGCTATCCTTACAGCTAACCGAATACTCAATAGAGTTCCCCATAGTAAGACACAATCAATTCCATATGAAAAATGGAAAGAAAGGAAACCCAACTTGAAATATTTCAAAGTGTGGGGGTGTCTAGCAAATGTCCAAGTTCCTATGCCTAAAGGGTAAGGATAGGATCTAATATGGTCGACAGAGAATTCATAGGATATGCTAAAAGTCGTAAAGCATATCGGTTTTTGAGTCATAAATCTGAACATCCAGATATTAATGAAAATACGGTAATTGAATAAGATAATGCTGAATTCTTTGAACACATTTATCCATATAAAACTAGACACTAATAGTCTAGAGGAGGAATAGATGACCTTGAGATGAACCAAGTGAGGATGTACATAATGATAAGAATCCAAGATGTATTACATGTCAAAGAATGACAACTTCATTTGGATCGGATTTTGTAACATTTCTCTTAGAAAATGAGACTCAAATGTTTAAAGAAATGATGGTGTCTTCAAACTCATACTTTTAGAAAGAGGCAATCAATAGTGAGATTGATTCAATCTTAAACAACTATATGTGGGAACTGGTTGATCTTTCTCCAGGAAATAAGCCTATAGGTTCTAAATGGATCTGCAAAAACAAAATGTAAGGCAAGACTTGTTGTAAAAGGATTTAAACAAAAGAAAGGCCTTGATTACTTTGATACATACTCACCTATAACAAGGATAACATCAATTTGGATGTTAATTTCCTTGGAGGCGGTATATGGTCTTGAAATCCATCAAATGGATGTGAAAACAACATTTCTAAATGGAGAATTGGAGGAAGAAATTTACATTGAACAACCTGAGGGTTTTGTGGTTCCAAGCAAAGAAAATAAGATGTGAACTTGTTAAGTCATTGTATGGACTAAAACAAGAACCTAACCAATGGCATGTGAAGTTTGACCAACCCATGTTGGAAAATTGGTTCAAGATTAATTAATGAGATAAATGTGTATACATTAAAGACACTACAATTCACCAATTCATTCTTTGTTTATATACGGATGAAATGTTGATCACCAGTAGAGATATTTTTGACATAAATGCTATGAAATGACTGCTGAAGATCAAGTTTGATATGAAAGACCTTTGAGTTGCGGATGTTATCTTAGGAATAAGAATCCATAGAACTCCACACTAGTTGGCATTATCATAGTCTCCTTACATTGAAAAGGTACTTGACAAATTTAAGTATTTTGAATTTGGTATTGCCAATACTCCATTGGACATAAGCTTTGCACTTCAAAAGAATGAAGGTGAAACCACAGGTACTAACACTAGCTATGTGGATTCGCTAAACTGGTGTACCAAAAGGTGGTAGGTGATCTAATGAGATATTTATGACCCTCAACTGGCAGGTAAACACTTTGTCAACCCTCAAATGGTAGGTATACATGTCTAACCTACATTGGCTATATTGTTCTGGAACTCGGGGATTTCTACTAAGGGTCACACCCTTTACTGGTAGGTGAGCCCCCATTCCTGAGTTCGCTCTATGCTAAATCCTACTTCGAACTGAAATGACACTAATACTGGAATAGACTAAACTCGACTGAACATTATTACATAACTAATAGTGATCATCATGATCATACTCATGTAAGTATACTGATAAGAGTCATGGATTAAATGTCTGAGTACTTGAAGAGTTGAATTTATGTAAATCACATAGGTATCAAGTGTTCATAACCTACCAACACTAAATGAGTATTAAAAGCAATATCAAACATTAAATACTCTAATAAGTGATTACGGTTCAACGACCCGAGAATAGGCATTTCGTCAAACATGTGAAAACCATAAATTTATACATGACGATATCTTAAACATGAGGAAACAATAGGATTTAATGTCTAAATCATAACTTGGGGATTTATCCTGAATCAGCTGAACATGATGCAGGAATTACAACATTAAAAACATGATATGACTCATTCCACTTTAAAGAAATTATATCCATAACTTGTCATTCAATTAACAAGAGATTCATCGAGATAGTTCAACTTAAACATGTAAAACTCATAATTTAAAACCAAAAAAGGTTCTTGGACTCAATGGGTGAAAGGGGACCCATGGATGAACTCCTACATACCTAAAATTAAAGCCTTTAGGAGAGTTTGTTAAAGTTGTTCCTGACATTGAGAAACCCTAGATGCTTGGAGAATATGAAGAAACTGCTTTTTGATTTTTATTTTTGATGAATTGATGTTTTATGTTATAAATTAGGGATTTGGGGCCTTTTATACCACTCCATGTGAAGCCAAAATGACATGGGTTAGGATTTTAAAGGAGTGAGGAAAGACATAAAAGCACTGGAAAAATGTGCAAAAAAATGCATTCCAAGTCCATATGACTCAACCTTACGACTCGTATACTAGGGTATGATTGGGCTGCTAAACTTGTAAGACGGAAAGAATCCAAAGAGCATATACTGGTATGGATATATGCCAAGCTTATGACTCGTAAGATACCTACACAATTAGATAAAGTCTCTTGTAAGATGAACTGACAACTTGGAGAACCAACACTATTATTGGTATGACTTCTCTCCATATAAGTCGTACCTTAGCATACGAATAGGTACCCTCTCTCGTACTCTGGACAAAAAGTCCACTATACTATACAAACTTAGGTACGAGTCTAACATACTACACGTGTACTTGCTATCAACTAGTGATCTAAGTTGTACACTGTCCATAAACTAGAAAAGATACAGGGTATTACAAAATCGGAGATACCATAAGTGTTGGGGATTCTCGAGTACCCTTCACTCTACATGATATATAAGTGCAGTGTACTTAGAGTTTTTCTAAGTACCTCATCGTGTCATATATGGTCGACATGACCAACCCCTCATGTTGGAAAACATGAGTTTCAAGTGTCCGTCCATTGGACTCGCACCTTTACGGTAGCTATCACACCCTGCCATTGCCAAATTAAAACAATTTCCATCCAACTAAACCATTATTATTAACCAAGGCTATGAGTAGTGGTATCTTCATACCGACTATAGCTTGCAAGCAATGTCCTTAGCCAAACTTTTTATGTATTGGGATTACTATGTACCAATAAATTACATTGTCATGTAAACTTAGGGGAATCCCGTGTACCCCTCAAGTGTTTTATTATTAAGTCTCTTGGGGGAGTCCCATGTTCCCCACAAGTTATTCATTAACATGTTTACTTGGGGGATTCCCTTGTACCCAATAAAAACGTTTAATTAACCATAACCATGACCACCAAACACTTCAATTATAACTTCTTCAAACCATTTAAACCATTTAGGGATCCATTACCAAACCATACCATGCAATAGTTCTATTGAAAGTCTAATAATATAGTAATGGCATTATCATAAGCATTTTATCAAACATGATGGGGGCATAGTGTTTCCAATACCAAAACCAAATACCAATTAACTATTCCCATGAAAAAAATTGTCCAAACCACCATTAAAGCATGTAAAAACATAATTAAAACATGGGAAAACCCAAACTAAACATTTAATACCAAAACCCCAACATACATTTGAAAACCCCCAAACATTAGAATAATATTTCCATGAAAACATGGTATAAAACATGCCTTAGTTGGAACTAACAATAAGGGAGAAATATTTTTCCTTGGATTACAAAGATGATGGGGAAATATGACACAAACAAGCCCCAAATTGCTCCTCTAAATGAAACCCTATCCTTCCTTTAACCAATAGCCTTAGAGAAAATTAAAGAGTTTTTCTAAGTGTTTAAGATTTGAATAAAAGGGTAAATGATACCCAATTGTGATATAAGTCGTGGGGTCATAATAGGTTGAGAGGGGACATGCCTAGATTTCCCCTACTTAAACTGTATAAAATCCTGCATATGGGTACGACTCTCAATACCTGTCATACCCTTCCGTATGAATTGTACCCACTACTCTTACCCTGAGCCTCCCCATTGGACCCAACATTATCCACTATTCGACTCACCAAAACAAAATTGTACCCAAACCATATAGTCCATACTCCTAAACTGTATCTCGAGAAGAATAAAATCAAGGAAGTTTAAACATTATCTACCATATGATTCAATGACATGACTCATACCATACCATATGACTCGTACTAAAAAAAGTTTTACCCATTCCTGAAACCAAACCAACTCACCAACCAATACTGGTTAGCATACGACCAAGGCATACCAATCATACCATATGTTTTGACGTTGGGAATATCCATATTAAGTGTAAGAATCTAAATTTGAATATTAGAGGATTGAGATAATAGAAAGAATAGTTGAAATTCTAGATGGAGTAAACTTAAGGGTATGGTAACACTCATGAATATTCTACGTTAGTAAGTGTTTACATTATTATATGATGACTATTGGTGCTATAGAAAGTTATGAGTTCTATCTCAGAAGGAAGTATAAGCTATTGATTTTACACTTTTAGTTGTAGTCTTTCAGGGTGAGTTTATGATTTATGTATTGTTATATCTTGAGCTCTATAGTAACGTGGTTGCAATTTAGTAAAGAGTTTATTGAATGAGTTCATAGACTTAAAATAATGGATTAAAGCTAAGGGGGAGATAATAGAACAAGGAACTAAGTCAGGATCTTAGATTCTAGTAGTGATGCGAGTGTATTGTAGAACAACACTAGGGGAGGAAGCTAACCAACCTATTCTTATCTTAGTTCAAAGTTTTGTACTTCAGTCATCACGATATCTACTCATGAATTACAAGTCAGTCCTATGATCATAGTTCATATTCATGCACCTATAAATAATCAGGTGCGCTACCAGTCCATCGTATAAGGAGTTTTGTTTTTCTCAGCAGTATGAATCATATTCCATTAAATCATGATCTCCAAACTTAGGTCATGCAACTCATGACTCAGGTACGCATTCTTTACAGAATGTTCAGTTCCAGGTACTCATGGTACACTCTTAATGACTAGTGAAATTAAGATTTATAGCATGTATGCCTTCTGTTTAGATCTCATTAATTAATTTATGTCATTGATACTCTATTTCTCAGGCGTCATTTAAGTGTCAAAGTTATTCTATCATGCTTTAGGTCCTTATGTTCTAACCTTTCAGTGACCTCTCCTTAATGTTAAGCCAGTGGTGATGAATAATTAATGATCAATGGTTTAGATTGGAGAGAGTAAATTTTTGTTGTTGAGGGGATATTATTGTATGCTTTTTTTATACAAGGCTATAGGGTTGAAGTAAGATTGAGGTTAGGCTTTTGATATATGCCATGGTTAGTTGAGAATACTATGTGTATTTTATTGGGTATAATGCGTGGGAGTTGTTATTAACAAAAGATATTTGAGAATATGGTAAAGTTTCCTAGGTGGGCTGGTTGACCAAAATTTTACATATGGTTATAATGATAGGCTTGGACGTTGTGTTTGTATATATGTTGATAAATACATTACGTTAGTGAATTCCTAGTAAGAGATTGAATTTAGTTATTGAAGTGGTAAGAGGAATTATTCTTGAGATGAAAGATATGAAACACACATGGGGTATAAAATTCATGGTTTAGACTAGTATTACAGTCTTATGTGTTGCACTTTGTAATTTTGAGTAGGCTTGAACATAGTGAGAGAATTTAGTTAAGCCCAAACTTTAGTAGATAAAGTTATCAATGGCCATGTAAAGATTCTATGTGGCCTCAAGTGAAGTACAGTATTGAAGGAGAAACATATAGTTGAGGGATTATTTGAGAAGTATGTCTAAGCTTGAAAGTAGCAATTACATTTCCTAAGGCCCATGTTCCATGTTACAGATTTATAGCTATGTTGTGATTCCTTATTCAAATATCTTACTCAGATCATGCCCAAAATTATTTACTCCCTAATGTTATTAGATCTTTTTACAAAGAGCGTTGAAGAAATACTCCAGTTGAATATAAGCTTTCAGTGTAATTTAGTCCGTATAGCCAATAATTCAGTTTAGCAGTCAGACAAACAAGTTCCTACGGTTTTCAATCTTTCCATCTAGTCTTAGTATTCGAAGTTTCAACAATATGGCTATTCCATAAGGTAATTTGTTCGTATACATGTAAGTTGCGAAATAAGTTTAGTCCATGCATTATGTTTCAGATTCAACTATATAATCATGTTTCAGTTCATAAGTGTTTAGTGAATGATCTCAATTTTCCAAGTATTCCAGCTCAGATTTTGTAATACTCCTTGTACAACTTAAGTCTCATTATCGCATGCTTCCTTCTTACATAATGTACTTGGTGATGGCATGAGGCCTTTTTTCTTTGATTCTTTATGTGCTTTGTTGTGGGACAATCCCTAATGAGAGGTTACATATCTTATTCTATCCTTATTAACTCTTGGAATTTTATTGCATCAGTTATTACTTCGCAATTCTATATGTATGGTTGTATCATGAACATTTCAAGTGAGTTCTAAACCCTCATCATTAATCAACTACTTCTCATTAATAAAGTCAAGTCAGCTCAGAAATTAGTTTCATGAGAAAATTTACAATGTATTAGCTCATCTATATCATTCATTACCAGAAATGTCATGTATACATTATTCCATACTTCTAAATTTCAACAAGTTCCTATCTATCATTCGATGACAAATGATTCCAAGGGGGAGATAATGTAACACCCCACACTTTTGGGCTAGAATATAAATCACCATTTCTATGTGTGTAAACTCTAATCTTATGATTTGTATACAAATATATGAGTCATTACCATTCACGTTGTGTATAGAGTGTTTTTGATGCAAATCATGTTCATAGGAAGCCTACTAGAATATCAGATTTTAGTTTTAGTATCTGATTTTACAAGGGTTAACTTTAAACAAGTATGTCTCCTACAATATAATGATTAAGGTGTATTATTATATATCAAATAAAATATCTTTGAGTCATCTTTACAATGCTTCTAATTTCACCTTAATCTGATATTGGAGTAGAGAGTTATGCTCATTTTACTTTAGAGTATCCTTCTATCAACAAGGTGACGACTTGAGGTGATAATCCATGAACCAATTGACGAGCTATCAACCTCGTCGTTAGCCTTAACCAGATTCATCTGCAAGGTGATGACTTGAGGTGATAAGCCATCAGCCAAGTGATGAGCTATCAACCTCATCATCAACCATAACCAGAAAAGGGCAAAACCCATGTAAAGTTGATGACTAGGGTGACGGGACGTCACCAAGTTGACGGCTTGTCAACCTAGACATTAGTTGAGGGAAAATTACTGCATTTTCTTTAGTTTCTTTAGGGGTATTTTGGTTTTTTTCTCACATCAAACCCTACTCCCCATAACTTAAAAACATAAGGAGGCGTTATTCCTCCCAGCCTTAATCACTTAACACATTTTTCCTTCTCCCATCATCAAGAATATCAAGAACATCAAGATTAGGGTTCCTCACCCAAATTTCGAGCTTCTCTTCCCACGAACAAGAAATTCAAGCTTTCAACCTCAAGAATTCAAGGATTTAAGTTCCAATTTAAAACTTCTTCAAGAATTCATTCTATTAAGATATGTGGGGTATTCATAAATGTGTCCTTTCACCTATTGAGCCCAAAAACCTTATTTTAATTATAATATAGAGTTTTTCCTTTAATATGAAATTTCATATGTTTAAGATGGGTTAAATTCATGTGCTCCCTAGTAATTTAAACTCAATTCATGTTCATGTATGATCCCATGAAAAGTTAGGTTGCTTCATACTTTAAATTTAACTTTCCTATGTCATATTCAAGTGAATTTCATGTTAAATCCTCAAACTATGAATTCAACCATGTAATCATGTTGTTTTCCTCATAATAAACACATTCCCAAGTTCAAGTTTATGATTCTCACATGCTTGATAAAATGTCTATGGTTTGGTTCCTTAAACCATGATCCCATACTATAGTTATAAATCTTTGTTATCATATTTTATGGTCATTCTATGAACACTCAATAACTATATGTTTTACATGATTTAAGATTTCCAAGTAGTGATTCATTTAAACCATAGATATCATAATTTCACTCAGTTGATATAATTATGTTGAGCACCATCAGAAATAATGTTCAGTTAAATTTAGTCCAGTTCATTATCAGTTTCAGTTAAGTTGGGAGTAGGATTTAGAACCGAGTAAATGTTGGATTGGCACCCCCCATCAATTTAGGTAGAGTCGTTACTAGTAATACCTAAATTCTAAAACTACATAGCCAACATAGGATATGAGGAGTCACCCATCAGTTAAGGCTTGACATCCACTCAGGGGTCACCCATCAAATTAGTCTTGACACCCTGGTCTTTAAGGATAATAGATTATTGGATCCATACAACTAGTGCTAGTACCCTTGGCAAGGTACTGGCAACCTTTCAACTGGGGTGTAATACCCCGAGAATTCAAACCAATATTAGAACCAAGCTTCAAGATCATGATAAATAAATTATACTGCCCTTGTAGTTTTATGAGAGAGTTTGATGTATATTAAGGACTCAAGTAACTCCTATCTATTAGACGAATCAAAATATCCCTTACCGATTGAGTTCTTGAGAAGAATATTGCTATAGTAAACTTCAAATGATAATATCCTTCATTTTACTTAGAAAATTTGATCTCATGACCTACCAATGGATAGATAATTGAATTATCTTTCCAACAATTCCGATTTTGCCTTAATCCGATACCCGGTGAGAAGTTATGGTACTTTTAGTGACAGTAGCTCACCACGATCATTCCACGTCGTGGTGATCCCTAAAATCGAAATTTTCCCTTTCCAGTATCTCACTATGATTGGACAGTGTCACGCCAGGAATATCGGTCAAATGGGTACCGCTTCGCAATGGAGTGCAAATTCACACTCGTTCTTTTCTAATGAAGCAACGTGATTGCATTGCATCGTGGTGGAGTGCAAAATTGTACTCATCCTTTTTCTAGTAGCCCAACTAAATTGAACCACATCACGGTGATGAGAAAAATCGGGCTCATCCTTTTTCTACGGGCGCATCGCGATTAGAACCGCATCGCGCCAAGGGGAAAAATTGGGTTCCCAGTTCCGAAATTAAAATTTTAGGGCAATTTAGCATTTTCCCAAGCCCCCAAATCATTATAAAAAAAATATTAAACCTATTCTATGTTTAATATACTCTCTTTTCACAAAATTAGTCTCAAAGAAACCCTACAACTTCAAATTTTAAACCTCAAGAAATCCAAATTCTACCATTCTTTTTCCAAGATAACCCAAAATTCAAGGTTCCTAATTCAATATCTTCAAGAATCAATCTCCAAAAGCAAAAATAGGAATTCAATTCAAGTGTCTTCATCAATTAGGTATGTGAGGTTTATGAACAAGGATAATCCTTTCATCCTAGTTCCCAAAAATAAGTTTTTATTTACAAATTCACAAGATTTTATATGAATTTATATGAATTTCAAATTAGCGTTCATATCCAAATATTGTTATTTTAATTGTATGCCTATTTTACACATTTATGCTTGTGAAGTGATTTTAGATATTTATTGAGCATTGAATTTCACTATTTTTATTAGAATTGTGCAAGAACTTCATGATTTTGACTAATGAGCATGGTTTGTTATAAATTTGATATGAATTTGAAGAATGAAGTTTTAAGCCCATAGTTTGAATATTGATATTTCAATGATATTATTCTTTTAAGCATTCTATGATTTGTTATAATCAGTTTTTGAATCAAGATTTGATCTTTGATCTTCAACTAAGATATGGAATCGACTTTACAGTATTGATTACAGTTTTGAACAGATAAATGCATAACTAATTTTCATTACAAATCCTTATGCTAGTTTTAAAGTGGATTTCCTATAGAATGAGTATACAAATTAAAGGAAATAGTATTTAGCACCGAGTTGGGTATGTTTACATGCCCCAGAACTACAAGCCAACGTAGATACAGATTCATATTATTTCTCTTTCTCTATGGTTGACAATTACAGATGTAATCACTTAGCCTAGGTTATAATCCCTGGCAAAAATATGAAACCTCTCCCCAATGAGAGGTTTTCACCTTAAGGGAACTAGATATTGGACACTATGATAGCTCACATAGTGTATGTCGGTTATAAGAACCTCCCTACTAGGAAAGAATAATAGAAAAGTTTTTACAAGAATTCCCTATAGAAAAGCCCTAAAATGGTTTAATAGATCAGCTTTTAGTACTAAATATAATGGCTCAGAAGATTTACACAGTATGTTTTGTTATTTATGATTGATGATTTTCATCTTTCACTTATTCAAGCCAATGTGAGTAATTACACTTAGCATGTATGTTATGAATTTTGATGAACATTGAGATATTGTTTTACTTATGCATTTACCTCTAAATGCTTTGTACATTCTCAAAGTACTAATCCATAAATACGTCTATGTGCTACGTTATTTAATAATGTAGGTTTAGGTGCTCAGTTTTAGCAACGTGAGTGATTGCGGGCATCTTCATTTACATCCTGGTTGTTGGTGAGTTCTCATAGTTTGGGAACCCAGTATTCAAACTTTCAATTTATTTCATTACCTTGATTAGTAATTTTCAGTGGGTTCAGTCAGTTGGGGGTCTGTCCCTATGGCTCTCTTATAATTAGTAGTAGAGGCTTGTTAGACTACTAGTTATAACTCATATTTTCAGTATTGATTGTTCAAACTCTCTAGTTTTAAACATTCTCAGATGTTATGTTCAGTTAATTACAGAATTTAGTACATCTGTATTATTTCCTACTTAAGTTACTTTAATACGAGTTCTACATTTAGTAGAAGGTTTATAGGGTTATCTTGAGACTAATCGTAGTCTTGAGCACCGTGTGACATCTTGGGACCTATTTCTGGGGCGTTACTAACTTGGTATCAGAGCCTATGGTTTAAATAGGCCTGGGGAGTCAAACAAGCGGTGTTACATATAGTCTTGATCGTAGGTGTGAAGTACACCACATTTTTTAGCAAAAGGCTTTTGGACATTTTAGGAAATCATCCGTTTTCGTTTAAGATCCATCGTGCTTATAACTATCTCTATCTATTTTTAACTCATGCTCTTTTGTGACAGAATATTCCTTCCTTCAGAACTAATACCTGAAGAAATGATAACCAGCCACCCCAGCCTACTAATTCTTTAAACGAGAATGTATCCCATTCTTAATTTTGGGATGCCTTTCAGGCTTGGCCCAAGCTCTGATTGCCAATATTTAGGGCATCCATCAGGTTGCAGCCCTACATCAGCAAGAGAGTGATTTAGTTGTAGCCAGAATTCGTGACTTTATGAGGATAAATCTGCCTGAATTCTTTGGGATTAAGGTAGGTGAGGACCCACAGTTGTATCTTGATGAGGTGAAAATGATAACCCAAGTTATGCATGTTACTAAAGAGGAAAGTGTAGAATTAGCATTCTATAGGCTGAAGGATGTTGCATATGATTGGGTGGTTATGTTGAAAAAGGTCGGGGTGAGAATGCAACTCCCATGAGTTGGTAGGTGTTTTACGATGCATTTCTAGATAGGTTCTTTCCGTTTAGGTCACGAGAAACAAAGATTGAGGAGTTCTTAAACCATAGGTAGGTCTCGATGACAGTGAAAAAGTACTACCTTAAGTTCAATCAGTTGTCTAAGTATGCTCCTGATTTGATAGATGACACTAGATCTAGTATGAGTAATTTTATTACCGGAGTTTCTAGTTTGTTAGTCAAGAAGTGTAGGATTTCCATGCTTATTAGGGATATGAATCTTGCTAGATTGATAACTCAGTCATAACAGATTGAGGCAGAAAAGTTTAAGGGAAGGGATACAGGAGAAAAAAAGGCTAGAACTGGGAAGTTAGAGTATGGTTAATCAAGATTTGCATGGGGAAATTGTTCACAATTTTAGATTCGCCCATTTTTGTCGGCACCATCTTCAGCCAGTGCTCCCACATCCAAAACCAAGAAGGAGCAGTGGGGTAGGACTTGTATGTCCAGGTATCAAAATAGTATGGGTGGAAGGCCTAGTTATCATGCATGTGCTAGATGTGGTAAAAATCATTTTGGTGAGTGCTTGTTGGGACAAAAAGGTTGTTTTTGGATGTGGTAAGTTGGATCACAAAATAAAAGAGTGTCCGTATGCTAAGTAAAGAAATAGGGATGTTCATCCCCAAACTCAGGCTACTAGTGCACCAGTTGCTCTAGGTCGTCCAGCCCTTCCTCAGGGCATATCATACAGTACCGGTGGCGGTTAGTGCCAGAACTAGTTCTATTCTTTACCATACTACCAGGAGCAGGAGAGTTCACCAGATATTGTTACTAGTATGTTTCATGTCTTTTATTTCGATGTTTATGTGTTGTTAGACCTAGAGTTAAATTACTCTTATGTGACTCCATTGGTTGCGGTAAATTTTGGAATAGATCCAGAAAATCTTTCTAAGCCCTTCTCAATTTCTACCCCAGTGGTGAGTCAATTGTAACAAAATAGATATATATAAAGTGTCCTATCACTATCTTTCAAAAGATAATATTCACAGATTTGATAAAATTAGATATGGTCGACTTTAACCTTATTCTTGGTATGGATTCACTCCATTCCTGTTATGCATCTATATATTGTCGCACTCGAGTAGTGAAGTTTCGATTTCCTGATGAGCCAACCTTTAAGTAGCAAGGTAATTCTGTGTCTCCCAAGAGTTATTTCATATCCTATCTTAAATCCCGAAAGTTGATATCAAAAGGGTGCATCTATCATTTAGTTCAAGTCAAAGACGTTAATTCTGAGGCTCAAACAATTTAGTAAGTCCGTGTAGCAAATGTGTTTCCGAATGTTTTTCCTGAAGATTTGACAGGGGTACCTCCCGTTAGGGACATAGAATTCGATATTGATCTTCTTCTTAATACTCAGCCCATTTCCATTCCTTCATATCATATGGCTTCTACCAAGCTTAAAGATTTAAAAGAGAAATTCAAAGACCTCTTATATAAGGGTTTCATAAGTCTCAGTGTTCCTCCATAGGACGCTCCCATCCTATTAATTCATAAGAAAAATAGTTCTCTGGGAATGTGCATTGACTATCGTTAGCTGAATAAAGTAACAGTTAAAAAACAATATCCTCATCTCAGTGACTTATTTGAACAACTCAAAGGGGAAATTTATTTCTCCAAGATAGACCTTAGATCTGGCTATCATCAACTTAGAGTGAGGGAATGTGATATTCCCAAGACAGATTTCAGAACCGTTATGGTTATTTTGAATTCCTAGTCATGTCTTTTGGGCTAACAAATTCTCCAGCATCTTTCATGGATTTAATGAACCAAGTGTTCAAATAGTACCTAGACATGTTTGTTATAGTCTTTATCAATGATATTCTTGTCTATTCCTGTAGTGAGGATGACCATGCAGACCTTCTTAGAATTGTGTTGCAAACACTTAGAGATCACCAATTGTTTTCCAAATTCAACAAGTGTGAATTTTGGCTACGGTCAGTATCTTTCCTCGGTCATATTATTTCTAGTAATGGCATTAGAGTCGATCCCCAAAAGACCGAAGCAGTGAGAAACTGGCCTACACCCATTTCTCCAATAAGATATCAGGAGTTTCTTGGGTTTAGCTGGCTATTATAGATGGGTTTTTGAGGGGTTTTCGTCCATTGTGTCCCACATTACCAGATTAACTCAAAAGAAATTTAAGTTTTAGTCGTCAGATTCTTGTGAGAAGAGTTTTTAGGAGTTGAAGGTTCGACTCACTTCAGCTCCAGTCTTAGCATTACCTGATAATACAGATGGATTCATAGTCTATTGTGATACTTCTAGAGTTGGTTTGGGTTGTGTTTTGATGCAGAGAGGTAAGCTCATAGCCTATGTCTCTACACATCTTAAGCCTCATGAAAAGAACTATCCTACTCATGATCTAGAATTAGTTGTTGTTATGTTTGCTTTGAAAATCTGGAGGCACTATCTTTCTGGGGTGCATGTTGATATGTTTACGGACCATAAAAGTTTGCAGTTTGTGTTTACGCAGAGAGAGTTAAATCCCCAACAGAGATGGTGGTTAGAATTATTGAAATATTATGACATGAATATTTTATATAATTTGGGCAAGGTCAATCTAGTGGCAGACACCCTTAATAGATTGTTTATTGGTACTTTTGCTCATGCAGAGGGTGATAAGAATGATCTAGTTCAAGAAGTTCATCTATTGGCTAGATTGGGTGTTCGTTTTGTTGTCTCTGCTGTGAGTAATGTTTTGCTCTAGAGTAGTATAGAATCTTCTTTAGTTTACAAGGTAAAGGAGAAATAAGATAAGGATCCCAGTCTAGTTAAGTTGAAAGAGTTAGTCAGAGATCAGAAGGTGGAGGTTTTCTCCCAATGGGGAGATGGTGTGCTGAGATACCAGATTAGATTATGTGTACCATGTGCTCATGGTTTGAATCACTAAATTATGGCTGAAGCATATGGTGCGCGCTACTACATTCACCCAGGCACCACTAAGATGTACCGCGATCTGCGGGAAGTCTATTGCTGGAGTGGTATGAATAAAGATATTATGAAGTTTGTAGGTAAGTGTTCTATTTGTCAACAGGTTAAAGTGGAGCACCAAAGGCCTGGTGGAACCCTGTAAGAGTTTAGTATTACCATATGGAAGTGCGAAGAGGTGAACATGAATTTTGTAACAGGGTTACCCCGTTCACGTCGTCAGCATGATTCGATTTGGGTTATTGTAGATAGGTTGACCAAATCAGCCCATTTTATTCTAGGTTATATGTCTTATTCAGCTGAATATTATGCTAAGTTATATAATAGAGAGTTGGTCAGATTACATGGAATTCCCTTATCTATCATTTCAGATAGAGGTTCTTAGTTTACCTCAGTTTTGGAAAGCCAAGTTCAGTTTTAGAAGGTTCTTGGTACCCAAGTTCATCTTAGTTTATCTTTTCACCCTCAGATAGATGGTCAGGCCAAGAGAACTATTTAGACTCTAGAGGATATATGAGGGAATGTGTTCTTGACTTTAAGGGTAGTTGGGATGAGCACTTGTCGTTGATCGAGTTTGCCGACAATAACAGTTACAATTCTAGCATTTAGATTGTCCTTTTTGAGGCTATTTATGGGAGGATATGTAGGTCACCTATATGTTGGTTAGAAGTGGGTGAGGCCACGTTGATAGGGCCAGAGGTGGTGTTAAAATCTATGGAGAAAGTATAGTTGATTCAAGAAAGGTTAAAAACAGATCAGAGTCGTCAAAAATCTCATGCAGACTTTAGGAGAAGAGATCTTGAGTTTGAAGTCGATGACTTAGTTTATTTGTAGGTTTCACCCATGAAGGGGTGAAGAGATTTGGTAAAATGGAGAATCTTAGTCCCATCTATGTTGGCCCCTACAGGATGTTGAGTCGTGTTGAGAAGGTGGCATACGAGCTTGAGTTGCCTGCAGACTTGTCATCCGTTCACCCTGTGTTCCTTGTATCCTTATTAAAGAAGTGTATTGGTGATCCAGCCGTTGTAGTACCAATAGAAAGCACAGATATTCACGATAGCCTCTCTTATGAAGAGATTTCAGTTGAGATCCTTGATCGCCAGATTCGTAGACTAAGGAACAAAAAAGTTCCCTTGGTCAAAGTTCATTGGCAAAAATAGTCTTTTAAGGGCGCCACTTGGGAAGCAGAAGCAGATATGCAAACCAAGTACCCTCTCTGTTTGCCGCAAATTCAGATTTAGTTAAAGGTAATAAGTTTTCTCAAATCATCTCTTTTTTATTTTGAGTTTCGGCTTTATATAGTCATTCTCTTGATAATTCTTGCATTTGCAAATCGGTTTAGTCATGCTTCAGTTGTGGATGCCATTTTATAGTCTTAGTTCCTCATTATCCTGAGCTTAATTAGTCTCATTCGAGGAAAAATGTTCCCAAGGAAGAAATATTGTAATACCCTGAGAATCCAAACCAATATTAGAAACAAGCTTCAAGCTCATGAGAAATAAATTATAGTGTCTTTCTAGTTTTATGAGAGAGTTTGATGTATATTAAGGACTCAAGTAACTCCTAGATATTAGACGAATCAAAATATCCCTTACCGATTGAGTTCTTGAGAAGGATGTTGCTATACTGAACTTCAAATGAGAATATATTTCATTTTACTAAGAACTTTTGACCTCATGACCCACAAACGAATAGATAATTGAATTATATTTTCAACGATACCAATTTTGCCTTAATCTAATACCTGGGTAAGAAGTTATGGAACTTTTAGTGAGAGTCAGTAGCTCACCACGATCATGCCGTGTTGCGGTGATCCCCAAAATCAAAATTATTTCTTCCTAATAGCTCACCATGATTGGACAATGTCACACCATGATCGTGGTGGAACGGGTACAATGTCGCGATGGAGTGTAAATTCGGAAACGTCCTTATCTAGGAAGCTACGCGATTGCATCGTGTCGCTGTGGAGTGCAAAATTACACTCTTCCTTTTTTCAGTAGTCCAACGCGATAGGAACGCATCACGGTGATGATCAAAATTAGGATCATCCTTTTTACAGTGGTGCACCGCAATAGCACCGTGTCACACCAATGTGCAAAATCGGGTTCCCAGTTCTGAAATTAAAATTTAAGAGAAATTTAGCCTTTTCCCAAGCCCCCAAATTGTTATAAAGAAAAGATTAACCCTATTCTAAGCATAATATACTCTTTTTTCACAAAATTACTCTCAAAGAAATCCTAGAGCTTCAAATTTTAAACCTCAAATCATCCAAATTCCACCATTCTTTTTCCAAGATAACCCAAAATTCAAGGTTCCCAATTCAAGATCTTCAAGAATCAATCTTCAAGAGCACAAATAGGAATTCAATTCAAGTGTCTTCATCATTTAAGGTATGTGGGGCTTATGAACAAGGATAATCCTTTTATCCTTATACCCAAAACTAGTTTTTTTATTTACAAATTCACATGATTTTTTATGAATTTATATGAATTTCAAATTAGGGTTCATACCCAAATATTTTTATTTGAATTTCATGCCTATTTTACACATTTATGCTTGTGAAGTGATTTTAGATTTTTATTGAGGATTGAATTTCACTATTTTGATAAGAATTGTGCAACAACCTCATGAGTTTTGACTAATGAGCATGATTTGTGATGAATTTGATATGAATTTGAAGCATGGGTTTTTAAGACCCTAGTTTGAATATTGATATTTCAATGAGATTATTCTTTTAAGCATCATATGATATGTTAGAATTAGTTTTTGAATCAAGATTTGATCTTTTGATCTTCATCTAAGATATGGAATCCACTTTAAAGTATTGATTACATTTTTAACAGATAAATGTATAATTGGTTTTCATTACAAATCCTTATTCTAGATTTAAAGTGGATTTTCTATTGAATGAGTATACAAATTATAGGGAGTAGTATTTAGCACCAACTTGGGTATGTTCATATGCCTCATAACTATGAGCCAACGTAGGTACAGATTCAGATTATTCCCATTTCAATAAGTATGACAGTTACAGATGTGATCACTTAGCTCAGATTATACTCCCTAGTAAGAGTATGACACCTCCCCCAAATGTGAGGTTTTTCCCTTAGGGTAACTAGATATTGGACACTAAGATAGCTCATATAGTATATGTCGGTTAGATGAACCTCAATACTAGAGAAAAATAATAGAAAAGTTTTAAAAAGAATTCCTTGCAGAAAATCCCAAAAACAGAATAACAGTTCATCTTTTAGAACTTAATGTGATGGCTCATAAGATTTACACAGTATGTTTCGTTATTTATGATTGATGATTTTCAGCTTCTAGTTATTCAAGCCAATGTGAGTCGTTACACTTAACATGCATTCTTTTATGAATTTTGATGAACATTGAGATATTGTTTTACTTATGCATTCACCCCCACATGCTTAGTACATTCTCAAAGTACTGATCCATATATACGGCTATGTCCTACAATGTTTAATAATGTAGGTATAGTTGCTCAGTTTCAAAAGTGTGAGTAATTTCAGGTATCTCCATCTACATTCCTCTAGTTAGTGAGTCCTAATAGTTCGGGGACCCAGTAATCATACTTTCAATTTTTTTCATTAGATTGATTAGTTATTTTCAGTTGGTTTGACTCAGTTGGGGGTCTATCCCAACAGCTCTCTAGTTCTTAGTAGTAGAGGCTTGTCATACTGCTAGTTATAACTTAGATTTTCAGTATTGATTATTTAGACTCTCTAGTTTTAAACATTCTCAGATCTTACGTTTAGTTAATTCCAGTTTAGCACAGACAAAATTTAGTTTTTGAGTATTGTTGCTTGCTTAAGTTCTTTAATATGAATTCCAGATTTAGTAGAAGTATTACATGGTTATCTTGAGACTACTCATAGTCTTGAGCACCGCGTGATGTCTCAACACCAGTTTCTAGTGTGTTACATAGGGTTACAGGTTGGACCCCAATTAGATCAGATCGGGACATGGCAGTTACATGATAACTCCTACATTTTCACCCAGTACTTAGTCTATACAATTTCATATTTTCATGACCAAGTATTTAGACATCAGTTATTCAGATAATTTTAGTATGTGCCTTACTTGGTCTTGCATTCTCTGTTTTACATGTTCATGTTTTCATGATCAACATCTATAGATGATTCTCAGTTCAGTTTTATAACATGTTCAGCTTTACATGAGATTTACATTTAGTATTCATGATATACCATCTCCTAGCTTCAGTTCTACTCATTCTTCAAAAGTAAAGATTTAAGAAACTAAGTGTAGTGACTCACCAACTTATCATATTATGTTTGTTACTCATGGTCTAAGATACTTCAGATTTTAGTCTATTGGTGAGTCTACTTACCCTTAGCATGCATGTTTTATGATTGTGTGTGCAATCAGTTTTACTTATTGAATTCACCCCACTTACTCTGTAAATTCCAGAAGTACTGACCACATATACGTTGGTGTGGCTACATTATTTCATAATATAGGTACCAGAAGTAGTCCACACACCATGGTCAGACAATTCTCAGCTTTCAGCCAATAGGTAAAGAGTTCTCCTATTTTGGGAACTCTAATACATTATAGTTCCTGTGTTGTATTCTGATTATCCATATGTATTGATTAGTGGTAGTTAGAGGCATGTCTCAGCTATCCATAGTCAGTATAGTTGAGACTTCATAGATAATCAGTTAGAGTTATTATATGTAATTCAAGTTTTTTCATTTTAATGTTGTAAACTTAATAATTATTACATTTATTTAGACTTTCTCATGATCATGTTTCCGCTCAGAAAATTTAGTTCTTATATAATTTAAATCAGTTGCTCTAGTAGTATGCCGGTTCATGGGTTACCTTGGGATCACTTGTGGTTCCAAGCACCGTATTTTGACTAGGGGTAGCTCGGGTTGGGACAAACTTGGTATCAGAGCACAAGGTTCAAGTGTCCTATGGTGTCTATGAAGTCGTGTCTAGTAGAGTCTTACGGAACTATACAGAGATGTTTGTACTTTTTTTCAAGGGGCTACAAGGAATTTAAGAAATATTTCCATTGTTTCATGTATCAGATTGTGCAGTAAAGGTGTTCTCTAAGAAACTTATGCATATTCTTACATTACACCAATGGTGCCAACTCTTTGTTATTCTTGAGGCAAAAGAATAGCCAAGCTTAAATCTTTACAGATAGAGTTTTCTCAGACAGTCCCCACAGATAATTACGAGATTGCATGATGGATTAAAAGGATCTCATCAGTACCTTTATGTTTCAAAGTTTGAAGGATTTCATTCATGTTCATGAAAATCGTACACTAAGCAAAAGTCATATGTGCTTTTAGATCCTTTCTTAGAATAATATGACAGGATATGATTTAGAGTTAAAAGCATGAACCCAGAAGTTTAGCCATAGTAGAGTAGGGATAGTGTTATCTGAATTTAGTATATTATGTATCCATGGGGCTGGTTGTATAAGAGATGAACCAGTAGGATTTAAACATTGTGTGCAAGAATTTAAGTTTGTTGATTTGAAATAAAGTATGATGATGTGTTTATGACCTAGATGTGTACCCAAGGTGATAACGGATTGTATTATTTCTATGTTTTAACAATATATGTGATTAGATAGTACCCTTGAGTTGTTAAGTAAGAATGAGGCTATGCAGTATATAGTGTTCACACCATCTAAGTTATGGATTATAGGTTGTGACATTGGCAATATACATGTTAAGTGTAAGAATCTAAGTTTGGATCTTTGAGGATTAAGCTAATAGAAAGAAGAGTTCAAATTATAGATGGTGTGAACTCATGGTATGGTGACATTCCTAAATATTCTAAGTTAGTAAGTTCTTAATTTATTATTTGATGACTATAGGGGCTATAGAAAGTTAAGAGTTCTATCTCAGAAAGAAGTATTAACAGTGGGTTTTACATTTTCAGGTGTAGTCTTTTAGGGTGACTTTATTAATTATGTATTGTTATATATAGGGCACTAGAGTAACGTGGTTGCAATTAAGTATAGAGTTAATTAAAGTGGTTCACAGACTTAGAATGATGGCTTAAAGCTATGGGAGAGATAATAGAACAAGGAATTAAGTCGGGCTCTCAAATTCTAATAGTGATGCCAGTGTGTCGTACAACAACACTAGGGGAGAAAAATACTCTACCTATTCTTATCTCAGTTCAAAAGTTTGCACTTCAGTCATCAAGAGATCTACTCATGCATTACAACTCAGTCCTATGATCACAGTTCATGTTCATGCACCTATATAGAATCATATGCACTCCCAGTCCCTAGTATAAGGAGTTTCACTTTGCTTAGCAGTATGAATAATATTCCATCAAATCTTGAACTCTAAACTTAGGTCATGCAAGTCATGACTCAGGTACTCATGCTTTACAAAATGTTCAGTTTCAAGTACTTATGGTACACTTTTAATGACTAGTGATATTCAGGTTTATGGCATATATGCCTTCAGCTTAGATCTTATTAATGAATTCATGTCATTGATACTCTTTTCCTCACGCCTAATTTAAGCATCAAAGTTATTCATTCATGTTTTAGGTCCTCATGTTCTAACCTTTTAGTGACCTCTCCTTAATGTTAAGATAGTGGTGATGAAAAATTTATGATCAATGGTTTAGAGGGTAGAGAGTAAATTATTTCTTTTGAGGGAAGATAGTTGTATGATTGTTTTATATAAGGCTATAAGGTTGAAGGATGATTGAGGTAAATCTTTTGATATATTCCATGGTTAGTTGAGAATCTCTGTGTTTTATTGGGTATAGTGTATAGGTGTTGTTATTGAAAAGAGATATTTGAGAATGTGGTAAAGGTTCCTAGGTGGGTTGGTTGACCAGAATTTTACATGGGGTTATAATGGTAGGCTTGAATGTCATGTTTGTATATATGTGGATAAATGCATTACGTTAGTGAATTCCTAGCAAGATATTGAATTTAGTTGCTAAAGTGATAAGGGTAAATCTTCTTGAGATGAAAGATTTGAAACTTGCATGGGGTATCAAATATATGATTTAGACTAGTATTAAAGTGTTATGTGTTGAACTTTGTAATTTCGAGTAGGCTTGAACATAGTTAGAGAATTTAGTTCAGCTTAGACTTTCGTAGATAGAGTTATTAATGCCCATGTGAAGATTATAAGCGGCATCAAATGTCGTGCAGTATTAAAGGGGAAACATATAGTTGAGGGAATATTTTAGAAGTATGTCTAATCTTGAAAGTTGCAGTTGCATTGACTAAGGCCCATATTCCATGTTATAGAGTTGTAGCCATGTTGCGAGTCCTCATTAAGATATCTTACTCAGATTACGCCCAGTGTTCGTTTCACCTTAATGTTATTAGATCTTCTTACAAAGAGTGTTGAAGAAATACTATATTTGAGTATAAGCTTACAATATAATTCAGTCCGTATAGCCAACAATTCAGTTTAGCAGTTAGAAAGATAAGTTTCTATGGTTTTCCATCTTTCCATCTAGTCTTACTATCCAAAGTTTCTTGATATGGCTATTCCATATGGTAATTTTTTCACATCTATGTAAGTTGCGACTTTAGTTCAGTCCATGCATCATGTTTCAATTCATAAGTGTTTAGTTCATGATCTCATCTTTCAAAGTATTCCAGCTCAGATATTTTAATACTCCTTGTATGACCTAAGTCTCATTATCTCATGATTCTCGCTTACATAATGTACTATGCGATGCCATGAAGCTGTTTTTCTTTTGATTCCTATAAGTGTTTTGTTAAGGGATAATCCCTAATGAGAGGTTACAAACCTTATTCTATCCTTATTAAATCTTGGAAATTTATTGCATCAGTTATCACTTTGCAATTCTATATGCATAATTGTTTCATGAATATTTCAAGTGAGTTCTAAACTCTCAACATGAATCAACTCCTTATCATCAATAAAGTCAAGTCAGCTTAGAAATCAATTTCATAATAAAAATTATAATATTGCAGTTCATCTATATCCTTCATTACCAGACATTTCATTTGTATATTATTCCATACTTATAACACTTCAATAATTTCCTATTCATCATTCGAGGATGAAGGATTCCAAGGGGGAGATAATGTGACACCCTGCACTTTCGGGCTAGAATTTGAACTGTCATTCCTACGTGTGTAAACTCTAATCATATTATTTTTAAATTAATATATGCATCATGAACATTTACTTTGTGTATAAATTGTTTTCGATGTGAATTATGGTCATGGGAAGAACTTAGAGAAAAGTCGAGTTGAGAACAATATCATCGATTGTGTTTTAGTATTTTATTTTACAAGGGTCAAGTTTATATGAGTATATCTCCTAGAATATAACTATTCAGGTTCCATACTTTATACACAATGAAATATCTTTGAGTCTTTTTTCCAACATATCAAATTTTAGCTTAATCTGATATCATAGTAGAAAGTTATGCTCATTTTACTTTAGGGTATACGTCTGTCAACAAGGTGACAACTTGAGGTGATAAGCCATCAACCAAGTGACGATATATCAACCTCTTCATCATCCTTAACTAGATTCAACTGCAATTTGATAACTTAAAGGTGATAAACCCATTAACCTGGTAATGGGATATCAACCTCATTGTCATCCATAACTAGAAAAGGGCCAAACCCAAGTAAAGTTGATGACTAGGGTGACGGGATGTCACCAAGTTGACGGCTTTTCAACCTAGTCGTCAGTTTAGGAAAAATTACTGCATTTTCTTTAATTTCTTTAGGGGTATTTGTGTCTTTTCCTCACCTTAAAATCTACACCCCACGACTTAAAAACATAAGGAGGCGTTATTTTCCCCCATCCCTAATCACTTGACATATTTTTCCTCCTCCCATCATCAAGAATATCAAGAATATTAAGATTAGGGTTCCTCACTAAAAATTCAAGCCTCTTTTTCCAAGAACAAGAAATTCATGCTGTCTTCCTCAAGAATTGAAGGATTCAAGTTCCAATTTGAAGATTCTTCAAGAATTCATTCAATTAAGGTATATTGGGTATTCATCAATGGGTCCCTTTCACCCATTGAGCCCAAAAACCTTCTTTTAATTAAGATATAAAGTTTTTCCTTCACTATGAAATTACATATGTTCAAGATGGATTAAATTCATATTTTCCCTAGTAATTTGAACTCAATTATGTTTGTGTATGATCCCACAAAAAGTTAGGTTGCTTCATGTGTTAAATTTCAGTTTCCCATGTCATATTCAAGTGAATTTCATGTTAAATACCCAAACTATGAATTCAACAATGTAAGCATTTTTCTTTCCTCATACTTTAACACATTCCAATGTTCAAGTTCTTGATTCTCACATGCTTGATGAAATGTCTATGATTTGATTCTTTAAACCATGATCCCATACTATAGTTTTAAATCTTTGTTATCGTATTTTATGTTTATTAAGTGATGGCGGGTTATGAACACCCGATACCTATGTGTTTTACATGATTTTAGATTTCCAAGTAATAATTCAGTTAAACCATGGAAATTATTATTTTACCTAGTTGATATAATCATGATGAGCACCATAAAAAATTATGTTCAGTTAAATTTAGTCAAAATCAATATCAGTGTCAGTTTAGTAGGGATTAGGTGTAACGCTCTGAGTCTACACCAAGATGCGACAAGGTGCTTACGACGCCGAAGGACCACAAGCTAACCAATTACTGGTACCTACTGTGAGCGTTGAATAATACTACTAAAATAATTCAGAAGTTAGGCTGAAATGCCATAAGGTTCATAATTTGAATACTGATAAATATAACAATTGATAATTGCATCTGAAAACTAAAGACTGTTTGAACTAGTCTAGTCTGAAAAGCCTCTAACTAAACTGTCTGCATGAGGAGATGATGGAAAAAAACCCCAACTAACCCCGTCTTACAAAATATTGAATCTACTATAATATTGAAATAAAAGAATATCTTTGATATATGAGGACTCACTACTGAATCAATTGCTGCTAACTAAATTTGGCTATGCATTGTTAGGAACCTGATCATTCGTACTTATGATATGAGACATCATAGCACAAGAAACGAGTATGTGATCAGTATGTGGGAATTTACTAGTATCCTAGATGAGGTAAGGCTGAAATGCATGGGTTCATATACATGAACATAACTGACTGAATGATATGAATATAATTGAATGAGAGTACATGGATAACTGAAGCTTGTATAAACACTGAGTATACAATACTGTACATATATATATATATATACATATATTGTATCTGAGAGTTAAACAAAAACTGAGTACTGAGTTCTGATAACTGAGTAACAGATATCTGAGATTACTGATAACTGAATTACTGATATCTGAGTGATGGTTACTGACAGTCCTGACTCTGTAGAACTGAACTGAGTTCTTAATAACGCTCAAACTAGACCTCTCAACGAGAATGTAAGTGATCGTTATCAATATAAAATCCAACTAGGTTGGGATCGAATCCCACAGGGAATATGGTGTGAACGTAAGTCGTTTGCGATTTAATCAACTCATAGTTGGATATTTTCAGAAATGGAGATTTTTAGTTGAACAAGTAATTGTTAATTACTTTAATCAGTGTTCGTAATCAAAAGTTTATGAAAAACTAGAAATATGTTCACTAGGAATTTTCATACTTGACAGATGCTACTAGTGGTTCAAGATTCTCACGGTAGGTAGGAAAACAAGTTAACTTTATCGAAGTTATGCTTAAATGTCTCTTGACCTACTTAATCATTTAATTATGTAATCCTCTCGGACTTCAGGATTCTTGCATATGACAATAGATCCCCGAATCGGAGAGTCTTCATCATCTTGTGGCTCAGTATAAAGGGACTCCGTTGATGGTCCCTCAGACTAATGACCTCGGACTCAGGATGATCTGAATCATGCTATTCATATTCAGCATGTTCAGACTCTTGTTTCTTAGTTACCGTCTGCTCAGAAGTTGTATACTCGGTTGTTGTTGGCTCAATGTCACTTTCTTCACTCTCCTCTACCTCAATTGCTGGGGGTGGCAGAGTATTTTTAGTGCTTTGCTTCTTCTTTTGCTTCCTGAGTAGAGGCTCTTCCTCTTCATAATCAGACTCTTCGTTGAAGAGTATCTGAGGTACACTTCCCTTGGTTACTTTCTTTGTGAATTTTGAGTTCTTTCCTTTGGGTACCATTTCAAGAACTGATGGGATCCTTCAATGTGGTTACACGAGCAAGAGAAAATAAAGAGAGGTTCTTGATTTTTATTGCAAATCCACACATACAAGGAAACTTTCTTTTATTTTGGTTGGAGAGACTTTGAAAAGGGAAGAAAATAAACCAAAGATGGAAAGAGAATAACATAAAGGTAATAAAAACTAAGCAGGAAGGTGGAAAGGCAAAGTTATGGGCCGGTTCGGGTCTTTTTAGTTTGGCCCACAGTTTCAGCTAATGTTGGGCTTTTTGTGACGACGTTTCTGATAAGCCGTCACAATTTTGATAGCTTATCACAAATGTCGTCAGCCTTAACAGAAATTGCCTCAGAGCTGTTGTTTTTGATGACAAAGATGACGACTTATCACAATTATGATAGCCCATCAAAAATGTCGTCAGGATTACTTGGCTGGATATATCGAGTCCACCTTCTTTGAACTAGAACCTAACTACAAAAATAAATAATTTGCTGGAATATAAAAATTTTAGGGTTCCTCCTAATAGCGCCTAATTTACTGTTGTGGCACGACTTGGTTATCTTTACTACTCAGACTTCAGCAAGACAACCTGTTGATACCCCTTTACCATCTTCATAGAATACATCCACGATTGAGAAAACACTCATCTCCTTTGCCGGTGTCATGGATGAGTGTATTTTGAATCTTGTTTCCTTGTCATTGAACCTGAACTTCAGCTCATTCAGTTCCATATCCACTATCACTCTCCATATTACAAGGAATGGTCTACCTAAAATGATGGTCACTTCGAAGTCCACCTCACAGTCCAGGACTACAAAATCAGCAGGCAGAATGAAGTCGGCCACCTTTACTAATACATCATGTAATAATATCATTAGCCGCTTTACAAACCTATCTTCCATCACCAATTGCTTGTTCGTCGGGGTAGGATCCCCCAAACCCAGTTTCTTGTACACAGCGAGTGGTATTAGTTCTATACTGGCTCCTAAATCGCATAGTGCTTTGGTAAAATATAGGGACCCAATAGTACACGGGATGGTAAATGCTCTTGGATCTACCTTTTTCTGCACTAAAGACCTTGTAGAGATAGTGCCACAATGAAAGATATTGTCCTCCGGCTTATAGATAACCTTCCATTTCTTAGTCACAAGGCCTTTCATGAACTTCGTGTATCCTGGCATTTGCTCAAGTGCCTCAACCAAAGGCATATCTATTGTTAATTGCTTGAGCATTTCCATGAATTTGCTGAATTTTGCCTCATCAACCTTTTTCTTCAACCGCTGAGGAAATGGAGGTGGTGTCCTTGGGATAGTTTTCAGCACTACCTCCTTCTCCTTCTCTTTGCCTTTATCCGGAGCATCATCAGAATTATCCAGCTTCTCAAACTCTACTGGACCACTTTCTTCCGATTCAACATCAACTACAGGTCTTCCCACAGAAGGGTCAGGTAATATCTTACCACTTGTAGTGCTAATATCCATGCATGAGCCATCATTCCACGGATTTTGGATCATATCACTTGGTAACGTTCCGCTCTTCCTCTGGTTGAATGCTGAGGAGAGTTGGCGCATTTGCTGCTCCAACTGTTTGATTACGGTGGAGTATGAGTGCACCAACTAACTGATGGATGCCATATCGATCTTCATGGTGGTCACACCAGAGTTGGTATCTTCCACTCCCTTCAACAACTAAGCCATCATGTCTTCCATGGACATCTTTTCAGAACTTATTGAAGTAGCCTCACGATTTCCAGGAGGAACATATAACCCGCTCATGTCATTGTTATTCCTCCAATTTCCTTGCTCCCTATCTTTATAACCAGGCTTATCATAGTAAGTCTGACCTTGATTCCCTTAGCTATTGACTCAGAAACCCCCTGATACTTAACATAGTTAGCCTCTTCATCTGCATCAGCCTAACTTCTATCCTGAGATCCCACAGCTTTCACCTTTTCAATCTTGCCTGATAGCAAGTTCTTGGTTAGTAAGTCCATCTGTGTTTTAAGGTGAGCCATGTCTTGGTCACACTCCTCTTCTCTTTTACGTTGTTCTGCACTAATACCTACAGAAGCAATGGGGCTGGCCACCACAGAGTCTCTGGTATGCCATGCCCGACTCTCTCTGGTCATTCTGTCCAACATCTCTAAAGCCTCTAGGAATGTAAGATCAACAAATGAACCACCAGCGACATTGTCTACAATTGGATTTGTAACAGAGTTAAGAGCCCTATATAAAGTTTCCATCAAATATATGTCTGTCATGTTGTAGTTCAGACACTGTGTCAGCTTCTTCTTGAATATTTCCCAGGCTTCATGCAATGCTTCAGTTGGGAATTACCTAAATTTGTTGATCTCATCTCTCAACTGTACCCTCCTGGAAGGCGGAAAGAACCTTTCTAGGAAAGCTCCTTTCAAATGCCTACAGTTAGTTATAGAATCGGGTGTCAGCTCATTTAGCCACAATGTTGCCTCCCTAGACAGAGACAACGGAAAAAATCTCAATTGGATAGAATTCTGGCCCACTCCTAGGTTATCAAAAGATTTGCAGATGGTGACAAAATTCACCAGATGCAAGTTTGGGTCATCCCCAGGAAGGCCACCAAACAACACCTTCATATTTAGAAGTTGAATGATTACGAACACTAATTAAAGTAATTAAGAATTACTTGTTCAACTAAAAAACCCCATTTCTGGAAACATCCAACTATCAGTTGATTAAATTGCAAACGACTTACATTCACACCATATTCCCTGTGGGATTTTACCTCAACCTAGTTGGGTTTTATATTGACAACGATCACTTACATTCTCTTTGAGAGGTGTAGTTATCAAAAATGGAATTGTTGTCAGGGAATACGGTTGAAAACTGAAGTTTGTTTTCGCTAATTGACTGTTAGTCAAGTTTCCTAGTTTTAAGTTTATTTTTTGTTTTTGTTTATTTGCAGGATTTTTATAGTGTATGCCAAAAACCAGAAGTTCCATAGAATCGTTATTACCACCTAATATGGAACCTCAATGAATTTGAAGAATGGCAGAACAGCAAGAGTCTGACAGATTGGCAGCCTTACCTAGAGCTCAGGTGAATGTGTAAAATGTCGGGAAACAAGCACGACTTCAAAATCCGGAGGACGAATATTTGGGAGACGAAGAGTTGTTGAATTCTGGTAACCCAAGGCATGCAGAGAAAATAGTTGCACTAGTGCGACGTAATGTTAACAGGAACCATCTGTTCTGAGAAAGGCAAGAGTACCAGCCGTTGGCACCTGGGAAAAAATTCAACATTACCAGTACTATTTATGAAAAAACAGAATTATGTTCACTAGGGATTTTGGTACTTGACAGATGCTACTAGTGGTTCAAGATTCTCACGGTAGGTAGGACAACAGGTTATCTTTATCGAATTTATCCTTAAATGTCTCTTGACCTACTAAAGCATTTAATTACCTAATACTCTTAGACTTAAGGAATTTATATTCACTGCCCAAATTTTACCTCAGGTTAACCAACCTTGTTACAGCGCTGATTATTAAATGAAAGTTTAGTATTTACAAGTCCCTGTTTATAATTCACTTCCAAGTATATTTGATTTTTTTATCAAGTAAATCAAATAAGGTGTTATCTATCGTTTACAACCAACAGACAGTAATTAAAACATACGAAGTATTAAGGAGTCCTACCAACTTTCGAATCTTGATAAGGAGCTGAGTGTTCAAGATTCGAAAGGTGGTAGGACTCCTTGATAATTCTGATGTTTTAATTACTGTCTGTTATTTCAAATGATAGATAACAACTCCTTTGATTTTCTTGAGAAATAAATCAAATATACTGGGAAGTGAATTATCAACAGGGACTTGGAAATACTAAACTTCCGTTTAATAATCTTCACTGTAACAAGGTTGGTTAACCTGAGGTAAAATCTTGGCAGTGAATATAAATTCCCTAAGTTCTAGAGGATTAGGTAATTAAATGCTTAATTAGGTCGAGAGACATTTAAGCATAACTTCGATAAAGATAACTTGTTTTCCTACCTACCATGAGAATCTTGAACCACTAGTAGCATCTGTCAAGTACTAAAATCCCTAGTGAACATAATTCTAGTTTTTCATAAACTCTTAATTATGAAAACTGATTAAAGTAATTAATAATTACTTGTTGAACTAAAAAGCCCCATTTATGGAAACATCCAACTATTAGTTGATTAAATAGCAAACGACTTACGTTCACACCATATTCCCTGCGGGATTCGAACCCAACCAAGTTGGGTTTTTTATTGACAACGATCACTTACATTCTCGTTGAGAGGTGTAGTTTGAGTGTTATCAAAAACGACGCCATTTTTTATAACACTCAAACTACACCTCTCAACGAGAATGTAAGTGATCGTTGTCAATATAAAACCCAACTAGGTTGTGGTCGAATCCCACAGGGAATATGGTGTGAATGTAAGTCATTTGTGATTTAATCAACTGATAGTTGGATGTTTCCAGAAATGGGTTTTTTTAGTTGAACAAGTAATTGTTAATCACTTTAATCAGTGTTCGTAATCAAGAGTTTATTTAAAACCAAAATTATGTTCACTAGGGATTTTGGTACTTGACATATGCTACTAGTGGTTCAAGATTCTCATAGTAGGTAGGACAACAAGTTATCTTTATTGAAGTTATTCTTAAATGTCTCTCGACCTACTTAAGAATTTAATTACATAATCCTCTCGAACTTAGGGAATTTATATTCACTACCCAGATTTTACCTCAGGTTAACCAACCTTGTTACATTACTGATTATTAAACGGAAGTTTAGTATTTCCAAGTCCCTGTTGATAATTCACTTCCCACTATATTTTATTTATTTGTCAAGAAAATCAAAGCAGGTGTTATCTATCATTTGGAACCAACAGACAGTTATTAAAACATCTAAATTATCAAGGATTCCTACCACCTTTCAAATCTAGAACACTCAGCACCTTATCAAGACCTACCCCTCAATCCCATAATTCAGGTTAAAGTAATTTAGCTGCTCATGACGTAATAATCGAAGCAACTAGATGAGTTCATGCTTTGAAATATAAACATACCACAAGATGACTAATAACTAGTGAATCTCTGATTAGATCACAATAGAAAATCCCAAAATAATGATTAAATTCGCTTCAAAATAATTTCTTTTTTAAGCCAAGAAGTTAGAGAGAGAAAATATCCAAGTATCGTCTCTCAAAATTCAATGTTCGGAACTCTTAAGAAAACCCTAAACAAGGCTTTAAATAGTTTACCCTAACTATACAAATAAAATAATAAAATTCAGAAATTCTTTGGATTAGGTGACGCCCTTTGTGATAGCCTATAAGGAGGTTGACTACTTATCAAAAATGTCATCATCTTCCTTTTTTCTTTGGACACTTGCTGCCTAATGCTGATGACAAATGGTGATGCCCTATCATTTCCTTTATGACTTATCACAAATGTCATCAAGTCTCTGCTTCAGTTCTCATGTGCTTCCTTAGGCTGACGACATCCTTTACGGCTTATCAGCTTCTTGACGACCTATCACAAAATGTCATCACATCTTTTAACTTAGGCCAATTCTCTGTCTATGGCTAACGATGAAGCTGATATCTTATCACAGGGTTGATGACTTATCACAAATTTCGTCATCCACACTTTGCCTCTATTTATTTCATATTTCAGCTCATTTGTTTCCATTCTTGTTGGTTCTCTAACATATTAGCTTCTTTTGCAAAATCAAACATAAAACAATCAAAAACGACAAAAGTTTCTTAAGACATTGCAATTATTCTTAGTTTAAATCCTCAAATGTGTTAGCATTGGCTCACACATCAATATTCTCTGAAGCCTAGGCTTTAAGGGGATGTATTTTAAAACCTTTGCTGGAATTTTAGAGCTTACTTTGGTTGAGGCACTGTAAGACCCTGCTAAATTTTGACCAATTAATTTTTTACCATCCCATGAGTGTAATGTTAATATTCGACTTAAATTATGATAAGAGATGTTAAAAGAGTATTTTGGAAAAGTTTTGATATTCTTGGAAGGGGTTTGGGGACATAATGGGACCCCAAGGTAGTGAGAGTTCGTAATAGTAGCGTGACACACACTTAGCCCCCACAATAAGAGTGTGACACTGACAGCGCCCAAGCGCACACACAAGTGTAGGTGGTCTTATCAAGTAGTAAAGTGGCTTCAAGAAAGCCCAAGTATTGATCTCTCAGGGACTTGCGTTTGCCGCCTATCAAATTCTAGTTTAACGAATGAGAAAAAGTAAAAAAGGAGGTTTAAGAATTGTACACTAAAAAAAAACTAAACTAATGTGGAAAAGTAAATGACTTAGGACAATCAATGGATAGAAGCCCAGGGTTAAGGCTTATGAACAATGATACTATGTTATTGAACCTAATTCGTTAGATTGGTTATCTGGGTTGTTGATTCGTAGGGTTAACTGCATGATCATGGTTTCTCAACCTCTAATCCTTTACCTAAGTTGAACCTTAGAACTACAGCGTTGAGCAGGGATGTAATAGTCCACTTAAGTTTTTTAAAGCTATAATCCTACGTGTCAATCAAGTAAGGCATCTAAGTACATTCATGTCCTAGATACTAATTTGACTTCCTTAGATCATAAAAAATACAAACCATACTTTGTTTATTCCCATGTTCTATCTCCCTATTCCCCCCCCCCAGTTCACAAGGTTGGCAATTGATGTATTATAAGGGTAGATAATCCTTAAAATAATTAAAACAATAATAAAAAAAATAACAACGATAAGCAATTCAACAAACTTAATTCAAAACAAAAGTAATAATGAACGTAGCCTTAACCCCAGAAAAGGAGTTTTAGCCTTTAATGGAAATATTCGTCATCCAATTACTTAGATTCATGATACAAACCATGAAAGAAACTAAAGTAAAGAGATATAAACCCTAAAAATAAGTTTTGGTAGACTCCTTAATATTCCAAGACATCCAAAAGTAAGTAAAAACGTGTATAAGGTCTTATTTATAGTAAAAGAAATAGCCCATTCCTTGTTGAACAAGGAAACAGTTTCTGGTCGTCTGCGAACGTAGTGATTAACATGCTGGAGGGCATCGCGTCGTATCTAAATCATGTTGTTTCACTGTTTTGGGTGCCTTCTACATTGATTGGTGTGACGAACGTTCTCAGAATCCTATCCACGTGCCTACAATCTCACAATACCTTTCAAGTGTCCAAATTGGCATCAAGCTGTCTTTTGTGCTTCCGTGATCCATTCCAAGCCTTTTTGAGTTGTTTCCACTTGATTTGAAGCTTGTAAATCCTTCATATATCATAATATTCCATTAAACAAGAAAACTATAGCATTAAAAATTATAATTTAGAGATTAAAACAACACAACATCTTCAACAATGAACTAGAAACACGAGCTAAGCATAAGCTAAATTCACATTGAGCTTTAACTTATTGTTTTGACTCTTTTCTTGATCCAATTGACCCTTGAACACTATAAATAAGTTGTTTGACATATAAATACATAATAAAAACCTTAGTAACTCATGAAAACACAATAGAACCCAATACAATAGACTAGAAAAATACCTAGCTCAAGCTAGTTACACCAGTTTTCTCGGTTGAACTCTAAATGCTAAAATTAAATCAAAACTCATGTGAAACAACCATTAAACATTGTAAATACATACTTGGACACATAAATTCTCATTTATATCATTATCGTCACATTCATCACATGAATCATCCTCAAAACCAGGTTAAATAGGCTAGAATAGTAGCACTAGAATTCGTAAATACACTCAACATCACCACCCCACACTTAAAGCCTTGTTCGTCCTCGAAAAAATATTAACTAAAAGCATCATGATCTAGAAAGACACCACATTTCTACTACATGAAAGAAATTCAAGCTAGCACTTCAATAACTACATACATGTTATACACAATTGAAAGCTCAAGAATCCTTCTCCAAAACATCCTAGCCTGAATAATTTACTCAATACATGGAAAACTATGCATATTTCTCAATATAAGACACCACACAAATTACCCACATTCATCAAACATGTGCCCTCACGAGAAGAGAGTTACCCATAAACACACATAATAAAGCAATTGTCATAATGGGTATACAACTCAAGTTACGCTCACTCTCACAAAGAATTCACAAATTATACATAATAAAACATAGGCTTACCCTTAGTTTCATGCTCCAAGAATATTTGAATGATGAACCTAGGATCAAATAGGTCTTTTTTGGGTTGTATTATAGGCTAAGGAATGGGTAGGACTATTTTGGCCAAGAATAATGACTAATCTCTGTAAATGCTTTAATACACTACATCATACACTTAAAACCACTCTCCAACAACCAAATTGTACTTTTTCATCCACCCATATCTTTTGTTTTTTCCCCATCTCTTTTAAGCATTTTCACAAACACTTGGTGGGCATATAGTTTATTACCACAACAATCAATATTTTTTTCTTTTTTTCTCAACCATGGCAATATTTCTAGCATCAATTATATCACATCAATCCACCACACATCAATTATCAACACCAATATCAATTAACTTGGGGCATCAATTTCACCTTTTTTCTTCTTCAATTTTCTCAAACTCCTTACTAATTCAAAATTCTTATTTTTTTCATTTAAGAACTTAGGATCTTTTTCGATCAAATTATTGTCTATCAAAGAAGGGATTAGGCTACATATGAGGTTACTTAAGAAAAATATAAGGGCTCAATAAGGTTAACAATGATAATGCACAAGAGTAGGATAATTAGATGATAAAAAAAGGCTATCAAAGAAATGCCTAAATCATCTCCTAAACTCACATTGTTTATTTTTCTTTGCACACACACCGGGCAAGTTCTAGACATCATATGCAATAAGGAATATACAAAAAACCTTACACACACATGGAACATGCTCAACTCAATTAGGATCATCATAGACTCCCAACTCAACAATAGCCTGAATTCAAAATTAAGGCAAAAAATACAAGAGCCACAAACTTGAGCCTAAGAAACTCACAAATAGCAATTTACTCAATTAACATGCTTTTTCCAACAAACCCACTTGCATCATGTAATAAAAAATAGACCACAAGAATATCTCACTTATTCCTAACCTAAAAATTTTATATTGAGCCAAAAAATGGGAATTTCACCACTCCACACTTAAAAATCTACTTTGTCCCCAAAGTGAATTTAAAGGTAAGAGATAAAAATACTTCTTGAGGTCTATAGTCCTAGATAGTAGCATCTTCATACATAAATGGGATCCATGGGACCCACACTCAATCTTTGTCATGCTTCAAGGTCAAGATTATGGTACTCAGACTTCCCATTAACCTGTGACTCAAACCAAAAACAAAAACTTTGTGAAACAAAAACTAAATATTAAAAAGAAAACATTCCTTAGCATGGGTTGTCTCCCAAGAAGATCCTGATTTAGTGTTACGGCATGAACCATATCAACTTTTTCCTTCACCTTGAGGATATAAATTTCACCCCCAACATTGTATCCATTTTTTTGTTTTGCTCATAGGGTGGTGGTACAAAGATTAATTGGCCAAGTAATAGAATATGCATGATAAACCACTCGTCCTTGAAGTGAGGTGTGTTTTTATGTTGCTTGTTCGGTGTAAAATAAAGAATATAGGATTCTTGTTCCTCATCTTCACACTCTTCAACTATTTTAAATGATTCCACATACAAGACATCATCTAAACGTAATGTAGAAAAGTGTTTCGAATGCGTACCAACAAATCTCACTTCATAATTTACACAATCTACTACATACTCACTTTTATTCACCTTCTCAATTTCAGTCTCAATATCAAGATGATAATCGAGTGGCTGCGATTCTTTTGTTTTCTCCACACATTGGCTAATATTCTCCCCGTATATTTCTTTTCTTAGCAACTGTAGACATGGTGGAAGTGGTGTCTCCTTAATAATTTTCACAATATCAATTTTCGAGTACTCAGACTTCCTTGAATTATCGGCATCATATTTGAAAGGTTCCATCCATGCACTTTCATAAAAATCTGGACTCTAAGCCATAAGGTGGTGTCCTCTACAAAAACAACAAGAATTGCCATCACTCGAAAACCATCTATCCCAGACTGACATCTCGAGAAAAGTGTGAGAAAAATAGAAATAAAAGAAAATAAAAAGAAACTAAACAAAAACTATTTACAACTCAATATAGAAAAACTAAAAATAAGATAGTTGCCTAATTACAAGTCCCCAGAAATGGCGCCAAAAACTTGATAGTGCCCAAACGTATATGCAAGTGTACATGGTCTTATTAAGTAGTAAAGTTTCTTCAAGAAAGCCCTAGTATCGATCACGCATGGACTTGTGTTCGTCGCTTATCAAATTCTAGTTTAATGATTGAGAAAAAGTAAAGAAGGAGGTTTAATAATTGTAAACTAAAAAGAAACTAAACTAATGCAGAAAAGTAAATTACTTAGGACAATCAATGGATAGAAACCCAGGGTTAAGGCTTACGAACAATCATACTACGTTATTGAACCTCATTCATTAGATTTCTTATCTTGGTTGTTGATTCGTAGGAATAATTGTATGATCACGGTCTCCTAACCTCTATCTTTTACCTAAGTTGAACCTTACAACTACTTTATTGAGCGGAGTTGTAATAGTCCTATAACGACCTAAGACTACCCCCTAGTCGTTACACAGTGCTTACAGTCTCGAGGGACCACAAACTAACCCATGAGCTGGTACCTACTGCGAGCACTGAATAATAATATCATAAATGCAAAAAAATACTGACATTGCCATAAGGTTTTAATAATGAAATAACTAATGAATTATGAATCTGATTAAAATACTGAAATCTTATTAGTCTGAATAGATAACTGTAGTGTCTAAAAACCCTCTAAACTTGATACTGTGAGTTGATGGGACAGGCCCCCATCAAATTCTACTAACTACTGAGATAAAGACATGAAGTAATATAATTTTTCCTCAGTGCGACCCGGGAACTGAACGTCAGCACCTATGATATGAGACATCATAGCGCAAAAGAAAAGATATGCGATCAGTACTTTGAATGTAATGGTATGCTAAATGAGGTAGGATGATATGTATGGTATCATGAATAGGAATAATAATAAATAACTGGACATACATGTAAAGCATGGAGTACTGAATAAAGAGCATGGAATCTATAGATACTAAAAATGCATGAAAATCGGTAAATACTGAGGATGCATGACAAAGCATATAACATGAACTGAGTAAAATCTATAAACTGAAATACTGAAATAACTGAAATCTTTATGCTTTGGTCAAACAACACTAAGACTGAATAACTGAACTAGACTGTAACTGAGACTATATCTGAGACTGTGGAGGTATCATCTAACCGACATTCCCTAATTTAATCTAATTGGTGTCCAACCTATAACCCCAGTTGGAAGGATATTAATACTGTGCCATGGGTACTAACGATGGTTGTGGATCCACTTAACTGATATAATGTCCAAAGGACTAAGGGTGTCAAGCCTGGACTAACGAGTGACCCCTACGAGATAGTCAAGCCTAATCTGATGGGTGACTTCTTATATCCTACGTTGGCTATGTAGTTATGGAGTATAGGGACTACTACTAAAAAATTTTCCTATATGATGGGGAAAAATCCATCCCTACACTCACTCGGTACTAAATCCTACTCACAACTGAAAGACACTAAGATACTAGACTGCTCTGAATTTAATGACTGATATCTGACTATTCTAATAATGCTTGTAGTAAAATTTGAAAACTGTTCTATAATGTACTAAGACTAGACTAAATAAATAGGTATGGTTTTCGGGTATTCAATACCCCCAAGACTCAAAACAACAATACTGAAATGACACTAAACCTTAGGGGACAAAACATGAAGGTTTTTATTAAATCAATCACTCTTGTAGGAATTTTATCAAACACTTGTAGTTCATAGTTTAAAACCATCATAAGAATGTCATAAAACATATAGAAATAGTAAAAATCCGACATAATAGAGTTAAATCATGGTCTTGTTCAATAAATAACAACATTAAAACATGGAGGATTGAATAATAACTATAATTTCATGGTAACATGGTATAAAATTAACAGTACATGGATATTCATAGATGAAATCATAATTTAAAATCAAATAAACTTGAAAAGATGATGGCTTTATAATTAAAATGGATACTTGCACTCCATGGATAAACATCTAATATACCTGGGATGATTAATTTGGAAGGATTGATGGAGAGTTCTTGAGATTTGACCTTGATTCTTGAAGGTTAGGATTTTTCTACTTGAGAGAATGTTCTTGATTTTATGGAAAAATTGATTTGAATAATGCCCTATTAGGTTATTAGGGACTTAATTTCATGTTTGGGGCTGACTGGGACAAGGGAAATATACTTAAAAGCCCTTGGAATTAAAACTCGGAACTGACTGAAAATCATAATTTTTTGGGGCTGGAACGACGCGGTGCTATTGCGCCATGTCACTGGAATCGGACAATTGAGAAAATGCAACGTGGCGCTATGAGGGGAAATCGCGGTCCTTCACTGATTGGGACTTGGAAGTTCACCGCGATGCGATGGTATCGCTCTTCGACACTGGAAATGGACAAATGTCAAGTTGACTTATGGAGCGACACACCAGGATTGTGGAACCTCACTGGAATTTGCCAAATGGGAGATTAGCCTGCTCCATGATGCGCTAAAGGTCAGAATGACGGGGTTTTCCAACTGAAACTTAAAATTGCCATAACTTCTTACCCGATTATCGGATTTGGGAAAACTTTATATCGTTGGAAAGATAATTGAATTTCCTATCTAATGTTAGTCTCTAAACTGAAAAATAATAAGTGTTTCAAAATTTTCAAATACAAATACTCATGTATTGGGACTTAGATTATTCTAGGACAATATGAGGTGTTACAATATCTCTCCCTTGGGATCATTCATCCCCAAATAAAACTGGTTAAGATGAGGAGACTGTTGGATTATTCTACACACTGAATATGCATGTCAGATGAATGGAATGCATGACTAAACTAATTCATGAATGCGGGATTGACATGAACATGATGTGCGGCTGAAACTGAGCATGAAAGATAAAAAAAATCTTAAGAATATTTGTACCTTATGCTAAATGTGGATTTGCAGAGAAAAGATGAGGGTACTTGGTCCGCGTATCTGCTTCTGCTTCCCAAGTGTCTCCCTCAATGGAGTGATTTCGCCAAAGAACTTTGACTAGTGGAACTTCTTTGTTCCTTAGTCTGTGAACTTGTTGAACAAAAATTTAGACTGGAACTTCCTCAAAGGAAAGACTGTTATGAATATCTACACTTTCTAAGGGAACAACTACATCTAGATCACCATTACACTTTTTCAACAATGAGACATGGAATACTGGGTATACTGAGGGTAAATCCATAGGATACTCAAGCTCGTAAGCTACCTTTCTGAAATGACTGAGTTCTGAAGGGACTGATATATCGGGGACTGAGTTTCCCCTTCTTGTTGAATCTCTTCACTCCCTTCATGGGAAATATTTTAAAGTACACCATATCACCAACCTCAAACTCGAGATACTTTCTCCTCACATCGTCATACAATTTCTTTTGGCTCTGGGCAGCCCTAAGCCTTTCTCTGATCAACTGAACCTTCTCTAAGACATCAAACACCAAGTCTGGCCCTAATACTGCAGCCTCACCTACTTCAAACCAACCAATTAGAGAACTACATATCATACCATAGAGAGCCTCAAATGGAGCCATACGAATACTGAAATAATAGTTGTTATTGTATGCGAACTTAATCAAAGGCAAATGGTCATCCTAACTACCCTTGGAATAAAAAATGCATTCTCTCAGTATATTCTCAAGAGTCTGAATGGTCTATTCTTCTTGGATGTCTATTTGAGAGTGGAAGGTTGTACTAAGATGGACTAGGGTACCGAGACCCTTTTGGAATGCTTTCCAGAAGTGAGAGGTAATTGGGTACCTCTATCTAAGATGATAGATAAGGGAACACCGTGCAACCTAACCAGCTCTCTGAGATAGAGATTGGCATAGTCCTCAATTGAATAAGAGGTATGGATTGGAAAGAAATGAGTTGATTTGGTCATCCTATCTACGATAACCCAAATAGAGTCATGCTGACGATGGGTACGAGGAAAACCTATCACAAAGTCCATATTCACTTCCTCCCATTTCCACATCAGACTACTAAACTCCTGCATGGACCCATTAGGCTTCTGGTGCTCAACCTTAAATTGCTGACACGTAGAGTACTTAGCTACAAACTCTGGAATATCTCTCTTCATCCCACTTCACCAATAGATCTCCCGCAAATCTCAGTACATCTTAGAGGACCCTGGATGAATAGAGTAACGCGCACAATGCGCTTCTCTGAGAATTTGTTGCCTTAAATCATCAACATTAGGCACATACAATCTACCCTGACAGTGAAACACACCATCTCCCCCTTGGGAGAAGACCTCTACTTTTTGATCTCTAACTGATTCTTTTAACTTAAATAGACTGGGATCCCTATCCTGCTTTTCCTTCAACTCGGAAACTAGAGATAACTCTGAGCTACTCTTCACCCATACACTACCTTCTGTAGAGTCAAGTAAATAGACACCTAGTCGAGCAAGCTGATGGAATTCCTGAGCTATCTTCTTCTTACCATCCGCAACATGAGAAAAACTACCTATAGACAATATACTTAGAGCATCAGCCACTATATTGGCCTTGCTCGGATAATATAGAACACTCATGTCATAATCTTTTAATAACTCTAACCACCTTATCTATCAAAAATTTAAATCTTTCTGAGAGAACACATATTGAAGGCTTTTGTGATCTGTGAACACATCTGCATACACCCCATACAAGTAATGCCTCCAAATTTTAAAGTGAATACTACTGCTGCTAGCTCAAGATCATAAGTTAGATAATTCTTCTCATGAGTCTTAAGATGTCTGGAGGCGTAGGCTGTGACCCTACCTCTCTGCATGAGGACACAACCCAAACCTACTTTGGACGCTTCAGAGTACACAATAAACTCATCAAAAATATTTGGTAGGGTAAGAATTGGGCTGAGGTAAGTTGAGTCTTCAACTTTTGATAACTTTTCTCGCAGGAATCTAACCACTAAAACTTAACTTTCTTCTGAGTCAATCTGAACATGGGGGATGAAATTGAAGAAAACCTTTTAACAAACCGATGGTAATAGACAACTAAACCCAAGAAACTCCTGATGTCTGATGGAGAGATGGGTATAGGCTAGTTTCTCACCATCTCGGTCTTTTGAGGATCAAATTTAATGCCATCACCAGAAATAATATAGCCAAGAAAAGCTACTGATCTTAGCCAGAATTCATTCTTACTGAATTTAGCGAACAACTAGTGAGATCTAAGAGTCTGAAGCACTAGGCTGAGATGGTCTACATGATCTCTTTCACTACGAGAATATACTAGAATGTTTTCAATGAGGACTATGACGAACATGTCCAAGTACTACTTGAACACTCGGTTCATCAAGTCCATGATGGTTGTTGGGGGTATTCGTGAGACCAAGGGACATGACTAGAAATTCGAAGTGACCATACAGAGTTCGAAAAGATATTTTTGGAATATCACATTCTCTGACTCTAAGCTGATGATAGCCTGATCTGAGGTCTATCATTGAAAAGTAACTGGCACCCTGAAGTTTGTAAACTAAGTCATCGATTCTAGGAAGTAGGTATTTATTATTGACTGTGATCTTGTTCAACTGACGGTAGTCAATACACATTCTGAGAGAATCGTCTTTCTTACACACGAATAGAACAGGTACGCCCAATGGGGAGATGCTGGGCCTAATAAATCCCTTATCTCGGAGATCCTTTAACTGTTCTTTCAAGTCTTTGAGTTCAGTTGGAGACATTCTATATGGCGGAATAGATATAGGCTTAGTATCTGGGAGAAGGTTTATTCCAAAGTCGATTTCCATTTCGGGAGGAACTCTGGGAAGATCTTCAGGAAACACATCTGAGAATTCATTTACTATCAGAACTTACTCAAGAGTAGGAGTTTCTGAGCTAGAGTCTTTGACTTGCACAAGATGGTAGAAACATTCCTTGGATATCATCTTTCTCGCTCTAAGGTAGGAAATCAACTGACCCCTAAGAGCTATAGTAATAGCCCTCCATTTAAGGAATGGTTCATTTGGGAACTGAAAATGAACTATTCTATTTCTATAATCAACTGAGGCATAGCATGAGTGGATCCTATCCATGCCGAGAATGACATCAAAATCCATCATCTCTAACTCCATTAGATCAACTGAGGTAAATTTTGAGATATTGTGACTGGACAGTTCCTGTATACCTGCCTGGCTACAATGGAAACACTTACTGGGGTAGACACTGAAAAAGTCTCTGCTAGAGTTTCGGGACTGACTCTGAAATTGACGGATATATATGGAGTTACAAAAGAAGGAGAAGCTCCATGGTCTAGTAAAGCATAAATATGTAAGTAAAAGACCTGCAACGTACTAGTAACTATGTTAGGAGAATTTTTCTGATCTTGGTGGGACTGAAGAGCATATAATATATTTACACGCTGACCACTGGTAGCACAAGAAGAGGTACCCTACTGAGTCAGGTGATCGGATGGAACTGACGACAGATGGGATCGGCCTTGTTGGCGCACATCCCTACCCTTTTGAGCAACTACCCGACACTCCCGAATCTGATGTCCTGTCTTGCCACACTATAAGCACAAATCACTACCCACTCTACACTCACCTTGATGATATTTCCTATATTTCTGACATAGAGGATTTGTATGAGCATTGCTAACACTGACCTGGGAATTAGAGCCTGGTGCCCTACCCCTATTGTCATTTTTGAATTTGGGTACTGGGGTATAGACTGAAGAGGGTACTGGGGATGAACACCTCTAGAGAAATAAAGGACGGTTACCACCCTCTAACTTTGGCTAACTAAAATAAAAACTACTCGTCCTAGCTCTCTTATGTCCTCTCTCCCTCTCCTTAATCTTATGCTCATCTATCTGTTGAGAATGGACGATAAGCCTAGAAAAGTCCATCTCACTTATCAGCATTGCGGTCCTACACTCCTTGACCACGCTATCAGACACACTAGATACAAACTTACTCATCTTAGACCTACTCTCAGCTACCACATGAGGGGCATATCTAGATAATTAAGTGAACTTGAGATAATACTCCCTCAAACTCATGCTACCTTACCTTAAATTGATAAATTCTAACACCTTGGCCTCCCTCAACTCTAATGGAAATAATTTGTCCAAGAAAGTCGTGCCAAACTCTTCCCATTCTATAGGCCCTGCATCAACAACTCTATCAACTTTCCACTTCTTAAACCAAGTATGGGATACATCCTATAATTGATATGCAACCAACTTGGCACTCTGACTAGACATCACCCCCATAGCATTTATTATCTTTAGAACCATCGCTAAGCATTTCTGTGGATCCTCTTCAGACTTGGATCCCGTGAAGGAAGGAGGATTCATCCAAGTGAAGTCCCAAATTCTAGTTGTAGCATTATTGGCCACTATGTTAACCGAAACAGTAGTTGGTCGTTCATTTTTTCCTTCTACGGAGTTTGCTAGAGTAGTGAACGCAACCCTAAATTCTACATGAGAGACATGCTCATCCAGAGGATCTGCCTGGATAGGCTGAGGGGCTGACTGAGTTCCTGTTCTTTTTTCATTCTTCTTGGGAGGCATGTTCTTTAAACGGAAAGAGGAAACAGATTAGACTGAGAGTTTAACTTGAGCTCATGCTCAATCGCATGACATGAATACATAAAGAAGGGAAACTTTTCCTAAATGCCTTGTACCCTCTCGTCCATAAGTATGGCGGGCTGCATACCCATGCACAAGACTCTACTCAATGCAGCTTTCATACTTCCTAGGACACTTTAAAACTTTAAGATTTGATACCAAGTTTATAACGACCTGAGACTACCTACTAGTCGTTACACGGTGCTTACGGTCTCGAGAAACCACAAGCTAACCCATGAGCTAGTACCTACTGTAAGCAATGAAGAATAATATCATAAATGCGGAAAAATACCGACATTGCCAAAAGGTTTTAATAATGAAATAACTACTAAACTATGAATCTGATAAAAATACTGAAATATGAATAGTCTTAATAGTTAAATGTAGTGTCTGAAAATCCTCTAAACTAGATACTATGAGTTGATGGGATAGGCCCCCAACTAACTCTACTAACTACTGAGATAAAGATATGAAGTAATATAATCTGTCCTCGGATGATGAGGAATCCTCACTACTACTGTACTGCTGATAATCTGAGAATCTAGGTGCTATCCGAGAACTGAGCGTTAGCACCTATGATATGAGACATCACATTGCAAAAGAAAAGGTATGCGGTTAGTACTTTGAATGTACTGGTATGCTAAATAAGATAGGTTGATATGCATCGTCTCATGAATAGGAATAATAATAATTAAATGAACATGCATGTAAAGCATAGAGTACTGAATAAATAGTATAGAATCTATAAATAGTGAAAATGCATGAAAATCTTTAAATTCTAAGGATGCATGACCAAACATAAAACATGAATTGAGTAAAATCTATAAACTGAACTACTAACATAACTGAAATTTGTATGCTTTGGTCAAACAACACTAAAACTGAATAACTAAATTGGGACTGTAACTGAGACTATATTTGGGACTGTAGGAGGTATCATCTAACTGAGATTCCCCAATTTGTGCTAATTGGGGTCAAACGTTGAAAATATGTTAATACCGATCCACGGGTACTAACGATGGATTTATGGATCCATTAAACTGATATAATGTCCAATGGACTAAGGGTGTCAAGCCTGGACTAACGGGTGACCCCTGCAAGATAGTCAAGCCTAATCTGATGGGTGACTTGTCATATTCTACGATGGCTACGTAGTTCTGGAGTATAGGGACTACTACTATTGATTCTTCCTATCTGATGGGGAAGTCTCCATCCCTACACTCGCTCGGTGCTAAATCCTACTCCCAACTAAAAGACACTAAGATACTGGACTGCTTTGAGTTTCATGACTGATATCTGACTATTCTGATAATGCTCATAATATAATCTGAAGACTATTCTGTAATATACTGAGGCTAGACTAAATAAACATCTATGTTTTTCAGGTATTCAATACCCCCCGAACTTAAAACAACAATACTGAAAAGACACTAAAGCTTCGGGGACAAAGCATGAAGGTTTTTATTAAATCAAGCACTCTTGTAGGTATTTTATGAATCACTTGTAGTTCATGGTTGAAAACCATCACAGGAATGTCATAAAACATATAGAAATAGCACGAATCCGACATAATAGAGTTAAATCATGGTCTTGCTCAATAAATAACAACATTAAAACATAGAGAATTGAATAATAGCAATAATCTATGGTAACATGGTATAAAATCAATAGTACACGGAGATTTGTGGATGAAATCATAATTTAAAATCAAATATACTTGAAAAGATAATGGTTTTGTAATTAAAATGGATACTTAGACTCTATGGATGAAAGGAATCCATGAATGAACATCTGACATACCTAGGATGATGAATTTAGAAGGATTGATGGATTGTTCTTGAGATTTGACCTTGATTCTTAAAGATTAGGGTTTTGCTACTTGAGAGAATGTTCTTGATTTTGGAGAAAAATTGATTTGAATAATGCATAATTAGGTTATTAGGGACTTAATTTCGTGTTTGGGGCTGACTGGGACATGGGAAAAGTACTTATAAACGCTTGGAATTAAAACTCGAAATTGACTGAAAATCTAGATTTTCAGGACTGTTGCGACGCAGCGCTATCACACTGTGTCACTAAAATTAGTAAATTGAGAAAATTCATGGTGGCACGACGCGGGGAAATCGCGGTCCTTCACTAATTAGGACCTGGAAGTTCACCGCGATGCGTTGGTATCGCGCTTCAATACTGGAACTGGACAAATGTCAAGTTTTACTATAGAGCAACACACCAGGATCGCGAACCCTTACTGAAATTTATCAAATGGGAGATTGGCCTACTCCATAAGGCGCTAAAGGTCAGATTGACAGGCTTTTGCGACTAAAACATAAAATTGCCATACCTTTTTACCCGATTATGAGATTTGGGCAATTTTTATATTATTGGAAAGCTAATTCAATTTCCTATGCAATGACAGGATCTAAACTTAAAAATAATTAGTGTTTCAAAAATTTCATATACGAATACTCATGTATTAGGACTTAGATTATGCTAGGAAAATACGGGGTCTTACAAGTCCACTTAAGTTCTTTAAAGCTATCATCATACATGTGAATCAAGTAAGGCTTTTAAGTACAACCCTATCCTAGACACTAATTTGAATTCATTAGTTCATAAAAGAATAAAAACCATACTTTGTTTATTCCCATATTCTATCACCCTATTCCCCCTCCCGAGTTCACAAGGTTGACAATTAATGTATTGTAAGGGTAGCTAATCCTTAAAATAGTTAAAACAAGAATAAAAAAAACAAACAATAATGATAAGCAATTCAAAAAACTTAATTCAAAACAAAAGTAATCATGAACGTGGTCTTAACCCCAAAAAAGGAGTTTTACCGTTTAATGAAAATATTCATCATCCAATCCCTTAGATTGATGATACAAACCATGAAAAAAACTAAATTAAAGAGATATAAATCCAAAAAAAAAGTTGTGGTAGCCTCCTTAATCCTCCAAGACGTCCAAAAGTAAGTAAAAACCTATATAATGTCCTATTTATAGTAGAAGAAATAGCCCATGCCTTGTTGAACAAGGAAACAGTTTCTGGTCGTCTGTGAACCCAGTGATTAACCCATTGGAGGGCATCACATCACGTCTAAATAACATTGTTTCACTGTTTTAGGTAACTTATAAATCCATTGTTGTTCCGCACATTACCATGCTCCTTACCACGCGCCCACACTCTCCCAATACTTTTCAGGTGTCCAAATTGTTGTCAAGCTATGTTTTGTGCTTCCTTGATTCATTCCAAGCCATTTTGAGTTGTTTCCACTTGATATAAAACTTATAAATCCTTCATATATCATTTTAGTTCAATAAAAAAGTATCTTATAGCATTAAAAATATTAATTTAGAGCTCAAAACAACACAACATCCTCAAGGATGAACTAGAAACACGAGCTAAGCATAGGCTAAATTCGCATTGAGCTTTAACTTATTATTTTGACTCTTTTCTTGATCGAATTGACCCTTGAACATTATAAATAAGTTGTCTCACATATAAATACATAATAACAACCTTAGTAACTCATGAAAACACATTAGAACCCAACACAATAGACTAGAAAAACACCTAGCTCAAGCTAGTTACACTAGTTTTCTCAGTTGAACTCTAAATGCTCAAATTGAATCAAAACTCATGTGAAACCACCATTAAACATTGTAAACACATACTTGGACACATAAATTCTCATTTATATCATTCTTGACCCATTAATCACATGAATCATCTTCAAAACAAGGCAAAATTGGCTAGAATTCTAGCACTAGATAGCATAAATACATCCAACATCACCACCCACACTTAAAGCCTTGTTCATCCTTGAACAAATCTTAACTAAAAGCATCATCAGTTGGAAAAACTCCTTACTTCAACTACATTCAAGAAATTCAAGCTAGCACTACAATGACTCATGGAATGCAAGTTTACAACACTAAGCAAGTTATACACAATTGAAAGCTCAAGAATCCTACTCCAAAACATCCCAGCCTCAAGAATTTACACACTACATGGCAAACTCATGTATATTACTCAATAAAAGACATCATAAAAATCACCCAGATTCATCAAACATGTGCCCTCAAAATAAGAGATTTACCCATAAACACTCACAATAAAGCAATTATCATAATGGGTATAAAAATCAAGTTACGCTCACTCTCACAAAGAATTCACAAATTACACATAATGAACCGTAGTATTTCCCTTAGTTTCATGCTTCACTAATATTCAAATGATGAACCTAGGATCAAATAGGTCTTTTTAGGGTTGTAATGTAGGCTAAGGGAAGGGTAGGAACTATTTTTTCCAAGAATAATGACTAACCTCTCTAAGTGTTTTAATACACTACATCATACATTTAAAATCACTCTCCAACAACAAAATTGTTCTTTTTAATCCACCCATATCTTTTGTTTTTGCCCATCTCTTTTAAGCATTTTCACAAACACTTGGTGGGCATATAGTTTATTACCACAAGAATAAAATATTTTTTCTTTTTTTCTCAACCATGATAATATTTCTAGCATTTATTATATCACATCAATTCACCACACATCAATTATCAACACCAACAACAATTACCTCGGGGAATCAAATTCACCTTTTTTCTTCTTCAACTTTCTCGCACTCCTTACAAATTCAAAATTCTTCTTTCTTTTTCATTTAAGCACTTAAGAGCTTTTTGGATCAAATTATGATCTATCAAAGAAGGGATTAGGCTACATATGAGGTTATCAAAGAAAAACTAAAGGCTAAATGGGGTTAACTAGGATAATTCACAAGGGTAGGACAATTATAGGATAAAAAAAAAGGTTATCAAAGAAATACCTAAATCATCTCCTAAACTCACACTCTTTATTTCTCTTTGAACACACACCGGGAAAGTTCTAGACACCATATGCAACAAGGAATATATAAAAAACCTTACACGCACATGGCACATGCTCAACTCAAATAGTATCATCATAGACTCCCAACCCAACAATGGCATGAATTCAAAATTAAGCCAAAAAAATACAAAAATTACAAACTTGAGCCTAAGAGTCTCAAAAATAGCAATTCACTCAATTAACATGCTTTTACCAACAAACCCACTTGTATCATGTAATTAAAAATATGGATTATTCTTACTTTATTTAGGGGTAAATCTCTTATTTTGAGGGCACATGTTTGATGAATCTGGGTGATTTTTGTTTGTTAACACTTGAATTACTTTTCCTAATTATGGATTATTCTTACTTTATTTGATGGCTTTTGCGACTGAATTGGTGCACTATTATAATGGTTGAAGTGGGTGACATATGTTTCACCAAATTGATAAATTTTTTGAATGGTAATGTCATTAACCTCAACCCACATTGAAATCTTGATTTTTAATATGAATTTTTATATCATTTAAATTATCTTTTGATAAATTTCATTACATTAAATGGATGTTGGTGGCTATGGTTTGGATTATAAAATAGTAATTGGAGTCAATTTCATTAATTGGATTGGTTTGGCCTAAATTGAATAGCTTGAAAGCATATTGGTATGACGATACCATGTTGAAAAATGTGTTAATGAAAGACTCCTTGATTAATGGTTGGTTTATGTGTAAATTATTTTAATTTGGGCTTTAAAACTTTTTGTATCTTACCGAGAAGATGTAATATTGGGGGGACAAATACTGGAAATCATGTTTGCTGATGTGGGGGTCCTAAATGACCATTGTGTCTGGATATAGAATATTTTTTTTACGATTATTTCCTTGGTGTCTTTATCCATTCCTCATTACATGTGTCTAACATGGCCTGGGGCCCTATGGTTAAGGAGAGTCAGACCCATATAGCCCATAGGTGCCTGAAATGTCGATATGAGCTACATAGTTTAGGCTAATATTTTAAACTATCATGTTTTATGTCCCATGTACTTATCCCAACATCCTATATGTATATGTATCAATGTTGTGCATGTGGTTTATGACTAAATATTTATAAATGCATTATTTTATTCCATTCCCTCATGTTACACTCCAGTGCTCTCCCCAATGATAATCCTCAAATTTTACATAATTTCATGATGTAGGTTTTAAGGATTTTTCTTTTTCTCCTGTGTAGCGTTAAGTGATTTAGTACTCCTATTGATCAACGGCAAGTGGTGAGACTCTATCCTTCAGATGGCCTTGTTATTTTATTAGGTTTCTTTTATCAATCTAGTATTAATGGATTTATTTTGTCATTGTCTGAGGCATGTCCCGACTTAGTTGGTATTCTTGGATTAGAGGCTTTGTGGATAGGATTGGGAATGTCATTGTGGTCTTGTTGTGATTTTTGAACCTTTCATGGATTTATATATCTTCATATTGCCATAGTTGACTCCTGATGTTTGTAATTATTGTTCTCTTAAGGTAAGGCTAAGGGGATTATCTCCATCCATTGTTGGCTTGTCATTGACAGTCACGGCTAGGCTTGAGATAAAATCATGACAAGCTTTGTATCAGAGCACGATTAAGGATCATTGAGTGTCCCCAAAGTTGTGTTGAGTAAAGTCCCTCTATTCGGTGTATAGCGCGCCACACTTATAAGAGGGAGGCTATAAGTAATTTAGGAATATTTCCCTTCTTTGAGTTCAATTTTATCCTAGAGGGTATAGTTTCAATGAGTTTTCTCTAAATTTTGATTTACCCGCATTTTAGATCATGCCTACCTAAAGATCTGATGGATATAGAAATTCAGTTGGCCTTTATCCCATTTGAAGAAAATGTAAAGGAAATTCACCCTACTCATGAAATGCAGAATCGATCAAGGGACCCTACTTCAGACTGCACTGCTCCACCTAGAGTTCCACCAGTCCGTACTAGTCTTTCTCAGACATTTTGGGTTGGGTATACCTCTACTCAATCCCCGTAAGGAGATTTCTTGAATGGTGAGTTTCTTCAGTCCATCCATATACTTTCTCATCTTGTGGATTATAGTCTCATTGGCTTAATCATGTGGGTCTTATTTCCAATGCATATGAGGTCACCCGAGTTGTCCCGTTTATGTTTTCTAGTACCCCAACCTTTATAGGGTCTAAGGTTGAGGAGAATCCTCAGGGGATTATTTTATTGTTGAGATAGCGAAGATCTTTAGGGTGATTCATGCTACTGATTCAGATGGTGTGGAATTTTCTTCTTATTAGATAAAGGAGGTTTCTTACCAATAGTATGAGTAGTGGAAATAGCTAAGGGGTGATAATGCTGAGTTAACATTGTGGGATGAGTTTTTAGGTTCTTTTCTTGATCACTTCTTTTCTCAGGAGTTGAGGAAGGCTAAGGCCAAAGAGTTTGTGAATTTCAAACAAAGTAAGATGAGTGTTAAGTAGTACGCACTGAAGTTCCAATAGTTGTCTCGTTATGCTTTAGAGTTGGTGTCTAATATGAGGTCCAGAATAAGGAAGTTTTCTTTATGTTTGTCCTGTGATTTGTTATTAGAGTGTATGGTTTCCATGTTGATTAATGATATGGACATATCAAGGCTAGTTGTTTAAATACAATAGGTGAAAGATGAGAAAAAATAGGTCGAGATAGGAGAAAGGTAAAGAAAGAAGTTTAGGTATGCAGAGCAGAATGCAAATCATTATAACAGTGAGAGGGATGGTAGGCAACTAACTAAGAAGAAGTACTGGGGAGATTATTATTCATAAACTAGTGCTTCTTATCCTAAGTCTTCAGGGTATCATCATTTTTAGGCTAGCAGTAGTCCTAAGGAACAGGGTGCCCAGTCTCATTCCAATAGAGCTCAGTCAACCCCACCTTACCCTCCTTGTCGATTTTGTTGACAGCTTTATCATGGGTATTATTATGTGGAGAAACTTTTATTTTAATTGTGGTTAGCGTAGTCATTTATGGAGAAATTATACTATAGCTAGATTTTCCATTAGAGCTAATAAGGTCTCTATTGCAACGCCTTCAGCTCCTACACCTAAGGGCACCACATTAGGTACCGACAATGGTTGGAATTGACTCTATACGCTCTCTACTCGTCAGGAATCTGAAATATCCCTAGATGTTGTCACTAGTATGTTATAGCTCTTTTCTCATAATGTTTATTATTTGCTTGATACAGGTTTAACCCTATCATATGTGACCCCTTATATGGTTGTACGCTTTGTTTTTGGTCCTAAAAATATTTTTGATCCCTTTTCTGTTCTACTCCAGTGGGTGAGTCTATTTTTGCTTAGAAAATCAATAGGGGTTGTGTGGTTTCCATTCTTTATAAGGAGACAATGGTGGACTTTATAGAACTTGATATAGTGGATTTTGATGTAATCTTGGGGATGGATTAGCTCCATTCATGCTATGCTTCTCTGGATTATAGGACTCAAAAGGTCATTTTTTAGATTCCTAATGAATCGGTGATTGAATGGGAAGGAGTTTCATAGTACCTAAAGAGAAGTTTATTTCTTATCTAAGAGATCAGAAAATAATATCCAAAGGATGTATATATCATCTAGCTTAGGCTAAGGATTCTAACATTGAGTGTCTATCTTTTGAATTTTCCCCTGTGGTCAGTGAATTTCCAAAGTTCTTTGTAATACCCCTTACTTTTCCTAGCTAATTTTAGCACCTAGAATGTCAAGGATTAGCTTAAAAAATGAGTAACTCTTGATACATCTTGAATATTCAAGCTATATACTCACCAATGTGTAGCTAATTGACTCAGCTTTCCAATAATACCAATTTTTCCTTAATCCGATACTTGGTTGAGAAGTTATAGCTTTTTTGGTTAAACAGTATGACATTTTGACAGGCACCGGGTCGCGGTGAAGGACGATTTCATAATTGTCAAATTCTAGTAAACCAATATGACTGGCCCGCATCGTGGTGAAGTCCCATTTCTCATGTGTCAAAATCCAGTGAATCACCGCGATGGTGGCGTGTCGCGGTGATGGCCTAAATGGTATTTCAATGTCTTACCGTGATAGCTCCGCATCACGTTGATTTTCCAGTTCCTAATAGTCCCTTTTCCAGTGAGACACCACGATATTGGCGCATCATTGTGGGTGGCCAAATTGGGATTTCAGTTTTTGTAATTTATTTTAAATGGGTAGTTTAATCTTTTTCAAAGCCCCTAAATCGTGTAAAACAGAAGATTAATCCTATTCTAAGCATTCTATGCTCACTTTTCATTAATTTACTCTCTAAGAAAACCTTAGAACTTAAAACTTAATCTCCAAGAAATCCAATTTCCTCCATTATTTTTCCAAGATAGCTCAAAATTAAGGATTCCCATTTCAAGATCTTCAAGAATTCATCTTCAAAAGCACAATTAGGAATTCAATATCAAGATTTTTTTTCAATTTTATCAGTTATGGCATGTGGGGTTTTGAACAAGGATAAATCGTTCATCCTTGCGCCCAAAACTAGCTTTTAGTTTTAAATTCACATGATTTTACATGAATTTCAATTTAGGGTTCATACCTATTCATTGTTAATTGAAGATTCTGAGATTTCAAGTAAATTAGGTGTTGAATTACACATCTATTTTTGTAAATTCATGCGTATGACCATATTTTCCAGATTTTGAGTTGAATTATGAATATTTTCAGTATTAAGCATGAACTTTATGATGATTTAACAAGAAATTGAAGCATGGGTTATCAAGCCCGGATTGAATGTTGTTATTTCAAGGATGATTATGCTTTTAAGCCTCTTATGATATATTTATAGACATCTTTGAATAAAGATTTGATCTTTTGATCTTTAGATAAAAAATGAAATCCATTTTATAGCTTAAATCCGGTTTTGAATGAACAGATACACATTTAGCTTTCAGTATGAAATATAATGACTTTTAAAAGTGGATTTCCTACAGAATGAGCATACTGATTAAAGGGAGTAGTATTTAGCACCGAGCGGAAAGTGTGGGTTTAGCGCATCCTACTTTCTTAGAACTACGAGACAACGTAGGTACAAATTTAGTATTCCCATTTCTTGTAACACCTCGATTTTCTGAACCAGAATTCTACACGGTGCTCACAACCCCAAAGGACCACAAGCTAACCCATGACTGATATTTGTACTTGTATACTGCATAATATACATAAAATACGGAAACATGAACATGAAAGGCCATAAGGTTCGAACTGAATGAATGTCTGATAACAAAATGTCTGAAAAAGGTATAACAATACCAAAACAAGTCATAAATACTAAAAATAATGAGATTTGAATATCTAATCTGATATCTAGTCTGAAAGCCTCTAACTGAACTGAATAAGGAGTTGAAGGAACATGTCTCCAACTAACTCCATCTAGCAACTGAATAGTAAATATAGAAATAATCATATTGTCCTCAAATGAGAAGGACTCACTGCAAACTCTGAATATTAGAATGCTACTGATGATCTGGAGCTCATGCCTCTGAACCTATTGTGTAACAAAAGAGAAAGCACCATAGCTCAAATACGTCAGTACGTCTAAATATACTGAGTATACGAGTGAGGTAGCCTAAATGCAAAGGTTTATATGCATGAAAAATACTGACTAATATGAACGTGAGAATACATACATGCATACGTAACTATAACTGAACTCATGGAGATACTGACTATAGAGTCTGAATACTAATAACATAGGTTTACTGATACTGAGATACTGAAAGATTGAGTTTACTGATATTGATATGTAAATCACTAATATGTGATGGATTTGATACTATATTACTAAATACTAAGACACTGATATTGCATTACTGATAAGGAATGACTATTTTTGACAGTTCAAATTATGAAGAACTGGTCTGATTAACTGTATCTGATAGTCCTGATATACTAAAATCTGAAGAACTATCTTAGTTCTTTTACTGAGACTGAGACTGAAACTGAGACTATGGGAAGTAGTTGTCTAACCGATATGCCCCAATAACGCATATAGCTAAGTTGGGGTCCAGTCTCTGCCCCAACTGAAGGGGTGTCAATACCGCGCCACTGGTAAGGACAGTTGTGAGTGTCCCTTATCTGGAAGGTAATTAAATGAGAACTATGGGAACCCTAAAATAACAGGTTAAGCCACCTCATCAACCATAATATGACAGGTTAAGATGTCTCAAACTACGCTGGCTACGTAGTTCTGAAAGACAAGGATGACTGCTAAGAATCACACCCTAAACTGGTAGGTGAGTTTCCATCCTTGGGTTCACTCGGTGCTAACTTCTACTCCCATCTGATGAGACTGAACATGAATAACTAAAATGAACTGATTCTGAGTTTACTGAGTTCCTTAGCTGACAGAATATACTGATGTATGTGGATTTATAGAGAGTACTATAGTTACTGAGATTTTACTTGGAATACTGTGGAATTCTACTTTCTATCTAAATAAGGCTGACTATACTAGCTGATGAGGTTACTAAGGTTTTAAACTGAATACTACTGATACATAATAACTATCTGAGAATACTGCTCTTTCTGAGTACTGAGTTCATGATATTTCTGAGAGTACTGAATTACGGAGATTACTGAAGTTACTAAGAGTACTAGAATTTTTGAATCGTTCGATATCACTAAGTACTGAGATTACTGAGATTAACTGAGATTTACTGAGATTAACTGGGTTACTGAACTTTCCTGAGTCACATGACTGACTGATTTCTATGGAACATGGCATGACTTAGAGTATCGTGAAACATAACATGGCTCTAGGAACACAACTATAGTTTGTGGGTATGAATACCCCCAGGACTCGATAGAATGAAACTGACTCACACATGACACGACTTGATCACAAGATCGGAGTCCACAATTCACAATATCATAAGTAGGGGATATTATACTTCATGTATTTATTCAACAACTTAAACATTGTAGGGGAAAGCATGGAAATAGTTCATGTACATAATTCATATCTCCATTATCATACATGCTTCATATCACAACAATAACAACACATAAATAGCATGGAAATCCATATTGAAGTGTATAGCTAATATGGAATTGTCATTTAGATATCATGGAATCATGTAAATATGAATTTCTAGCATCCTAGGCATTTTATCAAATATCTTGCATGCATTCTTTAAGGCATAGGTGGATTTCATACTTGCATCATATCAAACAACCCAAAGTTTGTGTTTTTCAACTAACAACCACATATATTCCATGAAATACCTTTAGATATCATCTTGAAACTTAAAAAACAATCATCAAGATGTACATGCTCATATCACGACAAATTTTTTACAAAATAACATTTAAAAGCATGATTCTTGAGCTCTATGAACGAATTGAATGCATAGATGAACACTACGCATACCTTAGAAAGGAAATCTTGATGATTTCTTGGAGAGTTCTTGAATTGGGAAACTTAATTCTCGATTATCTTGGAAAAAAGCCCGAATCTTGCTTTTGTGAGATGAGTTTGATGGAAACCCTAATCTTGTTGTTGAGAGTGTAAGAGAGGGTTTTTTTTTAGATGCTTAACTGAAGAAAAATGAGAAAAATTACGCCTCTTTAGTGTTATAAGTCGTGGAGTGTGAAGGAAATAAGCAAAATACCCTTATGAAATAAATTCCTAGTTGCTGAAAAATCATAGCTGACGACATTGGTGATAGGGCGTCAGACTTGTGATAAGTCGTCAAAAATGTCGTCAGATTTGTGATAAGTTATCACAAATGTCGTCACTTGGGAGCTGGTTTCTACCTAAGGTTGACGACCTTTGTGATAGGGCATCAAAAATGTGATAAGATATCACAAATATCATCACTTAGGAGCTGGTTTGTGCCTAAGGCTGACGACCTTCGTGATAGGGCGTCAAAAATGTGATAAGCTATCACAAATGTCGTCGCACTGTTTGATTTGATATCGGATTTAGGAAAAATTGGTATCGTTGGAAAGATAATTCAAAGAGATTTCATTTGATATATAGTAAGCCACGCAGTTAGTCATATACAACGAGTTATGGTTGATTGAAGTTGACCCAAGTTTTGACGTTTACTAAAACTTGAACGATAGGAAAGCTTTCAACTTGTACTTGAGTTAGGGAAGCTCTATGATCTAAATTCATGCTCAAATAGATTCCCACACTACATAATTGATTAACACACTAAATTTACATAGGATTCAAGGTTTTTAAAATGTCTACACATAGGAATGACGGATTTTCATTCTAGTCCAAAAATATGGGGTATTATAATATCTCCCCCTTGGGAACATTCATCCTCGAATGAGTCTGACTGATAGGGGAGAAATACAACTGACATGAGTACTGAGCATGAATGATTGAACATGATTTCATGGCTGACATGATTGAAAACTGAGCATATCATATTGGACATGCATATCTGGTGCTTGGGTAGCTGATTTATGAATGTAGGACTGAGTGTTACGATAAACTGAGTTTCTCAAAATGAGAATGCATATCTGATGCATAACTAATAAGATGAATCCATGCATATTATATGCATGATTATATGACTGACATGATACGTGAATGCATGACTAAAAGTACTAGTAAGCTGATCACGCATATCTGATGCGGGAATACATAACTGAACTCACTCATGAACATGTAATGGTAAAGATACCAAGTTTGAACTGAAAATTGAGCATGGAACTAAATACCAAGTTTGGTACTAAATACTGAACATGAGAATGAGTAAGCTCAAAGAAGAATGCTACCATGAACTAAAAATAGTGATGAATCTGAAATTGATTACTCAATATGCATGAGCGGAAACATAAGAACATAACTGAATTTGGGACTTGATTCATGAACTGAACTGAGCCTGTAATGCATGACATGGATAGAGTATCGTATCGTGTACTAAACTGAGCTATTGAATACATGGCTTACTGATGACTTTTAGAGCTAGAGGGTCAGCTTATAAGATACACTTCCTCTATGATAGATTCATCAAAGAAAATGGCATGTTTAAATCATGAAAGTTTGGGGGCTACAGTGTATCTCCCCCTTGGGACACTATGTCCTTTGAAGAATGCCAAACTTTACAGATATACTGGGGCGATTCTCAAGGAACCTAGGTACAAAATCATGACTGATTATCTTAGATCTAAAATTGAAGCGTGCTGCAGAAATGCATAGACATACTGACTTATCTAATTAACTGAGTAACTGGTAACTAAATATTGGGTATGCAAGGCTGAATTGTACTTAATTTAAATAGTTGGGCTGAAGCCATAATGTATTATGCATATGAGAAGGGACCGACTGAGTAACATGAGATGACTGATCATGGATTTCATGAAAGCTATATTTTCTGAAAATGCAGGATCAAGCGTATTACATGATTTGGAAACATTCCATACACTGAGGTATTGAAATACCTATAAGTTAATAGCTGGTAACTATATGCTATGGTCTGGCAAGATTGAAACAAAACTAAATTTTTTGATCTGATTACTGAACTAAAGTTGTCATTATAACTAAGATTGCAATTAGGATCCATACTGGAACTAAATGTCGGGTCCTGATAACTGAATACTAAAACTGAGGTTTAGACTGATACTAAAGTGCTTAATTCTGAGACTGAGCACTAATTACAGAGTGTTGAGTGCTAAAACTATAACTAAGATGGAAACTGAGTTATGATAGTCATATAATGAAGGTTGACATAAGTCAAGGGTCTGAATATACATTCACACTCTGAACTTTTAAAATTTCTAAATATTACCTCTTGCCAGCCCTTTGCTTGCTTACTAATTGGATATTCAAGCCTATCTTCGTATCTAAACCCTCGTATAAAACATGCATGCAATAATCTTCTCATAACATGAAACATTAACTCTCTCTCATCTAAGCAATTTCTCAACACTACAGTATTCTCATAAAGAGAGCTCATGAAGGGTTAAATAAGGAGAACCTGAAACATGAATGGATACTGACTGAACTTGACACATGACTAAAACCTGAGGAATAGAATATCGACAACATGGATTTACCAAAAAGGTTTGAATAGAGTATATACATTATATAGTCTGAATTTATCTGATCAGTGAGGGCGTAGCATGAGTCATGGAAACTGAGTATACTGGGAAGCATGATACGTGTACATGAGTCATGAGTTGCGTGACTTGAGTCTAGAATTTCTGAGTTCATGGAACATGATTGTCACACTGAGTGGTCTAGAACTGAACTCCCTATACTGGGAAATGAAAGCACATACAATTCTATGGAATACGTGTGAACATAAGCTATATCCATAGAATCTGAGACATGAAGCATGCATAGGCACTATGCTGACTGAAGTATGGAGCTTTATGCTGAGATTAGGATGAGTCGGGAATCGTCTTCCCTAAGTGATTCTCTGTACATACTGGCACTACTATTGGAAACTGAGAGCCTGACTTGGTTACTTAATCTATCATATCTCCCTTAGATAAAAGCCATCATCATAAGTCTGCGAGCAATAAACTAATCTCTGAACTGAAATGCAATCATCATCAAATACTTACACTTTGATAAAAACATGCTCGCATTACTGAACACATCATCTTCCTCTGTTTTCTCACATACTACTAATATCACATTCACACCTTCATGCTTAATTTCAAGTCAATAAACTTAAATTTCTAACACACACTGTTCACGCCTACTGATTCATTATAGCACAACTATCCCCATGAATACATAATCTATTCAATCTGTATATCATATCCCAACTTGTCTACTGCTAAAATCCTGGGTTCATGCTTCTAACTCTGGGTCACATGCTATCATAAGATTTTGAGAAGGGATCTGATGGCATATCTAAATCTGGGTTCAATAACGAGTTCTCATGATCATGAATGAGATCCTTACAACTTTGGAACATAATTTAACTGATGTGATACTATCTGAGAAAGCCCTATCTTTAGGACTTAAGCTTGACTATTTCTGTTACCTTGAAAGTAAGGTAAAGATAACATGAGGGGAGCATGATGTGAAACTACATGGGTTCCTTAGTGAACCTTGCTATAGCACGATCTTAGATATGAAAGAAGGGAAACTGATCCTAAAACATCTCATAACCTCCTGCACATAAGTGTGGAGCACAACACACGTATGTACAAGACTCTAATAGTTGCGGCTTTCAGACTTCCTAGGATACTATTGAACTTTAGGCTCTGATACCAAATTTGTAACACCCCAATTTGTTGAATCGGAATGCTACACGGTGCTCTTGACCCTAAAGGACCATAACCTAACCCATGACTTATATTTGTGCCTGTATACTGCATAATATATATAAAATACAGAAACATGAACATAAAAGGCCATAAGGTTCGTACAGAATAAACGTCGGATAACAAAATGTCTGAAAAAGGTATAATAATACCAAAACAAGTCATAAATACTGAAAATAATGAGATCTGAATATCTAATCTAACATCTAGTATGAAAGCCTCTAACTGAACTGAATAAGGAGTTGAAGGAATATGTTGCCAACTAACTACATCTAGCAACTAAATATTAAATGTAACAATAATCATATCATCCTCGAATGAGAAGGAATCACTGCAAATTCTGAACACTTGAATGCTACTATTGATCTAGAGCTCGTGCCTCTGAACCTATGGTGTAACATAAGAGAAAGCACCATAGCGGAAATGCGTCAGTATATCTTAATATACTGAGTATACCAGTGAGGTAGGCTAAATACAAAGGGTTATATGCATGAAAAATACTGACTGATATGAACATGAGAATACATACATGCATACGTAATTGTAACTGAACTCGTCGAGAAACTGACTACTGAGTCTGAATACTAACAACATGAGTTTACTGATACTGTGATATTCAAAAGATTGAGTTTACTGATATTGATATGTAAATCAATAATAGGTGATGGATCTGATACTGTATTACTAAATATTGAGAGACTGATATTGCATTACTGATAAGGAATAATTGTTTATGACAGTTTGAATAATGAAAAGCTGGTCTAATTGACTGTATTTGACAGTCCTGATATATTGAAATCTGAAGAACTATCTTTGTTCTTTTACTGAGACTGAGACTGAAACTAAGACTGTGGGAGGTAGTTGTCTAACAGACATGCCCAAATAACTAATATAGCTAAGTTGGGGTCCAGTCTCTGCCCCAACTAGAGGGGTGTCTATATCGTGCCACTGGTAAGGACAGTTGTGAGTGACCCTTATCTGGAAGGTACTCAAATGAGAATGGTAGGAACCCTAAACTGACAGGTTAAGCCACCTCATCAACCCTAATCTGACAGGTGAAGATGTCTTAACCTACGCTGGCTACGTAGTTCTGCAACACAAGAATGACTGCTAAGAATCACACCCTAAACTGGTAGGTGAGTTCCCATCCTTGGGTTCACTCGGTGCTAACTTCTACTCCCATCTGAAGATACTGAACATAAATAACTAAAATGAACTGATTCTGAGTTTACTGAGTTCCTTAGCTGACGGAATATACTGATGTATGAGGATTTACAGAGAGTAATATAGTTACTGAGATTTTACTTGGAATATTGTAGAATTCTACTTTCAATCTGAATAAGGCTGACTCTACTAGCTGATGAGGTTACGGAGGTTTTGACTGAATACTATTGATACATGATAACTAGCTGAGAATACTGCTCTCTCTGAGTATTGAGTTCATGAGATTTCTGAGAGTACTGAATTACAGAGATTACTGAAGTTACTAAGAGCATTAGAATTTCTAAAGCTTTCGATATCACTAAGTACTGAGATTAACTGATATTTACAGAGATTAACTGGGTTATTGAAATTTCCAGAGTCACATGACTGACTGAGTTCTATGGAACATGGCATGACTGAGAGTATCGTGAAACATGACGTGGCTCTAGGCACACAGCTATAGTTTTCGGGTACGAATACCCCCAGGACTCGATGGAATGAAACTTACTCACACATGACACGACTTGATCACAAGATCGGAGTCCAGAATTCACAATATCATAATTAGGGGATATTATACTTCATGTATTTATTCAACATCTCAAACATGGTAGGGAAAAGCATGGATATATTTTATGTACATAATTCATATCTCCATGATCATACATACTTCATACCACAACAACAACAACACATAAATAGCATGGAAATCCATATTGAAGTGTATAGCTAACATGAACTTGTCATTTATATATCATTGAATCATGTAAATATGAATTTCTAGCATCCTAGGCATTTTATCAAACACCTAGCATGCATTCTTTAAGGAATAGGTGGATTTCATACTTACATCATATCAAACCACAAAAATTTCATTTTTTTCAATTAACAACCACATATATTCCATGAAAACACCTTTAGATATCTTCTTGAAACTTAAACAATAATCCTCAACATGTACATGCTCATATCACCAAGAAAAGTTTACAAAATAACATTTAAAAGTAAGATTCTCGAGCTCTATGAACGAATTGAATCCATAGATGAACACTACGCATACCATACAAAGGAAACTGTGATGATTTTCTAGAGAGTTCTTGGATTGGGAAACTTATTTCTCGATTATCTTGGAAAAAATCTTGAATCTTGCTTTTGAGAGATGAGTTTGATGGAAACCCTAATCTTGTTGTTGAGAGTGTAAGAGAGGTTTTTTTTTGTTAGATGCTTAACTGAAGAAAAATGGGAAAAATTATGCCTCTTTAGGGTTATAAGTCGTGGAAGGTGAAGGAAATGACCAAAATACCCTTATGAAATAAATTCCTAGTTCCTGAAAAATCATAGCTGACGACATTGGTTACAGGGCGTCAGACTTGTGATAAGTCATCAAAAATGTCGTCTGATTTGTGATAAGTTATCACAAATGTCGTCACTTGGGAGCTGGTTTCTTCCTAAGACAGACGACCTTTGTGATAGGGTGTCACAAATGTGATAAGCTATCACGAATATCATCACACTATTTCTAGCCTGACATGCTGGAGTAAAATAGGCATAACTTTTTGATTCGATATCGGATTTAGGAAAAGTTGGTATCGTTGGAAAGATAATTCAAAGAGATTTCATTTAATATATAGTAAGCCACGCAATTAGTCATATACAATGAGTTATGGTCGATTGAATTTGACCCAAGTTTTGAGATTCACTAAAACATGAACTATAGGAAAGCTTTCAATTTGTACTTGAGTTAGGGAAGCTTTATGATCTAAATTCATGCTAAAATAGATTTCCACACTATATAATTGATTAACCCACTAAATTTACATAGGACTAAAGGTTTTTGAAACGTCTACGCATAGGAATGACGGATTTTCATTCTAGTCCAAAATATGGGGTATTACAATATCTCCCCCTTAGGAACATTCGTCCTCGAATGAGTCTGACTGATAGGGGAGAAATACAACTGACATGAGTACTAAGCATGAATGGCTGAACATGATTTCATGGCTGGCATGACTGAAAACTGAGCATATCATACTGTACATGCATATCTGAGGCTTGGGTAGCTGATTTATGAATGTAGGACTGAGTATTACGATAAACTGAGAATGCATATCTGATGCATAACTAATAAGATAAATCCATGCATATATTATTCATGATTATATGACTAATATAACACGTGAATGCATGACTAAAAGTACTGGTAAGCTGATCACGCATATCTGATGCGGGAATACATAACTGAACTGACTCATGAACATGTAATGGTAAAGATACCAAGTTTGAACTGAAAATTGAGCATGGAACTAAATACCAAGTTTGGTACTGAATACTGAACATGAGATTGATTAATCTCAAAGAAGACTGCTACCATGAACAAAAAATAGTGATAAATCTAAAATTGATTACTCAATATGCATGATTGGAAACATAAGAACATAACTAAATTTGGGACTTGATTCATGAACTGAACAGAGCCTGTAATGCATGACATGGATAGAGTATCGTATCGTGGACTAAACTTTGCTATTGAATACATAGCTTATTCTGACTTTTGGAGCTAGAGGGTTAGCTTTAAGATACACTTCCTCCATGATAGATTCATCAAAGAAAATGGCATATTTAAATCATGAAAGTTTCGGGGCTATAATGTATCTCCCCCTTGGGACACCATGTCCCTTGAAGAATGTCAAACTTTACAGAGATACTGGGGCGATGCTCAAGGCACCTAGGTACGAAATCATAACTGATTATCTGAGATCTAAAATTGAAGCGTGATAAATCAATGCATAGATATACTGACTTATCTAGATTACTGAGTAACTGGTAACTAAATGTTCGCTATGCAAGGCTGAATTGTACTTAATCTAAATAGTTGGGTTGAAGCCATAATGTATTATGCATATGAGAAGGGACCGACTGAGTAACATGAGATGACTGATCATGGATTTCATGAAAGCTATATTGTCTGAAAATGCAGGATCAAGCGTATTACACAATTTGGAAACCTTCCATACATTGAGGTATTGAAACACCTATAAGTGAATAGTTGGTAACTGTATGCTATGGTCCGGCAAGATTGAAACTAAACTGAATTTTCGGATCTGATTACTCAACTAAAGTTGTCATTATAACTAAGACTGCAACTGGGATCCATACTGGAACACTAAATGTTGGGTCCTGATAATTGAATACTGAAACTGAGGTTTTGACTGATACTGAAGTGCTTAATTCTGAGACTGAGCACTAATTACAGAGTGTTGAGTGCTAAAACTATAACTGAGATGGAAACTGAGTTATGATAGTCGTATAATGAAGGCTGACATAAGTCAAGGGTCTAAATATACATTCACACTCTAAACTTTCAAAATTTCTAAATATTATCTCTTGCTAGCCCTTTGCTTGCATACTAATAGGATATTCAAGCCTATCATCGTATCTACACCCACGTATAAAACATGCATGCAATAATCTGTTCTTATCATGAAACATTAACTCTCTCCCATCTAAGCAATTTCTCAACACTATAATATTCACATAAAGAGAGATCATGAAGAGTTAAATAAGGAGAACCAAAAACATGAATAGATACTGACTGAACTTGACACATGACTGAAACCTAAGGAATAGAATATCAACAACATGGATTTATCAAAAAGGTCTGAACTGAGTATATACATAATATAGTCTGAATTTATCTGATCAGTGAGGGCGTAGCATGAGTCATGGAAATGGAGTATACTGGGGAGCATGATACATGTACATGAGTCATGAGCTGCATGACCTGAGTCTGGAATTTTTGAGTTCATGGAACATGATTTGTAGCACTGAGTGGTCTAGAACTGAACTCCCTATAATGGGAAATTAAAGCACACATAATTCTATGAAATGCGTGTGAACATAAGCTATATCCATGGAATCTGACACATGAAGAATACATAGGCACTATGCTGACTGAAGTATGGAGCTTTATGCTGATATTAGGAAGGGTCGGGAATCGTCTTCCATAACTTCTTCTCTGTACATACTGGCACTACTACTGGAATCTGAGAGCCTGACTTGGTTACTTGATCTATCATGTCTCCTTAGATTAAAGCCATCATCATAAGTCTGCGAGCACTAAGCTAATCTCTAAACTGAAATGCAATCATCATCAAATACACTCTAATCAACACATGCTCGCTTTGCTGAACACATCATCTGCCTCTGTTTTCTCACTTACTACTAATATCACATTCACACCTTCATGCTTAATTTTAAGTTAATAAACTTATATTTCTAAATCACACTGTTCAAGCCTACTGATTCATTATAGCACAACAATCCTCATGAATACATGATCTATTCAATCTGTATATCGTATCCCAACTTGTCTACTGCTAAAATCCTGGGTTCATGCTTCTAACTTTGGGTCACATGCTATCATAATATTTTGAGAAGGGATCTGATAGCATATCTAAATCTGGGTTCGATAACGAGTTCTCATGATCATCAATGAGATCCTTACAACTTTGGAACATAATTTAACTAATGGGATACTGTCTAAGAAAGACCTATCTTTACGACTTAAGATTGACTATTTTTGTTACCTTGAAAGTAAGATAAAGATGACATAAGGGGAGCATGATGTGAAACTACATGGGTTCCTTAGAGAACCTCGCTATAGCACGATCTGAGACATGAAAGAAGGGAAATTGTTCCTAAAACATCTCATATCCTCCTGCACATAAGTGTGGTTCACAACACACGTATGTACAAGACTCTACTAGATGCGGCTTTCAGACTTCCTAGGACACTATTGAACCTTAGGCTCTGATACCAAATTTGTAACACCCCGGTTTTCTTAACCGAAATGCTACACGGTGTTCATGACCCCAAAGGAACACAAGGTAACCCATGACTTATATTTGTGCCTGTATACTACATAATATACATAAAATACAGAAATATGAACATGAAAGGCAATAAGGTTCGAACTTAATAAACGTCGGATAACAAAATATCTGAAAAAGTATAACAATACCGAAACAATTCATAAATACTGAAAATAATGAGATCTGAATATCTAATCAAACATCTGGTATGAAATCCTCTAACTGAACTGAATATGGAGTTCAAGGAACATGTCTCCAACTAACTTCATCTAGCAACTAAATAGTAAATGTAACAATAATCATATCGTCCTCGAATGAGAAGGACTCACTGCAAACTCTAAACACTGGAATGCTACTGCTGATCTAGAGCTCGTTCCTCTAAACCTATAGTGTATCATAAGAGAAAGCACCATAGAGAAAATGCGTCAATACGTCTGAATATACTTAGTATACGAGTGAGGTAGGCTTAATGCAAAGGGTTATATGCATGAAAAATACTGATTGATATGTACGTGAGAATACATACATAAATACGTAACTGTAACTAAACTCATTGAGAAACTGACTACTGAGTCTGAATACTGACAATATGAGTTTAGTGATACTGAGATATTGAAAGATTGAGTTTACTGATATTGATATATAAATCACTAATAAGTGATGGATCTGATACTGTATTACTGAATACTAAGAGACTGATATTGCATTACTGATAAGGAATAATTGTTTTTGACAGTTATAATAATGAAGAACTGGTCTGATTGACTGTATCTAACAGTCCTGATATACTAAAATCTGAAGAACTATATGAGTTTTTTTACTGAGACTGTGGAAAGTAGTTGTCTAACCGATATGCCCCAATAACGCTATATCTAAGTTGGGGTCCAGTCTCTGCCCCACCTAGATGAGTGTCAATATCGCTCCACTGGTAAGCACAACTGTGAGTGACCCTTATCTGGCAGGTACTCAAATGAGAACTGTAGGAACCCTAAATTGACAGGTTAATCCACCCCATCACCCTAATCTGATAGGTTAAGATGTCTTAACCTACGCTGGCTACATAGTTCTTCAACAGAAGGATGACTACTAAGAATCACACCCTAAACTGGAAGGTGAGTTCCCATCTTTGGGTTCACACGGTTCTAACTTCTACTATCATCTGAAGAGACTGAACATGAATAACTGAAATAAACTGATTCTGAGTTTACTGAGTTCCGTAGCTGATGGAATATACTGATGTATGAGGATTTACAGAGAGTACTATAGTTACCAAGATTTTACTTAGAATACTGTGGAATTCTACTTTTTTTCTGAATAAGGCTGACTCTTCTAGCTGATGAGGTTACTAGGGTTTTGAACTGAATACTACTGATACATGATAACTAGATGAGAATACTGCTCTTTCTGAGTACTGAGTTCATGAGATTTCTGAGTGTACTGAATTATGGAGATTACTGAGTAAAAAAGCACTAGAATTTTTTAAGCTTTCGATATCACTAAGTACTGAGAGTACTGAGATTAACTGAGATTTACTGAGATTAACTGGGTTACTGAACTTTCCTGAGTCACATGACTAACTGAGTTCTGTGGAACATGGCATGACTGAGAGTATCGTGAAACATGACATGGCTCTAGGCACAAAACTATAGTTTTCGGGTACGAATACCCCCAGGACTCGATGGAATGAAATTGACTCACACATTACACGACTTGATCACAAGATCGGAGTCCACAATTCACATTATCAAATGTAGGGGATATTATACTTCTTGTATTTACTCAACATCTCAAACATGGTAGGGGAAAGCATGGATATATTTCATGTACATAATTCATATCTCCATTATCATACATACTTCATACCACAACAACAACAACAACAACACATAAATAACATGGAAATCCATATTGAAGTGTATAGCTAACATGGACTTTTCATTTAGATATCATTGAATTATGTAAATATGAATTTCTAGAATCCTAGGCATTTTATCAAACACCTTGCATGCATTCTTTAAGGCATAGGTGGATTTCATACTTGCATCATATCAAACCACCCAAAGTTCGTGTTTTTCAACTAAAAACAACATATATTCCATGAAAACACCTTTAGATATCATCTTGAAACTTAAACAACAATCATCAACAAGGGCATGTTCATATCAACACAAAAATTTTACAAAATAATATTTAAAAAAATAATTCTTGAGCTCTATGAACGAAATAAATCCATAGATGAACACTACGCATACCTTAGAAAGGAAACCTTGGTGATTTGCTGGAGAGTTCTTGGATTGGGAAACTAAATTCTCGATTATCTTAGAAAAAGGCTTGAATCTTGATTTTGAGAGATAAGTTTGATGGAAACCCTATTCTTGTGGTTGACAGTGTAAGAGAGGGTTTTTGTTTTAGATGCTTAACTGAAGAAAAATGGGCAAATTTTTACCTCTTTAGGGTTATAAGTCGTGAAAGGAGAAAGAAATGATCAAAATACCCTTATGAAATAAATTCCCAGTTGCTAAAAAATCATAGTTGACGACATTGGTGATAGGGCATCAGACGTATGATAAGTCATCAAAAATGTCGTTAGATTTGTGATAAGTTATCACAAATGTCGTCACTTGGGAGCTGGTTTCTGCCTAAGGCTGACGACCTTTGTGATAGGGCATCACTAATGTGATAAGCTATCATAAATGACGTCACTTAGGAGTTGGTTTCTACCTAAGGTTGACGAACTTCGTGATAGGGTATCACAAATGTGATAAGCTATCACGAATGTCGTCACACTGTTACCAGTCTGGCATGCTGGAGTAAAATAGGCATAACTCTTTGCTACGATATCGGATTTAGGGAAAATTGGTATAGTTGGAAAGATAATTCAAATTTGTTTCATTGGATATATAGTAAGCCACCTAGTTCATCATATACAAAAAGTTATGGTTGATTGAATTTGACCCAAGTTTTGACATCTTCTAAAACTTGAACGATAGGAAAGCTTTCAACTTGTACTTGAGTTAGGGAACCTCTATGATATAAATTCATGCTCAAATAGATTCCCACACTACATAATTGATTTTAAAAAACTAAATTCACATAGGATTCGATGTTTTTGAAACGTCTATGCATAGGAATAATAGATTTTCATTCTAGTTCAAAATATGGGGTATTACAATATCTCCCTCTTAGGAACATTCGTCCTCGAATAAGACTGACTGATTGGGGGGAAAGAAAACTGACGTAAGTACTGAGCATGAATGACTGAACATGATTTCATGGCTGACATGACTGAAAACTGATCATATCATACTTTACATGCATATCTGATGCTTGGGTAGCTGATTTTTGAATGTAGGACTGAGTGTTACGATAAACTGAGTTTATAAAACTTAGAATGCATATATGATGCATAACTAATGAGATGAATCCATGCATATCTTATGCATGATTATATGACCAACATGATACGTTAATGCATGACTGAAAGTACTGGTAAGCTGATCACACATATCTGATGCGGGAATATATACATGAAATGACTCATGAACATATAATGGTAAAAATACCAAGTTTGAACTAAAAACTAAGCATGGAACTAAATACCATGTTTGGTACTGAAATCTAAACATGAGAATGAGTAAGCTCAAAGAAGACTACTACCATGAACTGAAAATAGTGATAAGTCTGAGATTGATTACTCAATATGCATGAGCGGAAACATAAGAACATAACTGAATTTGGGACTTGATTCATGAACTGAACTGAGCCTGTAATGCATGACATGGATAGAGTATCGTATCATGGACTAAACTGGGCTATTGAATACATGGCTTACTACTAAGTTTTGAAGCTAGAGGGTCGGCTTATAATTTACACTTCCTCCAAGATAGATTCATCAAAGAAAATGGCATGTTTAAATCATGAAAGTTTTGGGGCTACAGTGTATCTCCCCCTTGGGAAACTATGTCCCTTGAAGAATGCCAAACTTTACAGAGATATTGGGGCGATTTTCAAGGCACCTAGGTACGAAATCATGACTGATTATCTGAGATCTGAAATTGAAGCATGGTGCACGAATGCATAGATATACTGACTTATCAAATTAACTGAGTAACTGGTAACTAAATGATGGGTATGCAAGGCTGAATTGTACTTAATCTAAATAGTTGGGCTAAAGCCATAATGTATTATGTATATGAGAAGGGACCGACTGAGTAACATGAGATGACTGATAATGGATTTCATGAAAGCTATATTTTCTGAAAATGCAGGACCAAGCCTATTACATAATTTGGAAATATTCCATAGACGGAGGTATTAAAATACCTATAACTGAATAGCTGGTAACTGTATTCTATGGTCCGGCAAGATTGAAACTGAACTGAATTTTCTGATCTGATTACTGAACTAAAGTTGACATTAGAACTAAGACTGCAACTGGGATCGAAACTTGAACTAAATGTTGGGTCCTGATAACTGAATACTGAAACTGAGGTTTTGACTGATACAGAACTGCTTAATTCTGAGACTGACCACTAATTACTGAGTGTTAATGCTGAAACTGTAATTGAGATGGAAACTGAGTTATGATAGTCGTATAATGAAGGATGAATAAGTCTAGTGTCTGAATATATATTCATACTCAGAACTTTCATAATTTCTAAATATTACCTCATGGTAGCCCTTTATTTGCATACTAATAGGATATTCAAGCCTATCTTCGTATCTACACCCTCGTATAAAACATACATGCAATAATATGCTCTTAATATAAAACATTAACTCTCTCCCATCTAAGAAATTTCTCAACACTACACTATTCTCATAAAGAGAGCTCATGAAGAGTTAAATCAGGAGAACCTGAAACATGAATAGATACTGACAGAACTTGATACATGACTGAAACCTAAGGAATAGAATATCAACAACATGGATTTACCAAAAAGGTATGAACTGAGTATATACATGATATCGTCTGAATTAATCTGATCAGTGAGGGCGTAGCATGAGTCATGGAAACTGAGTATACTGGGGAGCATGATACGTAAACATGAGTAATGACTTGTGTGACCTGAGTCTTGAATTTTTGAGTTCATGGAACATAATTTGTAACACTAAGTGATCTAGAACTGAACTCCCTATACTGGGAACTGAAAGCACACACAATTTTATGGAATGCGTGTGAACATAAGCTATATCCATGGAATCTGGTACATGAAGTATGCATAGGCACTATGTTGACTGAAGTATGGAGCTTTACGTTGAGATAAGGATGGGTCGGGAATCATCTTCCATAACTGCTTTTTTGTACATACTGGCACTACTACTGGAATTTGAGAGCTTGACTTGGTTACTTGATCTATCATATCTCCCTTATCTTAAACCCATCATCATAAGTCTGCGAGCACTAAACTAATCTCTAAACGGAAATGCAATCATCATCAAATACTTACACTCTGATCAATACATGCTCGCCTTACTGAACACATCATCTGCCTCTATTTTCTCACATACTACTAATATCAAATTCACACCTTCATGCTTAATTTTAAGTTAATAAACTTAAATTTCTAACTCACACTGTTCAAGCCTACTGATTCATTATAGCATAACTATCCCCATAAATACATAATCTATTCAATATGTATATCGTATCCCAACTTGTTTACTAATAAAATCTTGGGTTCATGCTTCTAACTCTGGGTCACATGCTATCATAAGATTTTGAGAAGGGATCTGATGGCATATCTAAATCTGGGTTTGAGAACGAGTTCTTATGATCATAAATGAGATCAGTAAAACTTTGGATCATAACTTAACTGATTGGATACTATCTGAGAAAGCCCTATCTTTAGGACTTAAGCTTCACTATTTCTATTACCTTGAAAGTAAGGTAAAGATGACATGAGGGGAGCATGATGTGAAACTACATGGGCTCCTTAGAGAACCTTGCTATAGCACGATCTGAGACATGAAAGAAAGGAAACTATTCCGAAAACATCTCATAGCCTCTTCACATAAGTGTGGTGAACAACACACGTATGTACAAGACTCTACTAGATGTGGCTTTCAGACTTCCCTGGACACTATTGAACCTTAGGTTCTGATAGCAAGTTTGTAACACCCCGATTTTCTGAACTAGAATGCTACACGGTGCTCATGTCCCCGAAGGACCACAAGCTAACCCATGACTGATATTTGTACCTGTATACTACATAATATACATAAAAAGTGGAAACATCAACATAAAAGGCCATAAGGTTCGAACTGAATAAACTTCTGATAACAAAATGTCTAAAAAAGGTATAACAATACCAAAACAAGTCATAAATACTGAAAATAATGAGATCTTAATATCTAATCTGACATCTAGTCTAAAACCCTCTAACTGAACTGAATAAGGAGTTTAAGGAACATGTCTCCAACTAACCCCATCTAGCAACTGAGTAGTAAATGTAGCAATAATCATATCGTCCTCGAATGAGAAGGACTCACTGCAAACTCTGAACACTTGAATGCTACTGCTGATCTGGAGCTCGTGCCTCTGAACCTATTGTGTAACATAAGAGAAAGCACCATAGCGCAAATGCGTCAGTACGTCTTAATGTACTGAGTATACAAGTTAGGTAGGTTAAATACAAAGGGTTATATGAATAAACAATACTGACTGATATGAACGTAAGAATACATACATGTATACGTAACTACAATTGAACTCGTGGAGATACTGACTACTGAGTCTGAATACTGACAACATGAGTTTACTGATACTGAGATACTTAAAGATTTAGTTTACAGATATTGATGTGTAAATCACTAATAAGTGATGGTTCTAATACTGTATTACTGAATACTGAGAGACTGATATTGCATTACGGATAGGGAATGATTATTTCTGACAGTTCGAATTATGAAGAACTAGTTTGATTGACTGAATTTGATAGTCCTGATATACTAAAATCTGAAGAACTATCTGAGTTCTTTTACTGAGACTGAGATTGAAACTGAGACTGTGGGAAGTAGTTGTCTAATTGACATGCCTCAATAACACATATAGCTAAGTTAGGGTCCAATCTCTTCCCTAACTAGAGGGGTGTCAATACCGCGCCACTGATAAGAACAACTGTGAGTGACCCTTATTTGGCAAGTGCTCAAATGAGAATGGTGGGAACCCTAAAATGACAGGTTAAGCCACCTCATCAACCCTAATCTAACAGGTTAAGATCTCTTAACCTACGCTGGCTACGTAGTTCTGCAACACAAGGATGACTACTAAGAATCACACCCTAAATTGGTAGGTGAGTTCCCATCCTTGGGTTTACTTGGTGCTAACTTCTACTCCCATCTGAAGAGACTAAACATGAATAACTGAAATGAACTGATTCTGAGTTTATTGAGTTTCGTAGCTGATGGAATATACTGATGTATGAGGATTTATAGAGAGTACTATAGTTGCTGAGATTTTACTTAGAATACTCTGGAATTCTATTTTCTATCTGAATAAGGCTGATTGTACTAGCTGATGAGGTTATTGAGATTTTGAACTGAATACAACTGATACATGATAACTAGATGAGAATACTGCTCTTTCTGAGTACTGAGCTCATGAGATTTCTGAGAGTACTGAATTACGGAGATTACTGAAGTTACTAAGAGTACTAGAATTTCTGAAGCTACCGATATCACTAAGTACTGAAATTACTCAGATTAACTGAGATTAACTGGGTTACTAAACTTTCCTGAGTCACATGAGTGACTGAGTTCTATTGAACATGCCATGACTGAGAGTATCGTGAAACATGACATGGCTCTAGTCACACAGCTATAGTTTTCGGGTAAAAATACCCCCAGGACTCGATGGAATGAAACTTACTCACACATGACACGACTTGATCACAAGATCGGAGTCCATAATTCACAAGATCAGAGTCCACAATTCACAATATCACAAGTAGGGGATATTATACTTCATGTATTTATTCAACATCTCAAACATGGTAGGGGAAAGAGTGGATATATTTCATGTACATAATTCATATTTCCATTATCATACATGCTTCATACCACAACAATAACAACATATAAATAGCATGGAAATCCATATTGAAGTGTATAGCTAACATGGACTTGTCATTTAGATATCATGGAATTATGTAAATATGAATTTTTAGCATCCAAGGCATTTTACCAAACACCTTGCATGCATTCTTTAAGGTATAGATGGATTTCATACTTGCATTATATGAAACCACCCAATGTTTGTGTTTTTCAACTAACAACCACATATATTCCATGAAAACACCTTTAGATATCATCTTGAAACTTAAAAAACAATCATCAACAAGTACATTCTCATATCACCACAACAAGCTTACATAATAACATTTAAAAGCATGATTCTTGAGCTCTATAAACGAATTGAATCCATAGATGAACACTACGCATACCTTAGAAAGGAAACCTTGATGATTTGCTGGAGAGTTCTTGGATTGGGAAACTTAATTTTCGATTATCTTGGCAAAAGTCTTGAATCTTTCTTTTGAGAGATGAGTTTGGTGGAAACCCTAATCTTGTAGTTGAGAGTGTAAGAGAGGTTTTTTTTTTTGAGATGCTTAACTGAAGAAAAATGAGAAAAATTACTCCTCTTTAGGGTTATAAGTCATGGAAGATGAAGGAAATGACAAAAATACCCTTATGAAATAAATTCCCAGTTGCTGAAAATTCATAGCTGATGACATTGGTGATAAAGCATCAAACTTGTGATAAGTCATCAAAAATGTCGTTAGATTTGTGATAAGTTATCACAAATGTCGTCACTTGGGAGCTGGTTTCTGCCTAAGGCTGACGTCCTTTGTGATAGGGCGTCACAAATGTGATAAGCTGTCAAAAATGTCATCACTTAGGATCTGGTTTCTTCCTAAGGCTGAAAAATTTCGTGATAGGGCATCACAAATATGATAAGCTATCACGAATGTCGTCACACTGTTTCCAGCCTGACATGCTGGAGTAAAATAGGCATAACTCTTTGCTCCGATATCGGATTTAGGAAAAATTGATATCATTGGAAATATAATTCAAAGATATTTCATTTAATATATTTTAATCCACCCAGTTCATCATATACAATGAGTTATGTTCAATTGAAGTTGACCTAATTTTGACGTTCACTAAAACTTGAACGATAGGAAAGCTTTCAACTTGTACTTGAGTTAGGGAACCTCTATGATCTAAATTCATTCTCAAATAGATTTCCAAACTACATAATTTATTAATACATTAAATTTACATAGGATTCGAGGCTTTTGAAATATCTACGCATAGGAATGATGGATTTTAATTCTAGTCCAAAATATGGTGTATTACATTTCTATATGGATAAAGTTATTGATGTGATACCTTAGCTCAGGTTATACTCCCTGGAAAGAGTATGACACCTCTCCCCAATGTTAGATTTTCTCTTTAAGAGAATGAGACGTTGGACTCCATGATAGCTCACATGATTTATGTAGGTTAGAAGAATCTCCCTTGTAGATAAACTTTTGAAAAGAAATTTCCCTATTAGTAAAGAACAATAGAGAACTTTTAAAAGTATTTTCCCTACAGTTTAAGAGAAAAGAAAGACAGATTAAGCTCAGCTTTTAGACTTTAAATGTGATAGCTCATGTAATACCCCGCATGTTTCTAAGATAGGAAGTAAATAAGTTTTCCTACGTATGAAACCTCCTATCCTGTGAGTAGCATTTTAGTGAATGACTTACAATGAATATCCTAGTGATAGGATAGCTTGCGATGTCTTAAGCATGCTCATATGAGTCGCTTAGAGTGATGCAAGCTAAGAGTTTTTGAATCCATCAAGTCTTAGTGTTTGATTTTGCAAGGGTCATCTTTGAACAAGAATAACGTGATTTGTATGTGACATTTTGGCAGGTTTAGACCCACCAAATTTTAGATAATCTAATTATCTTTCCAACGATACCAATTTCATCAAAATCCAACACCCGAGCAAGGAGTTAAGGCCTTTCAAAGTAGAATGCGTCGCCTAACCAATGGCACGTGGCCACTGGAAAGCATAGGCGATATCATATGCGGTGCCTATGTAAATATAGGAGATATCATATTTGGAGACTATGTAAATATAGGTGATATCATATGCGGCACCTATGTAAATATAGGCGATATCATATGCAGCGCCTATGTATGATTTCAGCCACGAAAACACTTAGTTTTTGAGTTATTTCGAGGGTAGTTAAGTCTTTTAACACTCCTTACATGTCCCTAAACTTAACCTCACGCAATTTATAGCTTCTAAACACATTAAAACCCTATTAACATCTCAAAGTTTATTATCAAAGAGCACCATAGGAGAAAAACAACTAGGGTTGCACAATCAAGGTTGAAGATCAAATTTCAAGGAAATTCCTCCGTCAATCATCAAGAACCTCCCTTCCAAGGTATGCGTAGTGTTCATCCACGGATTCCTTTTGTCCGTGGATTTCAAGAATCAATCTTTAAAATACAAAATCTTGGTTGGTTGTGGTGATATTATCATACCCATATTGATGCTTGTTTGTTTTTCTATATAATAGTATCGTGACTGTATATCTCATGAAAGTTATGTTGTTAGTTGAAAAACATGATATTTAGATGGATTGATAGAATGCAAGTATGAAATCCACCTATGCCTTAAACAATGCATGCAAGGTGTTCGATAAAATGCCTAGTATGTTAGAACTTCATATTTACATGATTTCATGATATCTAAATAACAAGTTCATATTGGTCATACACTCTAATATGAATTTCCATGCAAATTATGTGTTGTTATTGTTGTGGTATAAAGTATGTATGATAATGGAAATATAAATTATGTACACAAAAAAATGTATCCATGTTTTTCCTATCATGTTTGAAATGTTGAATAAATATATAAGGTATACTATCCCCTGCTTATGATATTGTGAAATGTGGAGTCAAATCTTTTGATAAAGTCATGTCATGTGTGTCAGTTTCCTCATATCGAGTCCTGGGGGTAATCGTACCCGAAAACTATAGTTGTGCGGCTAGAGCCATGTCATGTTTCACGATATCCAAACTCAAGGTATGATTCCATAGACTTCAGTCAGTCATGTGACTTAGGAAAACCTCATGATCTCAGCCAGTTGTTAGATATTAGTAACATTCCGCCAGTTAACGGAATTCAATAAGATTAAGTCATGTATAGTCAGTTATTCATGTCCAGTCCCTCAAGATGGGAGAAGAGGTTAGCACCGAGTGAACCCAAGGATGGGAACTCACCTTCAAGTTCTGGGTGTGAATCATAGAAGCAGTCGTTGTGTTCCAGAACTGTGTTTACAGCGTAGGTTGAGACATATTAACCTGTCAGATTAGGGTTGATGAGGTGGTTTAACCTATCCGTTTAGGGTTCCCACCGTTCTCATTGAGTACCTACCAGATAAGGGTAACTCACAAGCTGTCCTTACCCGTGGAACGGTATTGACACCCCTCCAGTCGGGGCAGATATTGGACCCCAGCTTATCCATAACAGCATACATGGGGCATGTCGGTTAAACACTACCTCCCACAGTTTCAGTATCAGTCTCAGTAAAAGAACTCAGGGCGTTCCTTAGATTTCAGTATATACAGGATACAGTCGTGTATGTTATCAGCTTGCAGTATCAGTCATGATAGTTATCAGTAAACTATGTATTTGCTTACAGGTCTTGCTATCACGCATTCACGGTCCCAATTTCTATATATGTATGTTTGCACTCCCACGTTCATATTAGTCAGTCAGTGTTGTTCATGCATGAAACCCTTTATGTTCAGCCTACCTTCCTCGTATACTCAGTACTCCAGTTGTACTGATGCATTTGCGCTATGGTGCTTTCTTTTCATATTACACAATAGGTTCCGAGACACGAGCTCTAGCCCAGCAGTAGCGGTAGCATTCCAGTCGCAGAGACACAGTGATTCTTCATTGATTCAAGGACAATATGATTTGATACATTTATTTATTTGTTCAGTTTAGTTTTACGGAGTTAGTTGGAGACATGTTCCTTCAACTCCTTATTCAGATAGTTTAGAGGCTTTCAGATTTATGTTCATATTTACGTTTAGACTTAGCTTTTAGATTGAGTTATTTTGGTTATTTGACCCACATGGACGTTATGATTTTCAGACGTGGTTTTATTCAGTTGAACCTTATGGCCTTACAGTTTTACGTATTCCGCATTATTATGTCATGATTTGTAGTATACAGGTACAGATATTAGTCATGGGTTAGCTTGTGGTCCCTCAGGGTCATGAGTACCGTGTAGCATTCCGGTTCAGCAAATTGGGGTGTTACAAATTTGGTATCACAGCCTAAGGTTCAATAGAGTCCTAGGAAGTCTGAAAGACTCATCTAGTAGAGTCTTGTACATGGGTGTGATGCATGCCACATTTATGTACAGGAGTCTATAAGATGTTTTAGGAACAGTCCCCTTTCTTCAGTATTCATGTCATTCTAGAAAGCATAATCACAAGTTAAACTCTCAATCATATCCATTCTTCTCTTATTTCAGACCATGGACACAATGAGAAGAAACCAGCTAGCTCCTCAGCCCGAAGATCCTTTGGGGGAATATGTTTCCCATGCAGAGTTTAGAGCCGTATTTACCACACTTGCTCAGTCCGTGGCTGCACAGAATGAACGGCCACTAGTCATTCCGGCCAATCTAGTGGCCAATACCATAGCAACTAGGGTTCGGGACTTCACCCGGATGAACCCTCCATCTTTCCATGGGTATAAGTCTGATGAGGACCCTCAGGAGTTCATTGACCAAGTCCAGAAGGTCATTGACATCATGGGTGTTACTTCTATTTAGAGTGTTGAGTTAGCCGCCTACCAGTTATCGGATGTTTATCATGATTAGTACAAACAGTGGAAGTCTGAGAGGTTAGGTGATGCAGGTCCTATTGAGTGGGAGGATTTTGGCACGGCTTTCTTAGACAGATTCTTTCCCCAAGAGCTGAGGGAAGCCAAAGTTCTTGAGTTCATCAACCTCAGGCAGGGGAATATGATGGTTAGGGAGTATTCTCTTAGATTTACTCAGCTAGCCAGGTATGCTCCTCATGTGGTTGCAGACAATAGGGCTAAGATGAGCAAGTTCGTGTCAGGGGTCAACGATAGCGTGGTAAATGAGTGTAGGTCTGCGATGCTGATCGATGATATGACCTTAGCAAGACTCTTGACCCATGCCCAGCAAGTAGAAGAGCAGAAGATTAAGACTAGGGAGAGGCAGAACAAGAGAGCAAGGTCAGGTAACTTCAACTTTGCTCACCCCAAGTCAGATAGAGGAAACCGTTCACAGTTTCTCTCCAAGTCAGCCGTTCCATCCCCTTCCTCTGCCAACGCTCAGTGCCAAAGTTCAAAGATGACAACAAAGACAAAGAGCCAGGCTCTAAATCTCAAGGCAGTGTTAGCAGTGCCCGAACGAATCCCCTTTGTCAGACTTGTGGTAAGCACCATAAGGGCATTTGCAGAGTCGGTAGTGATGTCTATTTTGGTTGTGGAAAGCCAGGACACAGGATTAGGGAGTGTCCGCAGTCAAGTCTTCAGGGTCAGCATAATTATTCTACAGCTCAGTCCGGTCGCCCGAACATGCAGGGTGCCATTTCCAGTGCTACCAGTGGGCAATTCCCAAACTGACTCTATGCTCTTCAGTCCCGACAGGATCAGGAAAATTCTCCTAATGTCATTACTGGTACGTTACAGATTTTCCATGTTCATGTTTATTCTTTGCTAGACCCAGGTGCATCCTTGTCTCTTGTTACTCCATACATAGCAGGAGATTTCAGAATCAGTCCTGAAATTCTAGCAGAGCCCTTTTCAGTCTCTACCCCAGTAGGTAAAACCATCATAGCCCGGTGGGTATACAGGAACTACCCGGTTATGATATCTCAGAAATCCATGTTAGTAGATTTAGTTGAGTTAGAGATGACTGATTTTGATGTTATTCTCGACATGGATTGGTTTCATTCCTGCTATGCCACAGTCGACTGCAGAAACAGGATAGTTCAGTTTCAGTTTCCAAATGAGCCCATCCCAGAGTGGAAGGGTAGCATTTCAGTGTTTAGGGGTCAACTTGTTTCCTACCTTTGTGCAAGGAAATGATTTCTAAGGGGTGTGTGCATCATCTCGTGCATGTTAAAGGTTCCAGTTCTGAATCTCCCAGTCTGAAAATAGTCCCAGTTGTTAATGAATAATCTGATAGCTTTCCTGAAGATCTTCCAGGCATTCCTCCCGAAAGGGAAATAGACTTCGGCATAGACCTTCTTCTGGATACTCAACCTATTTCTATTCTGCCATACAGAATGGCACCAGCAGAACTCAAAGAACTAAAAGATCAATTGAAGGATATCTTACATAAGGGATTCATCAGACCTAGTGTTTCCCCATGGGGTGCGCCAGTATTATTCATGCGCAAGAAAGACGGTTCTCTCAGGATGTGTATTGATTACCGTCAATTTAACAAGGTCACGGTCAAGAACATATATCCTCTTCCCAGGATTGATGATCTATTCGACCAACTTCAGGGTGCCAGTTACTTCTCCAAGATAGACCTCAGATCAGGCTATCATCAGCTCAGAGTTAGAGAATGTGACATTCCAAAGACAGCTTTCCGTAATCGGTATGGTCACTTTGAATTTTTAGTCATGTCATTTGGTGTTATCAATTCCCCTGCAGCTTTCATGGATTTGATGAACCGTGTGTTCAAGCAGTACTTGGACATGTTTGTCATAGTCTTTATAGATGATATTCTGGTCTATTCCCGCACAGAGCATGATCATGCAGACCATCTCAGGATTGTTCTTCAGACTCTCAGGGATCACCAGTTATTAGCTAAGTTCAGCAAGTGCGAATTTTGGCTAAAATCAGTAGCATTCCTTGGCCATATTATTTCTGGTGATGACATTAGAGTAGATCCTCAGAAAAATGAGGCAGTAAGAAACTGGCCCAGACCCGTAGCTCCATCAGATATCAGGAGTTTCTTGGGTTTGGCTGGCTATAACAGACGGTTTGTCGAGGGATTTTCTTCTATTGCATCTCCCATGTCCAGATTGACTCAGAAGAAGATTAAGTTTCAGTGGTCAGATTCATGCGAGAAGAGCTTTCAAGAGTTGAAAACTCGACTCACCTCAGCTCCAGTTCTAGCTCCTCCAGATGATTCAGACGGTTTTGTAGTCTATTGTGATGCATCCAGAGTGGGTTTAGGTTGTGTCCTCATGCATCATGGTAATGTCATAGCCTACGCCTCCAGACAGTTAAAGCCACATGAGAATAATTATCCTACTCATGATCTTGAGTTAGCAGCGGTAGTTTTTGCCTTAAAGATTTTGAGGCATTATCTCTATGGAGTTCATGTTTATGTCTTCATAGACCATAAAAGCCTCCAGTATGTCTTTTCCCAGAAAGATCTCAATCTTCATCAGAGAAAGTGGTTAGAGCTTTTGAAGGATTATGACACGAGTGTTCTTTATCATCCGGGCAAGGCCAATGTTATTTCCGACGCTCTCAGTAGACTCTCCATGGGTAGTATTTCTCACGTTGAGGGTAGCAAGAAAAATATGGCTCAGGAGATCCATCATTTTGCCAGACTAGGTGTTTGCTTAGTCGATTCTTCAGAGGGTGGTGTATGTGTTCACAGTAGTTCAGAGTCATCTCTAGTTTCCAAGGTGAAAGAGAAGCAAGACCAGGATCCTAGCCTTGTCAAGCTCAAAGAGTCAGTTCAAAATAAAAAAGTTGAGGTTTTCTCCCAAGGGGGAGATGGTGTTCTTCGTTGTCAGGGTCGTCTATGTGTTCCAGGTGTAGATGAATTGAGGCAGCGAATTCTTACAGAAGCGCATGGTACGCGATACTCTATTCATCCAGGGGCCACTAAGATGTACCGCGACATGTGGGAGATCTATTAGTGGAGTGGGATGAAGAGAGATATTGCAGAGTTTGTGGCTAAGTGCTCTACATATAAGCAGGTAAAGATAGAGCATCAGAAACTTAGTGGTTCCATGCAAGAGTTCACCATTCCTACTTGGAAGTGGGAAGAAGTGAACATGGACTTCGTGATGGGTTTTCCTAGAACTCATCATCAGCATGATTCAGTCTGGGTCACTATAAATAGAATAACCAAGTCAGCTTATTTCCTTCCTGTTCGTACTTCTTATTCCACCGAGGATTATGCCAAACTCTATATCAGGGAGTTAGTCAGGTTACACGGTGTTCCACTATCTATCATCTCATAGAGAGGTACCCAGTTCACCTCTCACTTTTGGAAAGCATTCCAAAAGGGTCTCGGTACCCAAGTCCATCTCAGCACAGCATTTCATCCTCAGACAGACAGTCAAGAAGAGAGGACCATTCAAACTCTTAAAGATATGCTATGGGCATGTGAAATTGACTTCAAGGAAAGTTGGGATGACCACTTTCGTTTGATTGAGTTTGCATACAACAATAGTTATCATTCCAGTATTCAGATGGCTCCATTCAAACTTTTCTATGGTAGGAGATGTAGATCTCCGATTGGTTGGTTCGAAGTTAGTGAGGCCTCAGTCATAGGTCCTGACATAGTATTCGACGCCTTAGAGAAAGTTCAGTTGATCAGAGAGAGACTCTGGGCTGCTCAAAGCCGACAGAAGTCCTATGCAGATGTTCATAGAAAGGATCTCGAGTTTGAGGTCAATGACTATGTCTATCTTAAGATCTCTCCCATGAAGGGAGTGAAGAGGTTCAGCAAAAAAGGGAAACTCAGTCCCCGATATGTCGGACCCTTCAGAATTCTCTATCACTTCAGCAAGGTAGCTTATGAGCTTGAGATACCTTCAGATCTAGCCTCAATCCATCTAGTCTTCCATGTCTCTTTTCTCAAGAAGTGCATAGGTGACCCAGCAGTTGTTGTCCCAATTCAGAGCATCGACATTCAGAACAGCCTCTCTTATAAAGAGATTCCAGTCAAAATCTTAGATTATCAGACTCGTAGATTGAGGAACAAAGAAGTCCCTCTAGTTAAGGTTCTTTGGAGAAATCAGTCTCATGAGGGAGCTACTTGGGAAGCCGAAGCAGATATCCGTGCCAAGTATCCTCAACTCTTCCCTGCCAATTCAGATCAAGCTCAAGGTAACAGTTCTCCTTAAGCTTATTCAGTTTCATGTTCAAGTTTCCAGTATAAACTTGGTACCTATTAACTGTTGCATACTCAATCATGCATTCGTGAATAAGTTGTCTGTGCATCAGATATGCACAAGTTCAGTATGTTTAGCATGTCAGTCATGAGATCAAGTTTAAGTTTTTCATGTTCAGTTCAGGTTCTGTTGTCTTGTATCCCCTCTCAGTAAATTCTCATTCGAGGACGAATGTTCCCAAGGGGTAGATATTGTAATACCCCGTATCTTTCTAAGCTAGGAAGTGAATAAGTTTTCCTACGTATGAAACCTCCTATCCTGTGAGTAGAATTTTAGTGCATGACTTACAATAAATATCCTAGCGATATTATAGCTTGCAATATCTTAACCATGCTCATATGGGTCGCTTAGAGTGATGCAAGCTAAGAGTTTTTGAATCCATCATGTCTTAGTGTTTAATTTTTCAAAGGTCATCTTTGAACAAGAATAACGTGATTGATATGTGACATTTTGGCAGATTTACACCCACCAAATTGTAGAGAATCTAATTAGCTTTCCAACAATACCAATTTCATCAAAATCCGACACTCGAGCAAGGAGTTATGGCCTTTCAAAGTAGAATGCATCGCCTAACCAATCGCACATGGCCACTAGAAAGCATAGGCGATATCATATGAGGCGCCTATGTAAATATAGGTGATATCGTATGCGGCTCCTATGTAAATATAGGCGATATCATATACGGCTCCTATGTAAATAAAGGCGATATCATATGCGGCGCCTATGTATGATTTCAGCCATGAAAACACTTAGTTTTTGAGTTATTTCGAGGGTAGTTAAGTCTTTTAACACTCCTTACATGTCCCTAAACTTAACCTCACGAAATTTATAGCTTATAAACACATTACAACCCTATTAACATCTCAAAGTTCATTATCCAAGAGCACCATAGGAGAAAAACAACTAGGGTTGCACAATCAAGATTGAAGATCAAATTTCAAGGAAATTCCTCCGTCAATCATCAAGAACCTCCCTTCCAAGGTATGTGTAGTGTTCATCCATGGATTTCTTTTTTCCATGGAGTTCAAGAATCAATCTTTAAAATACAAAAGCTTGGTTGGTTATGGTGATATGATCATACCCATGTTGATGCTTGTTTGTTTTGCTATATAATAGTATCGTGACTGTATACCTCATGAAAGTTATGTTGTTAGTTGAAAAACATGATCTTTAGATGGATTGATAGAATGCAAGTATGAAATCCACCTATGCCTTAAAGAATAGATGCAAGGTGTTCGATAAAATACCTAGTATGTTAGAACTTCATATTTACATGATTTCATGATATCTAAATAACAAGTCCATGTTAGTCATACACTCCAATATGAATTTCCATGCAAATTATGTGTTTTTATTGTTGTGGTATAAATCATGTATGATAATGGAGATATAAATTATGTACACAAAAAAATGTATCCATGCTTTTCCTATCATGTTTGAAATGTTGAATAAATACATGAAGTATACTATCCCCTGCTTATGATATTATGAATTGTGGACCCAAATCTTGTGATAAAGTCATTTCATGTGTGTCAGTTTCCTCCTATCGATTCCTGGGGGTATTCGTACCCAAAAACTATAGTTGTGTGCCTTGAGCCATGTCATGTTTCACGATATCCAAACTCAAGCTATGATTCCATAGACTTCAGTCAGTCATGTGACTCAAGAAAACCTCATGATCTCAGCCATTTGTCAGATATTAGTAACATTCCGCCAGTCAACGAAATTCAGTAAGATTAAGTCATGTATAGTAAGTTATTCATGTCCAGCCCCTCCAGATTGGAGTAGAGGTTAGCACCGAGTGAACCCAAGGATAGGAACTCACCCGCCAGTTCAGGGTGTGATTCTTAGAAGCAGTACTTGTGTTCCAGAACAACGCAGCCAGCGTAGGTTGAGACATAATAACCTGTCAGATTAGGGTTGATGAGGTGGTTTAACCTGTCAGTTTAGGGTTCCCACCATTCTAATTGAGTACCTGCCAGATAAGGGTCACTCACAAGCTGTCCTTACCCGTGGCATGGTATTGACACCCCTCCAGTCGGGGAAGACATGGGTTATGTCGGTTAAACACTACCTCCCACAGTTTCAGTATGAGTCTCAGTAAAAAAACTCAGGGAGTTCTTTAAATTTTAATATATACAGGACTGTCAGATACAGTCGTCCATGTTATCAGCTTGCAGTATCAGTCATGACAGTTATCAGTAAACCATGAATTAGCTTACAGGTCTTACTATCACGCATTCACAGTCCCAGTTTCTATATATATATATGTTTGCACTCCCACGTTCATATTAGTCAGTCAGTGTTGTTCATGTATGAAACCCTTTATGTTCAGCCTACCTTCCTCGTATACTTAGTACTCTAGTTGTACTGACGTATTTCTGCTATGGTACTTTCTTTTCATGTTACACCATAGGTTCCGAGATACGAGCTCCAGACCAGCAGTAGCAGTAGCATTCCAGTCGCAGAGACACAGTGAGTCCTTATTAATTCGAGGACAATATGATTTGATACATTTATTTATTTCTTTAGTTCAGTTTTACGGAGTTAGTTGGATATATGTTCATTCAACTCCTTATTCAGATAGTTTAGAGGCTTTCAGATTTATGTTCAGATTTACGTTCAGACTTAGCTTTCAGATTGAGTTGTTTTGGGTATTTTCACCCACATGGACGTTATGATTTTCAGATATGGTTTTATTTAGTTGAACCTTATGATCTTACAGTATTACTTATTCTGTATTATTATGTCATGATTTGCAGTATACAAGTACAAATATCAGTCATGGGTTATATTGTGATCCCTCGGGGTCATGAGCACCATGTAGCATTCTGATTCAGCAAATCGAGGCGTTACAGCTCACCAAATTTACACAGTATGTTTTTTCATCCATTCTTTATGATTATCAGTTTTCAGTTTTTCCAGCTATGTTAGTCATTACATACAACATGCATATTCTATGATTTTTTATTAACATTGAGATATTACTTTTACTTATGCATTCACCCCCATATACTCAGTACATCCTCAAAGTACTGATCACATATACGTCTATCTGCTACATAGTCTCATATGTAGGTTCAAGTGCTTAGTCTTAGCAGCGTGAGTGATTTCGGGCATCTCTATCTATATCTCGACAGTTGGTGAGTCCTCATGGTTCGAGGGCCCATTTATCCAGATTTCCAGCTTTCATAGTATTTGAGTATTTTCTTGCAGTTTAGTATGAGTTAGTTGGGAGTTTATCCTAATGTCTCTCTAGTTTCTTTGTAGCAAAGGCTTGTCGGACTACTAGCTATTATATTCAGACTTTCAGTATTAGTTCTCCAAATAGTATACTCAGTTGATCTCAGACAGTTTTGCTAATATTCAGTATTTTAGCATTTCTATTTGATTAAATTACTTTAATATGAGTTGTAAACTTAGTAGCAGGCTTACAAAGTTAGCTTGAGACTACTCGTAGTATTGAGCACTGTGTGACATCTCGGTACTAGGTTTCGGGGCATTACATTCTTTTCTTATAATCTTCTTGGGATTCCTCCCGATAAGGAAATAGATTTTGGGATGATCTTCTACAGGATACCCTTCCTATTTCCATTCCTCCCTATAGGATTGCTCTGGCTAAACTAATGAAATTGAAGGATCTTCTAGATAAGGGTTTTATTTATCCTAGTGTTTCTTCTTGGGGTATAGTTTTTGCATGGAAGAAGGATGGGTCCCTACGAATGTGTATAGATTACCATCAGTCGAATATAGTTATAGTAAAAAATAAGTAACTTCTCCCTAGAATTAATGACCTTTTCGATCACCTTCAAGGTGCTAGGTATTTCTCTAAAACTAATCTTTGTATAGGTTACCATCAATTGAATTTAGAGAGGTTGATATTCCCAAGACTACTTTATGAACTCGGTCTGGCCATTATGAGTTTTTAGTTTTGTCATTTTGTTTGACTAATGATCCTACTGCTTTTTTGTATCTTATGAATCAGGTTTTCATGAATTTTCTAAATTTTTTTGTTATAGTCTTCATTGATGACATCTTGGTTTACTCAAAAATTGTGGAGGATCATATGAATCACCTCTGAATTGTGTTGTGAATTCTTAAGAACCAAAAATTGTATGCAAATTTATCTAAGTGTGAATTTTGGCTAAGTGTTGTCACTTTTCTAGAGCATGTTGTTTCAATTTAGGGTATCAAGGTAGATCCCCAAAAAATTAAGGTAGTTAAGAAGCGGCCTAAGAACATGACTCTAATCAATATTAGGAATTTCTTGGGTTTGGCTTGGTACTATAGGAGATTCCTAGAGATTTTTTCATTTATATCTACTCCGTTGATTAAGCTAACACTAAAAAAAGTTAAGTTTTTATGGTCTAATGCCTGTGAAGATAGTTTAAAAATTTGAAGAAAAAATTGACTTCTGCTCCTTTTTTGACCCTACCCGGAGGTACTGATGGGTTCATGGTGTATTGTAATGTGTCCTGTGTAGGACTAGGTGGTATTTTGATGCATAACGATAAGGTTGTATCCTATGCTTCTAGGCAGCTTATGGTTCATGACAGGAATTACTCAACTCACAATTTAGAGTTGGTGGTTGTGGTCTTTGTTTTGAAGATTTTGCGCCATTATTTGTATGGGGTACATGTGGATATTTATTCAAGATTGAAGATCTTGAAGTATGTGTTTACATAGAAAAAAATAAACCTCAGACAAAGGAGGTGGCTTGAATTGCTTAAGGATGACGACATGAGAATCCAATACTATCCTGGTAAAGTTAATGTTTTTGTTGATGCTCTTAGTAGGTTGTCTATGGAGAGTCTGTCACACGTATAGTAGGATAAAAGAGGATTGGTAAAGGATATTCACAGGTTGTCTAACTTGGGAGATTTCCTTATAGACTTCGAGGATAGAGGGATGATCGTTCAGAAAGTAGTTAAAGTGTATGTTAGTGTTGAGGTCAAAGTGAAGCACGTTTTGAATACCATACTTATGCAAATCAAAGATGATATGGGTCAGCAAAAGGTTAAGTATTTCGTGATTGGGGGAGATGACACCCTAAGGTACTAAGAAAGGTTGTGTGTTCCTGTTGTAAATAGGCTGTGGGAAAGGATTTTGACTGAAGCTCACGAGTTCACATATAAAGTTCATCCAGGTTTGACAGAGATATATCATGAATTGATGGAAATCTATGGTGAAATAATATAAAAAGGCATGTGGCGAATTTTGTTTCTAAGTATATGGTTTTTCAGCAAGTCAAGTAGAACATTTGAGGCCTGGTGGCATATCTCAAGAGATATAGTTTCCCATGTGGAAGTGGAAGATGATTAATATGGACTTTGTTACAAGTTTTCCACTCCCTGAAACTAGTTTGGTTCTATTTGGGTCATTATAGATAGAATGACTAAGTTTACTCACTTCTTGCCTGTGGGGACAAACTACTCAGGAGAGGATTATGCCAAGTTGTTCATTCAGGAAATAGTTAAGTTGCATAGGGCTCCGGTGTTCATTTTATCTAATTGAGGTACATAATTTTCTTCTCACTTCTGGCATTCTTTTTAGAAAGGTTTGGGTACTCAGGTGAACCTTAGCACTGTATTTCACCCTCAAACGGTTGGACAAGTGGAATATATTATTTAGACCTTGGAGGATATGCTAAGGTCCTGTGTGATTGATTTTAAATGTAGTTGGGTTGATCATATCCTTTTACTGAGTTTGGTAATAACAAGAGTTACCAGTCTAGCATCTAAATTGCCCCTTTTGAGGCCCTTTATGATAAAAGGTATAGGTCTCCTATTGGATTGTTTGGGGTGGGTAAGAATAGATTGTGTGTCACTGATTTAGTTCAACAATCCATAGAGAAGGCGAAGGTGATTAGAGAAACACTTAAGATTTCTCAAAGTCGCCAAAAGTCTTATACATATGTGAGGTAGAGGGAGTATGAGTTTAAAGTTGGTGATTGGGTATTCTTAAAGGTTTCCCTTATGAAAGGAGTAATGATATTTAGGGAGAAGGGGAAGCTCATCCCCATTACATTTGTCAGTATCATATCTTAAGGAGAATTGTATATGTCTCTTATGAATTAGATTTACCAGTGAGTTTGGCCTCGATTCATCCCGTATTTCATGTGTTTGTGCTGAAAAAGTGTGTGGGTGTTTCTTCCTTGGTAGTGCCTGTTAAGGATGTGTGTCCTATAAGGAAGTTCTGGTTAAAATATTAGATAATTATGTTCGTAGGTTAAGAACTAAGGATATAACATCTGTATAAGGTTCTTTGAAGAAGTCAAAAGATAAAAAGGCTACATGGGATTCGGAAGACGATACCCGTTCTTGTTTCCGACGTTGCATTAAAGTGCTTATAAAATCATTTTATTTTTCCTCTTGTCGCACTTCAAATTTGACGTTGGATTCTATTGTATTTTTTCTATTATCATGCTAAAAATATCCTAACTTCTCATTCGGGGATGTTTGATCCAAAGGGGATAATGTAAGACCCCACAAAATTTTGATTTTTGACCATTCCACGTGCATAATGTTAATATTTTACTTGAATTATTAAGAGGTGTTAAAGGGGTATTTTGGAAAAGTTTTAAAATTTTTGGAAGGGTTTCGAGGCCATTTTGGAATTCCGAGGTAGTGACAGTCCTCGATAGTAGTGTGTCACACCACGCCACTTAGCCTCCACAATAGGAGCGTGACACGTTGGCTACACTCTGCGATAGAAGCATTGACACGCTGTAAATTTCATGCAGTTTTGTTTTTTTCAGCTTGGGGTGGGCTCTTTTTGGTCCTTTTAATTTTTAAAACGTCATATACATCCCCCAACCCCAGAAAATCCCCTAATTCACTTAGCTTTACATTGATATCTTCTCTAACTTCCAAGTGAAGAGACAAAAAGGGTTTCTCAAGGATTTCATTCTCCGGGATTTAAACTTCTATTTGTCTTTACATTTTTGTAATTTTCAGGTATGTTACTCATTCGTTAACTTGTATTTTACATTGTGGCATCAATTTATTTAATTCTTATGTGTTTTGAATGATGGGTTTGAACTTGGGTTGAGGTTTTTTCTTGTTAAAACTTGAATTACTTTTTACTTATTTTTAATGAATTATTCATGCTTAATTTGATGGATTTTGGAACTAAATTGGTGCATTGTTATAATGGTTGAAATGGGTGACATGGGTTTCACCAAATTGTTAATTTTTTTGCATGATAGTGGCATTATACTCAATTCACATTGAAATCTTGGTTTCTAATATGGATTTTTAGATAATTTAACTTATCTTTTGAAACATTGAATTACATTAAAGGATAAATGGATAAAAAGGATTTTGATGTCATTAGTGGCTTTGGTTTGGATTATAAACTTATAATTGGAGTCAATTAGGTTAATTTAATTGATTTGACATAAATGAAATAGCTTGCAAGCATATTGGTATGGCGATACCATGTTGGAAAAGGTCTTAATGAAAGACTTATTGGTTAATGGTTGGTTTATGTGCAAATTATTTTAATTTGGGCTTAAAGAAAATTATGTAGCTCACCGAGAAGGTGTATTTCAAGAAAGACCAACAATGAAAACCACATTTGCCGACATTGGGGTCTATATGACCATTGTTTATATATACATAATATATTTTGGGCGGCTATCACCTTGGTGTCTTTAGACATTCCTCGGTACATGTGGCTAACATGGACTAGGGCTCTTTCAGCAGGGAAAGTTTGACCCATATAGCCCATGGGTTCTTGGAATGTGGGTACGAGCTGCACAGTGCATGCTAATATTTTAAACTATCATGTTTTATGTCACTTGTCCTTATTCTAACGTACTATACGTATATGTATCAATGTTATGCATGTGGTTGAAGACTGAATTTTGTTCAATGTATTATTTTATTCCATTTCCTTGGGTTATATTCCAGTGCTCGCCACATTGGTCCTCTCCGGACCATACATCATTTTATGGTGCAGGTTTTGAGGATTTTCTATTGCTCCTGTGCAGTGTTAGGCGATTTGGAACTCCTGTTGATCAGCCATGAAGTGGTGAGCCTCCATCCTTTGAAAGGCCCTGTCACTTCATTAGGTTTCCTTTATTATTCTAGTATTTTTGTATTTCTTTTGGCATAGCCAGGGGCATGTCCTGATTTAGTTGGTATTCTTGGATTAGAGGTTTTGTTGACAAGATTGGGAATGTCATTGTGATCTTATAGTAATTTTTAAACCTTCTTTAGATTTATATATCTTCATATTGTCATGGTTGGCTTCCGTTTTTTTAAATTATTATTCTCTTGAGGTAAGGCTAAGGGACTTATATCCGGTGATGGTTGTCTTGGGATTGCCCGTCATGGTTAGATCCGTGTTCGGGTTGTGACAGGCACCCTATATACAAATCATTTCTCAACTTTCTCATTGTCTTTCCAAAATAACATGCAATAATTAGGGCTTGCATATATTTTTTTCATAATCAAGACTCAAATATCTTATCACAATTCTTTCCTTATTGAAAGACTTTGGAATCAAAGTAAAGTAAGATGCATTTTTTCATCCCCAATAAATCTGAAAATGCTACATTACTCAACCCATGCAATGATTTAAACAAGAACAATGGAATGGTGAAACTTAGCTTACTAAAATTTCATATTCCGGATCAATAATTTTAAAAAATTCTTTGGATCTTAAGGTAATCTATCTCTATTTCCTTCTTCATGCCCCAATTCAGCCTTTATATTTCTAAACGTATCGTGAAGTAGTCCATCAATATCATCACGCATACCAGAACCTTCATTATCATTGATAAGTCATTTTGGTGTAACCAGTAACAAATCCTTTCGAAAGAAAGTGATCCTCTCCCACATCCCTATAATGTCAATAGTGACTCTTAAAATTTCTACAAGGACATAAGATCTCATTTTCTTGAGCAGCTCTTTCACATGCCTTATCAAGAAAATTGTTCAGTCCATGTTTACTCATTAGATCATATTAAATAACTCGTCCAACTTTTATCTTCACGATCCATTAAAATGCAACATAATACACAGAAATAACCAAAATTATGATTCATTCAGAGCTTAAATATGCAGTCAATGTTTAAATCCGTTTAAAAATAAGTGTCCCAAATTAAAGAAAAAATCTTCAAATATTAAGTGAAGTAACCATAAGTTTAATATTTGTTGCACTATTCCTTCTTTTTCTTTGCTTGTATTTTGATTTAACAACTAAACACAAATTACATACAAGCGTGGACACAAATTACAACTAAACAAACATAACTTTTTAATACAATTAGATAGGAAAAATTCAAAGAACTTATAAAAAAAGTAAAATAAAATGCACAGACAAATATTATAATCCATGCACCTAGTTATTATATCAATTCTAGAGCTAACATTTAATATATAGAGAAATTGGAACTTTAAAAAGGAAACACAACTTTCATTAACAAATATTGAAACATTATCAATGGGTGACATTATATAATGAGAAGGAAACAATACTCTCTATTTGAACTTTATATTCACTAAAATTATACAAGAACGCAGTATAATATAATACTAATATACACACACACACTACCAGAAATGACCCCTATGGCAACGGTTCAAAATTCGTTGCGATAGGTATAAAAACCATTGCTATAGATCTACCGCAATGAATTTATAGGCGTTGCATATGTGGCCGTTGGGATAGGCCTATAGCAATAACATTTGCAACGGTTACAAAAACTGTTGCAATAGGTGCATCTATTGTAACAATTTCTGCAACTCCTATTGCAACGGTTCAGAATTTCTATTGCAACGGTTCGTGATCGTTGCAGTACAATCTATTGCAACGGTACCGTTGCAATAGAATTTATTGCAACAGTTGGGAGATGTTGCAATAGACTCTATTGCAACGGTGAAGAACCGTTGCAATAGATTCTATTGCAACGACAAAAAAGCGTTGTAATAGCCCTATTACAACAATTATTGTTCTTTTGCAACGGTTTTTCACTACCTATGGCAACGGTTTTTAAAACCTATTGCAACGATTCTTTGCAATATTTTTTTGCCACCTATTATTGTAGCTAGTTTAAATACCAATTGATATAGATATATATAGAGAGAGAGAATTATATTAATACAAAATTATATATACACATCACAACAAAATCTTTCATTAATAATTCAAATTAAAATATTCAACAAACTCGTAATCTAAATCCAAAAGAAAAATGTCAAAGTCAAACGGTCCTTAGTTTTCCCATAAAGTATCAAGTTCGAGTGGCGATAAGTTTCACAAAATTCAATATCAAAAAGATCGATACTAAAATATCTATCAATAATTCAAAATGTTTCTCAAGTACGATCAATTTTCATCACTTTCTTCATCTCCTCATTCATTTTGAACATCTATAAAAAAATATCTCAATTAGTACTTAAATGGCAACATATTTAATTTTAAATTAGAACATAGGGGAACACCTATAAATACAGCATAAACAATTTTAATAGCAAATGAATAAATTATTTATACAAACTAGTAAAAGAAATATAATTCACGAAAACTAAATCAAGAAACAAAAATAAAAAAAGAGAAAGGAATAACACAGTCAAGTTCAAGCAGAACCTCTTGGTTAACACAGGCTATTATTGTCATCTGCTAACTGCTTTAACAAGTTAGGATCCATACAGTAAATACCAAATAACCATTTTGGATGTAATCACATTAATGAAGATGAATCGCAATTGCATTTTTCCAAAATTACCCGAATAAAATAAAACACCAGTGTGTTTATGTACAGAAATCACTTTCGACTTTGTCGAGTTCTCAAAGAATGACTTGGAAACAAACAGAAACAAAAAAAAAATAGATAAATCCACACACTAACAATCCTTTTTAAGATAGAGTAACTTTTGTTTATAATTTGTTTATCTTGGTTGATTCATACTTGAATTTTTATTTATTAAAAATGATAGAGAAAAGACCAATCTATTTCATGAGTTGTTGAGGAAACAATTCCATGCTCTTAACAAAGATGATATACAACGACTGGCCTACATTACTTTGGATTCAAGGCACTTCTAACACCTAAGTGAGATCAATGACTTTGCACAGTTTCACAGAAAAGAAAAACAAAACACTGCAGAAACCCATCCTCTACCATCAAATCAACACGGGCAAGTGGGATCATTCTAGAAGATAAAACTATGGGAACTTAACATCTCAATAATTGATGCAACCATGCCTTGGAACTTAAATGCAAGAAATAAGAAAACAAGTGTCATTCCATGTATGTAAAGGCAAATCAATCCAATATCAGCTTTAACAGGTTTTCATGGTTCTTCCTAAATTACATTATTGGATACCCCTATCTCCAGAAACATTAACAGTGATGCATAAGTTACACTCTCTAAGCATTTAGAATGTAAAATGCATAGTAGTTTGACATTACACCATGATGAGTTTGACATTATTAGAACCATTCTATAACATGCATAGTAATTTTTGATTCAAAATCCTAACTATTCAGCCATAACAGAAATTTCAAAACTCCACATCCACATTTCACAAGGCATTTCATGGACAAAATAACATTCAACAGTCTTCCTATAAAATAGAAAAATTCTCATGCTAAGAAAATAAGATGAATAAAAAGAAGAAAGGGCCAGAAGAAGAAGAAAAGAAGACAGACCTTCATTGTTACTCCTAATAAATGGACGATTGATTTGTTGAATAGAAGCCTCTTCCCTTGACGAACTAGCATTGAATCTTAGCATATTAGGATCAAGTGTTGATCCTGTTTTTTAACGTTGCAACTGTGCAATGATGTTCATTGTAACATCTTGTTCAATGGCATCTCTTTGATCCTTCATTCTTTGTTGTATCCTCTCTTCTAGTTCATCTATTCTCTTTTCCACCGATTCATCCGCAATAATATTTGAAGATGGTCTAGAAACACTTGTTTTTTGTTTCAAAAGAGACTTGGTTACCCCACGTCCATATAGTCTTACTCGACCTGGATGATCAGGACCCATAATTATTGTGAATGCATCAACTGATTGGCTACCATCTTCACTTTCTTGAGTTTCTACTCTCTCCATTTCAACCTACAAGTCAAATCCAAAACAATCAACTAAATTGAGTTGATTCAATATTTAATAAAGAACAAATACTCTTGATCAATTTTGAATTAGAAAATTTCATACTATTTTATTTGTAATATCATCGGATGAATCCTTGTACACTCGGTCAGATTTCCTTTTTCTAGTATCCAAAAAGAATTCCTTGTTTGAAACAGCACCAGAATTTTTATTCTTTTTTTCCTAGTTACACGCAAGTCAACATTAAAAAAAATTCAATTCATCAAGTTCATAGTAACAAATCTAAAAGAACATCAAACCTCGCGGATTAGAGCAAAACTTATTCTACCAACAGTGTGAGGATACTTCCACATTTTTTTGATTTTGTTTGTTAGCATCGGACTTATCCTACAAGACAATTGGTAGAGATCACTTTTAAAAAAATTTTGAAGTAGTGATTATGGAACAAAGTAATAATTGTACATATTCATATCATACCTTAGCTTCTTTGGAGTTCCAATATTGAAGCAAATCCGCAAATACAGGTTCTGGAATAGTTTTAGGCCTATTTGCCATTCGAATTTCATCATTCGGGTAGGCATAATAGTGGTCTTCCTTAAACCTGGACTTGTACCCTCTAAAAGCAGAATCAATTGCATTCATAGTCCATTTTTTCCATTTTTGGGAATGTCATATTTCTCCTGTAATTTGGTGCAATTTGGTTAATGCAATAACTATGAAATGATTTGAACCAGAAATCAGAATAGTGATAACTTTGAACCTGGATAAAAATCCACATATCATCATGTGTCTTCAACTTTGTCCAACTAATATTAAGAGGAAAAAATGTCCCATTCCTTGCCAAAGTGCCAAGAAAACTGCTAAACTTGGTAAACACTGCTTTAGTAGGACCAATAGGCTGATTCAATTTATTTAGCACTATTAGTTGACGCTCAGTTCATCCATGTATTGCAGCCATTTGTGTAGCACCTCTTTTTCTTTTGTTAATTGAAGGGCCTACAATAACATGAATAACAAAATTACTGGAATGCAAAAAAAATTTGAAATAGTATGAACTAAAATTTATGTATTCTTGCCTTCTCCCGGTTGTTCATTTGCTTCAAAAGTAGGAACTTGTGACTGATCTTGCTGTACTTGTCCAAGTGATGGTTGTGATGCACGAGTGGTGTAATCTGACAATTCTTGGCGCACTTTCTTCTCTACTGGTGGTAGAGGTAAGATAGGATCCTGAATCACCTGTTCACTTGTTCTTGTACTTGAGATCTAACTGGAACGTTGATTAACTTCTCTTTCTGCTTGTGATGATTTCCCTTTGCATTTATGTAGCATGTATTCTTCTTCTTCTTTTTCTATTCTAGTATTTGTTTGTTTCGTAATGCTTCTAGTGATCCAGCTGAAACAAAGCTCTTAACTTTCTGGTGATTCTTTGTACACCCTTCTTGATTCATGATTGTTCAACTTTGATCTGCAAGTTCAAAAATATATAAAATAGGCTGAATATTGTAATTCTAGAAAACAACCATCAATGAACAATGTTTCTTATTTCATTTTGGACAAAACATGCTAACAGAACATACTAATACTTTCAGTAGTATGCAGTTTTTGGTTTCTGTAAATTGCTAACTATAAAGAAACAACAATGAAAAGTACATAATCTGAGAGGAATATTTTTTGATATGATTGCACATACTCATTCTGTGAAGATCACCCAATATATAAGAACAATCAACTTTTAAAGAATGTCTTTAAGGCAGAACAAGAGAAGAGCAGAAACTGAAGTGACTAAAGCTGAATTTATAGAAGTTGGTCAAAAAGAGAAAAGTTCCAACTTGCCAATGAATTAATTAGCCTCACTTGCTTGAGTAGGATTTTCATAATAACATCTAACATTCAGAAAATGAGACGAAATACGAGAGCATAATAGGTAACATATTTCATACTTCTATATGGGTTTCAAATAAAATTCCAATCTAGATCGAGATTAAGTGAGAATAAAAACCTGGTTGGAACCCAGGCGCCTTCCCCTGAGACTGACTAGCTCAGCCTGTGCTATGCACAGAGGAAAAAAAGAGAACTTTGTTTATCATGTTCCAAGAAGTTAATTCTCATTAGATGTGAACTACCATATTTGCTCATATTCACCAACAACACTAATACATTTCAACAGCTTTAGAGTTGAACAAAGTGAAAGAACTGTAAAAAAAATTGATAGCTTTGCACATGATATTCTGATAAGGCAAGTCATCTAAAGCTAGGAACTTATTCTCCATCGACATATTACTCAAATTATTAACTTGAATTTTACTCTTCATTTTAATCTTTGATATTCCTTGCATTCTCTTAAATTTGCTCCTACGTTCGGACCATGCAGTAATCCTTTTATTAATGAAGAAATTTTACAGGCTACCAGATGAGTAAGTGGAAACATGATGCAGCCTAACAACTATTTTCAAAGAAAACTTATATTTAGAGATAACATTACTACTAGTTACAATTTAGAAGATAAGGTACTTCTCAAATCAACTACTAATACAGTTAGAACTACAACTGTATGAGTAGATGGAATCTCAAAATGTTTGCCTGGTTTTAGATCTGTATAATTGTGTGATCGTCATTAAATCATGTTACCCTAAATTCCTAGAAAAATAAAGAGGGAAACACTAACCTCAGCGATGGATTCAAGAGACAGTTGAAAGAAAGCAGCAAAAACAGTGTGTTTTCCAATAGTTTTAGCTAATTTGATCTGAGAAAGCCAATAATTTGATGTTTCCAACCTATAAAATCTACATCTTCTACATTTCTTAGCACTGTGAAAAGGTGTAATGGTACCAAAAAGTCGAGGCTTCACCAGAATACGAGATTTTGCAGGAGTTTTAGGCTCAGCAGCAGCAACACCAACTCTATTTTCCATAATTTGAAAGGCAAAGAAAAGAGCTACAGAAAGTGTACAGAGTGCAGGAACTTCAGATATTCAAACCACGGACAGTTTCGTAAATCCAGCTGATGCTCTTTCTAACCAGATTCTCACACCATCCTCTTCAATGGGAGTATGGCATAGTTCAAGGAAAATGGATCTACAAACTATAACATACCAAAGAAGAGGTATGGAGAGGCATGTACACACCCCTACTCCTACCTTGTGATCGTAGAGAGGCTATTTCCCATAGACCCTCGGCTCAAGTAAAGAATGGCTTTGCTGTAAACTTACAATGACTATCTAAACATAACATAAGAATGGCAATGCACTGGCTCATTGGAACACCTTTCAACCACCAGTTTACTAGTTTTGGATTACCATCGCTAACATAATAAGTCAAAATAATATCCTAAACTATGACGACCATGAAATAGACGCGGTAAATAGAAGTGCCACATATTTAACAATCTAAGCTGTTAAGACGGGATAGTTACATAGTTTGACATGAATCACTATATATCCCTTGGTTCTTGACAAATAAAATTACATGGAGTTCGGAAGTCGAGTTGAAAAGGTAAAAGGGAAGAGAAAAGATTTAGGTTTTGTACGATATTCATCATCACCTAAATCCATCCCTCGCAACTACTTTACCTAAAGGGACTCGGAATGATACAACTAAGGAAAAGAAAGCCGCAACAAAAACAACAACAACACACAAAGTGTAATCCCACGGATTTATACTTGTCAGTGTCCTCATACTTCTCGGAACTACTCGTATGGCGCACTCTTTTCCAATTTCAGAAATTTTAAATTACTAATAGTCACTGAAATTTAAAAGTGCCACAAAAAAAGTTATTTTACAATTTAACTCCACATTGAATTTTCAAAACATTATAACTGGTCATTCTGATGAAGTTGTTCTAAAAATCATCCATGTAATCAATTGCAACTCACATTACGAACAGAAATCTATTAGGCATGAATCATAGGATTTAATTATACCCAATAGACAATACAGAACAATACCGAATTTTCTGTCTGCTCTGTTAATTTTTGGTCGGATTATTGTAAATCAGATTTGTGGTCGGAGTGTTGGTCGAAATAGAGGTCGTAGCGGCAGTCGGAGTGGCTGGCAGTCGGCGCAATCGGCGCTATACTGAGTTGTTTTCGACTACTGTATACTTCTCGATGAGAGTGCTAAAAGTACTGAAATGTTAGCTTTGGTCAGAAAGGCGATCGTAGTGCCAGTCAGAGCGGCTGGCAATCAGCGCGCTACTGATGTGCTATCGAGTACTGTATATATAGATCGATGACAGAGATGAGTTAATGAGAGTACTGAAAGTTATTTTGGTATATATTTTTTTCAATTTTTATTATAGATTTTTTAATTTTTATGATATATTTTTAAGACTTTTGGCGGATGTTGTGAAAAAATTGGGAGGGAAAATGAAAAGCGATGCAATAGGGTTTTTTTTTCAGAAAAGCGTTGCCATAGGTGACTTTATGGAAACAGTTCAAGAAGTCGTTACTATAACATATCCTATTGCAATGGTTATACACCAATCGCAACGGTTATCGAACTACTAGAACAATTTTTTTTTGCAACGATTCCAACCGTTGCAATAGACAATCTATTGCAACGCTTTGGGAACCATTGCTAAAAGGTTCGTTGCAATAGAGGTAATTTCTAGTAGTGCACACACATACATATATATGTATATATATATTATGAAACAATATGTAACAACCATCTGAACAAAGTTCCACATTCAAGGCTCGAACTTGATACAATTAGTGAAGGATGAAAGAGTACTTATCAATTCAACAAAACCTTCCTAGTTCCCTATGTAAATTTTCTAACATGCTTTAATAGGGCATTTTCAAGTACCTATATCTTTTCATTACCAAAAGGATCAGAGTATATATAATTTGGTCACTTGTCCTTCTAAGATGACACTTTCATTTTCCACCATTCAATATTAGATAATATACCAGAAAGAAGTATATACTATATAATACTAATAAAATCTCTCACTTTATTGACAATCTACTTAGAGAAAAAGAAAAATGGCTTTGAGAATGTGGGCTAACCGAGGCTTTACTTTTCTTCTTATGATTGATCGAATTTTTTTTGGGAGAGGAAGAATGATCTTCAATTAATCTAAATAAACATTTGATAAAGATCAATCAATGCCATTTGTTAAAATGTTGAGAAGAAGGAATTCACATATAATATCATGACATATAAGATGTGTAGAGGATCGATCACAAGTGTAAATATGGTGGAGCAGAAACACTTTCCAATGTGGGTTTACACCAGGGATCTATATCGAGTCTGTATTTGCGTACCCTAGTTCTAGGTGAGCTAACCAATGGTAAACGTTACTCCATAGATAGTTCTGTATTGATATTTTCCTAGTGATTTTACTAATATAGTGTAGTGTTTATTGAGAGGGATTATCCCAACAAAAGTAATGAGATTTTCAGTAATTATTCAAGTCCAGAAGACAGTATACTAGCCATTTCAGCATAGATCTCTCCATTGTATATCTCTAAACATTTAGCTTTTTTTATTTTATTCTTTCAATATTTTACCATATATGTTTTCTCTCTTTTTGTTCCAAGTAGAATGGGTTTCCTTGAATCACAAAATTTTCATTAGAAAGTCATTCTTTTTCACATCAATTCCTACTCTACCTTTGTGGGAAATCGAAATTGAGCTTTCAAATAATATGTTATCCTTTCAGATCTCAATCCCCTTCCTAACATTTTTCTGAAAACCAACCCCCCGAAACCACTATATTCCTAACATTCCTCTTTATTCTTTTCTCTCAACCCAAAAGTATAGTAGATTGTAACCAGAGGTAGGTCCTTGATTTGGGTATTGTGTGTTCAAGTTCGGCTTTTAGCATAATTCATTCTATTTACTGGGTTTAAAGTCTATGATTTTTACTTAATTGGTGAGTATATAAACACATATATAAGGTTTGAGCCAAGTTGTTCGGTTGAACCCATAACTTATTTTTTTGGTACACTTCTGTTTGTAACTCTGGTTCATACTACTAATGATTCTTCTCTGATCATTATAATGCTATTCTTTACCTTCACTATGATTATGCAAGTTGTTTGGAAGTTCCAAATGTTGTCTTATTGGTTTCTACAACTACACAAAGCCTCCACCCATCATTTGATAATGTTTTCATAAGCCTCCACCCATCTTCTGTATTTTGTCCGAACTATACCAATAGAGTCATATTTATAACAGGAAAAATTATATGATGAGTCAATAATAGATGATAGCTGTTTTGACATATGATAAGACTGCATTTTCAAAAAAATAAAACACACTGAGAAACTTTTTGGATAATCACCGAAGTCACCATTATTGACCCCACTACTCCCTTCATCGGGCTAAAGGAACCATTTCAAAGAGGTTCACACTATCCGTCAGTGAACTTCTTCCCCCACACCCACCGAAGTATTCTTCACCAAGAAAGTCCTTAATTTACCCTACACTCGTGGTGGTCGAAACAGCAAAGTCAGTCATTTCTATTTTTCAGACCAATGATTTGAACTCTTCAAACACTAGTGAAATAATTTCTAAGCTCATGCAACCCCTACCAGCTAATGCAATATAAAATTAAAAAGAAATTCATGAAATTTCCCTTGACATAAAACTTACGAACACTGATTAGAAGAAAAGTCAAAAAGTGAAGAAATAAGTTGAAATTTAAACCCAGGAATCAAATATTTTCTAGGGAGAAGAAAACCCCAAAATAAGAACTCAAAAATTTAGGTCAAAATCATCAAGAATACACTAACCTTAAAATCTTCAAATTGAAGAACAAAACCCCAAAACTGTTGTAAAATTAAAGTACAAATTTGAGAGAAATTGAAGTGCAAATTCAGTCTGACTTTCCAACCCAAATCAAGAGCTGAAATTCGATTGACTTTCCAACACTGAGAGAAATTGAAATACAAAATTAGTCCTAATCTTGTTGAAACTGAAGTAAGAATTTTCAAATCGATCGATCGATCAAGAGAGATAGAAGGTTAGCTTAACCCACCAAACACAAATCGAATATCTTTTTTTTTTTTTTTGATAAATTGTTGTGGTATTATTTGAGAGAGAGAGAGAGAGAAAGAGAGATAAATGGTTTGAGGGAGAGAGATCAAATTGAGAGAGAGAGAAATGGTTTGAGAGAGAGATAAAATTGGCTTCTTTTAATTCAATGATGGATAGGTTTGAGAGAGAGAGAGCTTTCCTATTAAGTGTTGCCATAGATGATTTTATGGCAATGACTTCAGTAATCGTTGCTCAACGTCTATCTTTTACAACGTTTAATCTTTAATAGTGACGGTTATAGCGCTAGGTCGTAGTAGTAAAACTATTATTTTTGGTAACTATTGAAACCTTTTGCAATTGACCTTCTATAGCAATACTTTGAAAACTACTGCCAAAATATCCGCTGTCATATGGGAAATTTCGAGTAGTGGATCTGCTTTGTAAGGTACTAATATTTACTTTGGTAATAAAAATTATTTATTTACCACAACAAAAAGGGTCATAACTCCCCAACTTCCTATTTTGTTATCATGAAATCAAGTCAAAACAGGATTATACTTTAATATTTACAAACATTTATGAATTACATATATAAACAACATAACTCCTTTACAAATAATAATATATTCCTCTACACATTTAAATCCTGAATACTGCTCTGTGATATGATGGACAAAATAAAGAAGACTTTGTAAGAGTCTTCTTCTTTGATTTTTAATGACTCTTTATTTTGCTTCGAGCCATACAACTACTCATAGAAAGTAATTGGATTTGAAGTCTCAAATTGAGATTCAAAATCTATAAGTGATTTTGATCACATGTTACCAGAAGGACCAGTACCTCCATCTGGTCCATCATGTAGATCAAGTCTCGACACGCGTGTCATCATCCGCCACCTAAGCTGGTGGTTGCAGCCTCGTTTCCTCTTTGTGCACAATAGATGATATTGGACATTCTATATGTGTGTGTGTTGGAGTTAATTAGTTTTAATGCATTTTATGTTTTTTCAAATCATTCCATCATACTGACGAAAGCGATTATTTGATTTTATTTTCAAGTATGAAATTATCAAGATGTAATGATTCAATGTTGGATTGCAAGTTTACTGATGGTGCTAAAATAATTTTTTTGCTCCATCTAGCTCAATCTATAAGGCACTTTTTATTTTTCGAGAATCAAACAGTTTAAGTTCGACCATAAATTTAGACACGAAATCTTTAAGTTTTTTAAAATAAAATTTCTATATTTGGAAATAATGTCAAAGTTATTATAATTTACAATAATTGACAATTCAAAATATTTTAAAATATATATGAAAAAATTACATCAAAGATAAATTTATTTTAATCTCAAAATTTGAGAAAGGTGTCAAATGGAGAGAGTATTATTTTCTTTTTATATGATAATGGCTTTTTCATTGTTATGGTGAATAAGTGGTGCATTTTGTATATTTCAATTAATAACATAAAATAATATTTCAGAATCCCTTTAAACTTATGCGCTTTTCTTTTGCACAAAATTGATAGGAAGAGGACAACGGAGCAACGACGGAGACTTAATACCTATTGCTTAATACCTACTTTAAGGAACAACGAGATGAGGTATTTCAGGAAAGGCGACGGCAATAATAGTAGTAAAATTGCCCCAAAATGAGCTACGGAGCAACGACAACAACGGGTCATGTATTATTTGGTGCAGGCAGGCAGTATGAAGCACAGTGATGCTTGAAGTTATTTGAAAAAACGACAGGTGTGTTTCAGCATGGCCATTGTGTGATTTTACCTTTTTGAGTGTGATTTGTGTTATTTTATGGTGTTTTCGGATACAAGAATCTGTGTTTAGGCACAACAACTTCAACACTAGTTCAAGTTTAAAACAAGGATACTATGCAGTACAAAAACATCCTCAACACAAGATCAAAGTGATCTTTCTAAGAAGTGTTTATTTTTTTCCAGAAATTAAGATAAAACAGAAATATAAAGCCAAGTCCCCCGACTTCACGGAGTGTCCTTAAGGAATAATTACCCTCACTGTACCCGAGGTTTTGGAATCTTCCTCCCAGGATAAAATGACTTTCAATTCAACTATATTGGTACCTCAAATAATTGGATTCATCGAACTCACTCAATGATTTGATTGATCACACAGAATGTTTTGAAGACAAAAAGAGTTTATTTCAAAAAAAAATTCATTCATATCAAACATGTGGATTAAAGCAGATTTATATAGCTATCAGATGCCTCTTCTGAAAGGTGGCAATGGTTCATTTAAAAGGTGTATCCTTTGGAAGAGTCATGTATGTTCATTAGAAACATTGTGTCTTTTTTTTAACAGACACAACTATCTGAACAGTCACACTTTTTCCAAAACAATATGTCTTTTGCTCAAAGGTTGTGTCCCTCCATTTTCCATTCACACCAATTAAACCCAACAATCCCCCACATGAATGGGGAATGACTATTCTTATAAAACTTAACGGACAAGTATGTGATCATCAAGCAAAGACTGATTGCATCTGGATAAGTGGGTTTCCCTTTGAACATTCCATAGTGAACATGCATCGGATGCACTCGGTCAATCGGTAGATTTGATATCTTTGAACCGTCGAGCTTTAGTGTATACCTAGACAACACATGTCACACAACTAGCCTTTTACTGTTTATGGCTCTCACGATTTTATTCTTTTCATCCATGAACACGTCCCGGTTTCATGAGAGCTTAGAGAATAGGCCTTTACTAAAATTCTCCTTGAAACGGCTTCCACTTCGCCCTCACATAGGTGATTTCTAAACATTCAATCCTATAGATTAAACTATTTGGTCAAATCTGCTAAATTTAGATAATCATTAAAAAACTTTTCACCTTAAGTCTTATCCTTGTTTACTAAACATTGTCTACATCATGAGAATGGGTTGGGTAATTGACAATGTTGAACCTGTCAGATACAACTTTGTTTGATCTTCTTGAACCTAGATCTTGGGATCTCTAGTCTTCTAGGTAGAGTTACCGCTATGCTGACTTGTCCTAGGCCTTAAACCCATTCCCTTGGATATTTTTCCCACTCTTTCTCTAGATAGGCCTTTTGTAAGTAGATCCAACACACTATCATTTTACTTTACATAGTCAACAGTGATAATTCCACTAAAGAAAAGTTCCCTAACGGTATTATGTCTCTGTCGTATATAACGAGATTTACCATTGTACATCATGCTCCCTGACCTACCTATTGCTGCTTGGCTATCACAGTGTATACATACTAGTGCCACTGGTTTGGGCCAATAAGGAATATCTTCCAAGAAATTTTGGAGTCATTCTGCTTTTTCACCGCCTTCATCTAATACGATAAATTTAGATTCTATTGTAGAGCGAGCAATACAAGTCTGTTTGGATGATTTCCAAAAGACTACTCCTCCACCAATAGTAAATACATATCCACTTGTGGATTTTACTTCGTTCGATCCAGTGATCCAATTTGCATCACTATATCTTTCGAGTACCGCGGGATATTTATTATAATGCAAGGCATAGTCTTGAGTGTATTTAAGATACCCAAAAACACTTTTCATTGTCATCCAATGAGTTTTGTTGGGATTAGTCATGCACCGACTCAATTTACTAATAGCGCATGCTATGTCTGGTCATGTACAGTTCAGTATATACATTAAACATCCCAATACTCTTGCGTACTCCAATTGTGAATCACTTTCACCTTCATTCTTTCAAAGTGAAAATCTCACATCTAAAGAAGTCTTGGCAATACTGAATTCCATATACTTGAATTTGTCATATACCTTTTCGATATAATAAGACTGTGACAATGCCAATCCTTGTGAAGTTCTATAGATTCTTATACCTAAGATCACTTCCGCAACTCCAAGGTCTTTCATATCGAACTTGTTTTCAACCATTCTTTTCGTTGCATTTATGTTTGAAATGTCTCTACTGATGATCAACATATCATCCACATATAAACAAACAATGACTTGGTGATTTGTAGTGTCTTTAATATAAACACATTTATCACATTCATTTATCTTGAACCCGTTTGCCAAAATGGTTTGGTCAAACTTCGTATGCCATTATTTAGGTGATTTCTTTAGTCCATACAACGGCTTAATAAGTTTGCACACATTATTTTCCTTTCCTGGAACCAAAAAACCTTCAGGTTGTTCCATGTAAATTTCTTCCTCCAATTCTCCATTTAGGAATATGGTTTTCACATCCATTTGATGGATTTCAAGGCCATTTACTTCCGCCAAGGCAATTAATATTTAAATTGATGTTATCCTTGTTACTGGTGAGGATGTATCAAAGTAATCAAGACCTTCTTATTGTTTGAAGTCTCTTACTACAAGTCTTGCCTTGTATTTGTCAATAGTACCATCCGCTTTTATTTTCTTTTAAAGATCCATTTAGAACCTAAAGGTTTATTTCCTGGAGGAAGATCAACCAATTCCTATGTATGGTTTCTTAAGATTGAATCAATATTACTATTAACTATCTCTTTCCAAAAGGATGAGTACGAAGACGACATCACTTCTTTAAATGTTTGAGGCTCATTTTTTAAGAGAAATGTTACAAAATCTGATCCAAACCTAGTAGAAGTTCTTTGACGTGTACTATGTCTTGGATTCTCTACATTATGTACATTCTTATTTGGTTTATCTCGAGGTCGTTTAGACCCTCCACTAGAATGTTCATGTCTAGTTTTATACGGGTAAATGTTTTTAAAGAATTCAACATTATCTAATTTAATTACCGTATTTTTATTTATATCCGGATCTTTGGATTTATGAACTAAAAACCGACATGCTTTACTGCTTTTAGCATATTCTATGAACACGCAGTTTACAGTCTTAGGTCCTAACTTAACCCTTTAGGTATAGGAACTTGGACCTTTGCTAGACATCCCCACACTTTGAAATATTTCAAGTTGGGTTTTCTTCCTTTCCATTTTTCATAAGGAATTGATTGTGTCTTACTATGGGGAACACTATTGAGTATACGATTGTCTATAAGGATAGCCTCCCCCTACATGTTTTTTGGTAAACTAGAACTTATAAGCATGACATTCATCATTTCCTTCAAAGTTTGGTTTGTCTTTCCCCAATTCCGTTAGATTAAGGTGAATACGGGGCCGTAGTTTGATGGACAATTCCATTTTCTACACATATTTTGGAAAAGGGAGATTCATATTCTCTGCCCTTATCACTTATCATTTTTATCTTTTTTTCTAACTAATTTTCTACTTCAGTTTTGTATTGCCTAAACGCATCTATTGTTTCATCCTTACTATTTAGCAAGTAGACATAAAAATATCTAGTGTAATCGTCAATAAAAGTTAAGAAATATTTTTTTCCACCACGTGATGGTGTTGACTTCATATCACAAATGTCAGTGTGTATTAAGTCAAAGGGATTGGAATTCCTTTCAACGGACTTATAAGGATGCTTGGCATACTTTGATTCCACACACATTTGACACTTTGATTTATTGCACTCAAAATTTGGAAAAACCTCTAAGTTAATCAGTTTTCATAACATTTTGTAATTAACATGGCCTAAACGTTCATGCCATAAATTATTAGACTCAAGCAAGTAAGAAGAATTTGAACTTTTATTTATTTCAACATTCATTACATTCATCTTATAAAGGCCCTTGGTGAGATAGCCTTTTTCTACATACACTTCTCCTTTGCTAATTATAATATTTCCAAAAGCGGTTGCACATTTGAATTCGTTCTTGTCTAGAAGTGAAACTGAAATCAAGTTCCTACGTAATTTCGGAACGTACAAGATATTGTTAAGTGTCAAGACCTTTCCTGAAGTCATTTTCAAGCCCACTTTTTGTGTTCCTTCTACCTTAGCCGTAGCAAAGTTAGCCATGTAGATCATTTCTTCCACTTGAGCCGGAGCGAATGACAAAAACAACTCTTTGTTGGCACAAACATGGCGGGTGGCACCAGAATCCATCCACCACTCGCGAGGAATCCCGACCAAGTTGCATTCTGAAAACATAGCACACAGATGATCACATTCTTTGTTGGACTCAATCATATTTTCTTGGTCCTTTTTCTTGCCTTTCTTAGGGGTACGACAACCCGTGGACTTATGGTGAATCTTGCCACAGTTGAAGCACTTTCCCTTGAATTTCTTCTTGGGTTGATGGGTTCCTTATTCAACTTTTTTTTTCCTTAGAATTGTTTTGGTCATCTTCTACAATATGTTCTCCATTAATTATTGATTTCCCTTTTGACCTTCTCTCGGCATCCTTATTATCCTCTTTAATACGTAGTCGGACAATAAGATCTTCGATATTTATCTCCTTGCTTTTGTGCTTCAAGTAGTTTTTGAAGTCTTTCCACATAGGTGGTAGCTTCTCAATGATCTCTGCTACTTGAAATGCATCATTCACAATCAAGCCTACAAAATAGTTTATGTGAATACTAAGAACATTTTCAATTTGTTCAACTAAGGTATTTTTCAAATATATACCTTATGCTAGGAGATCGTGGATGATTACTTGCAATTCCTGCACTTGAGAGACAACCGATTTGCTATCTATCATTTTAAAGTCCAAGAATCTTGCAACAAAGAATTTCTTAATTCCCGCATCCTCTATCTTGTATTTTCGTTCTTGTGACCCACACAATTCCTTCAATGTCTTAGTTCCACTGTAAACATTGTAGAGGTTGTCTTAGAGACCACTCAATATATAATTCCTGCAAAGGAAGTCTGAGAGTTTCCTAGCTTCTACAATCATGAAATTCTCTTTGTCCAAGGTTCCCTCGGGCACCTCAGGAACATCCTCACTAGTGAACCTTTGAAGGAATAGAGTGGTGAGGTAAAAGAACATCTTTTGCTTCCATCACTTAAAGTCAATGCCCGTAAATTTTTTGGGCTTCTCTGCAGGTGCCATTAGTTGTGCAGCATTTGCTCGACTTGTTGAAGCAATGCTAGTTGCCCCCACAGTCGTAGCCGCATCTTGCATTTGACTTTTGTTAGTCCTTTTTCCTATCACCACAAGATAATAAAATTTAATATTTTCAGAATACTACTTATAAAGTTAAGTAACTTTAAACTCTTGTTCTTGTTTCTAGTTAACGATGAAGTTTTTATGACTTATAATCGTCAACCGAATAATCTTTAACTTATGATGAAGATTTTATGTCTTTGAATCACTAGTTAAGTTCAAACAGAGTAGAAATCTTATAGCTTTTTAATCTCCAAAAACAAGCAATACAAATTCTGCAAGGTTTATTCCTTAAGATTGTTATTTTATGGTGTTTTCGGGTACAAGAATTTGTCTTTAGGCACAACAACTTCAACACTAGTTCAATTTTAAAACAAGAACAGTATGAAGTACAAAAACACCCTTAACACAATATCAAAGTGATCTTTTTAAGAAGTATGTTTTATTTCTTTTCTAGAAATTAAGATGAAACAGAAATATTGTAATACCCCGAAGATTTCTAGCAACTTTCGTCCCAAGAATGCCTAGTATTAGCTTCTAAAGTGAAGGATAATTATTCCATGTGGAATAATCAAGATTTTCACTTTTTTTCATGTGGAAAATTCAATAAGATTTCCATCGATATATTATTCGCTTAAATACGATAACCGGGTAAAAAGTTATGACTATTTCAAGTTCCCGTAGTAAAACGGCGCCATATTAGTCAGTGGCGCTCCGCGCCACAAGTAGTAATGGCATTTGGCAATTGTCCTTCTTCTAGTGTCTCAGCGCGATTTCCCTCTCGTCGCGCCAAAGTTCCAGTTCATGAAGGAAGGGGCAACGCGATGGCTCCGTGTCGCGCCATCCCTCAATTTACCAATTGTCAATTTCCAGAGACACGTCGCGATAACGCCGCGTCACGTTAGGGACCCTGTTCGGGAAAAATTTACTGAAATTAAATAACGCATCTAGGGTTAAAAGGGTCAATTTCCTACCCCTATTTAAACCCAATAACACTTGATTTAGCTATTCTTCACCCAAAATATACTATTTTCTCTCAAGTTTCTCTCAAGAACAAGCTAGGGTTTCTATTGGAGATTCAAATTCAAGAATGTTTCACCATAAATCTTCACGAAATCATGAACTAAGGTATGCATAGTGTTGATTCATGGACTCCTTTCATCTATGAAACACAAGAATCCCTTTTCTAAATTCAAGTTATGGATTTTCTTATGAAGTTCATGATTGGGCTTCTTTTGTTCATGTTGATAACGAGTAATTGAATTATATTCCATGAATGAGTCATAAATTCCATATGGGTTGATTTGTAATGGTATAGATTCATGAAACCCTAGGACTAAACCCTTGAATGATTAAATTGGAATTGAATCACGACAGTTAATTATTGTATGATGTTGTTTACACATTCTATGCCTACTATGTGTTTGGTTGAATGCCTAGATGAAGGAAAAGTGTCTAATTAGCATGATATCATGAAATCCCCATGTACGTACAAGTTTATGCCAATCACATGTTTGATAAAATGCTTCAGTAAATGTATTATGATGATTATTATGTATTCAAGTAAGTTATGTTTTGTCAGTTTCCTTCCATCGAGTCCTGGGGGTACTTGTACCCAAAACATTAGCTATGTGCCTAGATCCATGTCATGTTTTCACGATACTCTAAGTCAAGCTATGAATCCTTAGACTTCAGATAGTCTTATGACTCAGGAAAAATCTCCATGATCTCATGACTCAGCAAATTGTCAGATATCAGTAGTATTTCATTAGTCAATAGAACTTAGTAACGTTCAGTAAATCATGTTCAGTGTCCATTTAGATAGGAGTAGGAATTAGCACCGAGTAAACCCAAGGATGGGGACACACACTATCAGATGACGGTGTGATCCTAAGAAGTCAGCCTTGTATTCAAGAACTATGTATCCATAAGGGCCCCACCATTCTCTTTTGGGGACACTATCAGACAAGGGTTGCCTACAGCTTATCCTTACTAGTGGCGCGGTATTGACACCCTTCTAATTGGGGTTACATATTGGACCCCAACTCAGCCATTATGGCGTATCAGGGGCATGTCGGTTAAATACTACCTCCCACAGTTTCAGTACCAGTCTCGGTAAAAGAACTCAAAATGTTCTTTAGATTCAAGACTGTCAGATACAGTCAACTTTGATACAGTAAGGAACTCAGATAGTTCCATCAGATTCAGGACTATCAAATACAGTCACTCATGTTATCAGTTACATTCAGATACAACTATTTATGCTATCATTTATATCAGTTATTAGTATGTCATGCCATTAGTATTCAGATTCAGTAATCACGATATAACAGTGTTAGTTACACTTACGTATTCATGTATGCATTCTCGCATTCATGTTAGACAGTCAGCTAGCATTATTCATGCATGTTAACCCTTGCATTAGACTACCTCACATGTATACTCAGTACATTCCATTATACTAACGTATTTGTGCTATGGTGCTTTCTTCTTTTGTTACACCATAGGTTCAGAGACACGAGTTCCAGATCAGCAGTAGATTCCAGTCTCAGCAGTCAGAATAGAAGTGAGTCCTCATCCTTCGAGGACATGATTATTTCTCTACTATTTTATTGATTAGTTATTAGTTGGATTTAGTTGGGGACATGTCCCATCAACTCTTTATTCAGATAGTTGAGGCTTTCAAACTGGATGCAGACTATTATGTTTCAGACTTCAGTGTTTACAGTTTTATTTTGGTTATTGTATTACCCCACAGGTGTTATCTCATCCATGTTATGTTCAGTATTGAACCTGATGGCCTTTTAGTGCATGTTTCTGCATTATTCAGTATTTTATGCAGTATATAGGTACAGATATCAGTCATGAGTTAGCTTGTATTCCTTCGGGGATGAGCACCGTGTAGTATTTTGGTTCAATAAATCGGGTGTTACAATCTTGGTGTCAGATCCTAAGGTTCAATAGAGTCCTAGGAAGTCTGAAAGACGCATCTAGTAAAGTTTTGTGCATGGGTGTGTTGCGCGCCACATTTATGTGCAAGAGGCTATGAGATGTTTAGGAATAGTTTCCCTTCTTTCAGTATTTATGTTGTGCCAGTAAGCATAATCAAAAGTCAATATCTCAGTCTAATCCACTTCTTCTCTTTATTTCAGAATATGCCTCCTAAGAGAAAAAATCAGTCAGCCCCTTAGCCCTAAGAACCTTTGGGCGATCATGTTTCTCATGCAGAGTTCAGGACCATATTTACCACTCTTGCTCAGTCAGTAGCTGCCCATAATGAGTGACCAGCTGTCGTTCCGACCAAACTAGTGGCCAACTCAGCTGCAGCTAGGATTCGGGACTTCATCCGAATGAATCCTCTGTCCTTCCATGGGACTAAAGTAGATGAAGACCCTCAGGAATTCATTGATCAAGTTCAAAAAGTGACAGACATCATGGGGGTGACTACTGTTGAGATTGATGAGTTAGCCGCATAATAGTTATAGGATATGGCTCATACTTGGTTCAAACAGTGGAAGTCAGAAAGGTCAGATGATGCAGGTCCTATAGAATGGGAGGAGTTTGTCACTGCTTTCTTAGACAGATTCTTTCCCCAAGAGCTTAGAGAGGCTAAGGTGCTAAAATTCATCAACCTTATGCAGGGAAATATAATGGTGAGAGAGTACTCTTTAAAGTTTATTCAATTAGCCAAATATGCCCCTCATGTGGTTCCAGACGACAGAGCCAAGATGAGTAAGTTCGCTTCAGGGGTAAATGATAGCGTGGTTAATGAGTGCAGATCTGCCATGCTAAATAGTGACATGACTTTAGAAAGACTTATGACCCATGCTCAGCCGATAGAGGAGCAGGAGATTAAGCAGAGGGAAAAGAAGAATAAGAAAGCTAGGATAGGTTGCCTAAATTTTAGTCAGCCAAAATTAGAAGAAGGAAACCGTTCTCAGTTTTTTCCTAATTTATCAGTTCCATCTCCTTCTTCAGCCAGCGCTCTAGCTCCTAAGTTCAGAGATAGAGTGCCAGGCTCTAATTCTCAGGGCAGTGTCAGCAATTCCCGAACTAATCCCCTTTGTCAGACTTGTGGTAAGAACCACAAGGGTGCTTGCAGAGATGGCAACGATGTCTGTTTTGGTTGTGGTAAGCCAAGAGACAGTCAGAGACTACCCTCAGTCAGGTTATCAAAGTCATCTTCACTAATCATCTCAGTCTAGTCACCTGAATCAGCAGGGTGCCACTACCAGTGCTACTAGCAGGCAGCACCCAAATAGACTATTTGCTCTTCAAACCCTACAAGATCAAGAAAATTCTCCAGATGTAGTTACTAGTACGTTACAAATATTTTATGTGTATGTTTACGCTTTGCTAGATCCAGGAGATTCTTTGTATTTTGTTACTCCCTATATAGCAGTTGATTTCAAAATCAGTCCCAAAATTCTAGAAGATCCCTTCTCAGTCTCTACCCCAGTGGGAAAAACCATCATAGCCCGATGGGTATACAAGAACTACCCGGTTATGATATTTCAGAAAGTCACTTTAGCAGACTTAGTCGAATTAGAGATGACTAATTTTGATGTCATTCTCAGCATAGATTGACTTTATTCCTTCTATGCCACAGTCGACTGCAGAAACAAAATAGTCCAGTTTCATTTTCCAAATGAACCCATCCTTGAGTGGAAGGGTAGTGTATCCGCTTTCAGGGGTCAGCTTGTTTCCTACCTTTGGGAAAGGAAAATGATATCTAAAGAATATGACTATCATTTTGTTAAAGTTAAGTACACTAGTTCCAAAACTGCTAGCCTTGAATTAGTCCCAGTAGTGAATGAATATTCAGATGTCTTTCCCAAAGATCTTCCAGGAATTCCTCCCGAAAGGGAAATAGATTTTGGCATTGATCTTCTTCCAGATACTCAGCCTATCTCTATTCCACCATTCAGAATGGCACCAGCAGAACTCAGAGAATGGAAAGAACAGTTGAAGGATCTCTTAGATAAGGGATTCATGAGACCCAGCATTTCACCGTGGGGCACACCAGTCTTATTCGTGCGCAAAAAAAATGGTTCTCTCAGAATGTGCATTGATTACCGTCAACTCAATAAAGTCACGGTCAAGAACAAGTATCCTCTTCCCAGAATTGATGACTTTTTTGTCCAACTTCAGGGTGCCAGCTATTTCTCTAAGATAGACCTCAAATCCAGCTATCATCAGCTCAGAGATAGAGAAAGTGACGTTCCAAAAATAGCTTTTCGTACTCGGTATGATCACTTTGAATTCTTAGTCATGTCATTTGGTCTTACCAATGCCCCAACAGCTTTCATGGACTTGATGAACCGCGTGTTCAAGCAGTTCTTGGACATGTTAGTCATAGTCTTCATAGATGATATTCTGGTCTATTTTGACACTGAGCGCGATCATGCAGACCATCTCAGAACAGTACTTCAGACTCTCAGAGATCATCATCTATTTGCCAAATTATGTAAGTGCGAATTTTGGCTAAGGCTAGTAGCATTCCTTTGTCATATTATTTCAGGTGATGGCATTAGAGTTGATCCTCAAAAGACCGAAGTAGTAAGAAAATGGCCAAGACCTATCTCTCTATTAGATAACAGGAGTTTCTTGGGTTTGGTTGGCTATTATAGACTATTTGTTGAAGGATTTTTATCTATTGCATCCCCTATGTCCAGATTGAATCAGAAGAAAGTCAAGTTTCAGTGGTCAGGCCCTTGCGAGAAGAGTTTTCAAGAGTTGAAGACTCAAATTACCTCATCCTCAGTCTTAGCTCTTCCAGATGGTTCAGATGGGTTAGTGGTGTATTGTGATGCATCCAGAGTAGGTTTTGGTTGTGTCCTCATGCAGCATGGTAAGGTCATAGCCTACGCCTCCAGAAATCTTAAACCTCATGAGAGGAATTATCCTACTCATATCTTGAGTTAGCTGTCGTAGTCTTTGCCTTGAAGATTTGGAGGTATTATCTCTACGGAGTTCATGTAGATGTCTTCATAAATCACAAGACTCTTCAGTATGTCTTTTCTAAAAATTATCTCAATCTTCATCAGAGAAGGTGGTTAGAGCTCTTGAAAGACTACAACATGAGTGTTCTCTATCATCTGGGCAAGGCCAACATAGTGGTTGATGCTCTCAGTAGGATATCTATGGGTAGTGTTTCCCATGTAGAGGATAGTAAGAAGAAGTTAGCTCAAGAAGTCCATCAGCTTTCCAGACTAGGCGTTCGCTTAGTCGGTTCTTCAGAGGGTGGTGTATATGATCAGAGTAGTTTAGAATTATCTCTAGTTTTCGAGGTGAAAGAAAAGCAAGATAAAGGTCCCAGCCTTGTCAAGTTGAAAGAGTCAGTTCAGGATAAAAAAGTAGAGGTTTTCTCTCAAGGAGGAGATGGTGTTTTGCATTGTCAGGGTCGTCTCTGTGTTCCAAGTATAGATGACTTAAGGCAGCGAATTCTTGCAGAAGTGCATGGTGCGCGCTACTCTATTCATCCAGGGGACACAAAGATGTACCGTGACTTGCGGGAAATCTATTGATGGAGTGGGAAGAAGAGAGACAATGCAGAGTTTGTGGCTAAGTGCTCTACATGTTAGGAAGTTAATATAGAGCATCAAAAACCTAGTGGGTCCATGCAGGAGTTCAGTATTCCTACTTAGAAGTAGGAAGTTGTGAACATGGACCTCGTGATGGGTTTGCCTCGAACTCACCATCAGCATGATTCAGTTAGGTTCATTGTAGACAGAATGACCAAATCAGCTAATTTCCTTCCAGTTCATACCTCTTATTCAACCGAGGATTAAGCCAAACTCTATATCAAGGAGTTGGTCAGATTGCACGGTGTTCCGTTGTCTATTATCTCAGATAGAGCTACCCAGTTCACCTTTTATTTTTGTAAAGCATTCCAAAAGGGTCTAGATACCCAAGTTCATCTCAGTACAGCTGTAATGCCCTGATTTTTTGAATGAAACACTACATGGTGCTCATGACCCCGAAGGACCACAAGCTAACCCATGACTGATATCTATACCTGTATACTACATAAAAGACTAAAACAATATGGAAACATAAACTAAAAGGCCATAAGGTTCAATACTAATACATAACTGAAAATATGGTATAACAATACCAAAACAAATCTGAAATAACTACCTGAACATACTATAGTCTGAAAGAATCTAAACTATCTGAATAAGGAGTTGATGGTACATGTCCCAAACTAACTCCAACTACTGAAATAAACTAAAAACTTAAACAGTAATGAATTCATCATGTCCTCGAAAGATGAGGACTCACTTCTAACTCTGACTGCTGAGACTGAAATCTACTTCTGATGCTCTGGAGCTCGTGCTTCTAAACCTATGGTATAAGACACCATAGCGCGAATGCTTCAGTAATTTGAATGTACTGGTATGCAAGTGAGGTAGGATAAATTCTTAGGGTTCATATGCATGGACAATAATAACTGACTGACTAACATGAACGTGAGAATACATACATGGCTACATAATTGTAACTGAGACCATGATAGGACTGAATACTAAGTTTTGGCTACTAAGGTTACTAATAACATGGATTTACTGATATTTGAGTATGTGAATACTGTGATACTAAATAACTGAGTTTATTAATCTTGATATCTGAGTCATTGATTAGTGAGGAACTGATTTTGTATTGCTAAATACTAAAGGACGGAATCTATATTACTGAAATATGAATAATTATTTTTGACAATTTGGATTATAAAGAACTGATGTGGTTGACTGTATCTGCCAGTTCTGAAACTGAAGACTGATTACATGAGTTCTGGTAGATGATATATTTGATAACATGATTTCTGAGAACTGATATATCTAATAACATGAGTGGCTGTATCTAACATTCCTGAATCTGATGGAACTAGCTGAGTTTCGTACTGAATTTGAGTTGACTGTATCTAACAGTCCTAAAATCTGAAGAACTATTTGATTTCTCTTACTGAGACTGAGACTTAAACTAAGACTATAGGAAGTAGTTATCTAACAGACATACCCCACATATGCTATTATAGCTGAGCTGGGGTCCAATCTCTGCCCTAACTGGAAGGGTGTCAATATCGCGCCACTGGTAAGGACAAGCTGTGAGTGACCCTTATCTGGCAGGTACTCAAAAATGAGAATGGTAGGAACCCTAAACTGACAGGTTAAGAGGCCTCATCAACCCTAATCTGACAAGTTAAGATGTCTTAACCTACGCTGGCTAAGTAGTTCTGGAACACAAAGATGACTGCTAAGAATCACACCCTAAACTGGAAGGTGAGTTCCCATCCTTGGGTTCACTCAGTGATGAATTGTACTCCCATCTGAATAGACATTGAACATGACTTAATTAAACTGAACATGGACTGAGTTTATGAATTTCATTGACTGATGGAATACTGTTGAATCTGTTAACGGACTGAGTTCATGAGATTTTTGAGAGTACTGAATTACTGAGATTACTAATGTTACTGAGTACTGAGTAGGACTGAGTTGATACTGAATTTACATGAGTTTTCCTGAGTCATAAGACTAACTGAAGTCTACTAAACATAGCTTGACTGAGAGTATCATGAAAATATGACATGGCTCTAGGCACACAACTGTATTTTTTGTGTACAAGTACCCCTAAGACTCGATGGAAGGAACTGACACAGCATGACTTTCTTGAATACATGACCATCAATAATAATCCATAATACATGAGTGAGGGATTTCATGAATTACATGGTCATCATAATATCTAACATGAATGGGAATGCTTGAAATCAAGTCATCAACCTCATGTTCTAATATCATGGGCATTCTGACAACATATACTTTTCATAACAATAGCATGGAAACCGTTTAAACATATGGGAATATAAAGTATGCAGCATTTAGTTCATATTGTAATAATTGGGGGATAACTCATGTGGTACTTCATAATCATGATCTTATTCATAACATGGAATGCGTATAGACACACTATGTATCCATTCTCCAATCATCATGTACATTCCACTAACACATATATTGCACAACAACAACATGTGAGCCTTTTTAACATAATATACTAGCATGAATTTATCATATTATTCATCCCTAAGCTATAATACATGATTTCTATCATTCTAGGCATTTTATCAAACACTTTACATGCACAACTTTGGGCATAGGTATACTTATCAATTTAACAATCTTAAGCCACCCAAATTCATGGAATTCAACTAACATGCTCACATACTTCATGAAAATACATCGAGATACCAAATAACAACCATCAACATGAACATAATTATGCCATAACAAAATAATCATAATTCATTATTTTAAAACTTGATTCTTGAGCTCTATGGATGAAAGGGATCCATGGATGAACACTACGCATACCTTAGATGGAAGATTATTGAAGATTAACGGTGGAAATTTCTTGAAAATAAATCCCCAATCAACTAGTTTTCTTGGAGCTTGAGATAAATCATGGAGCAATAAAAACCCAAATCTTGAAGGAGGATAACTTTTCTTGAGGGTTCTTAAATGGTGACGCTTTGATTCTTGAGTTTCTATCTTGAAATAAATCCTAATTTTGATATTATGTATTAATGAGAAGTTATGTGCTTTGATTTGATGTGATTGGGTGCTAAATAGGGTGGAAAAAGACCCAAAAATCTCTTTAAAACGACGTTTCAGAGCCGTTTCGAAAACAACTGATGGTCTGAGTGACGAACAGTCACTATGGTGACTAAGCATCACTCCAACCATCATTTTTAGTCCATAAAATGGCCTCACTAGTTCATTTGTAACGTCCAAAGTGATGGTCCATCACTTACTTGACAGTCCATCATTTTGTCCATCACTCTTGGACAGCTCGGGCAACTCTCAGTAAAATGGACATAACATTTTACTCCAATGCTGTATTTCTGCTAAATTGATATAGTTGGAAAGATAATTCAATTATATATCTGTTGGTGGGTCATGAGCTCAAAAATTCTTTGTAGAATAGGAAATACGCTCATTTGAATTTGACTATAGCAATGCCCTTCTCAAGAATTCAATCGGTAAGGAATGTTTTGATTCATCCAATAGCTAGAATGTATTTGAGGTATTAATATACATCAAACTTGGTCATTAAAATACCAAATCACTATAATTTATTTCTCATGAGCTTAAATCATGGTTCTACCATCGGTTGAGATTCTCGGGGTATTACAATAGTCTTCCATCCTCAGACAGATGGTCAAGCAGAAAGGACCATTCAGACTTTAGAAGATATGCTAAGGGCATGTACAATTGATTTCAAGAGAAGTTGGGATGACCACTTGCCTTTGATTGAGTTTACATACAACAATAGCTATCATTCCAGTAATCAGATAGCTCCATTTGAAGTTCTCTATTGTAGGAGATGTAGATCGCCAATTGGTTGTTTCAAAGTTAGTGAGGCCTCATTCATAGGTCCTGACTTAGTATTCGACGCCTTAGAAAAAGTTTAGTTAATCAGATAAAGACTTCGAGATGCTCAGAGCCGACAAAAGTCTTATGCAGATGTTCGTAGAAAAGATCTCGAGTTTGAGGTTAGTGATCATGTCTATCTAAAGATATCTCCCATGAAGGTAGTTAAGAGATTCGTCAAGAAGGGAAAGCTCAGTCCCCAATATGTTGTTCCCTTCAAAATTCTTAGTTGTTTCGGCAAGGTAGCTTATGGGCTCGAATTGCCTTCAGATCTAGCATCAGTTCATCCAGTATTCCATGTCTCTTTTCTCAAGAAGTGTATAGGTGACCCACCAGTTGTAGTCACTATTTAGAGCATTGATATTCTGAACAGTATCTCTTATGAAGAGATTCCAGTCAAAATATTAGACTATCAGACTCATAGATTGAGGAACAAAGAAGTTCCTCTAGTTAAAGTTCATTGGAGAAATCAGTCCGTAGAGGGAGATACTTGGGAAGCAGAAGTAGACACATGTACCAAGTATCCTCACCTCTTCTCCGCCAACTCATATCAAGATCAAGGTAATAGTTCTCCTTAATATTACTCAGTTTCATGAACTTGGTATTCAGTTTCATGTTCATGTTCCCAATATAAACTTGGTATCAAGTACCGTTGCATATTCAGTCATGTATTCATGTATCAGCTCAGTTATATAATTATGCATCAGAAGTGCATTATCATTGTGAGAAACTAAGTTCCTCGGAACATTCAGTCATGCATTCATGATATAGTTACACATGCATCAGATATGCATGTTCAGTATGTTATGTTCAGTTTGTCAGTCATGAGATCATGTTATAGTTATTCATGTTCAGATTATTGTTTCCCCTCTCAGTCAGTCTCATTCGTGGACGAATGTTCTGAAGGGGGAAATATTGTAATACCCCAAAGATTTCTAGAAAATTTCATCCCAAGAATGCCTTTGTATTATCTTCTAAAGTGTAGTATAATTATTCCATGAGGAATAATCAAGATTTTCACTTCTTTCCATGTGAAAAATTCAATAAGCTTTCCATAGATATATGATTCTCTTAAATTCGATAACCGGATAAGAAGTTATGACTATTTCAAGTTCCTGTCTTAAAACAATGCCATATTAGTCAGTGGCGCGCCGCGCCACAATTGGAAATGGTATTTGGCAATTTCCAGTAAGTGTCTGCAATTATGGCGTGTCGCGCCAAGACTCAAATTCAGAATTATCCTTTTTCCAGTGTCTCAGCGCGATTTCCCCCGCGTCGTGCCAAAATTCCAGGTCATGAAGGAAGGGGCAACGCGATAGCTCCGTGTCGTGCCATCCCTCAATTTCCTAATTGTCAATTTTCAGTGACATGGCGCGATAACGCCGCTTCGCGCAGGGGGCCCAGATCAGGAAAATTTTACTAAAATTAAATGATGCGTCCAGGGTTAACAAGGTCAATTTCCTACCCCTATTTAAACCCAATAAAACATGATTTATCTATTCTTCACCCAAAATATACTATTTTCTCTCAAGTTTCTCTAAAGAACAAGCTAGGGTTTCTATTGGAGATTCAAAACAAGAAGATTTCACCATCAATATTCACGTAATCATGAACTAAGGTATGCATAGTGTTCATTCATGGACTCCTTTCATCCATGAAGCCCAAGAATCCCTTTTCTAAATTCAAGTTATGGATTTGCTTATGAAGTTCATGATTGGGCTGCTTTTATTCATGTTGATAATGAGTAATTGAATTGTATTACATGAATGAGTGTTAAATTCCATATGGGTTGATTTGTAATGGTATAGATTCGTGAAACCTTACGACTAAACCCTTGAATGATTAAATTGGAATTGAATCACGATAGTTAATTGTTGTATGATGTTGTTTAAACATTCTATGCCTACTATATTTTTGGTTAAATGCCTAGATGAGGGAATGTGTCTAATTAGCAAGATATGATGAAATCCCCATGTACGTACAAGCTTATGCCTATCACATGTTTTATGAAATACTTCAGTAAAAGTATTATGATGATTATTATGTATTCAAGTAAGTCATGCTTTGTCAGTTTCCTTCCATCGAGTCCTGGGGGTACTTGTACCCAAAACATTAGTTGTGTTCCTTGAGCCACGTCATGTTTTCACGATACTCTCAGTCAAGCTATGAATCCTTAAACTTCAGATAGTCTTATGACTCAGGAAAAATCTCCATGATCTCATAAGTCAGTCAGTTGTCAAATATCAGTAGTATTCCATTAGTTAACGGAACTTAGTAACTCAGCTCATGTTCAGTTCAGTAAATCATGTTCAGTGTCCATTCAGATGGGAGTAGGAATTAGCACACAGTGAACCCAAGGATGGGGATACAAACTATCAGATAAGGGTGTGATCCTTAGAAGTCATCCTTGCATTCCAGAACTATGTAGCCAGCATAGGTTGAGACATCAACACTGTACGATGAGTTTTGATGAGGTGGATAAGCAATGTCAGATAAGGTCCCCACCATTCTCTTCTGGGGATACTATTAGATAAGGGTCTCCCACAGCTTGTCCTTACCAGTGGCGTGGTATTGACACCCTTCCAATTAGGGTTACAGATTGGACCCCAACTCATCCATAATGGCGTATTAGGGGCATGTCAGTTAAATACTACCTCCCATAGTTTCAGTGCCAGTCTCAATAAAAGAACTCAGATAGTTCTTCAGATTCAAGACTGTCAGATACAGTCAACTCTGAAACAGTAAGGAACTCAGATTGTTCCATTAGATTCAGGACTGTTATATACAGTCACCTATGTTATCTTTTACATTCATATACAACTATTTATGCTATCAGTTATTAGTATGTCATGTCATCAATATTTAGATTCACTAATCAAGATATCACAGTGTCAGTTACAGTTACATATTTATGTATGCATTCTCGCATTCATGTTAGACTTTCAGCTAGCATTATTCATGCATGTTAACCCTTGCATTAGCTTAGCTCACATGTATACTCAGTACATTCCATTGTACTAACACATTTGCGCTATGGTGCTTTCTTTTTATGTTATACCATCGGTTCAGAGATACGAGTTCAAGATGAGCAGAATATTCTAGTCTCAGCAGTCAGAATAGAAGTGAGTCCTAATCCGTCGAGGATATGATTATTTGTCCACTATTTCATTGATTAGTTATTAGTTAGAGTTTGTTGGGGACATGTCCCACTAACTCCTTATTCTGATTATTCAGACAGTAAAGGCTTTCAGACTAGATACAGACTATTATATTTCAGACTTTAGTGTTTATAGTTTTGTTTTTTGTATTGTATTACCCCACAGATATTATCTCATCCATGTTATGTTCATTATTGAACCTTATGGTATTTAATTGCATGTTTCAACATTATTCAGTATTTTATGCCGTATACAGGAACAGATATTAGTCATGGATTAGCTTTTGGTCCTTCAGGGTCATGAGCACCGTGTAGCATTCCGGTTTAGCAAATCGGGGTGTTACAAATATAAAGCTAAGTCCCTTGACTTCACGGAGTGTCCTTAAGGAATAATTCCCCTCACTGTACCCGAGGTTTTGGAATCTTTCTCCCAGGATAAAATGGCTTTCAATCCAACTATAGTGGTACCTTAAATAATTAGATTCATCGAACTCACTCAATGATTTGATTGATCACAACGAATGTTTTGAAGACAAGAAGAGTTTTTATTTTAGAAAATTTTTCATTCATATCAAACCTGTCGATGAAAGTAGGTTTATATAGCCATCAGATGCCTCTTCTGAAAGATGGAAACGGTTTACTTAAAAGGTGTATCCTTTGGAAGAGTCATATCAGTTCATTTGAAACATTGTGACTTTTTCTGAACAGATACAACTATCTGAATAGTCACACCTTTTCCAAAACAATATGTCTTTTGCTCAAAGGTTGTGTCGCTCAATTTTCCATTCACACCAATTAAACCCAACAATTTTTTTGTGGACACATGTTGTTAGCCTAATATGGAAAGTTAAACACAAATTTCAGTGTGGTCGAATATTGTAGAAATTATTTGAAAACAATGTCTTGTAGTTTGTTGTGGAAAATTTGTTGATGTTAAAAGGCTAATTAGTTGAGTTTTTCTTACTTCATTATGTTAATTTTTCTTCTTTTTTCTTTTTGATTTTGTCAAAATAAATTATGTAAATGTCACGACCCGATCTGAGGCCCTAACTGCGACGAGCATCCCAAACCATGAAGGCTCGGGCGTCCTTTTATATCTCGCAATCACGCACACCATTCATACATTATAAGAAAACTTTGGAAATTTAACAAATACAGAAACATGGTTCATCTCTTAATTCGACTGAAAAATACAACATTTAGTCCTTAACATTCAAACACATGACACTACTCCGCTAAATCTCTAACAATATAAAAACCAACATCAATTTATAACTGGGACAAGGCCCCCAGTTGGACCATGAGTCAAAAGTAAAATAACAATATCCATAAACCGGGCCTTCTGAAATAAGGGAGGCTCACCAACTGCAACTTCTGACACACAAGTCTACTGCTTAGCGGGACCCAAGACTGTTCCTTAGATCCTAAATTATAGGGGGTCAATACAATTGTACTGGCATGTGAAACAATCCAAAATAGCATTTTTTATACAACACAATATAGATGAGAGAATTTCGTAAAACATTACATGTAAGATAAATAAAACACATTGGCAAAATTTAGAATTTTCGAATGCTTTCTTGAAATCAAGACTCACACTTTATCTTACTCCTGAGATATATAGTACACCCTACATTTTTACAATCCCACGGTCTATATAGAATCCGCCTTTGACTCGGCGACCAATCCCCCAATCCAAGTATGCCGTAAGGATTGGAGTTCTAATTACTATTCTAGTATACCAGTGTCTAAAGGACAAGTATACATTGGCATTAGCCAAATCATATCACCTGAATCGGCAAACTCGGCTTCCAGGGATGAGCCCTTACACTCAAACGCTTTCTTTGGGTAACCATATACCTTTCTTTAGGCCCAATTTTAGTTCTTTAAACAACACGCTTGATATACAAAACCATTCAATGCTTAAAATTTCAAGGGCATATCATGACCGGGTATCGTCATACCCTGACTTGCAAGTCATTCATATTGTACCAATGTTATATCCCACCTTATTTCAATCATGCACTTGACTACCAAAGAATCATAATATCACAAGAGAGGCATCATTTTGAAATCTCAAGAAAACTTAGGCAAATAACCTCTTTTGCAAGACTTAAAAGATGCGATGGTCATGTCAATTTACTCGATCACATGCAATTCTTCTTTTTCTTTGCAAGCGTATAGTTATGGCAAGGAACTCCCTCTGATCATATTTTAAACCATGTTAAACACCATGATGTTGAGAAACTTACTTTAAAATCATAATCCATTCTTTCAAAAATCACTCACAGTACAAATATACACTTTATTTGGCAACAAGAGAGGGAAATTCATTGTTCATGCTCTCAATTAAACATTCCAAACTAAATATGTGTTTACTTAAAGGGTCAAGATTTGATTACCACAAAAAGAGTTCAACACATTACATATATTTTCATCTAAACGATTTAATAACATGCTTTTTGAAATAATATTTAAAACTAGTTAGTTTGCAACATGATTTTAAATCATTATATTTGATAAAAAATATAAAATCCATGCCTATGTAGTTTGAGGATAGTTCCACATACCTTAGATTATTTAGTTCAAAAATTAAAACCCATATCTTCATTTTTTTTCTTGAAAATCTTGAACTTAGATGGCTTGAATTCTTGTTTAGGAGAGAAAGAGTTCAATCTTGTTCTTGGAGGTGGCTAGGGCTTTTCTTTGAGAGAAAATTGAATAAAGAGGCAACTAATGCTCCCTTGGGGCTGAAATTTTGTGTTATGGACGGATTTTAGGTGAGAAAATATGACCAAAGTGTCCCTAGACCAATAAGGAATTGAAATAGCATCTGGAACAGCTTCATGTCACGTCAGATGTCACGTTGGGGAGAGCAATTCATCGCGTTTCTCATAGTGTCAAGAGGACGGTGTGATGCTTCCCAATTGCGTCGACTTACATCCTCTCACGAAAAATGCCATAACTTTTTACTCGGGTATCTGATTAAGGTGAAATTGGTATCATTGAAAATCTAATTCATTTATATACAATTTGGTCGGTCTTGATCTGAAATTTTTTACATTTTATCTAAAGTTATTCAAGTTCAAAATAGACCCTTGTAGAATCAAATAAAAAGATTTAGCCAAATCAAAGGATCTTAGCTCGACTTCGCTCTAAGTGGTTCCTATGAACATTTATCACCTTGAAAGAACTTCAAATATGAGGATAAAGATCATGAAACTTTTGATCACTTAGAATCATTTCTATTAGAGATTACACACGTAGGAACAATGGTTCAATTTCTAGCTCAAAAATGCGGGGAGTTACATTATCTCTCCCTTGGGATCATTCATCCCCGAATGATGGGTAGGGATATTTTAAAGCTCTAAAAGAGTAGAATAAAGAACTTAATCTCGCATTTAATATTTTTTCCTCAAAAAAATATGTAATTCATCAAACAAGCTTCATGATAACCCCTATTGTAACGTGTAAGCACAAAACATAAGGTAATGAGACTTTACATAGGGATGATCTTGTACATGAGTTCTATGAATCATAACCATCACAACAGAAGGCATGAGTTAATTTGGTGATAAAAGGTTTGACTTACTTCAGTACTAATCATGAAATAAGGTTTTCAAAGGACATAGGATATGAAGCATTCTCTACCTTACAAGTTACAACAAATAGACTTAAACATAGAAACACTCATTGTTTATGCCAGAAATAATAAATAACATACTTTATACTTTCCAACTTACAATTCTACATCTAACCACAAGAGTTTGAGTCCAACTGCAAAGTGCTCTTATGTTGAAGCCTAACTCGGAGTAACAAGGTGATAACTTAAGCTACAGGGCTCTGTACTCTACATCCCATTAAGAATATTACCTCATCTTATCGCTATCATCAAACACACTCAAGTTTTAATTCAGGGAATACTAACCACATAGTATATAGTTTGTGTTTTCATCAATCAGAACATTCAAGCCTATCATTTCTACACCCACTTCATTGATCTCCCCACTAAGACCAAAAGTTTCAATCACTCTTACATTTATTTTCGTTACATACCTCCTTCCCAACTATCTCACATAACGAAAATTTATCTCCTTTTCCCCCCTTCTCTTATAGCCTTAGCTCAAGAAATCACATAAAGAATTTCACCTTCAAGAACATCTACACCCCTACTAACACATTACTATGCTTCCAAAACCTCCATCATACTACATATGGAGGATCATTAAGGGACCCGACCACAATCATCATGAATGGGAGGAACGCTACTTAATTATAACACATATTTGTTGATCTACTCAAGGTGGGACTTAAGGTAAAGCTATGATACCATCACGAAGTAGTTCCTATGTCAAGTGTCTGGATTATAAGTAGAGAGTTGTGCAGCAGAAAGACAATACAACATGAATTGTTAGGATAGAGCAGAGTGATAAAACATTGGTGCAGATATCATGATAAAATAAGGGAAAAAGACTGAATTATCCCACTGGATCGGGAAATAATTAAGAAGAATTGGGAACCCGACGCGTTAAGAGCCGCACAGCATTGTTCCCTATTGATATAATTCCTGGCACGACGGGTCGATATCGTGTTGGCCCACTATTTTAGTCATCCAAACATGTCTCAAACATCATCCAAAAAATCTGAAACTTTCTCGAGAGACCCCCTTTACACCCCTGAATATGAATCAGCTCAAAAATCTATGTCTCGAGGTCAAGAATATTGATTTAAAAATTGTTGAAGTTTAGGAGCTTAAAATATAACTAAATCCTTTTTCACTCTTAGAAAAATTTCAGGTTGTAAGTCCTTTATGCATACAACTAACGGAAGTATTGCGTTGAGAATGCTACGGGGTGTTACACTACTACTAAGATAAAGATTGCCACTTGAAGTAATTGTTTCTCATTTAAAGAGCTGGAATTTGCCATGAGTTAGGACTTTCGCTTATCTCGGCATAAAATAAATTAGCTACATATAGAAAGCATAGTTCTCTTAGAACTAAGCATGATATAAGACATGGATTTCCTTATAGATCATGAGCATCATAACATAGAGATTGAATACATGAAAGACTGGATTACAAAGAGACATTATTGACTCTAGTTTGGAGGTTAAATCAGGAATATAAGTTCATAAACAGCTCAAACCATAGGCATAGGCATGACTTGAACACATGACGTAAGACATTAGCAGAATAATCTCCTAAATTAAAGTAGGAGGAGTATACTTGAGTAGAAACAAGTTTATCATGACTCCTTGATCTTGGGCATATTTATATGCTCAAAGCACCAATATGCACCTAGATTTAGACTTAGTCCAAGAACTTTTGTATGAATTCTTAAGTATAATTCAGCTTTTATTACATTTCGTGCATAATGGATATGATTAGTACTTTCAGGTAAAAAAATCATGAAGAATTGTGCTCATTTAGATACAACGATGATATGGAAGGATTTAAGAAATGCAAGGGAGTGAAATAAAGCTAAATAATGGAAGCTGAAAAGTAGGAATCCTCATTTGAAGACACTCTGCATCGCGCTGACCAACAAAATAGTAATGGTCAAATTCCAATGAAGGTCCACGAAACCACCGCATCGCGGAGCAGTTCCACTTATAAGATTTTGAGACCTGAAAGTTTAACGCGTCGCGGAGGATGGATCTTTCACAATTGTCCCAATACAGTGCCTCACCGTTATAGTGGCACGTCAAGGAGAGGGTACATTTTATAATTGTCAAGGAATACTGTGATTGCCTAGATTTTAATGAAAAATAGCAATTGAAGGCATGGCGCGACGCGCCGGATGAAAGAATCATGAATATTTTAAGTGTTTTGTCCCAGCTATAAAAGGAAAAATCCAAGATAAAAGAAATATTTTAAGTGTGATAAGAATAGAGAATTGTATGATTGTTCGAAATACCTCAACCCTGGAATCATCCTCACTATTGATTACAACCATTATTTGTTTTGCTCTAGTTGTCAACAATTATTTCTTGGTTAGTAATTTATAATTTATTTATAAAATCAAAATCATCTTAATACCTTCAAGCACTTAATACCCAATTGTCTTAAGCTAAAGATTGAATAAATTTCTAGTTTATTGATCTTCGTGGGAACGATATCTGACTGTCTAAGTCATTATATTACTTGCACGATCGCGTACACTTGCGTGTGCATAGATACGCAACAAGTTTTTGGCACCGTTGCCGGGGATCAAATAGAATTAGTAAATTGCTTAATTTTTTGGTGGGTTCGTATTCTATTTTATCTTTGTATTCTAGTTGAATAATTTTATTTTTTGTTATGTTGATTTTGCAAGTACAAGCTATTCGGAACACTGGTCTGTAATAGTTAGTAACTTTTTGGATTGCAATTTTCCCTCCTTGGCATTTATCGCATGTTTCTTCAGTTTAAAGTATTATTTTATTGTTATTTTTCGTCCTTATTGGCAAGTTTCAGTTTCAAGTAGTTACGTTTGCCTTTACCCTCTTTGGTAATTAGGAATAAATAGTTATAGTTAGTTTATATCCCCTATGATAGATGGATGATGACCATCTTCAGGGGAGTGGTCGTAGGGAGTAAAGAAATTTACGAGAACCTAATCACTATCTTAAAGGAGTGTGTGAAATGGGCCATCTTCGCAGTAATGGAAATTTATTTGAGTATAAATAAGCAAAAGAGTTTTTTTATTTGAGTACTGATAATTTAATCTCGATAAATAAAATTTGATGTGTTGGGTTAATTTTTAATTCAATAAAGAACATGATTGGGAACCTTGGTTTGATTCTGTGCATACATTCTGAGTGTGAGAATTTGTGTATATTCTACATGAATAGAAATAACTAGAACTTGCCCGGTGTGTCTATAAAGCGAAATAAAGGGTGTTGGGTGTCGGAAGTTATGTAGGCATTTCTTTAACAGCCTTGTTTCTCACTTAAATTGACATACCTTGGTGCATAGTCTTAGTCAGCCCTGTTGATCCTTTGACCTCTTTCTTTGGTAGCCTGTTATGTAACCATATCCTTTCTTTGCTAGATTAAAATTTAATCCAAATAAGCTCCTGAGTGTTTTAACATAAGACTAAGAGGAGATTAAGAGCGTAAATGTGAAGGAGAAAAGGTAATAATTTAATTCTCCCGAAGTAGTTGTTATTGATGTTTGATGATTCTGGGTTAAATGGGAGTTAGTAAATAGAAATGTTACAATGAACCTATTTTGGCCCTGGTCTAGTTGGATATTTAGCACCTTAATAAAGGCTTTTCGCTTAAGTGAAGGGTGGCTATAATAGGGGTGCATAATAGGAAATTGGTACCAAAAAAAAAGAAGTATGTGGAAAGAATTACTAATACTCCCAACTCGGTTTGAGTAAATAAGCTAATTGAATGAGAAGTTGAAAAATGAAGAATGGGGAGAAAAGAGAAGGATAAATTGGTGTTGGAGAACAGAGTTAATTGATAATTTTTGTACTAAAATGCTTTGGAGAAACAATCACTATTTCCCCAAATAGTACCTACCTGTCCCTAAGCTTTTATTATAACCTGAAAAAAGTCCTAGTTGATCCTTCACCTAAACATCCGACTATTAATGGAGTAGGACACTAAGGGCAAGCTTATGGTTCGTTCACTAGCATGTATGAATTCTTTGTTGAGAGTGAGTGATTTGATGTTGATACTCCCCTATTTTTTCTTAGATATTAGTGTGAGTTAACATGGGGAAATTTTTTTGAGTGAGGATGTAGGCGTATGATAGCCGGATTACTTATTGTGTTTCTTTGATTGAGTTTGCCGACATGTTAGAAATTCATTATTAAGATAAAAAAATATGTAATAAATCATCTCATATTGCTATGAATTGTTGTGACAAGATGATGTAAGAATACGCTATTGCAAAGTGTAAGTGCCCATTGCAACATAACTTTGAGATTGTGATGTAAAGAGGAAGTAATTATGCTTTTGAATTCATGTGTTCAAGGAAGAACAAGGTTTTAAGTGTGGGCTGGTGATCTTGGGCATATTTATATGCTCAAAGCACCAATATGCACCAAGATTTAGACTAGGTTCAAGAACTTTTGTATGAATTCTTAAGTATAATTCAACTGTTATTCCGTTTCGTGCCTAATGGATATGATTAGTACTTTCAGGTAAAAAACTCATGAAGAATTATGCGCATTTGGATACAACGATGAAATGGAAGGATTTAAGGAATGCAAGGGAGTGAAATAAAGCTAAACTACGGAAGCTGGAAAGTAGGAATCCTCATTTGAAGACACTCTGCATCGCACTGACCAACAAAATAGCAATGGTCAAATTCCAGTGAAGGTCCGCGAAACCACCTCGCCATAGATCAGTTCCACTTATTAGATTTTACGACATGAAAGTTTAGCGCATCATGGAGGATGAATATTTCACAATTGTCCCAATCCAGTGGCTCACCGCGATAGTGGAGCATCGCAGTGAGGGTACATTTTACAATTGTCAAGGAATACTTGAGCTCCGCGATTCTCTAGATTTTAATGGAAAATAGCAATTGAAGGCATGGCGCGACGCGTCGGGTGGAAGAATCGGGAATATTTTAAGTGTTTTGTCCTAGCAATAAAAGGAAAAATCCAAGATAATTTTGGGGACTTTTGGCAAGCAGAGCAGCGGAGGAAAAGCAAAAATTCCTCTCTTTTAGGGTTCTTAGACATTCCTTTAACTTTCTTGACTTTAATATTTGTTTTGGGTATGATTTATTACTTATTTTGGATGATGAATTCAAACATGAGTAGCTAAACACCCTATTTCTGTGGTTGAGGCTAAGAACATGATTACTATTTAATATTCTTATTCATAGTTGCTTTTTGGATTATCATCTGGGTCGTTCTTAATTTCTTGATCCTACTATTTTAATGATTGGCCACCATTAGAATAAATCTATATTTCTATGTGCATCCGGGATGAGAATCACAGGAATGAACGAAGAAATTAGGGAGCAAGGTTCTTATTCTTTTACGAAATAAGGGATTTGAATTAGCATCTAGGATAGGGATATACCTAGAAGCCTTACTTGGTTCACTTGCAAGAGGACAACTTCATGAATCTAGAAGAATTGTTGTATCTATGCGGGAGTTGTAGCTACAACATTCAATAGATAAAAGATTTGAGGTCGGGATACCAAGATTGTTGCATTAACCATATGAATCTTCAACTTGATAACCAATTAGAATGTGATAAGAATAGAGAATTGTATGATTGTTCGAAATACCTCAACCCTGGAATCATCATCACTATTGATTACAACCGTTGCTTGTTTTTCTCTAGTTGTCAATAATTATATCTTGGTTAGTAATTTACAATTTATTTATAAAATCAAAATCATCTTGATACCTTCAAGCACATAATACCCAATTGTCTTAAATTAAAGATTGAATAAATTTCTAGTTTATTGATCCTCGTGGGAACAATATCTGACTGTCTAAGTCATTATTATTTCTTGCACGATCGCGTAGACTTGAGTGTGCGTAGATACGCATCACTCCTCTCGGCAACTTGCCACACTGACTAAATTTTGGGAATTACCTTAATTCACCATCTCTCCCTTAGCTCAAAGTCATAATCCTAGACTTGCGGACACATCCCCTCATCGAATCTATAACCAGAACTCTCCACAATAGTTTTAATAAAATACTCTAATTTCTCTCTAGGATATCCTCCTTCAGGGACGCGAATCATAGATTTCTCTAACACCCTAAAGATATCGACTTACGACTAACATTAACATGGGCATAGACATCCTTGCTTCTAAACACTAAACACTTTATCATCAACTCCTTAGGATACTTATCATTACACCTCTAATCACATAACTTACAACTTAACAAAATTTGTAAACTATACCAATGTTGCATATTGCATATCCATATTTACTTAATTCAACTCTACATAACACCATATAACAACTCCCTAGACTTCTTCACACTAAGAAACTTGTGGACATATACTAGGTGTACATGACACTCATACACATAAAACCTTATTTATCAACATAATACTGGGGGACAACTTATTCTTATATACTTATGCCCTTATTCACTCAATGACTCGACCACAATTAATTATTTATAACACCAGTACTCATGACTGTATACATATCATAATAATCCACTACTTATTCCATAAGTTTCCAAACGAGGATATCTAAAACATCACACCAAACCAATAAATTCATTCCCATAAACCAGGCATTATCAATCTCGATCTTCTATTCTCACCACTACACTCCACATCTAAAATTCAAGCCTATTGTCTAACAACACCAATCAAATGGAGCATGCCATGTACTATACTAATCAATCAAATAGAGATATCAACCTAAGTCTTATCTTTTACTTAACTATGGCTCATAAGTTCATCCTCTCCACGACATTACTACTACACCTCAAAATCCACTACATACCTTCTCACATGTAGTACTAGTTTACAACTACTAGAGAAAAAACAATCAAGGGGGTAAAGTCACATAATAGGGATAGTCGATCTTAATCACATATTATAACTCATTACGATCTTATCAACATATTCTAGTTTATCACATCATAGTTACTTACCTATGCATACATTTAGACTACCTTCAAATTCAATTCACACCAATGAGTCACTACTCAAAACTTATTGACCAATCTACCCCTTTCCATTCACAACCTATATATGATTTCTAGAACCACCATAACTATCTATTCTGATCTCCTTCCCTATTTTGAACAAATAATAATCTTAGCCAGCCACTTTCTTTCACAGACTACCATACAATATACAAATATTGATACCAATTAGTCTATCACTATTAAATGATAATTCACTCCTCAATCCATAGTTGTATAACTAAACTGGCTTATTTATGCAAAAGTCACCTTTATTCTGACTTTTAAGCTTGGGATATCATATCACCAACTTTAGGACCATCTTACTACTAATAGGGTATGACACCTTAGAACATACTATTACTTGGCTGGAAATATAGTTCCAACATTCTAACATATATCACTATGCTTACGCATGACATCCGCAACAAGAATTTTGAAAGGGTAATACACTTCATACCCCAGGCTCAAATGCACGATTGATGTAGATAAGGGTACAAGCTTAAATTAATACACTTTAAATCACTCATGGACTCCTCTCAAGTCCTTGTGCAATTTCATAATCTTTTATGGATCAATTAGAAGGGACTACCTTATTTAGACTCTAAGATTCTGCACATGAATCAACTCGATAATAAGACATCGAATCTGAGTAAAGAAGGAATCTGGATAACTTCCAAATGAACAACATAATGACACAATCTAGAACATGAAAAAATGAAACATTCCTAAACGCATAGTTGATTGCTCCTTATAAGCGTGGCACACTATACACCCATAAACAGGACTCTTCCCGATGTGATTTTATAGACACCCTAGAAACATGAATCTTTCTCTAATACCAAGTATGTCATGACCCAAGCCGAGGCCTTGACCACTACAAGCATTCCAAAACATAAGGACCTTTCTATTTGGAAATCACGCACACCATTCATACATTATAAGAAAATTTTAGAAATTTAACAAATACGAAAACATGGTCCATCTCTTAATTTGATTGAACAATATGACATTTAATTCTTAACATTTAAACAAAGGACACTAGTCTGCGAAATCTCTTACAATATGAAAACCAACATAAATATAGAACTGGGACAAGGCCCCCAGTTGAACCATGAGTCAAAAGTAAATACCAATATCCATAAATCGGGCCTTCCATAGTAAGAGAGGCTCACCAACTGCAACTTCTGACATAAAAGTCAACTACTTAGCAGGACACTGGGACTGTGCCTCAGATCCTGAAATATGGGGGTCAACACAATTGCATTGGTATGTGAAACAATCTTAATTACCATTTTTTATTTCACAATATAGATGAGAGCATTTCGTAAAATATGACATATAAGATAAGCAAAACATATGGGAAAAAATTAGAATTTTTGAATGCTTTCTTGAAATGAAGACTCTCACTTTATATTACTCTTGAGATAGATGGTACACCTTATATTTCTACAATCCCACGGGCTATATGGAATTCTCCCTTGACTCATCGGCCAATACCCCAATCCAAGTATGCTGCAAGAATTGGAGTCCTAATTACTATTTAAGTATACTATTATCTCAATGACAAGTATACATTGGCATTAGCCAAATCATATCACCTAAATCAGCAAACTCGATTTCCAGTGATGAGCCCTTACACAAAAATGCTTTCTTCAGGTAACTATTTACCTCTCTTTAGGCCCAATTTTAGTTCATTAAACAACATGCTTCATATAAAAAATAATTTAATTCTTCAAATCTCAAGGGCATATCATCACTGGGTATCGTCATACCTTGACTTGCATGTCGTTCATATCGTACCAATGTTACAGCCCATGTCATTCAAATCATGAACTTGACCACCAAGAATCATAATATCACAAGAGAGTCATTATTTTTCAATCTCAAGAAAATTTATGCAAAATAACCTCGTTTGCAAGACTTAAAACATATTGTGGTCATGTCAATTTACTCAATCACATGAAATTCTTCTTTTTATTTGCATGAGTTTAGTTATAGCAAGGAAATCCCTCTCAGCATATCATAAAACATGTCAAACACCTTGATGTTGAGAAAGTTACTTTAAAATCGTAATTCATGCTTTCAAAAATCACTCACAATACTAATATACACTTTATTTCGCGACAAAAGAGGAAAATTCATTGTTCATACTCTCAATTAAATATTCCAAACTAAATATATGTTAACATAAAGGGTCAAGATTTGATTACCATAAAAAGGGTTCAACACAATACATATATTTTCATCAAAATGATTTAATAACATGATTTTCGAAACAATATTCAAAACCCCTTAGTTTGCAACATGATTATAAATTATTATATTTGATAAAAATAATAAAATCCATGCCCATGGAGTTTGAGGATATTCTCGCATACCTTAAATTACTTATTTCAAAAATTCAAACCTGTATCTTGATTTGTTACTTGGAAATCTTGAACTTAGATGGCTTGGATTCTTGTTTAGGAGAGGAAGAGTTGAATCTTGTTCTTGAAGGTGGATAGAGTTTTTCTTTGAGAGAAAATTGAATAAAGTAGAAACTAATGCTCCCTTGGGGCTCAAATTTTGTGTTATGGATGGATTTTGGGTGAAGGAATATGACCAAAGTACCCCTTGACTCTTAAATAATTGAAATAGCATGTGGAACAGCTTCAGGTCGCGTAAGATATTGCGTTAGGGAGAGAAACATGTCGCGTCACTCATAGCATCGAGAGGACCAACACACAATATTTCAATCACGTCGGCTTTCTGCATCTCACGAAAAATGCCATTAACTTTTTACTCGGATATCGGATTAAGGAGAAATTGGTATTGTTTAAAATCTAACTCAATTATCTATAACTTGGTGGGTCTTGAGATACAAAATTCTACGTGTAGAAAAAGTTATGCATGTTCAATACATATTATTATAGAATCGAATACAAAGATTTAGCCAAATCAAAGGATCTTAGATCGACTTTGCTCTCAGTGGTTCCTATGAACATTTATCACCTCGAAAGTACTTCAAATACGAGGATAAATATCATCATACTTTTGATCACTTGGAAATTATTTCCATTAGATCTTGCACACGTAGGAACAACGATTCAATTTCTAGCTCAAAAATACAAAGTTTTACGGTAAATGTATTATAGAATTCTCTTTCTTTACATAATTCTTAAATTAATATCTCAAATTTTTGCCTTAATCATCGTCTCTTTTTCTCTCTATGTTTGTAGTTACCTATGAGTTATACTCTGGATGTGGGAGAATGATGGATGCCAAGAAGCTGTTTTGATTAAATGCCTTAAAGAGATATGATTCTTTAAATTTGATAATGAAGGATTATGCTCAAAGTGTCAATGATATGAGACTTGGACTATTTCGGTGAATTGGTGAGAGAATTTTTGTTTCTTGGAATTTAATTACGTCCTTATTATCTCAAAATAGGAGTGAGAAGGAGGCTCTACACTTTTCAATGAAATGAGCAATTCGAGTTTGAGCCTGATGAATCTACTGTTGTTAGATGAAGATATAAAGCTCGATAGATCATATAACTATATTGGTACATGTTTTTATACTATTTATACAATGTCGATACATTATTATAACTTTTATACATATCAATACACGCATATATATATGCATGTATTGATATGTATAAAAGCTATAATATATTTATACCATTTATACAATATCGATACATGTTTATACATTATTTATACAATATTAATAAATTATATATATACGACATAACTATTTATGCAATATCAATATATTATATGTATGCTACGTAACTATTTGTACATTAAATATAAATGTTGATACACCATTTATACAATATTGATATATTAAAAAATTATATGGGAAAAGTTGAAAAAACCCCAAAAAAGTCCTTTTCCATAATCTAAAAAAAAAAAGCATAAAAAAGATAACAATTTTTTTAAAAAATTTACTGCTGAGAAAAAAAGAGGAAGAAAATGGGTCATTTTAAGTTATAATGGTCAATTTAAGTAATAAATTAAACCTTGAATATTTTATTGTTGTTACAGTATGTGCCCTACTGATTACTTTATTTTAGCCTAACAGTTGCCTATCAGTGAAAAAGGTTGACTAACGTGTTCCTATCTAGCTAAAACAGTAAATAATTGCACAGTGATATTTACGTGAAAAACACTCGACTCAAAGAGGTGTAAAAATTCACGACCTATACCTCTGCAGAATTTAACCCCAACTCCTTTAAAATAATTGAGCCTCAACAATCAACAAATTGTAGAACTCTTGTAATCTAGGAAATAAACTCTAACTCTTAATTCTACAACAACACAAACCTTTCCAAGGTAAGTGTTCTAAAGTCTTCGAGTTCCCAAACTTGAAGAAAGAGCTCCTAACTCAGTTTATACTTCACTAAGACCAGACAATATTACAACTTGAGAACAAACGTAATACACAAAGTCTAAGACTTCTTAACTCTATGTAATAGGAACATGTTCAACTCAACTGCTTCAAGCTTTGGAACATCACATGCAGTTTGTTAATATGTTGTTATCTTTCTAAGTGCGTGAGTAATTTGAGTTACTCCCTATATATATTGTTGGGTTATTTGGTGTTTTTCCTTCCTATATGGATAAATAAAGCCCAATTTGGACCAACATACTTTTGCCTATAGGCCCATTACTATGGGGCATATATATTGATCTTTTTAGGTATTATTCACCATCACAAAAAGAGAGTTTTCAGTAGCCAATGAGAGAGACAAGGCTGATTTTCGCATCTAAATTCCAGCCACAGCTGTCAACTTCAAATTGCGATTTCCGCTCCGTTTCTGATCCGATTGAGCTGATTTTTGGACTGCTTGTTTCTCTCATCTCAATCTTTGATTAGAAACTGAAAGATCTTGATTTGGTGTCCTATAGCTCCTGTTATTTATTCCCAAACAGTAACTGCAGTTTTTGTGCTTTCACTCTTTTATTTCTCTAGTGTTTGGTGTTGTGGTTTATGTATTGTTTCTTGTTATTTGACACTTTTTTCATGGACATTTTAGAGAAAAATATTGTAACTATTTGGTGATTATAGTGGAGGTTTAGTCCCATGGTTTTTACTCTTCACACCGAAGGGTTTTTCACGTATATTTGGTGTCTTGTGTGATTGCCTTTATTCTTGCCCTATCGTATTTGTGTGGTAATTAATTTTCTACCATATTAATTTATTTTTCATAGTTTTTCTTTCTCCTCTTAGTTCAAATTGGAAAGGAAAGTTTAGACTTGGGTATTCTTTCGCTGCTACCCTATCGGGCTCTTTCATAGTACCTCTGTCTTTCTCAACAAAATGGTATCAAACCGTTGGTTGTTATTGATTATTTATTGGAATGATAGATTAAAATATGATCAAGATTGTGTGTTTGAATGATAGTAACTATCATACTTGGAAAAGCAAGATGAAAGATCTTCTATTTGTTAAGAAAATGCATCTACCTGTGTTTGCGTCTATTAAACATCAATCCATGATAGATGAGGATTGGAAATTTGAGAACTTATAGGTTTTTGGTTATATCATATAATGGGTTGAAGATAATGTTAGAAATCATATTGTGAATTAGACACATGCCTGAAGTTTGTGGGACAAGCTCGAGACACTTTATTCTTCAAAGACCAGCAATAACAAGTTGTTCCTGCTTAAGCAATTGATGAATATCAGGTATAAAGAGGGTATTCCTATTTCTAATCATATAAATAATTTTTAGGGTGTCCTTGATCAGCTGTCCAAAATGGGTATAAATTTCGATAAAGAAATTCAGGGACTTTGGCTTCTTAATAATCTGCCAGACTCTTGGGAGACTCTTCGAGTTTCTTTGAATAATTTTTCTCCTAATGGGTTTGTAACTATGGAATACGTTTAGAGTGGTGTCTTTAATGAAGAGATGAGAAGAAGATATCTGGCCTCATCTTCTTCATCTTCACACTCTGATGTTTTGGTTACTAAAGAGAGGGGTAGAAATAAGTCCAGAGGTCTGAATGATAGAGATAAAACTAGAAGAAAGTCGAGATCCAAATTGAAGAATGTTACATGTGACTATTGCATCAAAAAATGGCATATCATAAAATACTGTTACAAGTATAAGAGAGATATGAGACGGCAAAAGAACGAAGGCAATAATGAAAATTGTGATGCAGTTGTTTCTAATGATGATCTTCTTGTTGCTTGTGGTAAGAATGACATCAATCTTGTTTGTGATGAGTCTAGCTGGTTTGTGGATTCTGGTGCTACTTCTCATGTTACGCAATAGAAGGAATTATTTTCTTCTTATACTCTAAGTAATTTTGGAATGTTGAAAATGGGCAATAATGATGAAGTTAAAGTACTTGGCATTGGCACTGTTTGTTTAGAAAGTAACAATGGTTCCAAACTAGTTCTCAATAATGTCAAGCATGCTCCAAATGTTTGCTTGAATTTGATTTCTATAGGGAACCTTGATGATGAGGATTATGTTAACACCTTTGGTGCTGGACAGTGGAATCTTACTAGAGGTTCGATGATTGTGGCTCGAGGTGACAAGTTGTCTAACTTGTATGTATTTCAGGGCTCTACTTCTAGAGGCTTGATAAACTTGGTGAAGAATGATACTTCATCAGAGTTATGGCATAGAAGGTTGAGTCATATGAGTGAGAAGGGGATTGATAGTTTGGCTAAGAAAAATTTGCTTTCTGGAGTGAAACAAGCAAAGTTGAAGAAGTGTGTTCATTGCTTAGCTGGTAAAAAGAAAAGAGTTTCTTTTCAAAGTCGTCCTCCTTTAAGAAAGCTTGATTTGCTGGAGTTGGTGCATTCTAATTTGTGTGGTCCTTTTAAAGTAAGGTCTCATGGTGGTGCACTTTACTTTGTGACTTTTATTGATGATCATTCTCACAAACTCTGGGTATTTCCTTTAAAGTCCAAGGATCAAGTACTTGATGTGTTCAAAGATTTTATGGCCTTGGTTAAGAGACAGACAGGGAAGAAATTGAAATGCATCCATTTAGATAATGGTGGTGAGTATATTGGTCCTTTTGATAGATATTGCAGATAGCAGGGTATTCGGCATCGAAAAAATCCTCCAAAAACTCCTCAGTTGAATGGTTTAGCAAAGAGGATGAACAAAACTCTAGTTGAGAGGGTTAGATGTATGATTTCACATGATCAGATTCCTTTTAGGTAGAAGCACTTAATACTGTTGCTTATGTTATCAATTTATATCCTACTATTGCTTTGGATAGTGATGTCCCTAACAGAGTTTGGTCTGGTAAGAATATTTCTTATGATCATATTAAAGTCTTTGTTTGTAAAGATTTTGTGCATGTTCCTAAGAATGAAATGTCAAAGTTGGATGTTAAAACTAGGCAGTGTATCTTTATTGGTTATGGTCAAGTTGAATTTGGCTATCGTTTCTATGAACTAGTTGAGAAGAAACTTGTTAGAAATTGTGATGTTGTGTTCTTTGAAGACCAAACAATTAAAGATTTTGATACAGCTGAGAAAGTTGATTCTCAGAGTTGTGAGAGTCTAGTTGATACTAATACAGTTCCTTTGACTACTACTCCCGAAGAAAATCTTCATGATGATGAAAATCAAGCTGATAATGAAGATGATGATCATGTTCAGAATGACCAGCATGATGTTGTTGATGCTCCAGTGTAAGTTGATATGGTTGATAATTAACTAGTTGTTGATGTTTCAGAGAGTTCTCTCAGACGATCTACTAGAGAGAGAATACGTTCATCTCGTTATTCTCCCAATGAGTATGTACTCTTGACTGATGGGGGAGAACCTGAGAGTCTTGATGAGGCCATGGAAAGTGAAGAAAAAGAAAAGTGGTTCGATGCTATGGAAGATGAAATTAAATCTTTATGTGATAATCATACCTTTGATTTGGTTAAGCTTCCTAAAGATAGAAAAGCTTTGAAAAACAAGTGGGTTTTTCGGGTGAAGCATGAAGATGGTAACCCAGTTCCATGGTAGAAGGCTAGAATGGTTGTGAAGGGATTTAACCAGAAAAGGGAGTTGATTTTGATGAGATATTCTCTCCAGTTGTGAAGATGTCATCCATTCATGTGGTTCTAGGATTAGCTGTAAGTCTAGATTTAGAGGTTGAGTAAATGGATGTTAAAAATGCTTTTCTCCATGGTGACTTAGATGAAAAACTTTATATGGAGAAACCCTAAGGTTTTGAAGTCAAAGGAAAGAGAATTATGTTTGAAAATTGAAGAAGAGCTTGTATGGTTTGAAACAAGATCCTAGGCAGTAGTACAGGAAGTTTGGTTCCTTTATGAGTCAGCAGGGCTTCAAGAAGACTACTTCAGACCATTGTGTTTTTGTACAAAAATTCATGTATGGTGACTTTATTATTGTGTTGCTTTATGTTGATGACATGTTTGTTGTTGGTCATAATGCTTGCAGGATTCAAAAGTTGAAGCAAGAGTTGAGTAAGTTTTTTTCTAAGAAAGATTTAGGACCAGCAAATCAGATTCTTGGCATGCAGATTGTCCGTGATAGAAAGGCCAAGAAGTTGTGGTTATCACAAGAGAAGTACATTCAGAAAGTACTTCGAAGGTTTAACAAGGACAAGGCTAAGGTTGTCAGTACACCTTTAGCTATGCATTTGAAGTTGAGAATGAAGCAGTGTCCTTCCAGTGATGATGAGAACGAAGATATGAAGAAAGTTCCTTATGCTTCAGCTGTTATTAGTTTGATGTATGCAATGGTTTGCACAAGACCAGATATTGCTCATGTTGTTGGTGTTGTTAGTCGTTTTCTTTCTAATATGGGAAGAGAACATTGGAATGTTATGAAGTGGATTATGAGATATCTTTGTGGCACTTCTATTCTGAGTTTGTGTTTTGGTATAGGGAAGCCTATTCTTTGTGGTTATACTGATTTAGATATGGCCGGTGATGTTGATAATCACAAGTCTACTTCAGGGTATTTGGTTACTTTTGCAGGGGGAGCTTTGTATTAGTAATCTAGGTTGCAAAAATGTGTTGCTCTATCTACTACAGAAGCTGAGCTTATTACTGCCGTTGAAGCTTGTAAAGAATTGCTTTGGATGAAGAGATTCTTGGGGGAACTTGGTTGTGCTCGAGAGAGGTATGTGATTCATTGCGACAGTCAAAGTTCCATACATCTTGGTAAGAATTCTACATTTCATGGTCAGTCTAAATACATTGATATGAGATACCATTAGATTCGGAATGTGTTGGATTCTAAGTTGCTTAAACTTGATAAGATTCATACGGATGATAATGGTTCCGACATGATGACTAAAGCTTTGCCAAGAGGGAAGTTTGAAGATTTTTGAATGATCTCCGGGATGGTGGTCTCCTCCACATAGTTAGGAGCGGGAGAATTGTTGGGTTATTGGGTCTTTTTCCCTTCCTATATGGATAAATGAAGCCCAATTTGGACCAACCTACTTTTGCTCATAGGCCCATTACTATTGGGCATATATATTGATTTTATTAGGTGTTATTCACCATCACAAAAAGAGAGTTTTCAGTAGCCAAAGAGAGACAAACAAAGCTGATTTTCGCACCTAAATTCTAGCCACAACTGTCAACTTCAAATTATGATTCCTGCTTTGTTTCTTGTCCGATTGAGCTAATTTTTGGACTTCGTGTTCCTCTTATCTCAATCTTTGATTATGAACTAATCAAGCTTGATTTGGTGGTCTGTATCTCCTATTCTTCATTCCCGAATAGTAGCTGCATTTTTTGTGCTTTCACTCATTTATTTCTCTAGTGTTTGGTGCTATGGTTTATGTTTTATTTCTTGTTGTTTGGCACTTAATTTGTCGCCATTTTAGAGAATAATATTGTAACTATTTGGTAATTATAGTGGAGGTTTGGTCCCGTGGTTTTTATTACTCTTCACACCGAAGGGGTTTTCGCGTAAATTTGGTGTCTTGTGTGATTGTCTTTATTCTTTCCCTATTGTATTTGTGTGGTAATACATTTTCTACCATATTACTTTTTTTATATTGATTTTCTTGTCTCCTCTTAGTTCAAATTGGAAAGAAAAGTTTAGACTTGGGTATTCTTCCGCTTCTATCCTTTTGGGCTCTTTCATAGTGCCCCTGTCTTTCCCAGCATATATAACACCGCTTCACAGAGTGTTTCAAAGTCCTGGGTCTTCTACTTTACTTCGAACTCTTTTGTTCAAAAATGATTGTTCTCAACTCAAATTCTTTCTTCGAGTACAACTCCTCGCATTGATAAAACTCCTTATTCAATTTGAACCCCTTGTTTGAGTGAAACTCTTTCTCGTCAGCTTATCAATAAGGTGTTGTATTCAACTACGATTATTCTTTATCACACCTGATCTTTCTCTTCAGCTTATCAATAAGGTATTGTATTCATAAACTTCTTCTTTATCACACGTGATTATAATTACATTGACACGGCTTATCCATTCTTGACTTCAAGCAAACTATTATGTGTCATCAAGTGAGATCTACTTCTGCCTTCATGTGTTTGGACCAACTTGAGTAACATGTTTCATTTATATGACAATCATTGAAACTTTATTGATATAACAAATTCCCCCTTTTGTCACATGGGGTCTTGTGGCGAGTTATTCTTTAAAATATTTCAATAAGTGGTATCAAGAGCTAGATCTTGTTAGATCTGTAGACACAATTTTTGATAATTTTCTTTTTATTGAGGAATCCTACGACTTTGCCCAATAATATCGCTGGATCATTGATGCCTTGTAGCATTGTTCACTTTTATGTGAAATTGTAAAAAAGTGGGACAAACAAGGTTATTGTCTCGATTATTTTCAAGGAAAATAGAATACCTATTTTGTTTGTTTTAGTTGGTTGCCTATGGAATGGAACAAGAGTGAAAGTTTGTTCGCCTTGTTCGCTTAAAGCATAATTTCATTCCTCAAATTTTTAGCCATGTAACTATGGCGGTTGTCTAAAGTTATTTTGTCGTATTTGGCTTCCTCAATTTTGTATTATTTATTTTAATTTTTATTTAAAACTTTTCTGGTATAATTAAGTTTTATTTTCCTTCTTTACTTTTCCTTTTTTGATTGTTACTAAGAATAACAAAAGAAAGTTTGAATTTTTTTCTTTTCTATCCACATTTGAGAAGAAACAATTAAGAAAGATATTAAGATTTAGAAAATTTAATTTCTTTGATTCAGTTATTATAATGGAACAAGGTTAGTGTTCCTACTATTATCTACTTTTAAATTCTTGTCTAATGATTTAAATGGAATCTTCTGGTGAATTATTTTTTAAAATATTTAATAATTGGTATCAAGAACTAGATTTGTTAGATCATTAGACACAATTTTCAATAATTTTCTTTTTATTGAGGAATCATGTGACTTTGTTCAATAATATCGCTGGATCATTGATGCCTTGTATCATTGTTCACTTTTATGTGAAGCTGTAAGAAAATGGGATAAACAAGGTTATTATCTCCTTTATTTTCAAGGAAAATAGAACACCTATTTTGTTAGTTTTTGTTGGTTGACTATGGAATAGAACAAGAGTGAAAGTTTGTTCGCTCTTCTTGTTTCACTGCAAGCATTATTTCATTCCTAATTTTTTTAGCCATGTAACTATGGCGGCTGTCTAAAGTTATTTTACCATATTGACTTCCTCAATTTTATATTATTTATTTAAATATTTGTTTAAAATTTTTCTGGGATAATTAGGTTTTCTTTGACTTCTTTACTTTTCGTTTTTTGATTGTTACTAAGAATAACAAAGGAAAGTTTGAATTTTTTTAAGAGAATTTCTGGAAAAGGGGAGTATTCTATTCAAGTTCTTCATTGATTTTGTCAAAGTTTTTTTCTTTTATATATAAACATATAATTATAATCCGTAATGGTTCTATTTTGAATTGAAGTGATCTTTTATTTATTTAAGTGCTTTGTATTTAAGTGAGCAGATTGAAATAATATGTTCTCAAAGTAAATTCTATTGTGTAGATTTATTTACTGTGAACATTTAAGTATGTTTTATCTATGAGAAATAATTATATAAAAGGAGATCATTTTGGCCAGATTATGGTATTTATAAACATGCAATACATTTTTAATACATGTTGATAATGTGTCTGTCCAAAGAAAGACATATTGTTAGTCATTTTAGTAATCAATGTTCATGAACTATGTATAAGAGTGCCATTTACAAGTTATTACTTCTGTTCAATGATTAAATTACAATGTTGTATTAGGTATCTTGAGATGAGCCCACTTTTGTGTACATGTGTTTGATTAATATGCAGTTTTTAGTTTATTTGTTACATTTTCCTTCATTTTTATTTAATTTGATTATATTTACACATACATGATTTATTTGATGGTTAATTATGAGCTTTATTTATTTATCTTATATTGTGTTCTATATCTGTCAATATGAACAATATTTTTGTGCCAAATGACATAAACTTTAAGAACTGGACTTTGGATGAGCTTATAGCTCAATATGTGTACGATGAAGATAGAATTAAACATGAGTAGATTGAAAGTGCTCATTTGACATCTACCTCTAGGGCTAAAACCATTGCAAGAAAGAGAAAAGGAATCAAGACTAAACGAATTGCAATCAAAATGATGTCATTTTGTTTTCTTTGTAGCAAACATAGTCATAAAAAGAAAAAATATTTCGAGTACGCTGCCTGGTGTGAAAAGAATTATAAACTTCTTAATATTGTTTGTTTAGAAGTTAATTGGATATAGTACCTAGTGACACTTAGTGAATAGATACAGGTGCAACTACTCACATAAGTGCCACTATGCAGGATTGCCTAAGGAGCCAAAAATACATTTAGTTTAGCAATAGTAATAAAGCAGCTGTGGAGGCTATTGGTGTCTTTAGAATTCCATTAGATGTTGGGTCTTATTTGGAATTATATAAAACATTTATTGTACCATCTTTTAGATGGAATTTAATTTCAATTTCTTGTTTGGACATATTTGATACAATTGTTCTTTTGAAAATGAAATTTGTAGTTTTTCTCTAAATTCTAATTCTATTGGAACTGGTACCCTAACTGAATAAGTTATACAAAATAAATATATGAGCCTCATGCAGTAATGAAAATCTGCATTCAAGTAATTTTGGTACAAAGTGCAAATTAACAAATGAGAATTCATAAATATTACGGCATAAGTGATTGGGTGATATTTCTAAACAAAGGATCCAAAGACATGCATCAGAAGGAATTCTTAATTCTCTTGATCTATTAGATTTTGAAATTTATATAGAATGTATTTAGGAAAAAAAAACAAATATAAGGAAAAGAGGTGCTTATAGGAGTAAACAACCTTTAGAGTTGATACAGACATTTGTGGTTCGTTCCCTGCGGCTTCATGGAATGCTCAACAATATTTCATAAATTTTATAGAAGACTACTCCCGTTATATATCTCTCTATTTAATTCATAATAAGTCACAACCATTGGATGTTCTTAAAATTTTTATCGATAAAGTTCAAACTCAATTAGGCAAGAAAAGTAAGGCTGTCAAATCTAATCGTGGAGGAGAACATTACGGTAGATACAATGGATCAGGTGAAAAACGTTGTAATACCCCGTATTTTTCTAACATAATTTAAAAATCAGTACGTGAGTATTCATACATAAATTTTTTGAATTACTCATTATTCCTTAGTTTAGAGCACACAATTAAACTAGCTTTCCAACGATATAAGATTCGCCTTAATCCGATAAACGAGTAAGAAGTAATGGCGATTTTAAGTTTTAGTTGTAAAGAACCGTGATTTTTGACCATAGCACATCGCAGAGAACTGTAAAATTACAATTGTCACTTTCCGGTGAAGCTTCACAATCATGGTGCATCGTGGTGGAGTCCAATTTAACATTTGACGATTTTCAGTGAGCCAGCACAATGTCACCGCGTCATGGTGAAATTCCAGGTCTCAACCAGTAGGAGACCGCGATCCCACAGCATCGCACCAATGGCCAAAATGGAACTCATCAATTTCTAGTAGCCTGGTGCGATCTTGGCGCATCGTGCCAGAGCCTAAAATCAGGGTTTTCAGTTTCCAGCCCGAGTTTGTAAATTCGTTTAGGGGTATGTGGATCTTTTTTCCTGACCCTAATAAGCCTAAAACACGAGATTTAACCCCTAAGTGAACTAAATAATCATCATTTATTCAATTCCTCTCAAATTGAAGATCCCCTTTCTCAAGAACAAAAACCCTAGCTCTCAAATTCAAGGCCAAATCTCAAGAACTCTCCATCAATCCTCTCAGATTCATTAACCCAGTTATGTTAGATGTTCATCCATGGGTTTCTTTCACCCATGGAGTCCATGTAACCTATTTTAATTATGAAGTTAGAATCTTTTCAAGTTTCTTTAATTTTAAATTAAGTATTCAATCATGAATCTCCATGAACTATGATTCTACACCATGTATAGATGAAATAGTTGTTGTTATTCAACTCCTCGTGTTTTAATGTTATCATTCATTGAGTTAAATCATGATTTAGTGCTATTCATGTTGAATTCAAGCTATTACTACAAACTCCATAACATTCCAATGATTTGACTAAGCCCTGAACTGGAAGTGTTTGATAAAATGCTTACAAGAATGAGTACTTCATAAATGTTTTTCATGCTAAGTTCTCTAAGTTTAATATTCTGACACTAAGTTTGATTTTGAGTCCTGGGAGTATTGAATACCCAAAAACCATAGCTGTTTTACTTTGCCTTGTCTCAGTATCTTCAGAATAACTTCAGAATATATATTATGAGCATTACCAGATCAATCAGTTAACCTCAGAATAGTCAGTAACTCAGTGTCATTCAGTTGGGTGTAGGATTTAACACTGAGCGAGTGTAGGTATGGTGGCATCCCCGTCAGATAGGTAGAGTCGCTAGTAAAAATCCCTAAACTTTAGAACTACGTAGCCAACGTAGGATATTAGAACTCACTCATTAGTCTAGGGTTGACTATCTCATAGGGGTCACCCATCAGATTAGGCTTGACACCCTTAGTCCTTTGGGACAACAAAGTATACCAGTTTAGTCGATCCACATAGCCAGCGTTACTGCCCGTGGCACGGTACTAACACCCTTCCAACTGGGGTTACAGGTTGGACCCCAATTAGCTCAGATTGGGGCATGCAAGTTAGATGATACCTCCTACAATCTCACCCACAATCTCAGTCACAGTCTCAGTTCAATTATTCAGTCTCGGTTGTTTGACCATGGCATATAGATATCAGTGATTTAGTATCAGATTTCAGTATAAACAGACTATATTTAGAATATGTTATATTCTTGGTCATGCATTTTCATTATTTACATCCGTTCATACATACTCAGTATTTATAGATTTCACTTATTCCCATGTATCTATAGATTTCATGCTCTCTAGTTAGTACTTTATTTCGTATATGTACATTCAGACGGTTATTATTTCTATTCATAAAACCATGTATATTAGCCCACCTCATTTAGCATATCAGTACATTCAAAGTACTAATCACATACTCTTTCTTTTGCGCTATGATGTGTTATAGCATAGGTTCAGACGTCCAGTTCCCAGATCACTCATTGATTTTGCAGACCCTCAGCAGTAGCATTGGTGAATCCTCATATTTTAAGGACTAATTATTTTACCTCATGTCTCTATTATAGTAATTAGTGGAGTTAGTTGGGGCATGTCTCATCAACTCTCAATTAGTTAGTTTAGAAGCTTTTCAGATACTACGGTCAGTTATTCAGTATTCAGACTTCAGTTGGCACATCAGTTAGTTATTCAGTTTATCAATATTTTATCTGATTTAGACAGTTGTTTTCCAGTTTTATGAATTAGTTTTGATCTCAGATATAATAACCTTAAGGCATATCAGTTAATCTTCCGCAATTATGATTATGATATTCAATTCTCACAACAGGTACCAGCTCATGGCTTAGCTTGTGGTCCCTAGGGACGGTAAGCATCATGTAATGCCCAGGGTGTACTCTCGGGGATTAAAAACTTGGTATCAGAGCCTGAGGTTTTAAAGTGTCTTAGGAAGTTTGAATGTCGCATCAAGTATAGTCTTGTGCATGGGTGTGTAGCGCGTCACACTTATGGGTAAGATGCTACAGCGCATTTAGGAAAAAAATCTCCTTTCTTTAAGTATTCATGTCATGCAACTGAGCATTGCTCATGTTAAACTCTCTATATAATCTAATCTTCCTTTTGTTTACAGAACATGCCTCCCAAAAAGAATAAAAGAAGAGGAGCAGGAAACCAGCCAGAACCTCCGCCCGTCTAGGAAAATCCTTTGGACGAGTATGTCTCTCATGCAGAATTTAGAGTTGCGTTCACCACTCTAGAAAACTCCGTATCAGCTTAAAATGAATGGGCAGCTGCTATTCAAGCCAACTAAGTGGCCAATACTGTACATCCAGGATTCGGGACTTCACCCGAATGAACCCTCCTTCCTTTACGGGGTCCAAGTCTGAAGAAGATCCATAGGAATTCTTAGATATGGTGCAAAAGGTAACAAATATTATGGGGGTAATAACTAGTAAGAGTGATGAGTTGGCTGCATATCAGCTATAGGATGTAGCCCATACATGGTTTAATCAGTGGAAGGTAGATAGGGGTGTTCATGCAGGTCCTGTAGAATGGGAAGAGTTTGTCATATCCTTCTTAGACAAATTCTTCCCATTGGAGTTAAGGGAGGCCAAGGTTTTAGAATTTATTAATTTGAGGTAGGGAAGCATGAGCATGAAGGAGTATTCCATCAAGTTTACTCAGTTATCTAGATATCTTCCTCATGTAGTAGCTGACAGCAGGTCCAAGATGAGTAAGATTGTGTCTGGTGTATATGACAGTGTGGTCAAGGAGTGTAGGTCCGCAATACTGATCTGGGAGATGGACTTGTCTAGGCTGATAGTTCATGCACAACAGATAGAGGAGAAAAAGATTAAGGAGAGAGAGGGGGTCAAGAGGGCTAGAATGGGTAGTTTTAATTTTAGTCAGCCAAGGTCAAAAATTGGTAATCATCCCTAATTCCAGCATAGGTCTTTAACCCCAGCATCCTCTTCATCCAGTGCCTCAGTACCCAAATTCATAAATTATAATAGGGATAGGGCACCAGGCTCTAAATCCTAATGCAGTGTTAACAATGCTCGTATGAATCCTCTTTGTCAGAAATATGGCAGACACCATCAGGGTGAGTGTAGAGTGGGCAGTGATGTGTAATTTGGGTGAGGCAAACCATGTCATGAAAATTCTATAATATCGGGTAGTTTCTTATAAAGGTACGGAGTTGCGCCAACAAAGCCAGTCCCATCAGTCATCAATTCCAAACGATCGCCCGACTCAGCAGGGTGCCACTTTCAATGCTACCAATGGCCAGCATCCGAACAAATTATATGCTCTTCGTTCCACCAAGATTAGGAAAATTCTCCTGACGTAGTTACTAATACATTGCATTTCTTTCATTTACATGTTTAAGCTTTACTAGACCCTGGAGATTCTCTTCCTTTTGTAACTCCATATATAGCCGTCAACTTCGGAGCTAGTCCCAAAACTCCAGCAGAACCTATTTCAGTGTGCACCCTAGTAGGTGTTTCCATCATTCCCAGGAAGGTATACAGGAACTGTCTGGTCACAATATCTCAAAAAGTTACTTCAGTTGATCTTGTGAAGTTAGAGATGATAAATTATCGACATCGTTCTCGACATAGATTAGCTCCACTCATGATATGCCTTAGTTGATTGTAGGAACAGAATAGTTAATTTTAAGTTCCCAAATGAACCAGTCCTTGAATGGAGGGGTAGTACCACAACTCTTAGGGGTCAACTTATTTCGTACCTTAGAGCAAGAAAAATGATATCCCAGGGGTGTATTAACCATCTTGTTCGAGTCAAAGACTCTAGTTCAGAAACTTTAACTCTTGAGTTAGTTCCAGTAGTAAATGAATTTTTAGATGTATTTCCTAAAGATATTTTCGGAGTTCCTCCTGAAAGGGAAATAGACTTCGAAATAGACCTTCTTCCAGATACTCAGCCTATCTCTATTTCGCCATACAGAATGGCTCCAGCAAAACTTAGAGAGTTAAAGGAACATTTAAAGGATCTCTTAGATAAGGGATTCATTAGATCCAACATCTCTCAATGAGTCGCACCAGTTATATTTATACGTAAGAAAGACGGTTCTCTCAGAATATGTATTGACTACCATCAGTTGAACAATGTCATAGTAAAGAATAAATAACCACTTCTTAGAATCGATGACTTGTTTGACCAACTTCAGGGTGCCAGCTACTTTTGTAAGATAGACCTCCGATCTAACTACCATCAGCTTAAAGTCAGAGAATGTGACATTCTGAAAATAACTTTCAAACTCGATATGGTCACTTTGAATTTCTAGTCATGTCCTTTTGTCTTTCAAATTCCCCAGTAGCCTTCATGGACTTTATGAACCGAGTGTTCAAGAAGTAATTAGACATGTTCATCTTAGTATTCATTGATTACATTCTTGTTTACTCCTATAGCAAAAATGATCATGCAGACCACCTCAGAATAGTACTTCAGACTCTCAAAACTCATCAGTTGTTCACCAAATTTAGTAGGTGCGAATTTCATCTAAGGTCAGTAGCATTCCTTGGTAATATTATTTCTGGGGATGGAATTAGAGTTTATACTCAAAAGATCGAAACGGTGAGAAACTGGCCTACACCCATTATTCCATCAAATATCAAGAGTTTCTTAGGTTTGACTGGCTATTACCGTCGGTCTGTTGAAGGGTTTTCGTATATTTCATCCCTCATGTCCAGATTGAATTAGAATAAAGTCAAGTTTCAAAGGTCAGATTCCAGAGAGAAGAGTTTTCAGGAGTTGAAGACTCTACTCACCTCAACCCCAGTTCTTACTATAATACCCCGTATTTCCCTAGCATAATCTAAGTCCCAATACATGAGTATTTGTATACAAAAATTTCTAAAAACTCATTTTTTTTAAGTTTAGATCATGTCATTGTGTAGGAAATTTAATTATCTTTCCAACGATATAAAATTAGCCCAAATTCAATAACCGGGTAAGAAGTTATGGCGACTTTAAGTTTCAGTCATTAGACCCTGGCATTTTAAACCTTAGCATGTCGCGGTTAAAGTCCAAATGACAATTGTAAATTTCTAGTATGACTCCACGATTATGGCACATCGCGGAGCAAGCCAATTTATTATTTGGGAAATTCCAGTAGGTCTCCGTGATGTTGGCACGTCGCAGAGGTGGCTAAATTGGCATTCCAAAGGCTTACAGTGATAGCTCTACATTGCGATGTTTGTCCAGATCCCAATTTTCCATTTTCTAATGGATTAAGGCAATAGTGGCGCATCGCGCCAAGGACAAAAATCGGGATGGTCAGTTTTCAACTTACATTTTAAATCCGTTTAAGGGTATTTGGGTCTTTTTCCTAAGCCCTAAACTGATCCTAAAACAAGAAATTTATCCCCAATTAACCTAAATAATTATTAAGTATTCAATTCCCCTCAAATTAAAGATCCCTTCTTCCAAGAACAAGAAACCCTAGCTCTCAAATTCAAGACCATCCTCAGGAACTCACCCAAAACTTCAAGAAATTCATTATCCCAGGTATGTTAGATGTTCATCTATGGAGCCCAAGTAACCCATTTTAATCACCAAGTTATAATATTTTCAAGTTTTTATGTTTTAAATTATGATTTCATACATGAATCTCCATGCACTATTGATTTTATACCATGTTACCATGAAATTATCATTACTATTCAATTCTCCGTGTTTTAATATTATTATTTATTGAATTAAACCATGATTTAGTACTATTATGTTGAATTCATGCTATTTTTATAAGTTTCATAGAATTTCTATGATTGTTTTAAACCTGAACTACAAGTGTTTGATAAAATGCCTACAAGAGTAATTGATTTAAATAAAAGCCTTCATGTTTTGTCCTTCAATCTTTAGTGTCATTTTACTTTTATTGTTTTGAGTCCTAGGGGTATTGAATACTCAAAATCCATAGCGGTTTACTTAGTCTAGTATCAGTACATTATAGAATAGTCTTCAGAACATACTATGAGCATTATCAGAACAGTTAGTTACCAGTCAAATGAACTCAGAACAGTCTAGTATTTCAGTGTCTTTTAGTTGGGAGTAGGATTTAGTATCGATGGAGGATTCCCCATCATATGGGTAGAGTCGTTAGTATCAGTACCTATACTCTAGAACTACGTAGCTAGCATAGGGTATGAGAAGTCACCTGTCAGATTAGGCTTGACTATCTCGCAGGGGTCACCCTTCAGTTCTGGTTTGACACCCTTAGTCCTTTGGAAATTATATTAGCTTAGTGGATCCACACATCCATCATTAGTAACCATGGCATTATATTAACACTCTTCCAACTGGGGTTACAGGTTGGACCCTGATTAGCTCAAATTGGGGAATGTCGGTTAGATGATTCCTCCCACAGTCTCAGATATAGTCTCAGTTACAGTCTCAATTCAGTTATGCAGTCTTAGAGTTGCTTGACCAAAGCATACAAATATCATTATTTTTTAGTATTTTAATTTACAGATTTTACTTAGTCCATGTTATATGCTTGGTCATACATCCTCAGTATCTACAAATTTTCTCATTTCATCAGTATTTACAAACTTTTATGCGTACTAATTATTTACAGATTCTCCATATTTTTAGTATCCACAGATTCCATGTTCTCTACTCAGTACTCCATGTTTTATATGTATATTCAGTTAATTATTAGTTTTGCTCATGAAACCAGGCTTATTAGCCTACCTCATTTAGAATACCAGTATATTCAAAGTACTGATTGCTTACCTTTCTTAGGCGCTATGATGTATTATATCATAGGTGTTGATGCTCAATTCTCGAACTGCGCTTAGACCTTACTCCTCAGGCTATCAGCAGTACAATAGCAGTGGTAAGTCCTCATCATTCGAGGATAAATTATTTTACTTCACATCTCTATTTCAGTAGTTAGAAGAGTTAGTTGGGGGACTATCCCATCAACTCATATTCAGTCAGTCAGTTTTAGTGGCTTTTCAGACATTAGAGTCAGTTATTCAGTATGTGGATTTTCAGTGAACATGTTAGTTTATCAGTATTTAATCAGATTTAGTTAGTTTTTCTATAGATTCATATTTTAGTATTGATTCAATGGTTTTAGTATCCACAATTATGATATTATTATTTAGTGTTCACAACAGGTACCAGTTCATGGGTTAGCTTATGTTCCCTGAGGACTGTAAGCACCGTGTGACGCCCAGGGTGTACTCTCGAGGCATTACACTTACTTTTCCAGATGGTTCAAATGGGTTTGTTGTGTACTATGATGCATCCAGAGTAGGTTTGAGTTTTTTCTTATGTAGAGAGGTAAGGTTATAGCCTATGCCTCTAGACAGCTTATGCCCCTTAAGAAGAATTTTTTGACTCATGTCTTGAGTTAGTAATAGTAGTATTTGCCTTAAATATTTTGAGGAATTAATTGTATGGGGTGCATGCTGATGTGTTCACAGATCATAAGAGTTTGTAGTTTGTGTTCTCTCCGAAAGATTTGAATTTGCAATAGAGGAGGTGGTTAGAGTTATTGAAAGATTATAACATTAGTGTTCTGTATCAGCCGGGAAAATCTAATATAGTAGTTGATGCTCTTAGTAGAGTGTCAATGGGTAGTATTGCTTATGTTGAGGATGGTAAGAGAAAGTTAACTCAGGAAGTTCATCGGCTTGCCTGACTAGGTGTCCGCTTAGTTGATTCAGCAGAAGGTAGTGTATTGGTCTAGAGTTGTTCAGAATCAAATCTAGTTTCCAAAGTGAAGAAAAAAAAGGATAGGGATCCCAGCCTAGTTAAATTGAAAGAATCAGTCACAGATCAGAAGGTGGGGGTTTTCTCACATGGGGGAGATGGTGTGTTGCGTTTTCAAGTTTGTTTATGTGTACCTGGTGTAGATGATTTGAGGTAATAAATTCTCGCAGAAACGCATGGTGTGCATTACTCGATTCATCCAGGAGTAACTAAGATGTACCGTGATTTATGGGAGGTCTATTTGTGGAGTAGGATGAAGAGGGATATTGTAGAGTTCATAGATAAGTGCTCTACATACCAGCAGGTTAAGATTGAGCGCCAGAAGCCAAGTGGGTCCATGCAGGAGTTCAGTATTACCACTTGGAAGTAGGAGGAAGTGAACATGGATTTTGTGATAGGTTTTCCTCGTACTCATCATCAGCATAATTCTATTTGAGTAATCGTAGACAAGATGACCAAATAAGCTCATTTCTTACCAGTCCATACCTCTTATTCAGCCGAGGACTATGCCATACTCTATCTCAAAGAATTGGTTAGTTTGCAGGGTGTTCCCTTATCTATCATCTCAGATAGAGGTACCTAATTTACATTTTACTTTTGGAAAGCATTCCAAAAGGGTCTTGGTACTTAAATCCCCTCAGCACAGCCTTCCACTCTTAGACAGACGGTCAAGAAGAAAGGACCATCCAGGCTCTTGAAGATATGCTGAGAGCATACATAGTTGATTTTAAAGGTAGTTGGGATAACTACTTGCCTTTGATTGAACTCAAATATAATAATAACTATCATTCCAGTATCTAGATGGCTTCGTTTGAGGGTCTTTATGGGAGGAGATGTAGATCTCTGATTATTTGGTTTGAAGTGGGTGAGGCCGCAGTAGTAGGTCCTAACTTGGTGTTTGATACGTTAGAAAAGGTACAGTTGATTATAGAAAGTTTTAAAGAAATCCAGAGCTGACAGAAATCCTATGCATATGTGAGGAAAAAAGATTTGGAGTTTCAGGTCGGTGATTTTATTTACCTAAGTTCTCGTCCACGAAGGGAGTGAAGAGGTTCTTCAAGAAAGAAAGTTCAGTCCCCGATATATTGGTCCCTATAAAATTCTCAGTTGTTTCAGAAATGTAGCTTACGAGCTTGAGTTGCCTTCAGATCTAGCTTTATGTAATGCCTCAAAAATCTATCCTGAGACATCATACGGTGTTTGGAAACACAAGTGATCCCAAGCTAACCTGTGAACTAGCATATTATTAAGCAACTAAATTATCACATGACAAATAACTATTTTGCTGTGCAGAAACATAGTCATACTAAAGATCTAAAATAGATACAATACTGATGAAGCTTTACAATCTGATAAATCTAAAGGAAGAAATTGAAATTTATATAACTGACTCTGACTGACATCTATAAAGCCTCTACAATACTGACTATAGATAGTTGGGACATGCCTCAAGCTACCACTAATCAATACATATGAAAATAAATGAATTGTACAGGAACTAAAACTGTCAGGAGTTCCCGGAGTAGGAGAACTCAATACCTGTTGGCTGGAATCTATAACTGTCTTATCGGGATTCATAGGCTATAATTGGTACCTACATTATGAGAAAATGTAGCCACACTAACGTATATGTGGATCAGTACTTCTGGAATGTACTGAGTATGTAGGGTTGAATGTAATAAGTAAAACTGATTTCATACGTAATCGTAAAACATGAATGCTAAGTGTAAGTAGACTCACCAATAAGCTGGAATAAACTCAAAGCTAAAAACACCTTAAAATAGGAGAAATAAACATGATCTTATAAGCTGGTGAATCTCTATATTTAGTTTCTGTAAAACTTACATTAATGATATAAGTATAATTGAAGTTGAATACTGGGCATGTGCAACTAGACTGTACTTATTCTGAATAACTGGACTGAAACTGTAGAGTATTATGCATATGAGAAAGGGACTGACTGAGTAACATGAGGTGACTGAGTAACATGAGGTAACTGAGCATGAATTCATGAAGACTGTATTATTTGAGAATGCAAGACTAAGCGCATAACATGATTCTGAAATAGTCTATAAACTGAGGTACTATAATACTGATAATTGAATAACTGATAATTGTACGCGTTGGTCAAGAAAACTTAAAAATTAACTAAGTTACTGATCTGATTACCAGAGTGGGACTGGGATTGAGACTGTAACTAAGACTATAACTAAGACTATATACTGAGTTCTAATAATTGATTAACTTATATTTGAGATTACTGATACTGTATTATTGATAAATAGGAGACTGTATCTAACAGTCCCATTTCTATGGAACTATGTTAAGTTCTATACTGAGCTGAGTGACAGTATCTGACAGTCCTGAATCTGTAGAACTGAACTGAGTTCTGTACTAAGTTTGAAACTGAAACTGTAGAAAGTAATCCTCTGATCGACATACCCCTCTCTGAATTGATTGAGGTCCTACCTATAACCGCAGTTGGAAGGGTGTCCGTACCGTGCCACGGATAAAGACAACTAAAGAGATACCCTCATCTGGCAGGTACTCTAATGACAATGATGGAACCCTCAACTAACAGGTTAAAACACCTCATCAACCCTCATCTGGCAGGTTTGATGTATAAACCTATGTTGGCTACATAGTTCTGGAATACAAGGATTGCTTCTAAGGAACACACCCTCTACTGGAAGGTAAGTCCCTATCCTTGGGTTCACTCAGTGTTGAATCCTACTCCCAACTAAAAAGACACTGAACCAATTTCCTAGTTCACACTACTCTTAACTGAACTGTTACTGATCGTACTATTTAATTGAGTGGAACTGAGTTCACTGAGTTCCATTGACTAAAAAAATATTACTGAGTTCTATTAACTGACTAAATACTACAGAGGTCTGAACTAAATATTGAATATTACTGAGGTCTGAACTGAATACTAAATGCTACTGAGGTCTAAAATAAATACTGAATGCTACTGAGGTCTGAACTAATTATTGAATACTTCTGAGTTCTGAACTAAATACTGAACGGGACTGGACTGATACTGAGTTTACTGAGTTTTCTTGAGTTTTGTAACTGGTTGAGTTCTATTAAGTTCTGTAAATGACTGAGAATACTATTGATCGTGACATGAATGAGACTATTCTGTAATTGACACTGGCTCTAGGTAAGTAGCTAAATTTTAGGTATTAAATACCCTCATTCGATAACATGAAAGTAAAGAATAGCATGATCATAATAACATAACAATAGTCAATTGTAACCAATGCTTTCATTTAGACATTTTGTCAAACACTTGGAGGTTATGGACTTGTACATGGATGAGAACACATGGTAACATGGCATGATTACCCTATTCAATTAACATGGGTATTCTATCAAGCACATGGAGATTAATACTTGGACATGGGAATATCTTAAAAATATGAGAGCATAGCATGGTTTCATAACCAACAACGTGAATTGGGGAAATTACATGAAAATCACTTGAAATAGGACATGGGCATTGTATCACAACATGTAAGGATCAAACATGTGGAAAACATAAACGTAAAGTAAGGAATTATTTCTAATTATCTTGAATATAGGATACACCATGGAATCAAACTAAAACTCTAAGGACATGATATGTAAGTCTTTGTTCAAAATCATTCTTGTAGGGATTTCATCAAACACTTGTAATTCTTTATTTAGGCTAAGCACGGGAGTAGTTAAAAATAGTAGTAATAGCATGATTCCATCTCTAAAATCACCAATTAGGGTATAAATTTAGCAAACAATACCATTCAAACATGTGAGGTTTAATATCACCAATAATTTCATGGAAACATGATATAAGCTTCAGATTCATGAAAACTTATAAACAAAATTTATGGGAACATGTAAAGATTGTGACTTTAAACTTGAAATTTTAGTTATGGGATCCATGGGAGAAAGAGGACCCATGGATGAACTCCCACATACCTCATTTTTTCTTGAATTGTGAAGAAAGCTTGAATCTTGGAATCTTGAATGATAAACTTGTGAAAGAAACTTCATTCTTGATTTTTCTTGAAGGTTTATTGAACTACGAAACTTTAACCCTTGGATTCTTGAACAAATATTAAATTCAAAACTTAAATCCTTTTGTTCTTGAGAGAAAGTTGAACTTTGTTCTTGGTGGAAAAAGAGGAGGGTTTACGTGAGTTTTGATGATGAAAATTGGGCAAATAATGTCCTTTAGGGTGTTATAAATTGTCCATTGGACGTTTGGGGTTAAGGGGAAAGGTCCAACGTGTCCCTAGACCTTTTAGGAACTGAATTAACATGTAAAATATCTTTGGATCTGCTTCAGTATTTCTTTTTGGGCTCAGTCAACGCGATGCGTTGAGATAGCGTCGGCTTACTGGCTCACACAAAAAATGTCAGAACTATTTACTCGGGTATCGAATTTTGGCGAAATTGGTATAGTTGGAAAGATAATTCAATTATCTACAATTTGGTGGGTCTTGAGCTTTAAAATTCCATGTAAATAAAAATCATACACATTGAAAGTAGACCCTTGTAGAATCGAATAACAAATTTTGGACGAATCAAATGATCTTAGCTCAACTTAGCTCTAAGTGATTCCTATGAATATTTTTAACATAAAAAGCAAATCAAACATGAGTATAAATATTTTGAAACTTTTATTCACATAGGAATCACTTGGATTATAGCTTATTAACGTAAGACGATAGTTCATAGACTAGCCCAACAATACGGGGTATTACACTTAAGTACACCCAGTGTTCCATTTTTCATTGTTGAAGAAGTGTATTAGTGATCCAAAGGTAGTCATTCCCTTAGAGAGTGTAGATGTTCAGAATATTCTTTTCTATGAGGAAGTCCCAGTTGAAATTCTCGATCGTCAAGTTCGTAGACAAAAGAACAAAGAAGTTTCACTAGTCAAAGTTCTTTGGTGGAATCAGTCCATTGAGGGAGCTACTTGGAAATCATAATAAGATATGCTGATCAAGTACCCTCATCTTTTCTCCTCAAACTCGGATTCAGTCTAAGGTATTCATCTTCTTAAAATTTCTCTTTATCATGCTTAATTTATTTTCACCTCATGTTCATATCAGTCATGCATTCATGAATCAGTTCAGTCATGTAATCCATGTATCAAATATGCATGTTCAGTGTATAATCTCAGTCCATCAGTTTCCTCAGCTTAATCAATCTCATTCGAGGACGAATGATCCCAAGGGGGAGATATTGTAATACCCTATATTTACCTAGCATAATTTAAGCCTCAGTACATGAGTATTCATACATAATTTTTTATAAATACTCATTATTCCTTAATTTAGAGTCCATCAAGTTGTGGGAAATTAAACTAGCTTTCCAACGATACAAGATTTGTCTTAATTAGATAAACGAGTAAAAAGTTATGGTGATTTTAAGTTTTAGTTGTAAAACACCGTGATTTAGGCCCGTAGTGAATCGCGGAGGATTGTAAAATCACAATTTTCACTTTCTAGTGAAGCTCTGTAATCATGGCGTGTCGCGGAGGATTCCCATTTTCCATTTGGAAATTTCTAGTGAGCCAGTGAGATGTCACCGCGTCGCAGTGAACTTCCATTTCTCAACCAGTGGGAGACCGCGATCCCACCACATCGTGACAATGGAAAAAATGGCACTCGTCAATTTTCAGTGGCCCGACGCGATTTTGGCGCATCGCGCTAGAGCAAAAAATTGGGGTTTTTTTTTCCAGCCCGAGTTTGTAAATTTGTTTAGGGGTATTTAGGTCTTTCTCCACGGTCCTAATCATCTAAAACACGAGATTTAACCCCTAAGTGACCTAAATAATCAAAAGTTATTCAATTCTTCTTAAATTGAAGATCCCTTTTCTCAAGAACAAAAACCCTAGCTCTCAAATTCAAGGCCAAATCTCAAGAACTCTCCATCAATCCTCGCAGATTCACTAACCCAGGTATGTTAGATGTTCATCCATGGGTTCCTTTCACCCATAGAGTCCATGAACCTAATTTTAATTACAAAGTGATAATCTTTTCAAGTTACTTTGATATTAAATTAAGTATTCAATCATAAATCTCCATGAACTTTGATTCTACCCCATGTATAAATGAAATTGTTGTTGTTATTCAACTCCCTATGTTTTAATGTTATCATTCATTGAGTTAAATCATGATTTAGTGCTATTCATGTTGAATTTGTGCTATTACTACAAACTTCATAACATTTCAACGATTTGACTAAGCCTTGAACTACAAGTGTTTGATAAAATGCTTACAAGAATGAGTATTTGATAAATATTTTTCATGCAAAGTCTTCTAAGTTTAATATTGTGTCACTAAGTTTGCTTTTGAGTCTTGGGGGTATTGAATACCCGAAAACTATAGCTGTTTTACTTACTCTTGTCTCATTATCTTCAGAATAACTTTAGAATATATATTATGAGCATTACTAAATCAGTCAGTTAACCTCAGAATAGTCAGTAACTCAGTGTCATTTAGTTGGGAGTAGGATTTAGCACCGAGCGAGTGTAGATATGGTGGCTTCCCCGTCAGATAGGCAGAGTCGCTAGTAACAGTCCCTAAACTCCAGAACTATGTTGCCAGCGTAGGATATGAGAAGTCACCTATCAGTATAGGCTTTATTCTTTCGGGATAACACAGTATACCAGTTTAGTGAATCCACATAGCCAGCGCTAATACTCATGGTATGGTACTAACACCATTGACACTGGGGTTACAGGTTGGACCCCAATTATCTCAGATTAGGGCATGTCGGTTAGATGATACCTCCCACAGTCTCACCCATAGTCTCAGTCATAGTCTCTATCACAGTCTCAGTTTAGTTATTCAATCTTAGTTATTTGACATGGCATACAGATATTAGTGATTCAAGATCATATTTCAGTATCTATACACTATATTTAGAACATGTTATATTCTAGGTCATGCATTTTCAGTATTTACAGATTTCACTTATTCCCATGTATCTATAGATTTCATGCGCTCTAGTTAGTACTTAATCTCGTATATGCACATTCAGATGGTTATTATTCCTATTCACGAACCATTCATATTAGCCTACCTTATTTAGCATACCAGTACATTTACAAGACTGATCGCATACTCTTTCTTTTGTGCTGTGATGTATTATATCATAGGTTCGGACATCCAGTTCTTAGATTGCTTATAGATTTCGCAGACCCTCTACAGTACCAGTGGTGAGTCCTCAAATTTTGCGGACAAATTATTTTACTTCATGTCTCTATTTTAGTGGTTAGTGAAGTTAGTTGGAGCCTGTCCCATCAACTCTCAGTTAGTCAGTTTAGAGGTTTTTCAGACACTACGGTCAGTTATTCAGTATTCAAAATTCAGTTGACACATCAGTTAGTTATTTAGTTTATCAGTATTTTATCAGATTCAGACAGTTATTTTCCAGTTTTACGATTAGTTTTGATCTCAGATATTAAAATCTTATGGCATATCAGTTAATCTTCTGTAGTTATGATTATGATATTCAGTGCTCATAATAGGTACTAGCTCATCGGTTAGATTGTGGTCTCTCAGAACTGTAAGCACAGTGTGACACCCAGGGTGTACTCTCGGGGCGTTACAAATGTCTATGACCTTTTGCAAAGTATTTGAAAGAGTATGGGATTGTACCTCAATGAACTATGCTGGAAAATCAACTCAAAATTGTGTAGCTAAGAGATGATACTGAACTCTTAAAGATATAGTAAGATGTATGATTAGTCATTCTTCATTACCCGAGTCACTTGAGGGAGAAGGATTAAACACTGCAGTTTATATTCTAAATAGAGTTCCAAGCAAAGCAGTAGCTAAAACTCCATACTAGTGGTGGACTAGTATAAAGCCTAGTATTAGGCACTTGTATGTATGGGGATGTACAGTCGAAGCAAGTCCTTACAAGCCTAATGAAAATAAGTTGGATTCAAGAATTGTTAGTTTCTACTTTGTAGGTTACTATGAAATATCAATAGGTTTTAAGTTTTACGACTCCTCGAATAAATTAATTTTTGAGAAAGGAAATGCTAAATTTATTGAGGATGTATATAATAGTGGGAGTAATCAAAACAAATAAATTATGTTTGAAGAAAAATTTGATTATATCGATTCTAGTAAAAATGATCAGATTGCTTTACCAAATGTGATTCAACCTGTAAATCATGGTTATGGAGAAAACACAATGATATTACCTCACGTTCAACAACCTTAAGTTGAAGTGCCTAAAAGAAGATCTTGTAGAGAATGAACAAATGCAATTTTAGATGATTGTGTTGTTTATTTTCAAGAACATGAATTGACATAAGATTAAAATAAGATCCTATAACCGTTAGTCAAGAAAAATCATGTCAAAATTTTACAAAGTGGATCAAAGCAATAAAAGATGAGTTAAAGTCTCTAAAAGACAATGGATTTTGGAATCTTCTCGAGTTACCATAAGGAACGAAACTGATTGGTTGTAAGTGGATTATAAAAAACAAGCATGATTCATAAGGTAATATCGAAATATATAAAGAATGCCTATATGCTAAGAGATTCACTCAAAAGGAAGATAGAGATTTTAAAAAGACGGTTTCACCAATTTCATCAAAAGGCTCCTTTTGAATCATTATGGCACTTGTAGCTCATTATGACTTAGAGCTACACCAGATGGACGTAAATACTGCATTTCTAAATCGAGAAATTAAAGAAACACTATACATGGTGCAACTAGAAATCTTTGAGTCTCAAGATTCAAATCACCTTGTATGTAAACTTAAGAAGTCCATATATGATTTAAAACAAGCATTCCATCAATGGTATTAGAATTTTGATTATATGATAACCTCTTTTGATTTTAAGGAAAACACCATTGATCAGTTCATATATCTCAAGTTCAGTGGGAGCAAATTTGTTATCTTTGTACTATATGTAGATGGCATTCTAATGGCAAGCAATGATGTAGGTTTATTACATGAAACCAAGAAATTTCTATCAAGTATTTGAAATGAATGGTCTTGGTAAGGCTTCATTTGTTCTAGGTGTAGAGATACATAGGGATCGCACTAGAAACGTTCTTGGATTGTCGCACGCAAAATTATGCACCAGGAGATATACCTGTGGCAAAACGTGATAAATTTAGTTTGCGTCAATGTCAAAATTCAAACATAGAGAAGAATGAGATTGATAAAATTTCATATGCATCAGCAGTGAGAAGTCTCATGTATGCTCAATTTTATACATGTCCAGATATTACGTACATAGTAGGAGTATAGGAGTGATATTTTTGTAATCCGGGAATAGACCATTTGGAATCTGCAAAACGAGTTATGAGGTAACTTTAAAGAACTAAAGATTACATGCTCACTTATCGGAGGTCAGATCATTTAACGATAGTAGGGCATTTTGATTCAGATTTTGCGGGATGTCTTGATAGTAGGAGATCCACACTAGGTTATGTTTTCATAAAAGTTGGAGGAGTTGTTTCTTGGAAAAGTATGAAATAAACATTACTAGATTCCTCAACAATGGAAGCCAAATTTGTGGCATGCTATGAAGCATCAAATCCATATATATGGCTAAGAAATTTAATCACTGAAATCTAAATAGTTGGTGGCATAGAAAGACCATTGAAAATTCATTATGATAATAAGTATACAGAATTATATTCAAAGAAAAAACAAAGTTCGTCAAAGTTAAAGCATATAAACACTAAGTTTTTGATTGTGAAATAAAAAATTCAGAGTCGTCTTGTGTTTATTGAGCATATTAGTACAAACTTGATGATTGCTGATCCGCTCACAAAGGGTTTGCCACCTAAAATATTTCATGGGCATGTGGCTCATATGGGTGTCGTCAAATTTGATGATGAGCCATATTAGTATGAGTTTGTTATTTTATTTATTCTATTGATATGTTAAAGTGTATTTTCTGTACAAACTCAAGTTTTATGAAATCTATGAATTTCATGTGTTTATTGATAACTCTGAAAAATGAAGTTATTAACTTTCTGTTGAAGTTTTGCATAAGGTATAAGAACGTGATTTCAAACTATTAAAGTCATAAGGTAGGACCATTTGGAATAGGCATGACTTAGATAATTTTACATGTAATTTTCATATATGATCTATGCCATAGGTATTGCTGATTTTTGTGATAATTGATGGGTTTAGTTTTGAATATGTGACGAAGATTGCTTTGATCCTATATTGGTAGTATCGATGAACCATATTGTTTTGAAATATTTAAATCAAGATAGTGCATAGTAAAGTTTTATCTATGTATGATTATTAAGAAATATATGTGGTCCAAGTGTGAAATTGTTAGTAATTTTTATTTTTGTGGACTCACATATTTATAATATTATATGTAGATATGCTATCTATAAAGAAACTCAATTTATGATCTAATAACGTATTAAAGATTTTGGGTCTAAAAGTAAATATGTATTAGAATGGGTTTAATTGAAATTATAGAAAACTCATGGACCTTTTCTAAAGTTTGATGAAAACTTATAGAAAAGACACATTTCCAGAAAAGACATTTTTCCTGAAAAGGCACCTTTCCAAAAAAGGCACCTTTCCTGAATAGGGTACCTTTTCAACTGAAAAGGCACTTAAGAGTATTATATATAGAATTGGTACCTGAGTCTAACATCACATCTTTTTTGTTCTGTCCATATCCGAGAAGAAACAATTAAGAGTGGTATCAAGACTTAGAAGATTCAATTTCTTTTATTCACTTATTGTAATGGAACAAGGTTTAGTGTTCCTATTATTATTTTACTTTTAAATTTATGTCTAATGATTTACATGGGATCTTGTGGAGAATTATTATTTAAAATATTCCAATACTCCTTAACGAAGATTACTACATCTCGAAGCAAAACATCTTCTTCACTATGTTTGGCGTAATTTTTTCTAGCAGATTACTACAACTGCAACTATCAGTGTTTCTTCCCTTGCCTTTCACAATTACATATTCATCTTTCATAGGGCTAAATTTTTCTTCCCTATAAAGGAGTTGAAAGTTTACACCTTCTAATATCCAACTCCTACTAGCATTCTCATCTTCCTCGCTATGTTTGGTTTTGGCTTTCTCCCCGCAGGTTACTATCACTATCAGTGTTGCTTCCCCTACAATTCATTGTTTCAAATTTAATTTTCCATCAGCCAAAAATGCCTACCACTTCAAATGAGTTGTAAGTTTACACCTGTTGATTCTAAACTCCTACGAGTGTGCTATTTGTATCTGTTGATCAACCTGTATATTCTTTTGTTTAGCAGTTGAACTGATAATGAACTTTCACAACGACATTCCTCCAAATGCTTCTCTGTACTACTTAAAAGGTTACCAACATCTCATGTTATTATGCTTGTGAAATTTGTTAAATTTCTTTTCTGCATTCTCACATGACCATTGGTACTTCGTCCTTTGTGGATTTTTAACTCTAAAAAAACATAGAATTTAATTAAATGTCTACCATGGTAAGTCTGAAGGTAAAAGTACTTTTCGTTCATTAAACAAAACATCTTCTTTGAAAAGTTGGTCATTTTATTTTTGGAGAGGGCTGTCATTATCAATGTTGCTTCCCCTAGAATTCACAATTACAAAGTCACATTCTGTCGGCCAAATGTGTATCTCCCCGTAAACAAGTTGTAAACGCATGTGAACTCGGGATAGTCTCACCTCTTGATATTTACCCCATAGTGTAGTCTTTGACGCCTCTTTCTCTGTGAATTTTATACAGCTGAAACTATTTTATACCCCTCGATAAATGAACCACATGTTTGTGAGAGTGCCTATATACTCTGAAGGCGGGAAGTCTGGAAAAAAATGCACAGTGGAACATAAAGACTAATAAAAACCACGAAGAATACACCTGTAGAAGATTTCAATTCATCCACAAGAGATGCATTAGTTCTGATATGTTTTGTAAGGTAGATGTTGTTGATGCTTACAAACATTCCTGTAGATTAGAGCCTTAATGGAAGGATGGTTCTTCGTTGATCTTATAAAGTCAGTAACCGAGGTATGCAAGGAAAAACACTCTTGTTTCTCGCTATGGCATGACCTCCTGGTTTCATATTTTCTCATCGATGAGTCCATGAGATCCTATACTATGAAATGATATGATTTTCCATTTTATGTGCTTTATAATTATGCACTAAATCTAGCTATTGCAGATTCCTTTGTTGTTATTTTTCATCTCTCTGTAAATGGCTTATTATTCATCTTATTAAGATGCGTCGCAACATGTATTCTAAGATGGACATGAAGGATAACGTATGACATATTCCAAAGGTTAATGTTCTGTATTGAAAAAATAATAATGTGTAGCGAGAATTTCTTTTGATTAATATTACCCTACAAAGAATGATGAATCATATGATGTAGGTAGTACCCCTTCTTGTTTACTGATGAACCTGCATTGCACAAAGGCCTTATGTGGCATACTATAGGACAATCCATGTTATGCCATGGACGAAGGCTTCATGTGGCATGTATTACTCCCAAATACTAAAAAAAGTATATTAAGCATAACAATCCAAGTATGGTTAAGCATACAGATCCAAAAATGGTAATGTATGGCGATCCAAAATGACGTTTCAGTATAAAGAACTAGAAGATGTTAAATTGTACAGTGGTCATTAAGACATTTACTAGCTTCTAGATACTTCCGCAAGGCCATGTTTCATGATTCTCTTATATGAGCGTCTTATTTATCTTATGTTATTCTACATACCTTATTATATGAGTACTATTCCATATTTATTCAAAGCAGTCTTCTTGAATTATTCTTTCTTAGCATAATGCATAAACATTCCCTTTAACTTGGCCTCGACTTGAACATAAGTTTCAAGAGATTTACAACTTTCCTTTCAGCTGGTCAAAGGAGAAGAGTCAGAAATTTGGGGTTGGACACGACTATTGGGACATGGAAATCGTTATTTGCTGAAAAGCAGTGGCCATTGGTTGATCATTGGTGTCAATTTCTACATGTGTCGCGACCCAAACCGAGGCCCAGGTCGCGACGAGCATCTCTAACCGTGAAGGCCCGAGCGCCTTTTTCTATCTGACAATCATGCACACCATTCATATAATATAAGTAAATGCGAAAAAATAAACAGGCGGAATCATGGTCATTTTCTGAGTTCAGCAGAACAATATGAAATTTAATTCATGAACATTTGAAAGCCACATGAAAACTAGTCTGCAAAATTTCACGACCCCAACCGAGGCCCTGACCGCGACAAGCATCTCGAACCGTGAAGGCCCGAGCGCCCTTCTCTATCTTCCAATCATACACACATTCATATAATAAGAAGGACAAATGCAGAATATAAAACAATACGGAATCATGGTTAACTTTTATTTCAAATTACGCAATACTGAAATGAGTTCATAAAGATCAAAAAAATCTAACTCTAGTCTGCGAAATCTCTACTAATTGAAAATAACCTTTGTCTGAACACTACGACAAACCGCCAGTCGGATCATGAATCAAAATAAAATAACAATGACTTATACATTAGGCCTTCCAGAGTAAGCGAGGCTCACCAACTGCAAACTTCAGACAACCCAATCTACTGCTTAGCGGGACCCCAGGATTATTTCTCAAATCCTTAAATATAGGGGGTCAATACATATGTACTGGTACATAGAGCAATCCAAAATAAATACACTGATACATAAAGTAAGAGAGCATTTCATGAAAAAAAATACATCATCATAAACCATTTGAAAATCCATGGGCATAGTAAATAGGCCTTTAAAAAAAACAATTTTGTAAATCAACTCAACATCTTTGTCTTAGTTTTGAGCTAGGTGGTACAATCTAGAAGTTTGATATTCCACGGGGTATATGGAATCTTCCATTGACTCAAAGGGTAAGCCCCCAATCCAAGTTTGCCGCAAGAGTTGGAGTTTCTAAGTCTGATACGCCTCAGGGCACTAGGCCAGCGTATAATCTCTCTTAGAGACAAAATAACCCGTATCGGCAAAACACGGTTTTGGGCAATGAGGTATTTGAACTCGTGCCTTCTTCGGGTAACCACTTAACATCTCATAAGCCTATTTTCAACCTTTTCTGAACATTCATATTTAAGAACTCAAATTCTGAAAATCTGAATGAAATCTGACTTCTATTCTGTTCTGAGTCTGTTATGGCATTAACTGTTTTGATATCATCATACCAAGACTTGCAAGTCGTATCTTCTAAGACATTAAATATCATGCACAATTCTTTCATTCAAAATAATGTTCAGACCACCAAAACATTCAACAGTATAAGAGAATTCATATTTCCAGACATATGTAAAATCATGCAAAGACTCTCTCTTTTCAACATTTCAACAAACATGTGGTGGTCAAGTATTCTGTAACAAACCATGCAATATATTTTAATAACACTTTTAACTTATATTATCAAGAATCACCCTCTCTTCAGTTCATATCCAAAACAAGGCTTAGAAATAGTAAAGACATTTTAATCATGCTTCTCAATATGCAATTGAATAATGCACAATATATGAAAACAAGGGGTTTTATAACAAGAGAGGGATTATAATTGTTCATCCTCTCAATTCAAAGTTTTAAACATCAAACCATATGCATACATATATATACATGTCAACAAAAATCAAAGTTAAGGGGGAAGGCCTCAAGACCAAAACTTGGTTATCAAGAAAGATTCACAATGCATAATTGTAGTTGAAATTTAAATACCCTTTTGTAAATTCATGATTTCTCAACATGTAAATGTTATTGAAACAATTTCATCATACCCATGTACTTTAGAAAAAACCCACGTGCCTTAGATTACAAGGTTTAAACAGTAGAACTTGAATCTTGATTTGTTCCTTGGAAATCTTTGACTTAAGGATTGATTTTCTTGATATCTTGTTCTTGGAGGAAACCCTAGTTTGATCTTACTTTTGAGAGTGGATAGTATTTGAGATGTTGAAAACCGATATAAAAATGGATAAAACTCTTAGGATACGATTTATATTCGTGGGGTAGATTTTAGGGTGAGGAAAATACCAAAATACCCCTAAGAAAATTAAAAAAAATGCAGAGCTTCATCAGTTAACGACTAAGGTTGATGGGTCATCACTCAGGTGAAAGGCCATCACTTTTGGGATGGATTTTACCACTTTCTGCCCTAGGCTGACGACTAGGGCTGATGGGCCGTCACCTAGTTGATAGGTCTCAGCCTCGTCGTTACATTTTGGCAGACAGACACTTTGAAGTAAAATGAGCATAAATTTCTACTCCGATATCGGATTAAGACGAAACAAGCAGCTTTGGAAAGAAGACTCAAATACCTTTTATTTGATATATAGTAGTCCCTGTAACGCATTATATATAAGAAGTTATAATTTATTGAATTTGTCCTAAGTTTAGACATTCACTAAAACTTAAGCAATAGTAAAGTTTTCAACTTGTCTTTGAGCTAGAGGGTTTTTGTGACCTCAATTCACATTCAAAGGTATTCACAAAATATAGTATTTATCATCACACATTTGTTAACAAAGATTCATTAGGTTCGGGTCTAAACACATAGAAAAGATGGTTCAAACTTTAGCCCAAAAGTACGGGGTGATACATTATCTCCCCTTTTGGATCATTCGTCCTCGAATGATGGGTAAGGACTTGTTGAAGCTCCAAAAATATGGAATAAAGGAAGTAACCTTACTCTAAGATTTTTCTCCAAAAGAAATATACAAAGACCTCAAGAAAATAATTCATGACGTCGCCAAGTGAATCGTGTAATCACGAAGCGTAAGAGGATATGAACTGACATAGGGATGACCTTGTACATAAATTCTAGAGATAATGATCATCACAACATATGGTATAAGTTTATTTGGTGATCAGAGGCATGATTTCCATCGGTACTAATCATTAAATAAGATTTTGTGGAAGATAAGGATAGAAGCATTCTCCACCGTACAATTTAAAATGAATGAATCTCACTTAGAGACACTACTCGACTATTCCCCAAATAATAAATAAACAACTTAATTCATAATTTACACTTATAATTCTCCCATCTCACATTTAAACACAAGAGTTTGAGTCCCACTACATAGTACTTTTTTGTTGAAGCCTAACTCGGAGGAAAGAGATGCTAGCTTTATCTACGGGACCTTGTACTCTACACCCCATTAAGAAAATTACTTCACTTTATCACTACTGTCAAACACACCCGAGTTTTATAACAAAGAGTACTAACCGCATGGCATATTGGTTTGCGTTTTCATCAATCACAATATTCAAGCCTACCATTTCTACACCCACTTCATGAATCTCCCCACTAAGATCAACCAATTCAATCATTCTTACTAAGGTTTTCGCCTCATAACTCCTTCTTAACTACCTCACGTAATGAAAGTTTATCTCCTTCTTCCCCCTTCTCCTATAGCCATATCTCAAGAAATCACATAAAAAATTCTACCTTCAAGAACATCTACTTCCCTACCTAACACATCACCATGCTTCCACAACAACCATCATACTAACATACGGAGGGTCATTGAGGGACCAGAGAATAAACATCATAAATGGAAGTAACACTTATCAATCCATAATTGCACTTCTCAAGAAGGGACATGAGGTGAAGATACGATAGAATAGACACAAAGTGCTTCATATCTCAATTGTTTGGATCATAAGTAAATAGTCATTCGGCATGAAACATCACAACATGGTTTCCTTAGGATAGACCAAAATGGGAAACATGGATGCACATATCATGAGATATATGGCATAAAGCCGAAATTTATGCAGTTAACAACTAAGACAAGGATTTCACTTGACGCGATTGATCCTTATTTAAAGAACTGAAATTTTCCATGAGTTAGTGTAAACTTTATCACTTTGGCTAATTCCCTCATAATATGAATCCGCAACATATAGAAACATATTTTCTTAGGACCAAACATGATGTGAGACATAGATTTGGACCATGAGCAATATAACATATGGCTTGGATACTCGGAATATTGGATCACTGAGGGGAATTATTACTTTTTGTTTGGAGGTCGGAACATGACATGAGTTACATAAAGAGTTCAAACTTTAGGCATAGGGAAGACATGCATACATAAGACATCTATTCAAATCGAAGTAGGAGGAGCTTACTTGAATAGAAATTGATTTTACATGATTTTTACCTGAAACATCACACCACAAGAAAATTTGGGAACTGCTACAATCTATCATCTCCACCTTAGATCAATGTCACACTCTTAAACTTGCAGAAATAACCTCACATCAAAATCTATAGTCACAACTCTCAACACAAAAGAGACATCACCGTATACTTAAACTCTAAACTCTCCCTGATGAACTATACTTTGAACGCCTCAATTTTTGAAAAAATTCTACTCTAAACTTTCGCTAACCTCTATAGCCATCACTCTATAACTCCCTCTCTCATGAGCGTACACATCCACACTCCTTATCACAAAGGGATATTAATATACACATGAACACAAACTCCCCTCAATAAATATATAAAGATACTAAATTCTTTCTAGAATCTCTCCCTTCCATGGAGACTAAATCATAATTTCCTCCAGACCCTAAGGTCTTTAACATACGACAACCATCATCATAGGCATAGACACTTATGCTTCTAAACACTTAACACTCTATCTTCAATTCTTTAGAAAGCTAGCTTTACACCTCGAATCACACAACTTACAACTTGACAAAATTTGCAAAACTATACAAAAGGCACATATTGCCTACCTATATTTTCTCAATTTCACTATAACAAAGACCATACAACAACTCCTTAGTTTTCCCCAAACGTCTCTATACTACAAATTTCAAGAACACAGACTAGGTACACCAAACTCATACACATAAAACGTTATCTAACAACCTGCTACCTGGGGTTCAACTTATTTATTTATACTCATGTTCTTATCCACTTAATGATACAACCACAATTCATCATTTTAAGACTAGTCCCCATGTACACATATACCTCGTGATTACCACATAAAATTTTCATAAATTATCAACCTAGTCTATTTCACAGATCATACCAAGACTGCTAATTAATTCCAAAAAAGCATGCATCATTAATCGTAAGCTACTACTCTAACCACCACACTACACATCTAACGTTCAAGCCTATAGTCTAACGTCAATCATGTACCACCAATGAAGTATGCCAATACTATACTAATCCATAAAATTAGGGAATCATCCCAACTAAGGCATTTAACTTAACTATCACCCACAAGTTCATCCTCTCCGCAACATTACTACCACACCTTAGAATCTACCACAGATCTTCTCACATGCAGTACTAGCTTACAGCTACCAAAGAAAAGACAATTAAGGAGGGAAAAGTCACATAATAGGGACAATCGGTCTTAATCTTATAACATACCCATTACGATATTATCTACATATTCCACTTCCTCACATCATACTTACTTACCCATGTATGCATTCTCACTATCACCAAATCCCATAAGCACCAATGAGTCTCTACCCATAACTTATTGACTAGTCTCTCCCTTTCCATTCACTACCTATAACTAATTTCTATAACCACCATAATTATACACTCTAGGATCCTTCCCTCATTTAAATAAATAAAGATCATATCCGGCCACTTCTTTTACAGACTACGATACAATCTACAAATATTGCTACCACATTAGTCTACCAATATAAAATGGCAAACCATCCCTCAATCAATGGTTATACAAATAAAACTATTTATTTACACAAAAGTCACTCTCACTCTGACTTTTATCTTTGTGACTTCATGTCACCAACTTCTGGATCATCTCACTACCAATGGGTCATGATACTTTAACAAATACTACTACTCGGGTGGAATTACAGTTCCAGAATTCTACTACATATCATTACCTTTATGCATGACATCTGCAATAAGAATTTTGAAAGGGGACTGAATACACTTCGTACCTTAGGCTGAAATGCCCAATTTCATTAGGATAAAAGTATACACTCGAATCAATACACCTTGAAACACTAATAGACTCCTGTCAAGTCCTTGTGCTATCTCATGACTTTTATGGATAACTCAATAAGAGAGAACTACATCGTTGGAAAGCTAGACTCCTAGATTTGTATCGCCTCAACAATGAGGCATGGCCCATGAAATTAGAAAAAGAAAGTGATTTGGATAACTTTCTTATGGACGACACTATAGCACGAACTAGATTCTGAAAAAATAAGAAATAACTCCTAAATGCCCGATAGCCTCCTAATTATAAGTATGGTGCACAACACACCCATAAGCAAGACTCTACTAGAAAATATTTTGCAGATACCCTGGGATAAAGAACTGTGCTATGATACCAAGTTCGTAACGACCTAAAATGAGATCCTGGCTGCGACGAGCATCACAAACCATGAAGGCCCAAGCGCCCTTCTCTATCTCGTAATCATATATAGATTCATATAATATGAGGGAAAAATGCGGAGCACAAGATAATATGGAATCATGGTCAACTTTAATTTCAAACTACTTAATACTGAAATGAGTTCATAAAGATAAAAAACATCTAACTTTAGTCTACGAAATCTCTACTAACTAAAAATAACCTCTGTCTGAAGACTGGGACAAGGCCCCAGTCGGATCATGAATAAAAATAAAATAAAAATGACATACATTAGGCCTTTCAAAATAAGAGAGGCTCACCAATTACAAACTTCAGACAGCCCAATCTACTACTTAACAAAACCCTGGGATTGTTTCTCAGATCCTGAAATATTGGGGGTCAGTACAAATGTATTGGTATGCAGAGCAATCCAAAATAAAAATACTGATACATAAAGTAAGTGAGAGAATTTCATGAAAAAACATACATCATCATAAACCATTTGAAAATCCATAGGCATAGTAAATAGGCCTTTAAAAAATCAGTTCTGTAAATCAACTCAACAACTTTGTCTTAGTTCTGAGATAGGTGGTACACCCTACAAGTCTATCACGGGCTATATGAAATCCTCCATTGACTCGGCGGGTAAGCCTCCAACCAAAGTTTTCCGCAAGAGTTGGAGTTTTGCCACAGGGCACTAGGCCAGTGTATAATCCCTCTTGGGGCCAAAATAACTTGTATCGGCAAAACCCGATTTTGGACAATAAGTTATCTGAACTTGTGCGTACTTCAGTAACCGCCTAACATCTCTTAAGCCCATGTTTAGCCTTTTCTGAACATGCATATTTAAGAACTCAAATTCTGAAAATCTGAATGAAATCTGACTTATATTCTGTTCTGAGTCTGTTATGGCATTAACTATTTTGGTATCGTCATACCAAGACTTGCAAGTCGTATCTTCTAAGACATAAAATATCATGTACAATTCTTTCATTCAAGACAATGTTCAGACCACCAAAACATTCTATAGTATAAGAGAATTCATATTTCAAGACATATGTAAAATCATGCGAAGACTCTCTATTTTCAACATTTCAACAAACATGTGGTGGTCAAGTATTATATAACAAATCATGCAATCTATTTGAATCACACTTTTCATTTATATTAGAAAAAATCACCCTCTCTTTAGTTCATATCCAAAATCAAGGCTTAAAAATAGTTAAGACATATGAATCATGCTTCTCAATATGCAATTGAATAATGCACAACATATGAAAACAAGGGGTTTTATAACAAGAGAGGGATTATAATTTTTCATGCTCTCAATTCAAAGTTTCAAACATCAAACCTTATACATACATATTTATACATGTGAAAAATAATTGAATTTAAGGGGGAAGGCCTCAAGACCAAAACTTTGTTATCAAGAAAGATTCACAATGCATAATTGTAGTTGAAATTTAAATACCCTTTTGTAAAGTCATGATTTCTCAACATGTAAATGTTATAGAAACAATTTCATCATACCCATGTACTTTAGAAAAAACCCACGTGCCTTGGATTACAAGGTTTAAACAGTAGAACTTGAATCTTGATTTGTTCCTTGGAAATCTTAGACTTTAGGATTGATTTTCTTGATTTCTTGTTCTTGGAGGAAACCCTAGTTTGATCTTATTTTTGAGAGTGAAGAGGATTTGAGATGCTGTAAACTGATTAAAAAATGGATATAATTCTTAGTATATGATTTATATTTGTGGGGTAGGTTTTAGGGTGATGAAACGACCAAAATACCTTTAAGGAATCCAAAACAATTGCAGAACTTCATCAGTTGTCGACCAAGGTTGATGGGTCATCACTCAGGTGATAGGCCATCACCTAGGTCATCACTTTGGGGATGGATTTTACCACTTTATACCCTAGGCCAACGACTAGAACTAATGGGCCGTCACCTAGTTGATTGGTTGTAAGCCTCGTCGTCACATTTTGGCAGACAGACACTTTAAAGTAAAATGAGTATAACTTTCTACTCCGATGTTGGACTAAGGCAAAACTGGTGGCATTTGAAATAACACTCAAAGACCTTTTATTCGATATATAGTAGGCCCTATAAATCGATATATAAAAGAATTTGTGGTCGATGAAAGTTGACCCAAGTTTAGGCGCTCTCTAAAACTCAATCAATAGGAAAGCTTTTAAGTCATCTTTGAGTTAGGGAATTTTTGTGACCTCAATTCATATGCAAAGGTATTCACACACTATAATATTATCCATCACACATATATTAGCATAGAATTATTGGGTTTGGGTCTATACGTGTACAAAAGATGGTTCATACTTTAGCCCGTAAGTGCGGAGTGTTACACAAAATCTCTAACAATACAATAAATAACATTTGTCTAAATACTGGGACAAGGACCCCAGTCGGTACATGAAACAAAATAAAATAACATATCCTATAACCAAGGTCTTCCAAAATATGTGAGGCTCACCAACTGCGAACTTCGGACAAACAATCTACTGCTTAGTGGGACCCCGGGACTGTGCCTCGGATCCTGAAATATAGGGGATCAATACAGATATACTAGTATGCAGAGCAATCCAAAATAATGTACTTTTACACAACATAAGTGAGAGCAATTCATAAAATATTTTGTATATGATATGTGAAAACACATGGTAAACTTAAAAGACTTTGAAACAATTTTTATAAACCAAGGTCAATCTTTGTTCTACTTCTGAGATAGGTGGTACACCCTACAATTCAACAATTCCATGATCTATATGGAACCTGACCTTGACTTGGAGGCTAATCTCCCAACCGAAGTTTACCGCAAGATTTGGAGTTTCTAATTCTAATACACTGCAGGGCACTAGGACAACGAATAGTCCCTCTTTGGGGACATAATAACCCATACCGACAAAACATAATTTCGGACAATGATTTTACTGGGATCATACCTTCTTCAGGTAACCACCTAACTCTCTTTAATCCTATTTTTAAGTTTTTCTAAACATGCATCGTTTTAAACTTCAAAATCTAAAAATCTGAAGGAAATTCTGCATTCTTTTCTGTTCTGTGTCTGTCATGGCATTTTCTGTTTTGGTATCGTCATACCAACACTTGTAAGTCGTATATCTAATCCATAAAATATCATGATACAATACTTTCATTCAAAACACAATTTTTGGACTACCAAATCATTCAAATAGTACAAGAGAATCCGTGTATCAAAATTCATTAAAAATTATGCAAAGATTTTCTCTTTCAATTCACAACATGTTGTGGTCAATTACCTTGTAGAAAACCATACAATTCTTTTAATAATCATATTTAACATTTACAACTAAGAAATATCCCTCTCTTCAATTCACAACCAACATAAAGTTCATAAATAATAGTAATGCCCTAGGTTCATGCTTTAAGACATGCAATTGAGTAACCCATAACTTGTAAATAAAAAAATAACACAATGAGAAAGGGAAATACGTTATTCATGCTCTCAATTCACGTTTTAAAACTGAAAATACATATATACATATACACAAGGAAAAATTCAAGCTTACGGGAAAGCCTCAAGACCAAAACGTTTAGAATGTATACTTCTTAATGTAATTCAAAACCCTTCATTATGATTTCTCAACGCTCAAAACCTTGCTCAAATGATTTCATCATGCACATGTAGTTTAAGAAAAACCCCACGAACCTTAGATTACTTAGCTTGAAGAAGGGAACTCGAATCTTCAATCACTTCCTGGGAATCTTGAACTTAAAGATTGAACTTTTGATCTTTAGGGGATGGTTAGGGTTTTTATGAAGAAAACTGACCATTGTTTTGCCTATAATGCCATATAAACATTTAAATCTTCAATTTTCATTACTTGGGTCTATTGGGAAAGACAAGACTACCCCTCAGATTTAAAATTCACAACTGAAACCCGAATTTAGGCCTTACCACGATGCGCCAAGATGTCAACGTTATAGGCAACGCGATGCGCCGCAATCGCGGTGACCTGCTATTTTGGGAATTCAAACATGTCCCAAACCTCGTCCAAAAAATTCAAAACTCCCCCGAGACATTCCCTTTACATCCCTGAGTGAACTAAAAAATCTACATCTTGACGTCGGAAAGATCAAGTTAAAAACCATTGAGTTAAGGGCTCAAAATATGACTAAACCCATTTTAACACGTATAGAAATTTTCAGGTTGCAAGATACCCATGCATTCTACTAAGTGAGGTATCAACACGTGAATGCTAATCCATCCCTTGGGATCATTCATCGCCAAATAATAGCTCGAAACAAAGACAAGCACGATTTCAAGCATACCAAGGAAAAGATAAAGAGAATAGTATATAATTTGTTCCTTCTATGTCGTCATCCAGGATCTCAAAGAGGTTTAGGTATCTAGTTCATATGTCATCTTTTGACACCCAAGTAGCTTCCTCAGCTTTTTGATTCTTCCACAACACCTTAACCAAAGCTATTTCCTTACTCCTTCGCTTCCAAACTTGGCAATCCAAAATGGCAATGGGTAATTCTTCATATGACAAGGAGTCCTTCACATTTATCTCTTCTATAGGAAACACAAGCGAGTGATCTCTAATAAACTTTTTCAACATGGAACATTGGATGTATGGAAGACAGACTCGCAGACAAGTCTAATTCATAAGCAGCCTTACCTATCCTTATCATAATCTGATAGGGTCCTATATAATGAGGACGAAGCTTTTCTATCTTTCTGAATTGCATAACTCCCTTCATAGGGGAGACCTTTAGGAATACTCAATCATCCACCTCGAATTTAAAATCTCTCCTTCTAACATCGGCATAAGACTTTTGTTGACTACGAGCAATCTTAAGCCACTCCCTTATAATCTTCACCTTCTCCATTGCCTGATGAATAAGGCCAGGACCAAACAACTGGGTTTTACCTACTTCATACACTCTAATTTGTGACCTACATCTCCTCCCATAAAGTTCTTCAAAAGGATCCATCTAAATACTTGAATTAAATCTATTGTTGTAGGCGAATTCTATCAATGTAAAATGATCCACCCAACTAATTTTAAAATCGATCGTACAGGCCCTCAACATATCCTCAAGGGTATGGATGGTGCATTCAGCTTGTCCACCAGTTTGAGGGTGGAAGAAAGTACTCTGGTGTAGTTGGGTGCCTAAACCACTTTGGAAAAACTGGTAAAACTGCAAAGAAAATTGCATACCTCAGTTTGATATAATGTACAAAGGAGAACCATGCAAATAGACTATATCCTAAATGTACAACTTAGCATAGTCATCCCCAAATAGGTCACCCATACTGGAACAAAATGAGCAGACTTGGTCATTAGTTCTACAATTACCCAATTAGGGTCACATTGGTTTCGAGACTTCGGAAGCCCCATAATTAAGTCCATATCAATCATCTCCCACTTTCACACAGGTAAAGCTATCTCTTGAGAGGTGAAATCTTGTATCAAATGCTCTACCTTGACTTGTTGACAATTCAAATACTTGGAAACAAAGTTAGAAACATCTCTTTTCATACTATTCTACCAGCAAATGGTCTCAAGGTCATGATACATTTTTATGGAGCTCTGGTAAGCAATGTACCTCAAAGTTTTAGCATCGTCAAGAATTCTCTCTCACAATCCATCCACGCTCGGCACACAAATCCTACCTTGATATCTCAAAATCTCATCACCTCCAATATAAAATGCTATTACCATCAGTTGATCAACATCATTCTTAATCTGCAACAAGATGGGGTCTTCGACCTTCTTTTCCTTAACTTCAGCACACAGGGAATATTTAGCTATCTTATGTACAATCACTCCCCCATTTTTGGACTCCCAAATTTGTAAGCTGGTGAATATTTTTCACCATCTCTCTCTTTCCTTCCTCAACATGAGAAAGATTGCCCATTATCAACCTACTAAGGGAATCAACCAGTATATTATCCTTGCCCGAATAATTGTGCATACTCATATCATAATCCTTCAACTATTCAAACCACCGCCTCTGCCTGAGATTAAGTTCTTTCTATGAGAAAACATACTGCAAAATTTTGTGATTAGTGAATATATCTACATGCACCCCATAAAGATAATAACATCAGATTTTAAATGCAAACACCACAATCGCTAGCTCTATGTCATGGGTGGGATAATTCTTTTCATGCACCTTTAACTGCCTAGATTCATAAGACATCACTTTACTATGTTTCATTAGAACACACCTAAGTTCCACTCGGGGCGCATCATAGCACATAACAAAACCCTCTGTACCCTCAGAAAGACTCAAAACTGGCGCAGTAGTCAACTTATCTTTCAGTTTCTCAAAAATAATTTTACATGAGTCAGACCACAATACCCTGCCAAATGATGTTGGGTGTATTTACATGCCTAAACACCATAATTTACCCATGTTATAGCTAAGTTTTGAGGATAAAATATATAATTCCTGCACTTTTAGTCCATTTTCCTATAAGTGAGCTAACCTACGTGATTAGCATGCTTTCAGGTATTAATGATGAAGATTTCAGCACTTTGTGGACCTTTGGGCAGCAAAGGAAAGCTTCACAGAAGAGGGAAGGAAACTTTTGGAAGCTTATGGACTGAATGTGACGCATGGAGAAATTGTCCCGAGCAAAAGCAGTATTTTTAAATACTTAGGGGTGCAGCAGTAACTTAATAGGACTAGGAAAAGGATGTTATAAAAACCCTATTTGCTGAATTTTTCAGCATTCATTGATTCTTGCATTCATTATTGTTTTTCATAATTGAGACGCCACTTTTGGGGATTATTCACGTTACTTTCTGACAGAGAAAGCACGGCTCTTGTGAGCAACGGAGAAGGGAAAACGTCCAACCCTAGTTGACGCCTAAACCATCTCCATCGCCAAGTTTATTCTAGGTTGTGGTATGATGATTATATCTATTGTGATCTCCGTTGTAATCATGTGTAGCTAAACTTCTCTGTTAGGGTTATGGAAGCCTTTTGATATACTATCTATTACTATGAGTTTGTGAATTTTTGATGCGTATGCTACTTATATCATTACTCTCTTCGTTTTAATTAAATTCTTGTGGTTGCAAACATATAGAATACACCATTATAGCATTAACTTGTTCGAGAGAAAAGTTACATGTTTGGAAAAGAGAGTGTGACAAGGAAATAGGGCTACCAACCCCTATTTACACATTAATGCCTTAACCGGATTAATTTCTTGGAGAGTTCGTACCATTAGTTATACGCTTTAAGCTCGAGAGAGTTAAAGTGAAATAATCCTTGATGGTTGAGAAACACTAGGATTTACCATTAGAATACAAATCTCTATAAGTGCATGCATGTCTGAATTCCGCATTACTCATAGTTAATAGATACGTAGAACTCATAAGGTGGACATAACCCTAACTTATTTTTCTCTGTGATTAAATCTCACTAAACAAAGCATTCTGTTGTTACTTTGATAGCATAAATTTACGCCACAATCCAATCCCCCCTTTTTCGTGGAATTTTCGATCAACAGTCTACTAATAATTGCAACACTTAGTGACCAAGTATTCCCTGTGGGATTCGACACCCAACCCAGTTGGGTTCTATATTTGATAGCGACCGCTTACACTCTTACGAGATTGTAGTTTGGGCATTATCAAATTTTGGCGCCGTTGCCGGGGAATACAGTTGTCAACTATGTTTGTGATAGTTAATAGACCCTTTGGTCTAAAATTCTTGAATTTTACTTTTTGTTTGTTGTTTTTGTTTTGTTCAGGTTTGGTAGAGTGCATGCCAAATACACGAAGTTCTGGTCAGCCATTATTACCCATAAATCCTGAACCACAACTTATTGGCAGAATTTATGCACAATGTGACATTGAAAGAAGGGTTGCTCAACAGGAGCAGGCTAGATTAGCTGCGTTGGCAGCTTCTCTTGTGCATCAACAGAATATTGATAACCCAGGGCGAGCAACAAATCCTGATGATGAGGACCTGGGTGATGATGAGTTACTGAATCCTAGGCGTACTGATGAGGTGGTGGCACCTATGCAAAGGAGATATCGTCAAGTTAGAATGAGACCTAAATGCCGAGCTGTGCAGGATCCATTTGATGATGATGATGACGATCTTGATGGGGCTGGTGCCACAGAGGCTATTATTCCTCCGCCCTTGGCTCCCGGAGCCAATTTCAATATCACTAGCACTATGATTCAGCTAATGCAGCTCAAAGGTTTATTTGGTGGACTTGCAGGCGATGATCCGAATATGCACCTGGTCAATTTTATTTCAATATGCAAGTCATTTGACAATCCAGGAGTTGGGCAGAATGCAATTCGGCTGCGCTTATTTCCATTGTCTCTGTCTGGGGAGGAAACTCTATGGCTGAACGGGCTAACTCCTGATTCTATTACTAATTGGAGGCAACTAAAAGACGCTTTCCTAGAAAGATTCTTTCCGCCATCCAAGAGAGCACAGTTAAGAGATGAGATCAGCAATTTCCGACAGCTTCCAACTAAAGCTCTCCACAAAACATGGGAGAGGTTCAAGAAGAAGCTTATGTGGTGCCCAAATCATCAGATGACCAACATCCACTTGATGGAGATATTATACAGGGCTTTGAACTCAGTGACAAAGCCAGTGGTTGATAATGCTGCAGGTGGGTCATTCATGGACCTTACTTTCATTTAGGCAAGTGATATGCTGGACCATATGACAAGGCAGAGTAGATCCTGGCATACCAGGGATGCTGAGGTAACAAGCTCTACTTTATCTGTTGGCATGACTGCAGAGCAGAGGCGTAGACAAGAGGAACGTGACCAGGATATGGCTCACATGAAAACGCAGATGGATCTTCTTACCAAGCATTTATTATCAGGGAAGAACGAAAAGGTTAAAGCCTTTGTATCACAGGGAAGATATGATTCCGATTCTGAGGGGGAAGCAAATTACTTGAATAATCAGGGGGGTTTCCGAGGCAATACCCAAGGAAACCAAGGTCGGAACTATTATGATAAATCTGGATACAAAGACCGCGATCAAGGTGGTTGGAAGAATAAGACTGACATGAGTGGTTTGTATGTTCCTCCTGGAAACCGTGAGGCTGTGGCATCTGGCTCTGGAAAGATGTCAATGGATGATATGATGGCTAAGCTATTGAAAGGGGTGGAGGCAACCAATATGGGCGTTACTGAGGTAAAGAATGATTTGTCATCAATAAAGAAATTGGTTGACTCGCATTCTACTGCAATAAAATAGCTGGAGCAACAATTGAGTCAATTATCAGCGGCATTCAACCAAAGAAAGGCTGGCACTCTACCCAGTGACACTGTACAAAACCCAATGAATGACGGATTGTGTATGGCTATTACTACCCGGAGTGGTAAAGTGTTGGAAAATCCATCCAAAGGCAAGCAGGTGGTTGATGATATAGCAGAGAATGTTGATGAAACAGAGTTTGAAGATGCCATAGAAGCTGAAGTGAGTGCTCATGGTGTTACACCTAGACGTCACCAGCTTGAAAAGAGTGATAATCAGAAGCAAGATAAAAAGGAAGTGGTGGAGAAAACGATTCCTCTTCCACCACCACCTTTTCCTCAGAGACTGAAGAAGAAGGCTGATGACACTCCTGAAAAGGTTGATAATCGAAAGCAAGATAAAGAGAAAGTGGTGGAGAAAACGATTCCCCTTCCACCACCACCTTTTTCTGCAGAGACTAAAGAAGAAAGCTGATGACACCAGGTTCAGTAAATTCATGACCATGTTGAAGCAGCTGACTATTAATGTTCCGTTGGTGGAGGCGCTGGAACAGATGCCTGGGTATACTAAATTCATGAAGGACCTGTTGACAAAGAAGCGGGCAGCAAGTTATAAGCTGGCAGATAATGTTCATCATTGCAGTGCAATCGCTACAAGATCGCTAGTACAGAAGAAGGCAGATCCTGGTGCTTTCACTATTCCTTGCACGATTGGATCGTTGGATTTTTCTAAGGCGTTGTGCGATTTGGGAGCTAGCATCAATTTGATGCCGCTATCTATTTACAGAAAGTTGGGGTTGGGTGATCCTACACCAACCAATATGCGGCTCGTGATGGCAGATAGGTCGGTAAAACAGCCTGTTGGTATCTTATATGATGTGTTGGTGAAGGTTTCCACCTTCATCTTTCCTTCAGACTTTGTTATTTTGGATTGCGAGGTGGATTCTAAAGTTCCCATAATCTTGGGGCGTCCTTTCCACGCAACTGGAAGTGTGCTGATTGATTTAAGAGCTAATGAGCTTTTATTTTGGCTGAATGACGAAGTGGTCTGTTTTGATGTATGCAAATCAATGAAGCAACCTAGAGATATGGATGTGTTCTCTGTAGCTGATGTTTATTATGAGGATGAGAAAGAATTATCTGTAGAGAAGCAGCTTACTGTTGAGCCATTATCTGTTGTGCTGTTGAATTTTGAGCGTGAGGAGGTTGAAGAATATGAAGAAACCATTTGTTCTCTAACAGGAATAAAGTCCTATTCTCATGCTACTAAGAAGCTGGACCTTGATCTTAGGAATCGACCTTCACCAACAGCGAAGACTTCCATTGAAGAGCCACCCGTGCTAGAATCGAAAGAGCTCCCCAGTCACCTAAGGTATGCGCTCTTGGGAAGTGGAAATACACTTCCGGTGAGTGTTGCTGCTGATTTAGGTGAACAACACGTAGAGGCTCTCATCTCTGCTCTGAAGAGGTACAAGAGAGCTATGGGTTGGACTATTGATGATATAATTGGTATCCCTCCTGGGATATGTATGCACAAGAGTCATCTCGAAGAAGATTGCATGCCTACAAGTAAGTATCAGCGTCGTCTGAATGCATTCAGAAAATGATGCACCATCTAACTCGATGAAGTCTAAGTAATCGAGATAGCTATGTCGTGCCGCGATAATAAATCAAGCGCTAAATGGGAGGCAACCCATCATTTTTAGTCGTTTTGTTTTCCTAGGAGTTTGTTTTGTTAAATAAAAATCCAAAAAGAAGACTCGAGCCACGACCAAAACTAAGGCGCTTGGTGGGAGGCAACCCATCCTTCTAATCGGTTTTGTTGTTGATTAAGTGTAGGTGCAAGACGTATAAAGGAGGAGCTTGGTCTCAAATTTTGATTTGAAAGTGAGCAATGTTAAAGGTGGTAAGTGAGTAATGAAGGAGCAAAAGGATTTCGGTTAGGCATTGCCTATACAAATCTAGGCAATGGACAAGGCAAGGCCTATGTAAATCTAGGCAACGGACAAGGCAAGGCCTATGCTATTGCCTTTGCTCTCTGAATCGACAATGCTATAGCATAGGCACCGCCTATGCCCAACTAGGCCATAGCATAGGCGCCGCCTATGTTTAACTAGGCAAAGCTAAAGGCGCCGCCTATGCCATTGCCTATGCTCACTTTTTCAACTAGGCCATAGCATAGGCGCCGCCTATGCCCAACTAGGCAATACCATAGGCGCCGCCTATGCTAAGCATAGACAAAGCATTAGGCGCCGCCTACTTATTATTTTTGACTCCTAACTCAATTTTTCATGGATCAAACCCGACCTTAGCCTTGGTCTATTAATAGACCCTCAATCTTAGAACAAAATCTCATTGTTTGCTCAAGATAGGCGCCGCCCAAGCTTCAAAATCCTCTCAAAAAATTTTCTTTTTGCTCATCTAGTCTTGTGAGTTCAACTTACGGATCCATCACCAAGTAAGTAATTCTTTTATATTCCGTAGTTGTTGAAATACTACGTTTATAATGATTTATTAGATTTTGAAGTGGTGTTGGTGATTAGAATGTGGTTGGTTTGTTATGATACATCTAGTTGAGTGAAAGAATACGTGTGGGTGTTCTTGACTTGGTTCCGAATGGTATTTGATTGTTATACATTGTCATCCTTTTTGCGGAATCGAAATGGTAAAGTTAATTGCATAATCTTCAAAGTTGAAAGCTTGAATGTTTGAATTACTCGTTCATCGAGATAAAGATCATGATTGAATACAAGCATGAGATGTTGTTATTATTTCTATACCATACCTTGATACGATCTCGATGTAGTAGTCTTGTTCAAAAGGTGCATTAATCCAAACACGAAAGTATAGTTAAGATTACATGAAATAGAGTTGGAAAGGATAATTAAGATGACATGAAAGTATGACTGTGCTGAACATATTGTTGGAACATATTACCTAAATGTATGTCGATGAAGTCTGAGTAATCGATATTATTCACTTAATTAGTTTGTGCCAACAAATTAAGTGTGGGGTGGGGCCACTACTGTTTGTTTTTCGATTAAATCTTCCGAGATGAAGCTAACATGAATCTATTTTTAATCTCAGGTAGAATGGCCCCAAAAGGACGACAAGGAAAAGAAAAAGTGTCCACCTCACAGAAAGAGCAAGAAAGGGCAGAAAAGGGGAAGAAACCTGATGATGACGACTCTAATGATAATTCCGACGCAGGGGGTATGACCCCAGACATAGAAGAGGAGTTCGACTAATCAGGTTTTCCTTATTTATTTTCCACTGAGGGCAGTGTGTCCCATCTAAGTATGGGGTGCTGGTATTTGTATGCTTCTTATACTTCTTTGCCTACATTTATTCTAGTTCTTTTTTGTTTTTATTAGTCGTAATTAGTTAGTTTAATTTTAGATTTTTTTAGAGTTTGCATGAAATTGTTCTGATAGGCGGCATGGTATTATGACAAGAGTTGGTGCCTAAATCATTACTATTGAGACATGTAGGCTCTAAGTGTGACTCACTGTGTGATAATTGTGTGGTTTAATTCATTCACCTATTGGGTCAAGAGTCTATACTGCTCCCAATAAAGTTGACCATGTGCCTTGTGTGTGTGAGGTTATAGTATATTCTGTGTTGTGACTGATGCTAGAACTTGCCTGGTGTGTGTGTAAAGCGGAATAAAAAGTGTGAGTTTAGGAGATGATTTAGGCATTTCTTTGGCAGCCTGTGATTTTTTACCTTCTTTTTACCTACCCGTGGACATTATCCTAGTTAACCCCCTTTGAGCCTTTAGCTATTTTCTTTGACAGCCTCATATGTAGCCTAATCCATTTTTTTTCAAGACCATAATTTGATCCAAATTCCTAAGCGCTTTAAATTGTAGAGTCATGTGAAAAAATAAGAGAAAAGTGGGTGAGAGTGATGCCTCAGAGTATATTGGTACTTGAAATTGTTGTGAATAAGAGTGGCTATCATAGAGGTGTTTTATAAATAAAAATAGAAATAGAAAAATAAAAAAATAAGTTGTATATTCTCATCTTTGTGTTTATAATTGAATAACAAAATAGGTGAAAAAGGGTGTTAGATGAAAAGAAAGGTAGAAGGGTTGTTTAAAAGAGAGTGTTAATGGCATAATGTGATGTATTAAAGCTCTTAGGGAAAATAATCACTATTTCTGGCCAAAATAGTCCTACCTGTCCCTTAGCCTACATTACAACCTATAAAGACCTATTTGATCCTAAGCTTAGCATTCTGATATTAGTAGAGCATTACACTAAGGGCAAGCCTATGGTCATCAGTTGCAACATATGAATTCTTTGTGAGAGTGAGAGCAAGGAGAATCTTATACCCATGTTCCGAAAAATGCAAAACTTATGAGTGATTATGGGTGATATCTTGTGTGAGACACACATGGTTGATGATTGTTGGGTAGTGTTATATGATTCTTGGTGCCTTAACTTGCGGATACGAATTAGCTATCATAACGAGTCTATGTTGGAGGTTGAATGGTTTCTAGTAGTGATCCAGAAAACTACTCTTTGTTAATAATTGCCGTGAATGTCTTGATAAATATTTTGTGTTACTGCTGTGAAATCCTAGTTAGATGTTTGCATGGACGTAATATTTTGTTCGAGGAGGAACAAAGCTTTAAGTGTGGGGTGTTGATGTTGGGTGTATTTACACGCCTAAACACCATAATTTACCCATGTTATAGCTAAGTTTTGAGGATAAAATATATAATTCCTGCACTTTTAGTCCATTTTCCTGTAAGTGAGCTAACCTACGTGATTATCATGTTTTCAGGTATTAATGATGAAGATTTCAGCACTTTGTGGACCTTTGGGCAGCAAAGGAAAACTTCACAGAAGAGGGAAGGCAGCTTTTGGAAGCTTATGGACTGAATGTGACGCATAGAGAAATTGTCCCGGGCAAAAGCAGTATTTTTAAATACTTAGGGGTGCAGCAGTAACTAAATAGGACTAGGACAAGGATGTTATAAAAACCCTATTTGCTGAATTTTTCAGCATTCATTGATTCTTGCATTCATTATTGTTTTTCATAATTGAGACGCCACTTTTGGGGATTATTCACGTTACTTTCTGATAGAGAAAGCACGGCTCTTGTGAGCAACGGAGAAGGGAAAACGTCCAACCCTAGTTGACGCCTAAACCATCTCCATCGCCAAGTTTATTCTAGGTTGTGGTATGATGATTATATCTATTGTGATCTCCGTTGTAATCATGTGTAGCTAAACTTCTCTGTTAGGGTTATGGAAGCCTTTTGATATACTATCTATTACTATGAGTTTGTGAATTCTTAATGCGTATGCTACTTATATCATTACTCTCTTCATTTTAATTAAATTCTTGAGGTTGCAAACATATAGAATACACCATTATAGCATTAACTTGTTCGAGAGAAAAGTTACATGTTTGGAAAAGAGAGTGTGACAAGGAAATAGGGCTACCAACCCCTATTTACACATTAATGCCTTAACCGGATTAATCTCTAGGAGAGTTCGTACCATTAGTTATACGCTTTAAGCTCGAGAGAGTTAAAGTGAAATAATCCTTGATGGTTCAGAAACACTAGGATTTACCATTAGAATACGAATCTCTATAAGTGCATGCATGTCTGAATTCCGCATTACTCATAGTTAATAGATACGTAGAACTCATAAGGTGGACATAACCCTAACTTATTTTTCTCTGTGATTAAATCTCACTAAACAAAGCATTCTGTTGTTACTTTGATAGCATAAATTCACGCCACAATCCAATCCCACCTTTTTCGTGGAATTTTCGATCAACAGTCTACTAATAATTGCAACACTTAGTGACCAAGTATTCCCTGTGGGATTCGACACCCAACCTAGTTGGGTTCTATATTTGACAGCGACCGCTTACACTCTTACGAGAGCTGTAGTTTGGGCGTTATCACCAAACCCAAGAAGCTCCAGATATAAGCTGGAGTCATGGGTCTGGGCCATTTTATCTCTGCCTCAACCTTTGGGGGTCAACTTTCATCCCCTCACTAGAAACAATGTGCCCCAGAAAAGTAATAGCACTAAGATAGAATTTACATTTGGAAAACTTTGCATATAATTCATGATCTTTGAGGGTATGAAGGATAATTAAGATGTAGGTGGCTTGCTCCTCCTCACTATTAGAGTAAACTAAGATGTCGTCAATGAAAACTATGATGAACAGGTCTAGAAACTGATGAAACACCCTATTCATTAGGTCCATGAAGGCTGTAGAGGCGTTGGTTAGTTTGAAGGAGATAACTAAGAATTCATAAATGCCATATCGGGTTTTTAAAACTATTTTGGAAATGCCAAACCCCTAACCTTTAACAGATGATACCCCGAACAAAGGTCTATTTTGAGAAGCATTTGGCACCGTGGAGTTGATCAAATAAATCATCGATTCTGGGAAGAGGGTACTTATCTTTAATAGTGATCTTATTGAGTTGATGGTAATCTATACACATATGGAGTGAATAGTCTTTCTTACGCACGAAGAGCACTGAGCACCCTAGGGAGAAATATTTGGCCGAATAAAGCCTTTATCGAGAAGGTCTATTAATAGTTCTTTCAACTCTTTCAATTCTGCAGGAGCCATTTTATATGGAAGATAAAAATAGGATGAGTGTCCCATAACAAGTCAATACCAAAATCTATCTCCCTATCATGTGGTCTCCCTAAAAGATCATCGAAAAAGACTTCAAGGAATTTATTAACTATAGGGACAGACTGGACAGAAAGACTTTCAGTACTGGAATATTTGACTCAAATAAGATGATACAAACAACCCTTATAGATAAGTTACTGGGTTTTGAGGTACGACATTAACTTACCCCTAGGTGCTAAGGAATACCCCTCCTGCTCTGGTTCATCTGGAAAGTATAAAGTAATTTTTCGGGTTCTACAGTCTAGTGTGGCATAATGTGAATGGAGCCAATCTATCCCCAAGATATTATAAAATTCAATCATATCAAGCTCTACAAGGTCTGCCACAGTATCACAATAACAAATGGACATCACACATTTTATACACCCTTTTAGCCATAATAAAGTCACCAACAGGGGTGGAAACAGAGAAAGGTTCTGGAATAATTTCACGATCAAACCCAAAACTGACTGCCACATACGGGGTCACATGAGACAAAGTAGACCCTGGATCAAGGAACACATACACATTAAGGGAGAAAATTTGTAACGTACCAGTAACAATATCTGGTGAAGCCTATGCATCATGCCAGTTAGATAAAGCATACAACCGGTTGCGACTGCCCCCGATAGATGAAGTAGTACCCTTGGGTGTTAGTGTTGCCGTAGAATTGGCTTGGGACTTGGCCCCACCAAAGTTCCTTCTGGCGGAAGGACAATCTCTCTGAAAACCACAAGTATTAGACACCAACCTGCCTAACTGACACCTCCCTCGGTGATGTTTACCGCAAGGCCCACATTGCAGAAAAGGCTAATATGACTAAGCCACACTACCTTGAGACTAAGTACCCTATAATCTTGATCCACTATTATGTTGAAAATTTTGAAACCGCTGATCAACTGGAGGTCTAGGCATTAGAGCTCTAGCCGACGACTAAGCGTTGCTCCAAAACTTTTCCTCGATCACTTATTACCCCAATTGTCACCACCATAGTGTTGATTATTATTCTGGTCTGTAGATCTGGCCCTGTTGGCATACCTGTCTTTCTCCTTTGCCTTTGCCATCCTTTTTTTGGCTCTTCAATCTGTTGCATATGAATAGACCACCTGGATAAATCCATATCCCTATTCAGCATCCCTCTCTTGCATTCTAGCACCAGATCATCCAAGAGACCGGATTCAAACTTCCTCATGTGGGCTTTCATATTACTAGTCAATTCTGGAGCATACTTGGACAGATGAGTAAACTTTAATGTATACTCCTTAACACTCATTTTTCCTTGCTTCAAACTCATAAATTCTTCATCCTTTGACTCCCTCAATTCCTGGGGAAAGAAACGGTCTAGGAAAGCTTCCACAAACTCACCCCAGATAGAAGGTTCAGCTTCAATACCCCTCGAATCTTTCCATTCATTATACAACTGATTGGACACATCTTTTAACTGGTAGGCTGCCAATTTAACCCCTTCAACCTCATTCATATGTATAACTCTAAAAATTTTCTCTAGTTCATCAATGAACCCTTGGGGGTCCTCCTCAACCTTCGTGCCAGTAAACATAGGTGGGTTCAGCCTTATGAATTGAACAACTCGTGTATCTTCAGATGAGCCAGACATAGATACCACGTCTTCAGACCGACGGATCTGGGAGGCCACCAACTAAGCTATCATATAGATGGACTATTGGAACTCAGCATTCGGAACTTCCCTTTGAGGAAGCTTTGGATGGTTAACACCGGTCTATGGAGCTCGAGGTGGGAAAGTTCGTAATGGAGGACTCTCGGAGTAGCAACAAACTCTGGAATATGAGCCATAATACGAGTTAGAATCCCATGAGTAGGACGGACATCCTCAGCTTGGATGTTTTGTTCGTTTCTTCTGCGAGGAGGCATGACCAATTTTCTTAAATATAGGGAATTATTGGTTAGAGGACATTCAGACTCTACAACATGAACTAAATAATGTATGAAAGAGAGACATTCCTAAATTCCTTGTATCCTCTTGTTTATAAGTGTAGCGTGCTACACACCCATAATGCACTTTTACACAGCATAAGTGAGAGCAATTCATAAAACATTTTGCATACGATATATGAAAACACATGGAAAAACTTAAAAGACTTTGAAACAATTCTTTGAAACCAAGTATAACGCCTCAAGTCTGTACCCCGAACACTACACAATGCTCATAATCCCAAAGGAGAACAAGCTAACTCATGACTGGTACCTGCTGTAATAACTGTGCAATAAGTACTATAATGATTGCGGAAATAGGCGGAAACATATGCCATAAGGTTCAAATTCTGTAAATAAATCTGACTATGGTATCAAAATACCAAAACTGAATATAAGTACTAAAAAACTGAACAACTGTCTGAAAATAATCTAGTATGAAAATCCTCTAATTGTCTGAACTGTGGAGTTGATAGGACAAGCCCACAACTAACTAAATCTAAGAAAATAAAACAAAATTACTGTAAATAATAATCATGTCCTCGAACTATGATGACTCACCACTACTATGAAAGATGAGACTTTGAACTGCTAAGGATGCTCTAGAGCCCGTGCATCTGATCCTATGATATAAGACATCATAGCGCAAACCAAAACATGTATCAGTACTTTGAAAATACTGGTATGCTCAGTGAGGTAGGCTAAAATACATGGGTTCATATGCATGCACAATAATGACTGAATAACATGAGTATGAATGCATAAGAGTACATGTGTGAATACAAAGACTATAACTGAGATCGTGCTAATACTATGTACTGAATTTGAATAATGATAACCGATATCTGAGTTTACGAATAGTGTATTACTAATTATCTAAATGACTGTATCTGACAATTTTGAATACAGTAGAACCATACTGAGTTTCGTGCTAAGCTGAGTGACTATATCTGATAGTCCTGAATCTATAGAACTGAATAGAGTTCTATTCTGCGAATGAGACTGGAACTAAGACTGTGAGAGGTAATAATCTAACTGACATGCCTCTCTCTAAACTGATTGGGGTCCAACCTATAACCCTAGTTGGAATGAGTCAATACCGTTCCATGAGTAAGGAAAAGTTGTGAGTTAACCTTCTTTGACAAGAAGCTCTTTTGTCAACCCTCGCTGGCGGGATAACTCAGATGAGAAATATCAACCCTCATAATGTCTGGCAGGAAGATACCTCAACCTACTCTATCTACGTAGTTCTGTAATACAAGGACTGCAACTAAGGGTCAAACCCTCTGCTGACAGGAATTCCCCCATCCCTGGGTTAACTTAGTGTTGAATCCTACTCCCAACTGAATAGACACTGATTTGATTTCTATTCTGTACTAGGCTGGACTAAATAGTTACTGAGATTACTATTTAACTAGGCTGAAGTGAGTTCACTAATTTTTGTTGACTGACGGAATACTACTGAATTCTGTTATCAGTTTGCGAATATAATAATCAAGGATTTTGACTGGGATTTCTTTGTAAGAGAGTCTGTTCTGAAAATCTATGCCCCCTATAGGGACTATGACTACTGGGTCACCTATGTATTTCTTTAGCAAAGAGACGTGGAACACTGGATGAACTGAAGATAGATATGAAGGAAACTCAAGATCATAAGCCACCTTTTCGAAACAACTAGGAAATTTGTGAGGGTCGACATATCGGGGACTGAACTTTCCCTTCTTGCCAAATCTCTTCACCCTCTTCAAGGGAGAGACTTTTAAGAATATGAAATTACCAATATCTAACTCGAGACCCTTTATTGAACACATATGAATGAGAATATGAGAAAACAACTGAATATCATGAAATGAACTGAATGACATGAACTAAACTGAGCCCCTTGAATACATGGATTATTGCTGAGATTGGAACTTGAGGGTCAACTTACGAGTACCCACTATTCCACTGGATTTGTTACGTAAAAAGAAGCTGGGAGGTTTAGGATATGAAAGTTTGGGGGTTATGGTGCATCTCCCTCTTGGGACATTATATCCCTCGAAGAATGCTGGCTTGGCTGAGATACTGAGGAAAAATTAGGACGATGCTCAGGGCACCCATGAACTGAGTTGTGACTGAGTATCTAGGATCTGAAACTAAGACGTGGTACATAAAATGAGTTGATCATGCAGCTACCTGGTTTCCCCATCTAGGAACAGTTACATTCATGAGACTTCGAATAGTGCGACTAGTGAGGAAAGTTGGGAAACCAAGACATACAAATTTGTCCACCCGACTGCTACACTGAATTTTTGGCTTTATGAACTAACTTTTGTTGAAAACTCATGTTCAACTGGATAATTTCCTTGAGACTCTTTCTATAGTGTTTCTATTAACTTTAGGGAGCAAATAATCTTTTCCTAGGCTGAATGAAGCATCTGAATAAAAAGTCACATTCTAGCTAAATTTCTATAATAAATGGTGAGGCCTACGAGACCTCATCTAAGGTAGAGTAACTAAGCCTCATGCACTGCAACTAATATTTTCAAACTTAGACATATCCCTTGGATACCCTCTCAACTATATTTTCCACCTTAGTACGGTGCTTCACCTGAGACTACTGGAAATATTCACATGGGCGCTGGGCACGAATGTATGAACATATTGTCTTATGTGAACTAGAATTCCTTGTACTAGGAACTATAAGCGTACAAATTGGAATGGAACAATAGTCAAGAAAACCTGAAACTGAACTGAGTTACTGATTTGATTACTAGAATGGGATGGGACCGTAACTAAGACGGTAGCTAAGACTGTAATTAAGACTGTAATAAGGACTCATACTTGAACTGAATACTAAGTTCTGATAATTGGATACTTGTAACTGAGGTTTATACTAATACTGAAGTATTGGATTTTGATGGCTAAGCAACTGATAACTGATAGCCATGGTTCTGTAGAACTATCTGAGTTCTTTACTAAATTCTGAGGCTGAATACTGAATACTATACTAGACTCGACACTTAAATAAGGCCTGAAGAATATAATATCAACATCTTGGGTGGATCTACAAAAGGATCTAGGCTGAGGATATCATGTCATGATCTAAATTTAGCCAATTTGTTAGGAGGGTAGCATGAGGCATGGGAACTGAGCATACTGTAAAACATAACATAAGTGCATAAGTCATGAGCTACATGACCTGAGTCTGGAGTTTTTGTATTCGTGGAACATGGTTTGTAATACCGTGTGAACTGGAATTCCTTGTAATAGGAACTATAAGCGTACATGACTTTTGCTAACGTGTTCGAATATAAGCTATCATCATAGAGCTGACATGTAATATATGAATAGATATCATGATAATTGATGGGTTTTTAGAGTTTGAAATATGATTCTGAGATGATCCGCGTGATCATGCCCGCTGTGGGAGTAGACAAGAATGTCATCTATGAAGACTATGATGAATATGTCCAATTTCTTCTTGAACACACGATTCATCAAGACCATGAAGGCTGCTGGGGCATTGGTAAGACCAAAGGACATGACTAAGAATTCGAAGTGACCGTAGTGAGTTTTGAAAGTTGTTTTTGGGATGTCACATTTCCTGACTTTTAGCTGATGATAGCTTGATCTGAGGTCTATCTTAGATAAATAACTTACACCCTGAATTTATTCAAACAAGTCATCGATTCTAGGGAGTGGATACTTGTTTTTTACCTTAACTTTATTTAATTAACGTTAATCTATACACATTCTAAGGGAACCATCTTTCATATGCATGAATAACACTGGTGCACCCTATGGGGACATACTGGGTCTTATGAATCCCTTATCTAAGAGTTTCTTTAACTGCTTTTTTAATTCTTTGAGTTCTACTGGAGCTATTCTCTATGGCGGGATAGATATGGGCTGAGTATTTGGAAAAAGATTGATTTCGAAATTAATTTCCCTTTCGAGAGAAACTCTAGAAAGGTCTTTGGGAAACACACCGGGGAATTCACATGCTAATGACATTGATTCAAGAGTAGGGGTTTCTGAACTAGAGTCCTGGACTCGAATGAGATGGTAGACACATATCGTAGCTATCATTTTTCTAGACTGAAGGTAAGAAACAAGTTGACTCCTAAGTGCTGAAGAACTACCCCTCCACTCTAGGATGGGTTTATTCAGAAACTAAAATTGGACAATTCTATTTCTGTAGTCGACTTAGGCATAGCAGGAATGAAGCCAATTTATGCCGAGAATGACATCGAAATTAGTCATCTCTAATTTGACTAAATCTGCTGAAGTGATTTTCTGAGATATCATAATCGGACAGTTCCTGTATACCCGTCGTTTTATGACAGATTTACCCACTGGGGTAGAAACTGAGAAGGGATCTTCTAGAATTTCGGGACTGACTCCAAAATCAACTGCTATTTATGGAGTAACGAAAGACAAAAAAGCTCCTACATCTAGAAAAGCACAAACATGCAAATGAAAAACTAGTAACATACTAGTGACCACATCAGGAGAACTTTTCTGATCCTGTTGGGACTAAAGAGCATAGAGTCTATTTGGGCGCTGCCCACTGGTTGCACTAGATGAGGCACCCTGCTGATTTGGGTGACCAAATTGAGTTGGGGGGTGGGTATGCTGACTCTGCGAACCCACCTCAGGACGCTTTCTGACTCTGTGGCCTGGCTTGCCAAATCTGAAACACACATCGTTTCAAGCTCTGCAAATACCCTGGTCGTTTATGCCACACTACAAGCAGAGAGGATTTGTTCGGCCACTTTTTGGCCTATACATTCTGGCACTCTTATTTTTTCTCCCTTCTTTCCTACGCCTCTTCTCTCCACTCTGTGAACCATGATCCATAAACCTTGATAGGATAATGGCCAGCTGATTGTTCTGAGAAGATACTGAATAATCTAAGGTAGTTAAGGTAGCTCTAAATTTAGAGTGGGATACATTCTCATTCAAGCGATCTGCCTAAACGGGCGGATTGGCTGACTGATTTTCATTACTTCTCTCATTAGCTTCTCTATAAGGTATATTCTGGAAGCATAAGGAAGAAAGGAATTAAACTGAGAGTTTAACTTGAGATTGTGCTCACTAGCACAACATGAATATTGAACGAAGGGAAACATTTCCTAAAACATCTCGTAGCCTTCTATCCATAAGTGTGGCATGCAACACAATCATGCACAAGACTCTACTAGATGCGGTTTTCAGACTTTCTAGGACTTTGTTGAACCTTAGCTCTGATACCAAGTTTTTAATGCTCCAAGTCTGTACCCCGAAATCTACACAGTACTCATAATCCTGAAGGACCACAAGCTAACCCATGACTGGTATCTGCTGCAATAATTATGTATTAAGTACTGTAACGAATGAGGAAATAGGAGGAAACATATGCCATAAGGCTTAAATTCTGTAAAATAAATCTGAATGCAGTATCAAAATACCAAAACTAAATATAAGTACTGAAAAACTGAACAATTGTCTAAAAATGCTCTAGTCTTAAAAACCTCTAACTGCCTGAATTGTGGAGCTGATGGGACAAGCCCCCAACTAACTCCATCTACATAAATAAAATTGAATAATTGTAAATAATAAGTATGTCCTCGAACTATGAGGACTTACCACTACTCTGAAAGCTAAGAATCTAAACTTCTAATGGTGCTCTGGAGCCTGTGAGTCTGAACCTATGATATAAGACACCATAGCGCAAACAAAAGCATGTGTCAGTACTTTGAATATACTGGTATGCTCAGTGAGGTAGGCTGAAATGCATGGGTTCATATCTATGCATAATAATAAGTGAATAACATGAGTATGACTTCATAAGAGTACATGTGTGAATACATAGACTATAATTGAGATCGTGCTAATACTGAGTACTGAATCAGAATACTGATAACGAATATCTGAGTTTACGAATACTATATTACTAATTATCTGAATAACTGTATCTGACAGTTCTAAATACTGTGGAACCATACTGAGTTCCGTACTGAGCTGAGTGACTATGTCTGATAGTCCTAAATCTGTGGAACTGAACTGAGTTCTATTCTGAGACTAAGACTGTGGGAGGTAATGATCTAACTAACATGCCCCTCTCTAAACTAATTAGGGTCCAACCTGTAACCCCAGTTAGGAGGGTGTCAATATCATGCCATGGGTAAGGATAAGTTGTGAGTTAACCCTCTCTGATAGAAAGCTCTTTCTTCAACCCTCGCTAACAAGATAACCCAAATGAGAAATATCAACCCTCATAATGTCTGGAAGGAAGATACCTCACTCTCCTCTAGCTACGTAGTTCTGTAATACAGGGACTGCTGCTAAGGGTCAAACCCTCTGCTGATAGGAATTCCACTATCCCTGGGTTAACTCGGTGTCGAATCCTACTCCCAACTGAATAGACACTGATCTAATTTCTAGTCTGTACTAGGCTGGACTGAATGGATACTGAGATTAATGTTTAGCTGGGCTGAACTTAGTTCACTGATATCTGTTGACTGATAGAATACTACTGAATCCTGTTAGCTGACTGAGCTTACTGAATTAGACTTGTCTAATACTAATTCTACTGAGCTTTCCTGAGTTATGTAACTGACTAAGAGTACTACTAATCGTGCCATGAATGATACTATTTTATGACCGACCATGGCTCTAGGTAATCAGCTAAATTGTCAGGTACTAGTATTCCCAAGACTCGATAGCATAAATTAAGAGACATGGCACAACTTGAAGCATATAAGCTAAAAAATTGATTATCATTCATTCATTAGGGCATTTTGACAAACACTTGCACAATATAACTAGCACATAAGCTAACTTGACATGATTTCATTCTCTTGATAGTTCACATGGACAATTTATTAAGCATTTGGTGAGCACAATATATGCACATAGTATTGAACAATAAGTGAGCATCATAATTCAACTATAATTTCACAATTTAAGGGTTTATCATGGATTCACATGAATCTACACACATAATGATCCATTTCACCTAAAATATATATATATATATATATATATATATATATATATATATATATATATATATAATCATGAATTAGGAACTTAATCCAAATAGCAATCATGGATACACTTTAATTTCAAACATGGAAATCATAAAATCAATAATTTGAAGTTCAGAAGAGATTCTTGGACTCCAAGGGTGGAAGGAACCCTTGGATAAACACTTCACATACCTTTGTTGAAGAATTTTTTAAAGTTTATGGTGGAATCTTGTGCCCTTGATTTGAAATTGAATCTTCTAGGGTTTTGTTTTTGAGAGATTTTGAGAAAGAATGACAATATTTGCTCTATAGGGTGTTTGATTTCATCTTTTGGGGGTTGAGGTTTGAGGGAAAAAGACCCAAATATCCCCAAGAACGGGATCTTTTAATGACTAAAAACTGGGTTACCGACGCATAAGTTGATGCGCCTCGGCGATGGCATCAATCGGATTGCCGATGCATCGCGCCAAGTTCGCATTGTTTCACTAGAATTTGCACTGAAGCTGGGGGGAAATCATCCATCGACGCGATGGTTGATGCAACGCCCCAAGATCGCGTCGACCCACTATTTTGGGAACTCAAACATGTTTCAAACGAGGGCCAAAAAATCCGAAACTCGTCTGGGAACACCTATGGACCTCCCTGATCATGAATCAACCTAAACATTAACATTTAATGGACGTAAAGGTTGTAAAATAATATTACCAACCTTCTTAGGCTAAAATGAAACTAAGTCTGAGTACTTAGCTAAAATATTCTAAGTCTAGGACCCCTTGACAAGCCTAAAGGACTGAATTAAGCTTAGGATTTTGCGGGGTCTTACACCAAGGGTCACTTTTTTGTTCTACTTCTGAGCTAGGTGGTTCACCCTACAATTCTACAATCCCATGGGCTATATGGAATCTGCCCTTAAATCAATGGCCAAGCCCCTAACCCAAGTTGGTCGCAAGATTTGAAGTTTCTAATTCTAATATGCTACAGGGCACTAGGCCATTGTATAACCCCTCTTTGGGGACATAATAACCCATTTCGGCAAAACACAATTTTGAGAAATGAGTTTTTTGATCTCATGCCTTCTTAGGGTAACTATCTTACTCTCTTTAATCTTATTTTAAATTCTTTCTAAATATGCATCATTCTAAACTTTAAAATCTAAAACTTTGAAGTAAATTTTGCATTACGTTCTATTCTAAGTCTGTCATAGCATATTCTAGTTTGGTATCATCATATCAAGACTTGCAAGTCATATATCTAAGCCATACAATATCATAATACAATCCTTTCATTAAAAACATAATGTTTGAACCACCAAATCATTTAAAGAGTATAAGAGATTCGCATATTGAAATTCATGAAAAATTTATGCAAAAGATTCTCTCTTTCAATTCACAACATATAGTGGTCAATTACCACGTAACAAACCATGTAATTCTTTTAGTAATCATCTTTAACATTTACAAACAAGAAAAATCCCTCTCTGCAATTTACAACCAACATAAAGTTCATAAATTATAGTAAAACCCTTGGTTCATGCTTTAAGACATACAATTGAGTAGCCCATAACTTATAAATCAAGAAATAACACAATGAGAGAGGGAAATGTGTTATTCATGCTCTCAATTCGTATTTCAAAACTGAAAACACACATATACATATACACAAGTAAAAATTCAAGTTTAAGGGAAAGCCTCGAGACCAAAACATTCACAATGTATACTTCTTAATGTAAACCAAAACCCTTCATAAACATATGATTTCTCAACATTCAAAACTTATTAAAGCGATTTCATAATTCCAATGTAGTTTAGGAAAACCCCCACATTCCTTAGATTACTTAGTTTGAAAAAGAGAACTCGAATATTGACTTGTTTCATGGAAATCTTGAACTTAAAGATTGAACTTTTGATCTTTGGGGGAGGGTTAGGATTTTACTTATGAAGAAACGGATCACTTTTGAGCCTATAATGCCCTATAAACGTTTTAATCTTCTATTTTCACGAATTAGGGTTATAGGTAAAAGACGAGGCTGCCCCTCAAATTCAAAATTTGTAACTAAAACCCAAATTTATGCCTTACTGCGATGCGCCAAGGGTTCCACCGCTATACGCACTTCGATGTGTCGCATTCGCGGTGACCTGCTATTTTGGGAATCCAAACACATCCCAAACCTCGTCCAAATAATATGAAACTCCCCAGACATATCCCCTTTACATCCCTGAACATGAATCAAATCAAAAATATATGTGTCAGGGTCAAAAAGGTTAATTTAAAAATCATTGAAGTTAAGGGCTCAAAATATGACTAATTCCTTTTTAACACTTAGAGAAATTTTCAGGTGAAAGCTACCCATGCATGCTACTAAGTGTGGTATCAAGATGATAATACTACGGGATGTTACAATAGGCAAGGAATAAAAAGGCTATTTCACGAGATACTTGGACTCAGCTGCTAGAATTTGTAGGTATGTGGACCCTGCATTATCAAATTATGATGTTGAAAGAGCTTGGTCATATCTGATAGATGAGTTATTTGAGTACTTGACTAAAAATGGTATTGTCCAAATTGGTGGAATGACTAGTTTGAGCCAGAAATACTGATGGTTTCCTGTAGTCTGCCATTTTGTACAACTTTATTGTTAGGTGTTTAAATTTTTTCGAGTTTTGAAGGACAAATTTAAGTACAAAATATATGAGAAAAGAACTATGCTAAATGCAAAGTTGTCTTAATTTGGAGAAAAAAAATTGGCCTCAACTCACATCTATGACCTCCAACTTTGAATGCTCAAAAGTAGACACACGTCCTATATGTGGCATAATATAAGTAGGACACCATGTTGGAAGCAAATTGGCTACGTAGGATTCCACATAGGACACATATGTCTACTTTCTTAACTTTATACATGCTTATGTATCTACTTATGGATTCCCAAAGTTTGAAGTCATATATAAAAGTTGAATCCAAGTTAAAATACATATTTATGTATTACATCTTCTTTTTTGATCATTTTTTTCAATCACTTGGAGGAGCCTTGGCATTAGTAAAGGTAAGTGTAAGCTAGAAAACATAACATAGGAGATGAGTGTCCTTTGTAGCTTTACCCATGTGTGTAATCATAAAAATATGATCCCATGCTTACAACAACATCAAATCTAAGAAATTGTTTATTCAATCTCTATCATATAGTAAGTTGTTACAACCCAAGTCGAGGCTCTGGCCGCGATGAACATCCCAAACTGTGAAGGCCCAAGAGCCCTTCTCTAACTGGAAATCATATACACAATTCATATATAGTAAGAAAAATGCGGAAAAACATGACACGGTGAAAATATGGTCATTCTTTTGCTTCAACTGAACAATACAAAAATGGGTTCATGAAATATTCAAAAACATCTAACACTAGTCGGTGAAATCTCTAACAACTCAAAGACACTACTATTTGAATACTGGGACAAGACCCAAGTAGGACAATAAACAAAAATAAAATATCATTGTCAAATCAACAAGGCCTTCCGAAATAAGGGAGGCTCACCAACTGCAAACTTTGGACAACCCAATCTACTGCTTAGCAGGACCCCAGGATTGTGTCTCAGATCCTGAAAAATAGGAAGTAAAAACAGATGTACTGGTACGCAGAGTAATCCAAAATAATGCATTTATATATAACATAAGTGAGAGAAATTCATAAAACCTTTTACGTATAATATATGAAAACACATGGGCATACTTTAAACACTTTGAAATATTTCCTAGAAACCATGACTCACTATTTATATTAATTCTAAGCTAGGTAGTACACCCTATATATTTGAAATTACCCCACGGTCTATATGGGATCCGTCTTTAACTCGGCGGCCAAGCCCCCAACCCAAGTTTGCTGCAAGGGTTGGAGTATCTAAATCTGATACGCCACAGGGCACTAGGCCAACGTATAATCCCTATTTGGGCAAATAATAAACCCGTATCGGCAAAAAATGGTTTCGAGCAATGAATCATATGAATCGTGCCTTCTTCAATTAACCACCTAACTCTCTTAGAGCCCATTTTTAACCTTTTCTAAACATACATCTTTCTGAAATCAAATTATGAAAATTTGAGATGAAATCTATATTCTGTTCTGAGTTTATCATGGCCTTATCTGATTTGGTATCGTCATACCAAGACCTGCAAGTCGTATGTCTAAGCCATATAATAATATGCATTAGTTCCTTCAATCCAATCGATTCAGTTGACCACCAAAAATATTTAACAATGCAAGAGAGTTCTTATTTTCAAAACATATTTCAAACTATGTAGGGATTCTCTCTTTTCAACATTTCAACAAACATGTGGTGGTCAAGTATTTTGCAACAAACCATGCAATTTCTTTGAATCACCACTTTTCATTTATATTAACAAGAATCACCCTCTCTTTTGTTCATATCCAAAATCAAGGCTTTAACAATAACTTAAATAATAGTAAAGACATTTAATCATGCTTCTCAATATGTAATTGAATAATTCATAACATATGAAACAAGAGTCTTTACAACAAGAGAGGGATTTTATTTGTTCATTCTCTCAATTTAACATTAGAACTCAAAAATGCAGACATACTTATATACGAGTACAAATCTAATTTAGGGGAAGGCCTTAATACCAAAACTTTATCATAAAAAGGATTTCACAATGCACAATCGTAAATGCAAATTCAAAACCCATTACAAATTCATAATTTCACAATATTTAAACATTATACAAATGATTTCACCATGTACATGTAGTTTAGGAAAACTCCACGTACATTAGATTACTTAGTTTAAAGAGTAGAACTCGAATCTTGATTTGTTCCTTGGAAATCTTGGACTTAAGGATTGATTTTTCTTGATTTCTTGTTCTTGGAGGAAACACTAGTTTGATCTTGTATTTGAGAGTGAAGAGAGAATTTTGATGTTGTATAACTGATAATGATTGATTAATAATGTTTAGTGTGTAATTAAATTCGTGGGAAAGGTTTTTGGAGAGAGGAAAAGACCAAAATACCCCTAAGAAAATAAAAAAAAGTCTTAGAACTTCATCAGTTGAAGACCAAGGTTAATGGGCCATCTCTTAGGTGATAGGCCGTAACCTAGGTAATAACTTTTGTGATGGATTTTACCACTTTCTTCCCTAGGCTGACGACTAGGGCTGATGGGTCATCACCTACCTGATAGGTCGTCAGCCTCGTCGTCACATTTTGGCAGACACACACTTTGAAGTAAAATGAGCATAATTTTCTACTCCAATAACGGATTAAGGCGAAACAAGCGGATTCTGAAAGAAGACTCAATGACCCTTCATTTGATATTTATTAGTCCCTCTAACTCATTATAGACAAGAAGTTATGGTCAATGGAAGTATTCTCAAGTCTAGACATTCACTAAAACTTAAGCAATAGGAAAGTTTTCAACTCGTCTTTGATCTAGGAGGTTTTTGTGACCTCAATTCACATTCAAAGGTATTCACACACTATACTATTTATCATCACACATTTATTAACAAATCATCATTGGGTTTTGGTCTATACGCGTAGAAAAGATGATTTAAACTTTAGTCCAAGAGTGCAGGGTGATACATTATCTCCCCCTTCAGATCATTTTTCCTCGAATGATGGGTAGGGACTTGTTGAAGCTCCAAAAATATGAAATAAAGTACGTAACCTTACTCTAGAATTTTCTCCGCAGGAAATATACAAAGACCTCAAGAAAAGCATTCTTGAAATCGCCAAGTGAATCCTCTAAGCACGAAGCGTGAGAGGATATGAACTGACATTGGGATGACCTTGTACTTGAATTCTAGGGATCATGATAATTACAATATATGGTATAAGTTTATTTGGTGATCATAGGCTTGATTTTCATCGGTACTATTAATGAAATAATATTTTACGGAAGATAGGGATAGAAGCATTCTCCACTGTACAATTTAAAATGAATGAATCTCACTTAGAGGCACTACTCTTCTATGCCCTAAATAATAAATAAACAATATACTTCATAATTTCCACTTATAATTCTCCCAGTACACATCTAAACACAAGAGTTTGAGTCTCACTATATAATACTCCTATGTTGAAGCCTAACTCGGAGAAAAGAGGTGCTAGTTTAAACTATGGGACTCCATATTCCACTTGTCTTTAAGAAGATTTACTTCACCTTACCACTACTTTAAAACACACTCATGTTTTAAATCAAGGAGTACTATCCATACAGTGCATTGGCTTGTGTTTTCAATAATCAAAACATTAAAGTCTAATCATTACTACACCCACTACATGGTTACCCCACTAAGACCAACAATTTCAATCACTCTTACAAAATTTTTTGCCACATTTCTCCTTCTTAACTATTTCACACAACAAAAGTTCATATCCTTCTTTTTACTTTCACCTATAACCTTAGCTCGAGAATCACATCAAATTTTTTTTACCTTCAAGAACATCTACTCCCCCACCTAACACACTACTACGCTCCCACAACCACCATTATACTAACATATAGAGGGTCATTGAGGAACCCGAGCATAAGCATCATGAATGGAAGTAACACTTGTCAAACCATAACTTATACTTATTGCACTACTCAAGGAGCGACACGAGGTGAAGATACGATAGAATAGACACGAAGTGCTTCATATACCAAGTGTCCGGATCATAAGTAAAGCGTCGTTAGGCATGAACACAACACAACATGGTTTCCTTAGGACAGACCACAGTGAGAAACATGGATGCACATATCATCAGGTATATGGCATACAACAAAAATTTATGTAGTTAACAACTAAGACAAGGATTTGCCACTTGAAGCGATTGATCCTCTTTTAAAGAACTAAATTTTTTCATGAGTTAGCATGTACTTTATCACTTTGACTAATCCCAACATAAAATGTATCGATAACGTATGGAAAGCATAGTTTCTTGGAATCAAGCATCATGCGAGACATGGACTTTTATGGATCATGAACAACATAACATAGAGCTTGAATACATTGAATATTGGATCACTGAGGGATATTATTGCTTCTAGCTTGGAGGCCGGAACATGACATAAGTTACATAGAGAGCTCAAACCTTAGACATAGGCAGGACTTAAATACATAAGACATTGGTAGATGTCCATTCAATTTGAAGTAGGAGGAGCTTGCTTGAATAGGAAGTGATTTATCATGATTCTTACTTGAAGCTTGACACCACAAGAAAAAATTAGGGAACTAATTTAATCCATCATCTCCCCCTTATACCAAAGTCACACCCCTAGACTTGCAGACATAACCTCACATCAAAATCTGTAGCCACAACTCTCAACGCAAACAAGATATCACCATAAACTTAAACTCTAAACTCTCCATAATGAACTATACTCTGAAGGCCTTGCTTTCCAAAAAATGCTACTCTTAACTTTCTCTAACCTCTATAGCCATTACTCTACAACTCTCACTCTCATGAGCGTATGCATCCATACTTCTTATCACAAAAGGGTATCAATATACACATGAACACAAACTCCCCTTAATAAATATATAATGATACTAAATTTTTTCTAGAACCTCCCCCTTCTAGAGAGACTAAACTGCAATTTTCTCCAACCCCCAATGTCATTATCTTATGACTACCATCATCATAGGAATAGACCACGCTTCTAAACACTTAACACTCCATCTTCAATTCCTTGGATGTTAGCTTTACACCTCTAATCACACAACTTACAACTTAACAAAATTTGTAAAACTATACAAAAGGCACATATTGCCTACCTATATTTTCTCAATTCTTCTATAACAAACACCATACAAAAACTCCTTAGTCTTCCCCAGACGTCTCCAAACTACAAATTTCAAGAGCAAAGACTAGGTACACCAACACTTATACACATAAAACTTTATCTAACAACCTGCTACCTGGGTTCAACTTATTCGTTTATACTCACGTTCTTATCCACTTAATGATACAACCACAATTCATCATTTTAACACTAGTCTTATTATACACATATACCTCACGATTACCACTAAAACTTTTAATAAATTATCAACCTACGCCATTTCACACATCACATCAATACTGCAAATTAATTCCAACAAAACATGCATCATTAATATTACGCTACTACTCTTACAACCATACTTCACATCTAACGTTCAAGCCTATAGTCTAACGTCAATCATGCACCACCAACAAAGCATGCCACATGCTATACTAATCTATCAAAATGGGAAATTAACCCAAAGTACTTTATAGCATCCCCTTCATTACATTACTACTACACCTCAAATTTCACTACCTACATTCTCACATAGTTCTAGTTTACAACTACTAAAGAAAAGATAATAAAAGGGGTAAGTCACATTATAGGGATAGTCGATCTTAACTTTATAATATAACCCATTTCAATCTTATCAACATATTCTAATTTCCCATCATACTTACTTACCCATGTATACATTCTCACTATCACCAAATTCCATAAACACCAATAAGTCTCTACCCATAACTTATTGACTAGTCTACCCTTTTCTATTCACAACCTATAACTGATTTCTATAATCACCATAACTATACACTCTATGCTCTTTTCCTAATTAAAATAAATAAACATCATATCCTTCCACTTTCTTCACATACTGTCATACAATCTACAAATATTGCTACCACATTAGTCTACAACAATAAAATGGAAAACCATCCCTCAAACAGTGGTTAAACAACTAAAACTACTTATTTACACAAAAGTAACCCTCACTCTAACTTAGAACCTTGTGACTTCATGTCACCAACTTCTGGATCATCTCACTATCAATAGGTCATGACACATTAATATATACTACTAATCGGGTGGAAATATAGTTCTAATATTCTGCTACACATTATACATGTCATCTACAACAAAAATTTTATAAAAGGAGACTGAATACACTTCGTACCTCAGGCTAAACAATACGCTTTCATCAAGATAAAGGTATACACACGAATCAATATACCTTGAACCTCTAATGGACTCCTCTCAAGTCCTTGTGCTATCTCATAAATTTATGGATAACTCAATCAGAGAGAACCACCAGGCTGGGGGAGCTAGACTCTTAGACTTGTATCGCCTCGACAATGAGGCATGGCCTATAAAATTAGAACAAGAAAGGAATTTGGATAACTTTATTATGTATGATGTTATAGCACGAACTAGAGTATTAAAGAATAAGAACCAACTCTTAAATGCCCGTTAGCCTCCTGATTGTAAGTGTGGTGCACAACACACCCATAAGCAAGACTTTACTAGACACGATTTTGCAGAACCTTGAGACCATGAACTGTTCTCTGATACAAAGTATGTCACGACCTGAGTCGAGGCCTTGGCCACGAAGGGCATCCCAAACCATGATGGCCTGAGCACACTTCTCTATCTGGCAATCATACACACATTCATATAATATAAAGGAAAAATGTAGAATAAATCATAATACGGAACATGTTCAATAGGATAATTCAACTGAATGGTTCAAAATGAGATACATAACCCTCTGACAACATCAAAAATCAGTCTACGAAATCGCTACTAACTGAAAAATAACATCTGTCAGAGATTGGGATAAGTCACCCAGTTGGACTATGAATCAAAATAAAAAAACAATGACATATAGATTAGGCCTTCCAAAATAAGGGGGGATCACCAACTGTAAATCTCTACCAATTCAATCTACGTCTTAGCGGGCCCCCGAGCTTGAGCCTAAGATCTTGAAATACAGGGTGTCAATATAGATGTATTGGTACACAGAGCAATCTAAAATAATGTACTTTTATGTATAACATAAATGAGAGCACTTCATAAAATATTATGCATGAAATAATTTAAAATACATGGGCAATTTCAAATGATCGTAAAATAATTCTATAGATTGAATTCCCTTCTTTGTTTTACTTCTGAGCTAGGTGGTACATCCTAAATATCTGAAAGTATCCCACCGTATTTATGGGATCCTCCCTTATCTCAGTGGTCAAGCCCCCAACACAACTTTGCTGCAAGAGTTGGAGTATCTTAATCTAATATGCCACAAGGCACTAGGCTAGCGTATAATCCTCGTTGGGGATATAATAAACCCGTATCGTCAAAAAATGGTTCTAGGCACAAATCATATAAATCATACCTACTTCAGGTAACCACCTAACTCTCATGGTTCTCATTTGTAACCTGTTCTAAACATGCATCTTTTTGAATTCAAACTTTGAAAATCTTAATGAGATCTAACTTATGTCCTGTTCTGAGTCTATTATGGCATTATCTGATTTAGTATCGTTATACCAAGACTTTTAAGTCATATCTATAAGCCATAAAATATCAAGTTCCAGTCTCTAGATTCAAAAAATAAAGTTTGAACCACCATATCATTCAAACAGCTCAAGAGAATTCATATTTCAAAACATATGCCAAATTATGCAAAGACTCTCTTTTTAATATTTCAACAAATATGTGGTGTTCAAGTATTTTTTAACAAACCATGCACTATATTTGAATCACCACTTTTCATTTATATTAGCAAGAATTACCCTCTCTTCAGTTTATATCCAAAATCAAGGCTTAAAATAGTAAAGACATTTGAATTATGCTTCTCAATATGCAATTGAATAATGCACAATATATGAAAACAAGGGGTTTTATAACAAGAGAGGGATTATAATTCATCATGCTCTCAATTCAAGTTTCAACAATCAAACCACATACATACATACGTGTGTGTGTGTGTGTATATATATATGAACAAAATTGAGTTAAGGGGGAAGGCCTCAAGACTATAAAATTTATATCAAGAAGGTTTCATAATGCATGATTATAAATTTAAATTCAAAACCCATTGCAAATTCATGATTTCTCAACCTTTAAACTTTATCAAAATAATTTCACCGTGCCCATGTAGTTTAGGAAAATCCCACATACCTTAGATTACTTACTTTAAAGAGTAGAACTCGAATCTTGATTTGTTCCTTGGAAATCCTGGACTTAAGGATTGATTTTTATTGATTTCTTGCTCTTGGAGGAAACCATAGTTTGATCTTGTATTTGAGAGTGAAGAGAGAATTTTGATGTTGTATAGCTGATAATGATTGATTAATAATATTTAGAGTATAATTAAATTCATGGAAAAAAAATTTGGAGTGAGGAAAAGACCAAAATACCCCTAAGGAAACTAAAAAAAATCTAAGAACATCATCAGTTTACGACCAAGGTTGATGGGCCGTCACTTAGGTGATAGGCCGTCACCTAGGTCATCAATTTTGGAATGGATTTTACCACTTTCTGCCCTAGGCTGATGGGCCGTCACCTTCCTGATACGTGGTCAACCTCAACGTCACAGTTTGGCAGACAGACACTTCGAAGTAAAATGAGTATAACTTTTTACTCTGATATTGAATTAAGGCAAAACTAGCGAAGTTGGAAAGAAGACTCAAAGTTCTTTCATTTGATATATAGTAGTCCCTCTAACTCATTATATACAAGAAGTTATAGTCGATAGAAGTTGACCCAAGTTTAGACGTTCAATAAAACTTAAGCGATAGAAAAGTTTTCAACTCGTGTTTGAGCTAGGTTTTTTTTTTTTACCTAAATACACATTCAAAGGTATTCACACACTATAGGATTGATCATCACACATTTATTAACAAAGAATCATTGAGTTTGGAGTCTATACGCGTACAAATGACGGTTCAAACTTTATCACAAAATTGTGGAGTGTTACATAAGTATAATGAAATTTTTGGTTACCTTGGATTAAACAAAATACTATGGAAGGACTTCGTTTCTCCTTCAAACACTATCCTCGATTTATTTGTTTTACTTTCCTGAGAGAGTTTTCTTGTTGAGCACATTTTTCTCTTTATAGGTCTCTTAAGGATTTTTCACACTAAAAAGAAGAATTTAATTAAATAACTACCATAACTACCATGGTAAGTCTAAAAAAAAAAGAACTTTAGGTTCATTTAACGATTGCTTCTTTTCTATGCTGGCAGTTTTTTTTTTTGGGTAAGTTCTGTCATTATCAATGTTGCTTCCCCTGGAATTCACAATAACAGATTTCCTTGTTTGTTACCAAAATGTTTCTTAACTATAAAAAAGTTGTAAACTCATGTGATCTCAGATAGTCTTATTTATTAACAATTACCCCATAAAGATAGTCTTTGACTCCTCTCGCTCTATGAATTTGAAATAGTCGAAACTATTCTCTGCTTCTGGGTAAGTGATCCTTATGTTTTTTAGATAGCCTACATACTCTTATGGTAGGAAGTCGGGAAAAAAATGACACAGTGGACATTAGTTCTAACAAGGTTTGTAAGCTAGGTGTTGTTTATGCTTACCAATAAATATACAAGGTGTAAAAGGTTATTCTAAAGGAACTTGAATGCATATTCGAGAATATTTTCCTTTAATGGCTTTATGGTGCAGTTGCCAATTCTTAAATACCTGATCGAGTTTCTTCGGATGCCTAATCTTAATCTGGAATTTTCTCACTATCTTTACTGGGGTAGCGAGATGACAATGCAACTTTCAAAATTTTTTATTCAATTTCAGTTCTTGAAATTGGACATGATATTCTCTTCTTCTGGGTTGCACATATGGTGATGCTAGGATTAAAGATGGGAGGTGATGTACCATTTTCAAAGGTTTGAAATCATTGAAAAAACAATCTTTCTTATTGAGTTTGATGCTATAAGTTGAGTTTTATTCATTTAATCTATTTTAACCTAACTCACCCTTAAGGAGGCTTTTTCATAGTTAGTTTTCCCCTTAAGAAAACAATTTCTTATACTTTCTAATCTAGAGAGAAATTGAATTGAATGAGAGGGAAACACAATGTAAAAGATTATGTAAGATTGCGATTTTATTAAATTTTTATAAGCCAGTTTATAAATATTATTCAAATAATCTTGCATTTTATTCGTTGTCTTATAGTAATTTCTAAAAGTTTTGTTTTAATAATATTCATATTGTTTTCTAAAATGATGTACAACGTCACTTGGTATACATGTGCAACGGACATGCTGAGGAAACTTTGATTTAATAATATTCATGTTGTTTTATAAAATTATGTACTGCATGACTTGGTATACACGTGCAACGCATGTGCCGAGGAACTAGTATATATATATTAGTTCATACTATTTCATAAATTATTTGCATTCCAGTAATTTTGTTGTTCATAATATTGTAGACCCTTCAATTAACAAAGAAAAAAATGTGCTACAGAAATACAAGCAGTACATGGATGGAGTGACCGTTAACTAATAGTGCTAAATGAGTTGAATCAGTCTATTTGTCCAACTAAAGCAGTGGTCACTGAGTTTGGCGGCTTCCTTGACACATTAGCAAGGAATGGGATATTTTGTCCTCTTAATGTTAGTTGGACAAAGTTGAATGCACGCGATGATATGTGGAGCTATATCCAGGTTTTAAGTTTTAAATATTATGATTTCTTCTTGAAAAATTTTCACAGTATTTGCACTTACCAAATTGAATCAAATTATAGGAGAAATATGACATTCCCGACAATAAAAAAAATTGGGCAATGAGATCAATTAATGTTGCATTTAGAGGGTATAAGGCCAGGTTTAAGAAAATACACTTCTTTGTTTACTCCAATGATGAAATTCGAAGGGCAAATAGGCCAAACACTGTTCCAGAATTTGTGTTTGAGGATATCCTTAAGTATTGGAACTCCAAAGAAGCTAAGGTATGATATTAATATGGACAACTGTTATATTATTGGTAGCATGCATTTACATTATTGGTAACCACTGTTATACTATTTTCTTGTAGTATACCTCCTATACTAACAAAGAGAACCCAAAAAAGCTTAAGTATTCGGACGTTGTTGGCAAAAAAAGTTTTGATCTAATCCGTGAGGTTTGGTGTTTTCTCATATTATTACTATGAATTTGCTCACCTTATTTGGTGATATTTTAATGTTGAATTTCATGTAACTGGGAAAAAAGAAGGAAAATTTTAGTGCTTTGTCAAATAAGAAATTCTTGGTGGCTACTAAAATAAGGAAACCTAACTGAGTATATAAGGACTCATTTAAAGATATTACAAACAAAATAGTATGAAATTTTCTAATTCAAAATTGATCAAGATCATTTGTTCTTCCTTAAATATTAAATTAACTAAATTTACTTGCTCTTGAATCTGAAGTGTAGGTTGAAATGAACCGAGTAGAAACTCAAGATAGTGAAGATGGTAGTCAATCAACACATGCATTCACAACTGTTTTGGGGCCTGATCGTCCTATCTAGTAAGACTATAAAAATGTGGGGTACCGAGTCTCTCTTAAAATAGAAAGCAAGTGATTCTGGACCCTCTTTAAATATTGTTGATGAATTGGTGGAGAAGAAATTGGATGAACAGAAAGAGAGGATACAACAAAAAATGCAGGAAAAATTCAATGCTCAAGGAGATGCCATTGAATGAGATAGTATAACGAACATCATTGCACAACTTCAACGTCTAAATCCAAGATTAACACTTGATTCGAATATGCTAATATTCAATGTTCATTCAATGGGAGAAGAGGCTTCTATTCAACCAATAAACCGTCCATCTACTAGTAGTAACAAGCAAGGTCAGTCTCCGTTTCTTCTTCTCCTCGTCCTTTTTTCTTCTTTTTCTTCTTCTTCCTTTACACACCTAAACTAGCTAGAGGAAAGTTCTTAATTAGTAATATTGGGTTACTTTTTATGGTTGAATTAGTGGAAAGATTTGAACTTCAGAAAGAGAAAAGTTGCCAGAATGAGAGTGAGACTTTAGCTTAGGTGATGGTGTGTATAAAGTAGAAATTGCAGGTCAATGATGAACAGTTTGATCAGGTAATATGTAACTTGACATTGCGTAACAACTCAGGTGATGTTCACTTCTTATTTATGGGAACTGTGATTGGTAATGAAACAAATAATTGGAAGCTTAATTAACTACGTAAAGTTACAAGTGAGATTCGACATGTGATATAGTTTGATTGTCTGTATGTTTTAATAAAGTTTCATTGGTTATCTAATCTTCGCTGGTTCTTAGTGTTTTTGTGGTTCCGATTTTGAGTAATTTTTGTACAAGGTCACTGTGAAATAATCCTTTTATTATTCCGATGATACTTTTTTTTAAAGTTATATCTGACTATGTGTGTTTTAATAAACTTGTATTGGTTATCTAATCTTCACTAATTTTAAGTGTTTTTGTGGTTCTATAGCATTGGATTTGAGTTGATTTTCTACAAGATCACGGAGAAATAGTCATTTTATCACTCTCTGATTCTACATTTTTTTACTTCTTTGTTGGATCAGTACGTTTATCAAAACATATTGATCCAACAAAAAAGTAAAAAATTATAGCATCAAGAAGTGATAAAATGACTATTTCTTTGTGATCTTGTACAAAAACAACTCAAAACCAACTCTATATAACCACGAAAACACTAACAAATAGTGAAGATTAGATAACCATTACAACTTTATAAAAGCACACAAATAGTAAGATATAGCTTTAAAAAAAAGTATCATCCGAGTAATAAAAGGACTATTTATCTGTGATCTTGTACAAAAATAACTCAAAATCAACCTACAGAATCACAAAAACACTAAGAATTGGTGAATATTAGATAACCAATGCAACTTTATAAAAAAATACAAACAATCAGACTATATCACAAGTTAAAACTCGCTTGTAAGTAACTTTACGTATTTATTTATGCTGCCAATTATTTATTTCTTTACCAATTACAGTGTCCACATATAAGAACCGAACATCGCAGAGCTGTTAAGCAATGCCAAGTTTCATATTACCTAAGCAAAATAATGTGAATATTAATAAGTGGATGGTACCTTTTTCAAAACATTGCTAACATCAAAAGTTGGCTCGATTTTCGGTGCGAGTACACCCAGCAAACTGATTACCCAGAATGTATGAAACACGGACATTTAGATATTTGTGATTAAGCTCTCCATACAAACTTATCAATAGGCACTATACTTGACTATATCAAACACATGATCTTCCAGGTATCTTCAATTGACAAATGCAAAATCGGTTTACTTTTAGACGAGGCAAAAAAACTTGTCCATCTCTTTTGCATGGGGCATGAGGGTTACTATTGTCAATTTTCTACTGAATGCCTCTCAATATTGATAGTCTTTCCATTAAATAAAAAATATTCTATGATTACATCCCTAAAGATCCGTCTTCCTATCCCTAAAGATAGCTTTTCTTTTCCTCTAAATCCGCTATTCTATCCCACCAAATCAGCTCTACTAAAGCCACTATTATTCGCTTTAACTACGAAATCAAATCTATGTAATTATACTAATATACAACAATATATGGTTACATTAATATATAAAATATTTACAACATTCTAACATCCCCCCTCAAATTGATGTTAGTAGATCAAGAAGCATCAATTTGCCGACTAGAAACTGATGTTGTCGTCGTGCCATTGATTTTTTAAATGCATCAGTTATTTGAAGATAACTGGACACGTGCGGAAGAGTAATTATACCTTTAAATACATCTTCTCGTGTATAATGAAAGTCTACTTCGATATGTTTGGTTCGCTCATGACAAACCGGATTAGTAGCAATCTGAATAGCACTTGTATTGTCAACATGGAGAGGAGTAGGATTGGATTGAGGAAATCCAATCTCAGCAAGTAATCCATGAAGCCACACAATCTCGGAGCAAGCAGTCGACATTGCTCAATATTCAGCATCTGTTAAAGATTTTGACACGCGGTCTTGCTTCTTACTTTTTCAAGAAATCAAAGACTCTCCGAGAAATATGCACTAACCAGTAACCGAACGACGAGTGTCAAAAAATCCCGCCCAATCAAAATCACTAAAAGAAATAAGAAAAATAGGTGAACCACTAGGAAAGAATAATCCACGATTAGATGTTTCTCGGAGATATAGAATGATGCGGCAGACAGCCACCAAATGAAGATGACGAGGAGCTTGCACAAACTGACTAACTTGTTGAACTACAAAAGAGATATCAGGCCTGGTATTAGTAAGGTAATTTAAGATCCCAACTAATTGCCGAAATATAGTTTGATCAGGAAGAAGATCGTCTTTCTCCCGGCAATACTTTACATTCAATTCTAATGGAGTATCTACAGAGGAGGAATCCTGAAGACCTGCCAAAGAAATCAAATCTTGGGTATATTTGTGTTGATTTAGAAACACACCAGATGAACCACGATTAACTTCCAAACCCAAGAAATATGTAAGAGTACCAAGATCTTTCATATGAAAAAAATTCTTAAGTCGCTGTTGCAGGCTAGTGATTAGTGAAGAATCAGTTCCTGTAATAATAATGTCATCTACATATACCAAAAGAAGAACACAACTTGTGGATGTTTTCTGATGAAACAAAGATGAGTCATATATGCTCTGCTCAAAAGAGAATTGTAGCAAAGAAGACCAAAATTTGTCAAACCAAGCTCTGGGAGCTTGTTTTAATCCATACAAAGACCGCTTCAACTTGCATACATATGATGTAGGCAATGAGAACAAACCTTGTACAGGTTTCATATAAATATCCTCTTTGATATCACCATGAAGAAAAACATTTTTGACATTCATTTGATGAAGAGTCCAATTTTGTAAAGCAGCAATGGCTATAATAGTTTGCTCCATTGTTATTTTGCTACTGGTGCAAAAGTCTCTTCATAGTTCATACCATACTTTTGCTTGTTACCAAGAACAACTAATCGAGCTTTGTACTGATCAAGAGTTCTATCAGAATGAAGTTTAATTGAATAAACCCATTTACATCCAATTGGATGTACATTTAGAGGACATGAAACAATATCCTATGTGTAATTTTCTTTAAGAGCCAAAAGTTCTTCTTCCATTGCCTTCTGCCAACATTCATGTTTAGAAGCTTGTAAGTAACAAGTTGAAATAGAAATGGTGGATAAAGTAGATGAAAATCCATACCAATTAGGAGTACGAGATACTCTCATACATTGTCGAGTGGGCTCAAGAGGAGATGGCCTTGAAGAATTCTCAAATTCTAGTTGTGGAGCAATTTCAGGTGGCAGATCAATATCAGGAGGGGTAAAGTTGGCCACCGATGTTCGTACACAAATCTAGATTTGAACTTCTTAGAATAAGATGACAAATCCTCAAAAGTAGGAAGAATAAGAGAAGCAGGAGATGACTCAACATGAGTAGGAAAAAAATATTGATTCTCAAAGAAACCAACATTTCTAGAAACATGAAATTTATTAGAACATGGATCATAGCAGAGAAAACCTTTATGTGAAGTAATATAACCCATAAAAACACATTTAGTAGATAGAAATTAAAGTTTATCATGATGAGAAGGAGGAAGATGCACAAAATAAATACAACCAAATGTATGAAAATTATCATAGCTTGGATTTTTGTGATAAAGATGAAAATATGGAGATTTAAGATTTAAGGACTTTAGATGGAAGTCTATTAATTAAGTAAATAGCAGTAAACAAAGCTTCCACCCAATACTTAGATGGAATAAATTACTCAATCAATAAAGTACGAGTGACATCTAAAAGATGACGATTTTTACGTTCAGCAACCCCATTTTGTTGTGGTGTATATGGACAGGAGCATTGTGAGACAATTCCTTTTTCAAGCAAAAAAATTTTGAACTCAGAAGACATATATTCTCTACAAGAATCAGATCTTAATAATTTGATGCAAGTAGAAAATTGAGTCTCAATATAGGCCAAAAATGTTTTGAACATGGAAAATACCTCATATGTGGAATGAAGAAAATATACCCACGTAAATCGACTATAATCATCTATAAATGTCACAAAGTACTTGAAATGAGCATGAGAAACAATTGGTGAAATACCCTAAACATCACTATGAATGACATCAAAACACTTTGTAGCACGACTACAAAAATTAGGAAAAGAAAGAATTTTACTCTTGCCGAATTTACAAGTAGAACAATCAAAGGAACAAGTGGAAAATTGATTTTTGTTCCCCAATAAACCCGTATTTGATAAATGAAGTAACACAATAAAATTTGGATGTCCTAAGCGCTTATGCCATACCTCAGTCTTACTAGGTGTAGAAGTACAAGCAAATGATAGAGCACGGGGAATGAAAAAGTGTATAGGAAATAGTCGTCCAACTTTAGGCCCCTTCGCAATTATCGTTCCCGACACCTGATCCTGCACAAGACAACAATTATGAGAAAAATTCACATCAAAATTGTTATCTACCAATTTTACAACTAAAATAAGACTAGTGGAGAGCTTTGGTGACATAAAACATTGTTGAAAGTTTTAGTAATATCCCCAATCTTGGTAATGGGTAAATTACTACCATTGGCAACTTGAATTTGTGATGGACCAGGATACTTACAAATATTTTTTAGCATAGTAGATGAGTTGTTCATATGATTGGAAGCTCCATAATCAACAAGCCAAAAATTAGATGCAAGATCATTACCTTGTAGCCCTAAAGCTGAAAAAGCTGACATGGTCATTTGTCTTACCATTTCAGGAGTAAGAACTTGTCCCGAAGATGAGTTATCAGTAGTGAAACCATTTTTCCCGGCTTGAAAAGCATTAACCTTATGGTTTTGAGGGCGTCTGATACACTCTATGATAATGTGTCCTTGTTGTTTGCAATAATTATAAAACTTCCTACCACAATTGCTAGCAATATGACCATATCCCTTGCAAATATAGCATTGAGTTCTAGTCATATGCCTACCCTTTTCTTTACCTTGGGCACCAAATGCAACCACAATATCATCAAGTTGCTTGAAAGTATTTTGTGTGACAAAACGCTGCTCTTCATGGAGTAATTTCCTACAACAAACATCCAAAGAGGGAAACTGGTCACGATTCATCAAGTGGAAGAGAACACTCTCAAACTCATAGCATAACTTTATCAAAACTTGATCTCAGTTGCTTTGCTCATTAACTTGTTGAATTACAGAGAGAGATTCGGTAGGTATTTTGGCATAAACTATATCTATAAATCTAGCCTGTAATTTCTAGAATCTAGAAAAATAATCCTAAACAGAAAGACTTTATTGAGAGTAATTAGAAATTTCATACCCTAAGTGAAAGCATCGGGCACTATTATCTTGGTTGTAAACCCCTTATAAATAATCCCACATGGCTTTAGCTATCTTGTAAGGCCTGTGATTAAGAACAATAAGAGGGTCAATTAACCCTAAAAGCCATGTCATCACCAGAGCATCTTTAATCTTCCATTCACCTAATTTTGTAGGATCAGTAGGAGCAGGATCGGATCTATATATATGTCCCCATAGTTCTATTCCAGTGACAGATAACTGAAATTGAAACTCCTATGACAAAAAATTCTTTCTGATGAAATGAACACTGAATGATTCAAATAGATATAAAGTCATATTTATGAAAACTAAAAACACTAACTCAAAAAGAATAAGCAAAATGACCAATTTCAATGTCCAAGGTGTTAATTGCCGAGGAACAATCAACAAAAAAACCAAAATTTTCCAAAAAGACTGAAAAAAAAACAAAAATGAACTCTATGAAACAAGACAATGAAAAGAAGGCTCTGATGCCATGTCAATTTTTTGATGAATGCCTCTCAATATTGAGAGTCTTGACATTAAATAGAAAATATTCAATGATTATTTCCCTAAAGATCCATCTTCCTATCCCTAAAGATCAGTTTTTCTATTCCTATAAATCCTCAATACTATCCCACCAAATTTGCTTCTAGAGTGGGGTTAGTTTTGGGTGTTGATGTAGAATGGGATAGTGATAACCTATGTGTCCAGTCAGCTCAAGGATCACAAAATGGATTACCTAACTCATGACTTGGAGTTATCTATCGTAGTGTTTTCTTTGAAAATTTTACGGCATTACCTTTATGATGTTCACATTGATGTTTTTACAGATCATAAGAGTCTTCAGTACATTTTTACTCAGTGGGAGTTGAATGTTCTTCAGAGAAGGTGGTTAGAGTTATTGAAGGTCTATGACATAAGCATTCTCTATCATCCAGATAAAGCTAATTTGGTTGATGACACACTGAGTAGGTTGTCCATTGGTAGTGTGGCCTATGTGAAAGAGGAAAAATGAGAATTGGACAAAGAGGTAAATAGATTATCCCATTTAGGAGTCTATTTGATTGACACTGATGATAGGGGAGCAGTAGTACAGAATGGTTCGGAATCATCTTTGGTAGTGAAAGTGATAGAAAAGTAGAAAAGTGATTACTTAGTGAGACATTGGAAGTAGTCCAACAGTATAAAGTTAAGGTCTTCTCCCAATGGGTATATGGTGTACTTCGATATCAGGGTAGACTTTGTGTTCAAAATATTGACAGGTTGAGAGAAAGGATATTAGAAGAGGCTCATGGATTGAGATATTCCATTAATCAAAGTTCTACTAAGATGTATCGAGACCTACGAGAAATTTATTGGTGGAATGGTATAAAAAGGGACAAAGCAGAGTTTGTGGAAAAGTGTCCCAATTGCAAGCAAGTCAAGGTTGAACACTAGAGAGTGAAAGGTATGATGCAAGAGATTAGTATCATTACTTGGAAGTGGAAATAAGTGAATATGGATTTCATTACAGGGTTGCCTCTTTCAATATGTCAGCATGACTCAATTAGGGTCATAGTAGATCGAATGACTAAGTCAGCCCATTTTCTACCTGTCAAGACTTCATACACAGACAAGGATTATGCCCATATTTATATCCATGAGTTAGTAAGGATTCATATGATCACTTTATTCATCATTTAAGATAGAGGAACGTAGTTAAGTCTGTAAATTTGGCAATCTTTTCATAAAGGCCTGGGTACAAAGGTCAAGCTTACCACTGTGTTTTATCCGCAGATCGATGGTCAGGCTGAACAAACAATTCATACACTAGAAGACATGTTGAGGGCGTGTGTTTTGGATTTCAAAAAAAGTTGGGATGACCACTTGCCATTGATTGAGTTCGTTTATAATAACAATTATCATGCTAGCTTTTAAAGGGCTCCATTTAATGCACTGTATGAGTGTAGGTACAGATCACCTATAGGATGGTTTGAGGTTTGAGAAGCGACATTGAGGTTTGTGTCAGAGAGGTTGCTTATGAATTGAATCTTCCATCAGAGTTAGCCGCGGTTCACGCAGTATTCAAGTTTCGAAGCTCAAGAAGTGCATTAGAAATCAGACTGTAATAGTTCCCCTAGAGAGTATTGGTATCAAGTATAACTTGACTTATGAGGAGATTCCGGTGGAGATACTTGATAGGTAAGTTTGAAGGCTAAGAAATAAGGAAGTGGCATCTGTGAAAGTCCTTTGGAGAAACCAATTGGCTGAAGGGGCCACATAGGAAGTGGAAGAAGACATGATGGCCAAATATCCTAATCTTTTTTGTTCCAAATCAGTCCTTATCAAAGGTAAATAGTTATTTTTCACCTAAAGCTCTTTTTCTTTAAGTCTGTCTAAGAATTCTTAAGTCGTCTCTGATGTTGTGTATGGTTGGAACCTTGAAACTGATGAAAGCTTGTTTATAAGTTAGTGGTGGTGTAATTGATCCTTTTTCCTACTCCAAAGTGATGCCACATTTGAGGATAAATGTTTCCAAGGGGGAGATATTATAATACACCATCTCGAATGATTTTTATCCATCATATGACTCACCCCTTGAGTCACATGAATAACATATGAGTCGTATGTGAGACTCATACTCATGATAGTATAGCATGGTGGACTTTCTATTAAAGGTATGACTCAAATCCTAGAAGTCGTCAAGTAAGGTATGAGTCGTATGATGCAGCGTCGCAAGAACATCAGTGTAGACTCCAAGAGATTCAGTACAAGTTATGAGCAGGGAAGGGGGTTAAGAGTCGTATGAATGTGATATGAGTCATATGTTAATCAATGTGTGTACCCTCCTAGATACTGTGATTCTTATAAGACATGAAGTACAGTCATACTCTTGCATACGAGTCATAAGATCAACTCATATAGACTGGCGAGTATGTTCTGAGAAGTTATGTTTAGGGGCTTTTTAGTCCTTTACCCCTTATAACTCCCAACCCATGACATTTAAACCCCAAAGGGTGTTATTTTTCCCGTCTCTTTCATCAATTAAAAAACACAAAAGTTTCCATTCCATTCTCAAGAATAAGTTTAGGTTTTACCTCAAGATCATCTCCTAAGTCTCCAAAGTCAATGCTTGCTTCACCAAGTCAAGAGATCTAAGGAATGTAGGATTTATGAACAAGGAATTTCTTCCATCCTTGTTCCCAAAACTTATTTTAAAGTTCAAATGATATAAATTGAAATTAGGGTTCATACCCAAATTCTCTAAATTTGAGTTTATAATATTATCATGTGATTGAAGTATTAAAGTGCATAGATATTCCCATCTATCTATGTTTAACTTGAAGATTCTTTATTATGGTTCGAATATCATGATTTTGATATGATTTTTTGATTAAATATTTCCAATTAAGTTTTGAGCATGACATTGTATCACAAGTTATATGAAAGCAAGCATGACATTTAAGGTCAAAGCATAAGCCCTAAGTTTACAAAAAAGATTTGATATTTTAATATAACGACAAGAATTGAAATCCACAAGTATTTATTTTGATTATAATTTAATGTAAAGAGATGCATAATTGTTTCTTAGTATACAAACCCATATGCTATTTCTAAGGTAGATTTCCTAAAAGTTTGAGCATATAAGTATTTTGGGAGTAGTATTTAGCACTGAGATGGGAATGCAGATGAGCGTATCCTAAATTCTTGGAAGCTATGAGCCAACGTAGGTTAAGCATTTTCCCAATATGGATAAAGTTAAGAATAGTGATCACTAAGTTAATATTCTATTCCGATGGCAAGGGTAGGACATCTCTTCCCAACATGGATAAGACGTTGGACTCCATGATATCTCACATAGTTTATTTTGGTTAGAAGAATCTCCCATAATAAAAATTAAAGTAATGATTTTAGAAACTAAGTGTTATGACTCACTATGTTTATACATATCCTTCTTTATTTAAGATTTATGATCTTGCAGTCTTTAGTTTTCCTCAAGATCAAATTGAGTCATTTATGCATAGAATGCATTATTTGAAAGCTTGTATATTTATCCAGTTATCATTTTACTTATCCATTTACTCCCACATGCTTAGTACATTCCAAAAGTACTGATCCACATATATGTCTATGTGCTACATTGTCTTATAATATAGGTTCTGAGAGGCATGATTGACTTTGGAATTATTACTTGAATCTCAGCGTTTGGTGAGTCCTTATTTCTGAGGACCCTGTCTTCTTGAAATGTGTTTTTCTTTTATGGACTTATCATAGCCGTTTGATTTCAATTTCATGAACGAGTCAGCTAGGGTCTATCCTATTGGCTCATTAGTCATTAGTAGAGGCTTATCTAATAGTGAGTGCTTAAGTTTAAGTCTAAGATGTTTGCATAAAGATTTCTAAGTTAAAGATTCACTTTAATTTATGATATTGCTTATCTTTAGTTTTATTTATATGTTAGCCATCTTAATTATGTGAGTTTTGTACTGAAAAGATATCATGGGTTAGCTTGGGGCTATTCATAGACCTGAGCTCCGTGTGACATCCAGGAGGTATTCTTTGGGTATTACGGTGCAGGTCTATGTTCCTCCTAACCATCAAATGACTTCATATCTTTTTACAATGGATGATTATGAGGCAAAAACCTCTGATGGCCCAAATAACACATCTTACGGTAATATTTGAGATATTGAGAGCATGTATCATACTAACAAGCAAGGTATACCAATTTTCCCTTAATGCTCCATCAGAAAAGCATTGCTAATGCTGGAAAATCACTAAATGTCCACATTAAGATTGCACACATTTGGAATGTTTTTTGGGTTTAACATCATATATTTTTATCCTAGGTTTACATAGTTTCTTTAGATTATCAATTAGTGGTTGAAAATACACATCCATATCATTTTCAGGAGATGATGGACCTGGAATGGTCACTGACAACATAACATACTTGGTTTCTATGCAAACCGATGGTGATAAATTATAGTTCATCAACATAACAAGCTACGTGCTATATGAAATACTCAAGGTTTTAAATGGATTGAAACCATCACTTAAGAGACCTAACCTAACATTAGAAGGATCTCCAGAGAAGTGTAGATATAAATGATAAAAATTCTTCCATGCTTGTCCATCACTGGGATGCCTTAGATTTTCAGCATTTGTTTTTTCATTAGAATGTTGCAACAGTTGTTTTAGGACACATGAATATCCTCTCAAACCTCGTCTTTAAGGGGAACTATTTTAAAACCTTTGAAGAAATTTTAAATATTGCATTGGTTGAGTCACTGTAAGACCCTGCTAAATGTTGACCAATTTATTTTTGATCCTCCCATGAGTGTAATGTTAATATTTGTCTTCAATTATGATAAGAGATGTTAAAAGGAGTACTTTGGAAAAGTTCTTAAATTTTCGGAAGGGGTTTGGGGACATTTTGGGACCCCAAGGTAGTGTGGGTTTGTGATATTAGTGTGCCACGTTCTTAGCCCCCGCAATAAGAGCATGACATGTTGGCTATTCTCTATGATAGCGGCCTGCCACTATACTATATAAATTTTATGCAGTTTTATTTTTTTTATCTTAGGGTGGGGGCTTTTAGGTCCTTTTCGCTTTTAAAACATCACAAATTTCCCCAACCCCTAAATTCACTTAGCTTTACATTGATCTCTCTTCTTTAACTCCCAAGTCAAGAAATGCAAGGGGTTTCTCAAGGATTCCATTCTCCGGTCTTTAAACTTTAATTCCTCTTCAAATTCTTATAATTTTCAAGCATGTTACTTATTCTTTAACTTGTATTTTATATTGTGACATTAATTTATTCAATACTTATGTATTTTGAATGATGAGTTTAAACTTGTGTTGAGGTTTTTTTTGTTAACACTTGAATTACTTTTCCCAACAATGGGTTCTTCTTGCTTAATTTGATGGCTTTTGGGACTGAATTTGTGCATTGTTATAATGGTTGAAATGGGTAACATAGGTTTCACCAAATTGATAAATTTTTGGCATGGTAATGGCGTTAACCTCAACCCATATTGAAATATTGATTTTTAATATGGATTTTCATATAATTTAACTTATATTTTTAAACATTGCATTACATTAAAGGATAAATGGATAAAAAGGATTTGAAAGCCCTTGGTGGCTATGGTTTGGATTATAAAACGGTAATTGGAGCAAATTTGGTTAATTGGATTAGTTTGGCATAAGTGAAATAGCTTGCAAGCATATTGGTATGACGATACCATGTTGGTAAATGCCTTAATAAAAGACTCCTTGGTTAATGGTTGTTTTATGTGTAAATTATTTTAATTTGGACATAAAAAAATTGTGTATCTCACCAAGAATGTGTAGCCCTAGGGGGGCCAATACTGGATATCATGTTTTCTGACATTGGGGGCCTATATTACCATTGTGTCAGGATAAAAAATATATTTTGGACAGTTATTACCTTAGTGTCTTTATCCATTCTTTGGTACATGCGTCTAACATAGACTGGGGCCCTTTGGGTAAGGGAAGTCGGACCCATATAGCCCATGGGTGCCTAAAATATTGATACGAGCTACATAGTTCATGTTAATAATTTAAACTATCATGTTTTATGTCCCTTGTCCTTATCCCAACATCCTATATGTATATGTATCAATGTTGTGCATGTGGTTTATGACTAAATTTGGTAAATACATTATTTTATTCCTTTTCCTTGGGTTACATGCCAGTGCTTGCCCCACTGATCGTCCTCGGATTCAACATAGTTTAATGATATAGATTTTAAGGATTTTTCAATTGCTTCTATGCAGCGTTAGGTGATTTAGTAAGCTTGTTGATCAACTGTAAGTGGTGAGCCTCTATCCTTCAGAAGGCCCTGTCTTTTTATTAGGTTTCCTTTATCATTCTAGTATTTATGGATTTCTTTTTTCATTGTATGGGGCATGTCCCTCCTTAGTTGGTATTCTTGGATTAGAGGCTCTGTAGAATGGATTGGGAATGTCATTGTGGTCTTTTTGTGATTTTTAAACCTTTCTTAGATTATATATCTCCATACTGTCATGGTTTACTTTAGTTGTTTTAATTATTGTTCTCTTTAGGTAAGGCTAAAGGGTTTATCTCCAGACATGGTTGGCTTGGGATTGCTTGTCAAGGCCAGGCCTGAGCTCAAATTGTGATAAACTTATTATCAATACACGGTTAAGGATCATTGGGTATCCACAAAGCTGTGTCGAGTAAAGTCCATTTATTGGGTGTATAGAATGCCACACTTATAAAAGGGAGGCTATAAGGAATTTAGGAATATTTCCCTTCTTTGAGTTCAATTTCATGATAGAGGGTCTAGTCGCTTTAAGTTTTCTTGAACTCTAGATTTACCCTCATTTTGGATCATGCCTCCATGAAGATCTGATGGTCGAAGAAATTCAGTAGGAGCCTCTATCTCACCCAAGGAATATGTAATTGAAATTCAAGCTACTCATAGAATGCTGACTCGATCTAGGGCCCCTACTTCTGACTGCACTGCTCCACCTAGAGTTCTACAAGTCTATACTAGTCCTCCTCAGACATCCCTGGATGGTGATATATCTACTCAATTCCTGCAGGGAGATATCTCGAATGCTAAGTTTCATCAGTCCATCCATATACTTGCTTAGCTTGTGGCATTATAGTCATGTTGTCCTAATCATATGGGTACTATTATTGGTGCATCTGAGGTCACCCGAGTTGGCCATTTTTTGTGGTTTATGCCCCAACCTTTATAGGCTCTAAGGTTAAGAATGATCCTAAGGGGTTTATTTTATTGATGAGATGGAAAAAATCTTTAGAATGATGCGTACTACCAATTCAAAAGGTATGAAGCTTACTCCTTATTAGTTAAAGGTGGTGGCTTACCAGTGGTTTGAGGAGTGGAAAGAGCTGAGGGGTAATGATGCTTAGCCGATGGAGTGGGATGAGTTTTCAGGTGCTTTTCTTGGTCACTTCTTTTCTAAAGAGTTGAGGAAGGCTAAGACCGAAGAGTTTGTGAATTGAGATAAGGTAAGATGAGTGATAAGGAGTATGCACTGAAGTTCCAATAGTTGTCCCCTTATGCTTCAGAGTTGGTGTCTAATATGGGTCCATAATAAGGAAATTTGCTTCATATTTGTACTGTGATTTAGTGTTAGAGAGTAAGATTTTCATGCTTATTAATTGTATGGACATATCTAAGCTGGTGATTTATGTACAACAAGTAAAAGATAAGAAAAAATAGATAAAGATGGGAGAAAGGTAGAGCAATAAGTTTAGGTATGCAAAGCATAATACAAATCATTAGAACTGTGAGAGCGGTGGTGGGCAATGGACTAAGAAGAAGTACTGGGGAAATTCTTATTCATTAGTTAGTGCTCCTTATCCTTACCATCCTTATCGATTTTGTAGACAACTTTATCATGGGAATTGTCAGGAGGGGAGGAACTTATGTTTTAATTGTGATCATCCTAGTCATCTATGATGGAATTGTCCTAGCTAGAGTTTCTGTTGGAGCTAATAAGGTCTCGATTGACACTTTTTTATCTCCTACACCTAAGGGCACCATATTAGGTACCGACAATTATCGAAATTGCCTCTATGCACTCTCTACTCGTCAGGAATCTAAAACATCCCCAGAGGTTGTCAATGGTAGGTTACAGCTCTTTTCCCATGATATTTATTGTTTTCTTGATCTGAGTTCTACCCTATCCTATGTGATCCCTTATATGGTTGTACACTTTGGTTTTGGTACAGAAAATATTTCTAATTTCTTTTCTGTTCTACTCCAGTGGATGTGTCTATTATTGCTAGAAAAATCTACAAGGGTTGTGTGGTGTCCATTCTTTATAAGAAGACATTTGTGGACTTGATAGAACTTGATATGGTTGATTTAGATTTAATATAAGGGATGCATTAGCTCCATTCATGCAATGTTTCTCTGGATTATAGGACACAATAGGTCATTTTTTAGTTTCCTAATGAATCGGTGATTGAATGGGAAGGAGTTCCATAGTACCCAAAGGGAAGATTTTTTATTATCTTAGAGCTTATAAAATGATATCCAAAGGGTGTCTATATCATCTAGTATGGTCTAAGGATTCTAACTTCGAGTGTCCCTCTTTGCAATTTGCCCCTGTGGTTAGTGAATTTCCAAAAGTCTTTCCTGATGATCTTACAGAGATTCCTCCTGATAAGGAAATAGATTTTGGGATTGATCTTCTATTGGATACCCGTCCTATTTTTATTCCTCCCTATAAGATGGCTCTAGCTAAACTAAAGAAATTGAAGAAGCAATAAAAAGATCTTCTAGATAAGGGTTTTATTCATCCTAGTGTTTCTTCATGGGATACTCTTGTACTTTTTTCATAAAAAAGGATGGGTCCCTTCAAATATATATAGATTACCTTCAGTTGAATAAGGCTACAGTAAAAAATAAGTACCCTCTCTCTAGGATTGATGACCTTTTTGGTCACCTTCAAGGTGCTTGGTATTTCTCTAAAATTAACCTTTGTATGGGTTACCATCAATTTAAAATTAGAGAGGTTGATATTCCCAAGACTATTTTCTGAACCTGGTATGGCCATTATGAGTTTTTAGTTATGTCATTTGGTTTTAATAATGCTCCTGCTGCTTTTATGTATCTTATGAATCAGGTTTTCAGGCATTTTCTAGATTTGTTTGTTATAGTCTTCATTGATGACATCTTGGTGTACTCAAAAGTGAAGAGGATCATACGAATCACCTCTGAATAGTGTTGTAAACTCTTAAGGACTAGAAATTGCATGCAAAATTTTCTAAGTGTGAATTTTAGCTGTTTTGTGACTTTTCTCGAGCATGTTGTTTCTAGTGAGGGTATCATGGTAGATCCTCAAAAATTTAAGGTAGTTAAGAAGTGGCCTAGTCCCATGACTCCAATCGATATTATGAGCTTCTTGGGTTTGGTTGGGTACTATAGGAGATTCGTGGAGATTTTTCATTTATATCTGCTTTGTTGACGAAGCTAACTCTAAACAAAGTAAAGTTTTTATGGTCTTGTGTTTGTGAAGGTTGTTTTAAAATGTTGAAGGATAAATTGACTTCTACTTCTGTTTTGACCCTAAACAAAGGTACTGTTTGGTTCATGTTGTATTGTGATGTGTCCCGTGTGGGACTAGGTTGTGCTTTTATGTCGCACGATAAGGTTGTAGCCTATGCCTCCAAGAATCTAAAGTTTCATAAGAGGAATTACTCGACTCAGGATTTAGAGTTGGCGGTTGTGGTCTTTGTCTTGTAGATTTGGCATCATTATTTATATGGGGTACATGTGTATATTTATTAAGGCTATAAGAGCTTGCAATATGTGTTTACATAGAAAAAATTAAACCTCATACAAAGAAGGGGGCTTGAATTGCTTAAGGAAGACGACATGAGTTTGCACTACTATCAAGGTAAAGCTAATATTGTTGTTGATGCTCTTAGTAGGTTGTCTATGGAGAGTCTGCCACACGTTGAGTAGGACAAAAGAGGATTGGTATAGGATATCCATAAGCAAGCTAACTTAGGAGTTTTTCTCGTGGACTCCGATAATGGAGGGATGATTGTTTAAGAAGTGGTTAAAACATCTGTTTGTGCTAAGGTCAAAGAGAAGCAGGTTTTGGATCCCATACTTATGCAAATCAAAGATGATGTGGGTTAGAAAAATGTTATGGCTTTTAAGATTGGGGGAGATGGCATCCTGAGGTACCAAGGAAGGTTGTGTATTCCTGATGTAGATGGGCTGCGGGAAAGGATTTTAACTGAACTTCACGAGTCCACATATATCATTCATCTAGTTTTGACAAAGATGTATCATGACTTGAATGAAATATATCATTGGAATAATATAAAAAGGCATGTGGCAAATTTTGTTGCTAAGTGTACGATTTTTCAGTATGTCAAGGTAAAATATTTGAGACCTAGTGGCATGTCTCAAGAGATATAGTTGCCCATGTGGAAGTGGGAGATGATTAATATGGACTTCATTACAAGTCTTACACTCTCTAAAACCATTTTGAGATTATTTGGGTCATTGTTGATAGAATGACCAAGTCTACTCACTTCTTGTCTTTGAGGACTAACTACTCATGAAAGGATTATGCCAAGTTTTTCATTCAGGAAATAGTTAGGTTGCACGGGGCTCCGGTGTTCATTATTTCAAACAAAGGTACACAGTTTTCTTCTCACTTCTAGTGTTCTTTTCAGAAAGGTTTGGCTACTTAGGTGAACCTTAACATCTTTTTCTACCCTCAGACGGATAGACAAGTGGAATACACTATTTAGAATTTGGTGGATATTTTAAGGGCCTGTGTGATTTATTTTAAAGGTAGTTCGGTTGATCATTTGCCTCTTATTGAGTGTGCTTATAAAAATAGTTACTATTCCAGCATCCAAATGGCCTTTTTTGAGGCCCTTTACGACAAAAGGTGCAGGTCTCCTATTGGATGGTTTGAGATGGGTAAGCCTAGATTTTTTTCGCTGATTTGGTTCACCAAGCCATAGATAAGGTAAGGGTGATTAGAGAAAGACTGAAGATTTCTCGAAGTCGCCAAAAGTATTAGGTGGATGTGAGGCGAAGAGAGTATAAGTTTGAAGTTTGTGATTGGGTATTCTTGAAGGTTTACCTAATGAAAGGAGTCATGACATTTTGGGAGAAGGGGAAGGTCATCCCTCATTACATTGGTCAGTATCAAATCTTAAAGAGAATTGGGAATATTGCTTACGAATAAGATTTACCAGTGATTTTGGCCTTGATTCATCTTGTGTTTTATGTGTCTATGCTAAAAAAATATATGGGTGATCCTTCCTTGGTAGTGCCTATTGAGGATATTGGTGTTAAGGATGCGTGTCCTATAAGGAGTTCTGGTAGAAATATTAGATAGTCATGTTCGTAGGTTGAGAACTAAGGATATAACTTCGGTAAAGGTTCTTTGGAGAAATCAAAAGATAGAAGAGGCTACATGGGATTCAGAAGAAGATATGAGAGCCAAATAACCGTTCTTGTTTTCGATGTTGGATGAAAGTGCTTACGGTATGAGTTTCTTTTTCCTCTTGTCGCACTTCGAATTTGACCTTGAATTCAATTGTATTATTTCTATTATCTTGCTAAAAATGTCCTAGGGGCGAATGATCCAAGGGGGGGGGGGTAATGTAAGACCCCACAAAACTTTGATTTTTGACCGTTCCGCATGCATAATGTTAATATTTGACATGAATTATGATAAGGGGTGTTAAAGCGGTTTTTTGGAAAAGTTTTAGAATTTTTTGAAGGGGTTTGAGACTATTTTGAGATTCCGAGGCAGTGAGGATCCCCGATAGTGGTGTACCACGCCACTTAGCCTCCACAATAAGAGTGTTACATGTTGTCTACGCTCTGCAATATCAGTATTACCACGCTACAATATAAATTTCATGCAGTTTTATTTTTTCACCTTGGGGCGGGGGCTTTTTAGTCCTTTTTATTTTTAAAACGTCATAGACGTAACCCAACCCGAGAAAGTTCACTAATTCATTTAGCTTGACATTGCTCTCTTCTCTAACTCCCAAGTCAAGAAACACAAAGGCTTTCTCAAGGATTTCATTCTCCGAGCTTTAAACATTGATTTCTCTTTGAGTTTTTGTAATTTTTAGGCATGTTACTCATTCGTTAACTTGTATTTTACATTGTGGCATCAATTTATTCAATACTTATGTGTTTTGAATGATGAGTTTGAACCTGTTGAGGGTTTTTTTGTTAACACTTGAATTAATTTTTCCTTATTTTTAATGGGTTATTCATGCATAATTTTATGGCTGTTAGAACTGAATTGGTGCATTGTTATAATGGTTGAAATGGGTGACATGGGTTTCACCAAATTGAAAATCTTTTTGCATGATAATGGAATTAAACTCAACTCACATTGAAATCTTGGTTTTTAATATGGAATTTTACATAATTTAACTTATCTTTCGAAACATTCCACTATATTAAAGGATAAATGGATAAAAAAGATTTTAATGCCCTTAGTGGCTATGGTTTGATTTATAAATTGATAATTGGAGTCAATTTGGTTAACCGAATTGAATTGGCATAAATGGAATAGCTTGCAAGGATATTGTTATGACGATACCATGTTGGAAAATTCCTTAATGAAAGACTCTTTGGTTAATTGTTGATTTATGTGCAAATTATTTCAATTTGACTTAAATAAAATTGTACAGCTCACCGAGAAGGTGTAGTCCCTGGAAGACCAATACTGAAAACCACATTTGTCGATGTTGGAGATCTATAGGACCATTTTGTCTAGATACCCAATATATGTTGGACAGCTATCGGCTTGGTGTCTTTAGACAATCCTCGGTACATGCGGCTAACATGGACTGGGGCTCTTTTAGTAGGGGATGTTGGACCCATATAGCCCGTAGATTCCTGGAATCTGGGTACGAACTACATAGTTCATGCTAATATTTTAAACTATTTTGTTTTATGTCCTTTGTCCTTATTCTGGCATCCTATACGTATATGTATCAATGTTGTGCATGTGGTTGACCACTGAATTTTTTTCAATGTATTATTTTATTACTTTTCCTTAGGTTACATGCTAGTGCTCTCCATATTGATCATCTCTGAATGATACATCGTTTCATAATGCAGGTTTCAAAGACTTTTTTGTTGCTCCTGTGCTACATCAGGCGATTTGGTACTCCAGTTGATCAGTCGTAAAGTGGTGAGCCTCCATCCTTCGGAAGGCCCTGTCACTACATTAGATTTTCTTTATTATTATAGTGTTTTTAGATTTCTTTTATCATAGTAAGGGGGATGTCCCAATTTAGTTGGTATTCTTGGATTAGAGGCTTTGTGGACAAGATTAGGAATGTCATTTTGATCTTATTTTAATTTTCAAACCTTCTTTAGATTTATTTATCTTCATATTGTCATGGTTGGCTTCTATTGTTTTTAATTATTGTGCTCTTGATGTAAGGCTAAGAAGGTTATATCCGGTGATGGTTGGCTTAGTATTGAATGCCACGGTCAGTCCCGTGTTCGGATCGTGACAGGCACCATCAATACTCTTATATATAGAAGTCTCACATACAAATCAGTTCTCAACTTTCTCATTGTCTTTCTAGAATAACATGCAATCATTAGGGCATACAGATATTTTTTCATAATCAAGACCCAAATCTCTTATCACATTTTTGTCCTTATTGAAAAACTTTAGAATCTGAGCAAAGTAAAATGCATTTTTTATCAATACCAATAAATATGAAAATGCTACATTACTCAACTCATGCAATGATTTAAACAAGAACAACCGAGTAGTGAAACTCAGCTTACTAAAATTTCACATTCCGGATATAATTTTTGCTTTTCTTCGCCCAATAATTTAAAAATTTTATTTGCATCTTAAGGAAATCTATCTCTATTTCCTTCTTCATGCCCCAATTCAGCCTCTACATTTCTAAATGTATCGTGAAGTAGTACATCAATATCATCAAGCATATCAGAACCTTTATTATTATTTATTGGATTATGTGCTTTTATCAAGGAAGAGTTTTCTCCATGAAAAGCCCATTTGGTGTAAACAGCAACAAACCCTTTAGAAATCAAGTGATCCTCTTCCACATCTCTATAATGTCAATAGTGATTCTTACAATTTCTACAAGGATATAATATATCATTTTCTTGAGAAGATCGTTCAAATGCTTTTTCAAGAAAATCATCCACTTCATGCTTGAACTCATCAGACCATATTAAATAATTCATCCAACTTTTATCCTCACTATCTATTAAAATGCAGCATAACACACCGAAACCACCAAAATTATGATTCATTCTAAAGCTAAAATATGAAGTTAATATTTAAATCCCTTTAAAAAAAAAAGTGTCCTGAATTAAAGAAAAAAATCTTCAAATGTTAAGTGAAGTAACCGTAAGTTTGATATTTGTTGCATTGTTCCTTCTTTTTCTTTGCTTGTCTTTTGATTTAACAACTAAACACAAATTATATACAAGAGTGAACACAAATTACAACTAAACAAACATAACTTTTTCATACAATTAGATAGGAAAAATTCAAAGAACTTACAAAAAAAAGTAAATAAAATACACAGACAAAAATTATAATGCATGCATCTAATTATTATATCAATTCTAGAGCTAATATTTAATAGATAGCGAAATCAGAACTTTAAAAAGGAAACACAACTTTCATTAACAAATATTGAAACATTATCAATGTATGACATTATGTAATGAGAGGAAATGATACTATCTATTCGAACATTATTTTCACTAAAACTATACAATACAATACAACACAATATAATATAATACAAATATATATGTATATATATATATATATATATATATATATATATATATAAATATATATAACATGAAAATATATGTCAGAACCATCTGAACATCCAAGACTTAAACCCAATACAATTAGTGAAGGATGACATAGTACTTTTCAATCCAACACAACCTTCCTATTTCTCTATGTAAATTTGCTAACATATTTTAAGAGGGCATTTTCAACTAACTATATCTTGTCAATACCAAAATGATCAGAGTATATATCATTTGGTCACTCGTCCGTGTAAGACGACACTTTCATTTTCCACCATTCAATGTTAGATAATATACAAAAAAAGAAGTATATACTATATAATACTAATAAAGTCTCTCACTTTATTGCCAATCTACTTAGAGAAAAAGAAAAATCGCTTTGAGAATGTAGGCTAACCGAGGCTTTACTTTTCATCTTATGATTGATCGAAATTGTGAGAGAGGAAGAATGATCTTCAATTAATCTAAATAAACATTTGATAAAGTGTAATAAATGTCATTTCTTCAAGTGTTGAGAAGAAGGAATTCACATAAAATATAATGATATATACGATATGAGTAGAAGAGCGATCACAAGAGTATATATGGTGGAGAAGGAACACTTTCCCATGTAGGTTTACACCAGGGATCTATCTCGAGTCTGCATCTGCGTACACTAGTTCTGAGTGAGCTAATCAATAGTAAACGTGATTCCATAGTTAGTTCTGCATTGATATTGTCCTAGTCATTTTACTAATATACTGTAGTATTTATTGAGAGGTATTATCCCAAGAGAAGTAAAGGAATTTTCAGTAATTATTCAAGTCCAGAAGACAGTATTAACTAGCCATTTCACCATAGATCTCGCCATTGTATATCTCTAAACATTTAGTTTTTTTTTTATTTTTTTCTTTCAATATTTTACCATATATTTTTCTCTCCTTTTTGTTCCAAGTAGGATGGGTTTCCTTTCATCACAAAATTTTCATTAGAAAGTCATTCTTTTTCACATCAATTCCTATCCCACCTTTGTGGAAACCAAAATTGAGCTTTCAAATATTATGTTATCCTTTTAGATCTCAATCCCCTTCCTAAAATTTTTCTGAAAACCAACCCCCCAAATCCACTATATTCCTAACATTCCTCTTTATTATTTTCTCTCAACCCAAAGGTACTGTAGGTTACAACCAGAGGCAGGTTCGTGATTTGGGTATTGTGTGTTTGAGTTCGGCTTTTAGAATAATTCATTTGATTTATTGGGCTTAAAGTCTATTATTTTCACTTAATTAGTGAGTACATAGACACATATATAAGGTTTGAGCCAAATTGTTTGGATGAACCCGAAACTTATTTTCTTGGTACACCTTTATTTGTACCTCTGGTTCATACTATTGATGAAACTTCTTTGATCATACTATTCATTGCCTTCACTATCATTATGCAAGTTGTTTGGAAGTTCCAAATGTTGTCTTATTGGTTTCTATAACTATGGAAAGCCTCCATTCGAAATTGGATAATGTTTTCATAAGGTGGTTTTGGATAGATTCTGGAGAAGCACTTCTGTATTTTGGCCACCCTATACCCATAGAGTCATATTTACTACAGGAAAAATTACGTGATGAGTCAATAATATATGATAGCCGTTTTGGCATATGACAAGACTGCATTCCCAAAAAAAATAAAACACTAACTGAGAATCTTTTCTGATAATCACTGAAGTCACCATTATTGACACCACTACTCCCTTCATCGGGCTGAAGGAACCATTTCAAAAAGGTTCACACTATCAGTCAGCGAACCTCCTCCCCTCCCCCACCGAAGGATTCTCCAACAAAAAAATCCTCAATTGACCCTACACATGTGGTGGTCGAAATAGCAGAGTCAGTCATTTCTATTTTTCAGACCAATGATTTGAGCTCCTCAAACCCTAGTGAAATAATTTCTAAGCTCATGTAATCCCTATCATTATACTTAAGCTAATGCAATAGAAAATTAAAAAAAAATCATGTAATGTCTTTTGACATCAAATTTAAGAACACTGATAAGAAGAAAACTCAATAAGTTGAAATTTAAACCCATTAATCAAATGTTGTCTAAGGAGAAGAAAACCTCAAAATAAAAAGTTAAAAAATTAGGTCAAAATTGTAAAGAATACACTAACCTTAAAATCTCCAAATTGAAGAAGAAAACTCAAAACTGCTCAAAAATTAAAGTGCAAATTTGAGAGAAATTGAAGTGCAAATTCAGTCTGACTTTCCAACACAAGTCGAGAGCTGAAATTCGATCTGACTGTCCAACACTGCGAGAAATTAAAGTGCAAAATTAGTCCTAATCTTGCTGAAACTGAAGTGCGAATTTGTAAATCGAGATTGAGAGAGAGAGAGAGAAAGAGAGAGAGAGAGATGGTTTATCTCAACCCACCAAACACAAATCGAATATCTTCTTTTTTTGATAAATCGCTATGATATCATTTGAGACAGAGAGAGAGAGAAATGGTTTGAGAGAGAGAACAAATCGAGAGAGAGAAAATGGCTTTTTTTTATTCGCTGATAGATAGGTTTGAGAGAGAAAGAGTTTTGTTAAAATGGAAGACCTTTGAAATATTGCGGAGGAAATTAATAAAATCGATGCAATAGATATTTTTTCCCATCAAGTGTTGTCATAAATGATTTTATGGCAACAGTTTCGATAACCATTTCTATATGATTACGAAGGTAAATCTTCCATAGCAATGGTTATATAGCACTAAATCATAGTAGTAGAACTATTATTTTTTATAACTATTGAAACCATTTGCGATAGATGTTCTATGACAACACTTTGGAAACCACTACCGAAAAATCCGCTGTCATAGGGATAATTTCCCGTAGTGAATCTGCTTTGTAATGTACTAATGTACTAATATTTTCTTTGGTAATAAAAATCAATGATTTACCAAAACAAAAAGGGTCAAAATTCCCAACTTCCTATTTTTTTATCATGAAATCAAGCCAAAACATGATTATTCTTTAATATTTACAAACTTTTATGAACTATATATATAACAACATAACTCCTTTACAAATAAAAATATATTTCTCTACACATTTAAATCCTGAATATTGTTCTGTGATATGACGGACAAACAAAGTATACTTTGTATGAGTCTTCTTCTTTTGTTTTTAGTGACTCTTTATTATTCTTCGAGCCATGTAACTAGGGGTTTGGGCCACAGGTGACAAAAGAGTTTTAAAATGAGGTGTAGGTGACACAAGTCTTAATTATTAATTGGAGGTGACAATTAATTTATTATGGATTAAGTAAGTTGAAAAAGTTTAAAAATAACCCACAAGTTTTAAAATTTACACTTTGATCCCAATGTTTACCTAAAATAATAGGAAACGGAGGAAAAAAGAGGCGCCTTTATTCATCATCTCCTACCTCATTATCATCATCTTCTACTTCATTATCATCTTCATCTTCTTCTTGTCGACCATTTGTTGTTGTTGTTGTTGGTACAACGCTACTGCTTCTATCTGAGCAATTTAAATAAGTGCCCACAATTTAAATAGATCAATCATCTGGTGCATCATATGTGTAATCTGTTGCATCAGAAGATTTATTTGTTGTATCAGACCGTTTATCTGTTGCATCAGACGTATTATCTGTTGCATCAGACGTATTATCTGTTGTATCAGAATATTTATCTATTGCACCAGACTAATTATCTGTTGCAATGAATGATTAATCTATTTGGAACAACACAAATTAGCCCCTGCCACAAACCCAACAGATAACCAATATGTTTCAACTCTTGCTATTGCTACTGGATTCAAAATTATTCCTTACGTCCAATTACCAGTCCCAAATTTCCTAATTCGATTTCTCATTTTACTTGTCTTTTTCATTAATCAAGAAAAGATTAAAAAAATTCATGTTTCAACCTTTACATTAATAGTTTTTTCTTCAAATTAAAATGGAAACATCATTTAATAGGGGGACTATACGCCGACCGACGTTAAAAGCTTTATTCTCTTATGAAGTTTCAATTGAATTGCAAACAATGGTTATTTCAAACACGTCTACTGTCCCACCAACTGATCAGTGGGTTATGATAAACTAGACATGTTATTAACTATTTTTCTTAATCAATGTGGCATCTCAATTTGGGATGGATAGTTTGACATGAAGGGAGTACGAATTAAAACGTCAGAGCCAAGCAACAAACTAGTCATCTGTTGAAATAGACTATTTATCTGTTGCATTAGACTTCTTATCTGTTGCAACATGAGTAATTTGTTTTGAACAACATATCAGCCCCTGCCACAAATCCAACATATAAATCTTTCTATTGCTACTGGATTCTAAATTATTCCTTTTTATGTCGAATCGCCGACATGTTTGTTGAGATGATAATAGACAGAATGAAAATTAAATATGGATTAAAATGTAAAAGATCAAACATAATTATTTTATTAAATAAAAACAAATAAAAATACATATAATAGAATAAAAGAAAAAGAATAATCTAATTATTATTATTATTATCATCATCATCATCATTGTCAGCCAACCAATCTTCAACCGGAAGTAGCAAGGACCTCCTCAGCTTGCGTATCTCGTGGAACATTCTTTCTCTAACTCCTCCCAGTTCCCATTGCAGTCACGAACTTGATTCCAAAGTTCATTCATGGCGTCTTGCAGAAAAGCAACATCCCACATTGGGTTAGCCATAATCTTCTAGAGTGTAATATGAAAGACGAGATGCAATAAATAAATAAAGTGTAGTTGAATGAACAATTGAGTAAAGAGGACCTATTTATAGAGGATTGAATTTGAATGAGAGGCAAAAAGGCGCAACTATTCACCTCCATTCATTAATTATATTTTTGATTAAATTAAGAAAATAAATATTGTGATATAAGTCATGACTTTTCATATTATTATTATTAATTAGTTTTTTTGAAAAACCATTTTTATTGAGTTGTGGCAACAAATTCTATATCTGTTGCATCAGATAACACATCTGTGACAACAGATATATTATTTGTTGCAGCAAATATAAAATATGTTGCATCAGATAACCTATCTGTTGCAACATATAATCTAATTATTCACCTTCATTTATTAATTATATTTTTGATTAATGTGAAAAGTAATGACTTAATTAAATTAAGAAATATTATGATAAGTCATGAATTTTCAGATTATTATTATTAATTAGTTCTTTCCAAGAACTATTTTTATTGAGTTGTGATGACAGATTCGATATCGATTGCATCAGATAAATCATCTGTGACAACAGATATATCATCTGTTACAACAATAGTGAACTTGTTGCATCAGATAATATATTTGTTGCAACATATAATCTATTTTTTTTAAAAAAAGCTATCATCATATCATTAATTCAAATTTGCTTACTTTTTTTATTTTATAAATAAACAAAACACATTTTCAAATTTCTTAATAAAATAATAACCATTTTATTATCTAATAAATAATTTCAGAAAACAAATTCAAAAACAAAAATGGTGTAAAGTCACGATCAGTTATTAAAATTTAATAACCGTTCTTTTACGGTTATAAATTATGTTTATTATTTATTTAAGAAATATTTTTCATATTGAATAATCGGAAAGTCATGTCTTTTCACCCTCTCAATAACAACAATAACCCTTTTTTATTAATAACTGCCAGGTGGTGCAACATATGATCGATTTGTCGTAGCAGATTAACCTCTGTTGACACAAATTGCTCAATCCCTACCATCAAACGTCGATATATTGCAAACAAGGAATAAATAGAATGATTATTAAATACTAAATAAGAATTAAAAATTCAAAGTCGACAACAAAATGAAATGAAAAGTTCATAGATTTTTGAATCCCTTGGGTAGATCCGATATACAAAAAGAGGAAAATACATGCGCTAAAATAAAAAAAAATTACCTAATTATTACTACTACTATTATTATTATTGTCAATCGAATATTTTTCATCCGGCAGCCTTGCTCCAAAGTTAGCCAAATCTCTCTGGAGTTCATCAAACTGCCTTTGAAGTTCATGCAAGGACTCGATATGAATATTCTTATACGAATCTGGATTATCCATATTTGTAAGGAGGGACCTATTTATAAATTATTGTATCTCGGAAAGAAAAGAAAATTTCTTTAAAATAAATCTAACAGATGGGTAATCTATTGCAAAATATATTCTTTCTGTTAGATAACTTACAATATACTGGCAATCTTTCGCAACAGATGTATATATCTGATTGATTTCTGCAATAGGTTGATCAACTGCCGTAACAGATGTCTCTAATTGTTTGACAATATAAACAAATGTGTCATCTGTTGCAACTAGCTAGTCATCTGTTTATTCAATTTAAGCCATAGATGGGCTAGAAAGAATAAAGTGCGTACAGATGGATCCACTATTGATAAGGTCACTGGGACAACACACACAAATTACAATGTTTTTGTGAATGTAGTTTTTAATCGATTAGGCATTGATCATTCAAACAAGATCCTGCATTATACCATTAAGTTTGATGGGTTCAAAATTGATAAGGCTGAGGACCTCATGAAGATGGTGCAGATACCCTGTTATGAATTACTGAAGGTTGTTGGTCGTGTTTGTGCGTGTAAAGTTTTGAGAAAGTATCAATATTTGTCGTCACTGCAGAGAACCAATAGCGATTAGACTTAACTTTAAGTGTGTAGTGGACCCTTAGAGGGCCCTTGAAGCCTCGTACTGTGTCAAACAAGAATGGAAAACCAATAATAATTCCCCTGGCTAAAATTTATATAGTTGGGTTGCTTTCTCGGGGTGATGATTATATGCCAGAAGGTGCAGTAGAAGAATGCCTTCGAGAGAAAATAGGTGGTTGATGGAAGACTATATCATCTGAGAGCTAATTAAAGAAGAAACATAGGGTAGAAAGTAACTTCTAATGAATCTGGCTGATGAAATTATCTTAACAGATGTGAAATTTGAATCAAGTGTAAATATGAAAGTGTATCTGGTAATGTAATTTCATCTGTTGTCAATTCGAAAGAAAAATAATGCAGATGGACACTTTACTAGAGAGCTGCGTGGTTGGGATTATCACCTAGGTAAAAAATAAGAGAAAACCAACAAAGCAGCCTCACAGGCATCGAGGGTTGAATTGATGTTCAGCAAGTCTAGAAAACTTACGCCAACAACAACTGTAGTTAAAATAAGGAAACTAAGCGAAGGTGGAAATTTCTGAATTTTAAATTTCATCTCATGCCTTCTTGTTTGTGTTTTCAATCAGGTCCACTGCCGTTGACCTGATCGGAACCACATATGAGATTGAAAGTCAAATAGAGTATCATTACTTCCTTAGAAATATGGATTAATTGATTGTGTTTTTATGCCTTAGCATGCTTTCAACATATGTTGGAGAAGATCAGATGTTTGTTGTAGCATGTAAATCCCGATAATTTTCAAGCTTACCTCCAGCTTTTTGATTCTGTATTCAAGCTGGTCGTTGCCGTCTTCGAAGTTGGTAAGGAGTTTCTCATCTCTTGTGAGCTCAATTAGGAACACTACCTTCAAAGTTGTGGAATTCTAGAATCCCTTCAGAACACTTTCTTCAGAAGCATTATAGGATACATCGAGGGTCGCTGTGTTTATTTTAGGTCAAAATATGTTTATGCACGTTGAAGATATGGTCCTAACAGTTGAACAACACACTTTTATCTGGAGATATCTTGTCTGGGAACACATCCAATAAAAGTGTGTTGTTCAACTGTTGGAACCACATCTTCAACGTGCATCAACATATTTTGACCTAAAACTAAAACAGCGACCCTCCGTGTATCCTTTAAAGCTTCTGAAGAAACTGTTCTGAAGGGCTTCTAGAATACCATAACTTTGAAGGTAGTGTTCTTGATAGAGCTCACAAGAGATGAGGAACTCTTTACCAACTTAAAAAACGGCAACGAACAACTTGAATACAGAATTAGCAAGCTGAAGGCAAGCTTTAAAATTATCAGGATTCACATACTACAGCAAGCATATGATCTTTTCCAAGGAATGTTAAAATCATGCTAAGGAAAGAAAACATAATGAATTATAACTATATTGCTAAGGAAGCAATGATACTTAATTTGCTTTTCAATCTCGTCTTTGGTTTCGATCAGGTCAACGACAATGGACCTGGTTAAAAACACAAACAAGAAGGCATGGGATGAAATTTAAAATTCAAAAATTGCCACCTTCGCTTAGATTCCTTATTTTAACTGCAGTTGTTATTGGCGTAAGTTTTCTAGACTTGTTGTACATCATTTCAACCCTCGATACCCGTAAGGCTGCTTTGTTGGTCTTCTATTATTTTCTATCTAGGTGATAATCCGGACCACGCAACTCCCTAGCAAAGTGTCCATCTACGTTATTTTTCTTTCAGATAAACAACAGACGAAATTACATTACCGGATACACTTTCAGATTTGCACTTGATTCAGATTTCGCATTTGTTAAGATAATTCCATAGGCCAAATTCGCTAGAAGTTACTTTCTACCCTATGTCTCTTCTTTAATTAGCTCTCAGATGATATATTCTTCCATCAACCACCCATTTTCCCTTAAAGGCATTCTCCTACCGCACCTTCTGGCGTATAATCATCACCCCGAGCGAGCAACACACCCATATAAATTTAGGCTAGGGCAATAACTATATTGGTTTTTCGTTCTTGTTAGATGCAGTGCTAAGCTTCGAAGGCCCTCTAAGGGTCCAATGCACCCTAAAAGTTAGTCCAATCACTATTAAATCTCTTTACAATGACACCAAAACTAGATCCCTTCACAATGCTTGACAAATAAACATGAGCAACAACCGACATTAAATCTTAACAGGGTATCAGAACCATATTCATGGTCCCTCAGCCTTATCAGTTTGGACCTACCAAACTTAACTGTAAAATTATAGACATTTTGTTTGAACGATCTAGGACTAATCAGTAAAACCAGCATTCACAAAATCAGTGCACTCTATGTGTGTTTCCACGATAACATTATTAGTAATACTACCTCCCACATATGAAGTGGTTCCATTTGCAAGTAGGTTATTCCTCCGAACCCATCTTTACTGTAGCTTCTTATGATGGTTCGGCAAAAGTTGATAAACTGTCAGTTCCTTATATCTACAAAGAAGAGGAAAAAAATTAATGTCACAAAAAGAACATTTTCCATCTGTTGCATCAGATATGAAGTCTGCTGCAACAGATGTGGAGTCTGCTGCAACAGATGTAGAGTCTGATGGAATACATCAAACCAGCCTTTCTCGTGGTTTGATTTGTTCCAATAGTTTCTCCATCAGTTGCAACATCAACAACAACATAAACATCAACAACAAAGAAACAAAAACATTTGTTCCAACAATATCATCAACAACAAAAATGCAACATCCTTAGTTCCAGAACCATCAACAACACCATACCACAAGTTCCAACAATGATAACCCCACCAACAACATCAATAACTGCATCAACAATAAAAAATAAATAAAATACATACAAAAAAAATGATACTTTCAACAAGGCTTTTAAACTTCTCCCAACAGATGACTTTTTTTGCATATTATAATAATAATTCTCCGTTTATTTATTCAACACTTAAAAGTTCCTTCAAATTTTTTAATAAATATGATATGGATAAATAGTAATTAAATAAAAAAAATAGATATAAATAACTTGCAAAGAAAAAGTCGAGAATAAAAGAGCAATAATTAACCATACCTTAATATCAGAAAGGGGATCAAAACAACAATTTTAGTTGAGGAAAGATATGGATCGGTTTAGATCCGAAAGGATATTTATGAGAAGAGAAGAGAAAAGAGAAGAAAGGTTATGAAGCTAAAGAGGAGAGAAAGAAAAATATGAGAGTTGAATAAAATAAACTGCAGCTAAAGAAAGAGATGAGATAATTTCTATAGATGTATCGTGTACGTAGACGTGGGGGTTTTCAATATTCATTAATTAATATTCATTAATTTCATTAATAATTCAAGGGGCACGAGGAAGACTAAGACTAGTGACATTGAGAATACAAGACAAGACTGCTCAATGTACTCACTTTTGAGATATCCAAGAAATATTTTTTACCGCCTTTACTAGTAAGTACTACTACTTGATATTATCTACTCAGGACAGAAGCTTGCTTAAAAATTAAAACAGAATTTTTTTTTAAAACAGATATGTCATCTGTTGCAACATATATAAATATCTATTTAGAAATCTGAACTGCTCAGTCATCTGTTACAATAGATATCAATATCTATTTAAAAAATCCCAACAGCTCAGTCATCTGTGACAACAGATGAAAATGTCCATTTGATAATTAATTAAATCAGATATTTCATCTGTTACAACAAATATAAATTTTCAGTCATTTGTCGCAACAGATACAAATGTTTATTTGATAATTAGATCAGATATGTCATCTGTTGCAATAGATATGAATATCTGTTTGAAAATTTTCAATAGCTCAGTCATTTGTTGTAACAGATTTCATTGCAATTAATTTAGGTGGAACTAGGGATGAATAAATGAGCTCGCAGGGTCAACTACAAATCCAATCGAGTCTTTGCAATTTCTTGGCATTGTATTGCGTTCATCCCAACCTGAGTCGTCGATCGATCACTCTGAGTTGAAATGAGTTCTCATCAACTCAATGTTAGGATAGTGATAGTACCTAATTTGATTTAGGTGGAACTAGGGATGAATGAATGAACTCGCAGAGTCAACTACAAATCTAGTCGAGTCTTTGCTATTGTATGGCGTTGGTATTGTGTTTATCTCGACCCGAGTCGTCGATCGATCACTCTGAGTTAAAATGAGTTCTCATCAACTTAATATTAGGATAATGATAGTATCTAAGTTTATTTAGGTGGAAATAGGGATGAATGAATGAATGAGCTCACAGGTTCAACTACAAATCCAATCGAGTTTTTGTAATTGCATGGTGTTGGTATTGCGTTCATCCCGACCCGAGTCATCGATCGATCACTCTGAGTTGAAATGAGTTCTCATCAACAAAATGTTAGGATAGTTATAGTACCTAATTTGATTTAGGTGGAACTAGGGATGAATGAATGATCTAGCAGGGTCAACTACAAATCCAATTGAGTCTTTACAATTGCATAGCTTTGGTATTGCGTTCATCCCGACCCGAGTCATTGATCGATCACTCTGAGTTGAAATGAGTTCTCATCAACTCAAAGTTAGGATAGTGATAGTACCTAAGTTGATTTAGGTAGAAATAGGGATGAATGAATGAGCTCGCAGGGTCAGCTACAAATCCAATTGAGTCTTTGCAATTGCATGGCGTTGGTATTGTGTTCATCCCGATCCGAGTCATCGATCCATCACTCTCAGTTGAAATGAGTTATCATCAACTCAATATTTTAAAAACTATATCTTTTAAAAAATTTAAAATTAATTAAGATCAATTCAGACCAAATTAGCAATTTCAAAACTTGTCATTGTTTTCCAAAATTACAAATCATCCATTTGCGCGAAAAACTTTTTATTTCAAATCTTAAGTTCTCGCTCTTCTCTCTTTCTCTCTCGGGGTCTGCTCTCCGTCTCAACAATAAAAATAACAACTACCTAACATATTGCTCAAGACTTCAAAACAGGTCAATTTTCTTCCCATTTACAACTACATGTAGTTGTTTTTTCAAATTCATTCTCGTTTGTATCCATCATTTTCTCTGTCTTCGCAGGTAATAGAGTTTGAGAAAAGTTCTATATTTGTTCTTTATTCTAAAAAATAGGATTTTTTAGTTAATGATGAAAAAAAAGACTTTTAGTTGTATTATCTTCAAGAATGGGTTAAGAATTTTGAGCTTTGATGCTAAAAAAGTAGGAACCACCCGAGAAAATCCTATTTTTTCTCTCTGTGTTTTGTTGACTGTCATGGTATTGTTGGATGGTGTTTATGGTGTTGTTGGTGGATGTTGTTGGTGGTGTTGATATTTGTGTTTTTTTATGGTGGTGTCGGTAGTCTTGGTGTTGGTCTTGGTGATATTGGTGGTGGTCCATCTATGGAAACAGGTGGAAGATCTGTTGGGAGATATTAAATAGGTCTTTAAACAGATTCCCCATCTGTTCCAACTGATGGGTTCTCCGTTGGAGTATTTTCTTATAATGTGGTGTAGAATAATTTATTAAAATTTGTCCATCTATTGCAACAGGTGGAATATCTGTTAGGAGATATTAAACAGGTCTTTAAACATATTCAGGTTCCTCATCTGTTCCAACTGATGGGTTGTCCATTGGAGTATATTTTTTGGTTATGTGGCGTAGAATAATTTATTGAAATTTGTCTCACCTTTTTAAAAAAAATTATACAGACATCAAATGCAATGTATTTTTTGTTTGTGTATTGTTTGTAGTTAAAAGATGTCTCCCAAAAGAAAAGAAACTGAAAGTGGAGAAAGTGGATCAACTTCGGATCACCAAACAAAAAAGGCTAGATTACAGATAGATTCGGAGGAACTTCCAGAACAATCTCATTCAGGGCAAAATGAAGCCGAGGAAAGTGATAACTCCTCCTCACCAATGGGGTGTGAAATAATATCAAAATTCCAGCATGATTCTGTCAAAATCATTAGTATTGACAAGTTTCGAGTTGCGATGCCGATAAATAGATGGACTTTTTAAGAAGAGCTGCTTTGCATACTTTCTTGAGTTATCTGGGGCCCGCTCTCTTCATTTCCCAATGATTATGATATATGGCATTCTCAAGCACAGGATCAAGAATGCGAGGATGATAGAGTTTCGAAGGAGGGCAGAAAAAATGATGGATGAAGTCTGGATCAATTATTGTGGCATGCCGGTTTGTTTTGGATTGAATGAGTTTGCCATAGTGACAGGCTTGAGATGCAATCGTCCAGAAGAACCTCCCATCAAGAAAACACCCCATAGAGGGTCCAACAAATGCAAGGTAAAAAAAGATGGGTTGTTGGGCATTGTTGGACCTAGCTACAGAGTGGAGGATTTGATCGCGGATCTCAAGAATAAAGACATACCAAAGCACTACAGGGAGAAATTATGCTTAGTTTGGTTTGTCTATTACGTTTTATTCGCAAGAGACGTCAGGAAAGTCATAGAACATAATTTATTGGCGCTTGTTGAGGATTTTGGGAAATTCAACGATTATCCCTGGGATACAACAGCTACTACTTGACTATCAAATATTTACTGAAAAAGCTAAAGCCAAAGACAACCACATTATATGGCTTTGCTTTGGATTTCATGGTAAAATTGATCACTATTTTTACTCATTCATTAATTTATATTGAATATACTTATGGTTTTTTTTTGCTTGCTTCCTGTTTACAATTTTTATCCTTGGCCATGTGAATCCATTCCTCCCTTCCGAAAGCATTTTAAGGATTACCCGGATAAGGTTTTTCATCCAAGGATCCTTAGGTGGTTGGCTGCAGCAGAGAGCAGCAAAAAAAATATTAATGAGGCTAATCTCTTTAACCCTCTGGATAATGCAGTACGTCTTCTTTCAACTAAAATAAATTATCTCAAAGAAAGATATTGAAACAGATGTTCCATCTGTTGCGACAGATGGGTCATCTGTTGCAATAGATTACCCGTTAACTGCAATTGGTGCAATATATAGGTAATCTGCTGAGACAGAAGATCCATATTTTGCAATGTATTAACCATATGTTTCTCTGATTCTCTGAACCCTACTCAACATATTACCCATCTACTACAAATTATGCAACAGATGGTAATCTGATGCAACATATTATCAAACTGTTTCAACATACAGATCAACTATTGCGGTAGATAGATCGTCTATATTATAAGTTGGTTGTGTTAACATCCATGTAAAACGAGCCCCATGTAACCTAACTGACTGTAAATTATTATTATATGATTTAAATTCCTCTTGTCTCTTTTATAGGTTGTGCATCCTTGGATCGTGACTACCATTGATGAGCTGGGGATGACTTCTTTTCTTACTCTAGGTATTATTGATACAAAATAAGACTCAACGGTGGATTTAATAAAGAAGAAATTGGATTGAGCAACATCTATAAGAACATCAGTCAGGCAAGTTCAGCCTAATGTTGAAGCTCGTCACGACCAACCTCAAAATGTAACAGATTTGGGTGCTTCTTCTAGGGGTGTTGCTGGTGGAGTTGTTTGTGATGGTGGTAGCCATCCTGCTACTGATGCTGCTACCAGTCATGATTATGAACTTATTAGTGCTCAGCAAAAAATAAATATGTTTGAAAACATCCCTTGCACAGGTCCTCCCTTTCACCCCTCATGTTCTTATTGCAAATGCAAAGTGTGTAAGGACAGAGAGGATAAACTCCTTGAAAAACTAGAGGCTATTGCTGAAGATGCTGAGGAATTGAAATCCAGGAGGGGTGTCATACCATCCAATGAGGTGAGGGAGATATGCACTCCTACAGTGGAAGTTAGAAGAAAGAGAAGAAAAATTAGACAAATTCTCTCCGTTCTGAAATCAGCGAAAATTGCAACTCCTCCCCACTCCAATAGTTGTTGAAGTTCGGGGGCCTTCGAAGAAGGTGGACATATTTTTGGTGCTTGGCAAGGAGAAGAAGAAGTAACTAGAAAAATTCATCAAGATGAAGGTTCAAAAGAATACACCATGCATTCATTTGTCGTCAAAGACTTCTCGAATATAACAAATATGTGCGTGTAGTATAAGGATAAAGTAAGTTTACTTTTGCTAACCTAGCCTTCCAATCTACTCCATGAAGAAGAATCTACGCAGAAGATGTGTAATATGTTGCAAAATCTTGTTATTCTGTTGCAACATAATACACATCTGTTGCATAGGTTGCGTTGGCTGGGTAATCTGTGAACTGATTCAGAGAACCCTCTACATTGAATTCTTTCCATTGTGTTTATATTCTTTACAATTACTAAAATATTTAAAAATTGTCTTCTTATACCATAGTATGTTGATGAAATTCTCTGCCTCATAAGGGGGCAGGCAATTAGCGTACCGGGATGCTTATGATGCTGCCGATAGGATAATGGACCTCAACTTCTACAATAATTTCAAGGATAGGTACGCTAAACACTGTAACATATATAATTCTAGTAGCAAGGGATTTGATCAATTAGTTTCTAAGTTCCAATGGGATGAAAAATCGATTAAATATGTTAGAGGGAAGAGGCCATATACATACGGCAAAAGCTGGACCAAGGCAAAGAGAATCCTTGCAGTCATGAACGTGGATGTCACATATTTTCTCACTGTTGAGATACTACTATATAAGGGAAAGATTAAGGTTTATGACTGCAACTTACCTATCTTCAGTGAGAAGACATTTTTAACCCACATGCAGCCACTCTTGAAGTTGTTGCCCAAGTTGTTGACGCAGAGTAAGATGATGGATCATTTGTCGGATGAAGTCTAGGTGAAGAAATCATGGGATTTTGAAGGTCAAAATAATAACATCCAGCTCCCAAGAAATACAACTGGTGCATCATGCGGTTCGTCTCGCTTGCATACATCGAGTGTTTGTTGATCGGCACACAAATAATCGGTGTGTGTGATACCATTATGGGAAAGATGAATTGGGTATGGTCATATGGGGTACTGACTAAATGGTTGGAGCCCGTGTATAAAAAATAACATGTATAAAGATTGAGACGAACACAATAACAAATTTTCATTTCAAGCCAATTCACTTTACATGTAATGGCAATAATTTTTATGTCTGGCCAAGTTGAATTTTTATAATGCAATAGATTTTATATCTGTCATAACAGATATAGTACCTGTTGTGAAAAATTAATTATCTGTTGGAATAGGTTGGTCATCTGTTGTGTTATGCAAATATTCCCAGTCTGTCTGTCACAATAAATATATGATCTGTTGTAATATATAATCTATTTGTTGCAACTGATCGGTAATCTGTTGGAGAAAATAAAAAAAGTAGGAAGACCTGTTATATAATTTCCAACAAATGACCTATGTGTTGCATCTCATGTTGCAACATATGTCTAAATCTGTCTGATAAGATATGTCCTCTGTTGCAGCAGATGTATTATCTGTTGCGATATTTGAATCTAGTACTCCATTTTAATTAACATGTTCAAAACTAAGGATTAATTATATTCATAGACAGAATAAAATAAATCAAAGCCTTCAGAAATTACATGAAATAACTCAACAAATAAATGAAATGTAAAAAAAATTATTATGGGTACAAACGATCTACTCTACAAATAAATCAACAAGTTAAACCAAGGAGGATAGGTTATTACATAGATGGACTCAAGATATAAATATCTAATCAATATGGATAATTTATTGTTCATTCGGTGCTATGGAATTCGGCTTTGATCATCATGGATCTTTAACGTCGGTTGTGTACGGCTTCTGAGCTTTCGATTTTTCGTATTTCCATAAAAGAGCAACATATCTTTTGCGGAGTAATCCGGCATCAAGTCCATCATTTGGTACTTGTAATCTATTTCTCAAATACTCGGCATAGGCAACAAAAAAAGAACCGCAATCCCTGCGTTATAAAAAAATAGATAATCCATATCCTATTATTCATGCAACCATTGTGAAATTTGTAAAATAAAACTAAATCATGACACTTAAACTTACAAGATACCAATGATACCAATAGTTTGTTGAGTAATTCCGTCAATATATTGTACTTCAAATGGATTAGCCATTTCATCCCGGTATGCTTCAATCAGTACGAACCTTTTGGTCTAAAAAGCCACTCATTTCAAGGTAAGTAGGCAATATTTTGGTCAGCTTTTGTATCTCAGACGACAACCCAAAATGTCTCCTTCACGACATCGAGTCATAAACTCGGATGTTCCTCTCTTTTAGAATGAAGAAAGCCAACACCTAATGAAATTCATCACCATAATTGATTGGGATGTACACTTCGTCGACCAAATGCCAAGGTAAGCCAGCCAGAATGCTAAAACCTTTGATGATGTTGATTAAGCATTCCTCATTTTGGGAAACTTCTGGCTACTGTTGGCAATACCTATCGTATGCATTATTGATGTAAACTTTGTACATATAATTGCCTATTGTGTATCTGTATTATTCTTGTGTTTGCAACTTGGCCTTCTTTCGAAAGTAGTAAAAAATGACATCGATGTGTTGCACTTGTTATCAAACATTTTGGATTATGTGACAAAAAAATGAACACGCAGATGCAATTAAATAAAGTATTAAATAATAGTAATATGTATGGAATTTAAACCTCATCATTCCAGTAAGTTTGGGGTTGTGACATCAACTAGAACCAATTCTTCATTCCGTGATGTGCAACAACAAAGTTGAACATATCAAAACCAAGACTCGATTTGTTCACTTTGTAGCGCTCGTCAATTTGTTTTCTACATGATGATTTATATGTGTTATTGTAAGGTTCTTACAATGAAAATTGTATAAACCAATATCTATAAAATTGATTTATGTACCTGTCGGCATGATGCTTTAATAGCCTATCGGCAATCCATTCTGAATAGTCGTTGATCAACTGTATTAGTTTTTTTGTAGCCTCATCTGAGATGTTGAACTCTTCAAACGGGTAATTCTTCCATTCTCAAAAACTGAGAGGCTCCACTTTTTCTTCATCTTTGAAAGAAGTTGATGGATTATCAACTATGATATTATGATCTTTGGCAGTAGTTGTGATATCCACCTGGAAAGCCAGAATTGTCAATGCTAAGTAGAGATATACAACAGATTTTCCATCTGTTGCAACAGATGAGTCTTATGTTGTATCAGATGAATTAACTATTGGGACAAATTCGAACAGGTAAATCAGAGAAGTACGATAATTTTGAACAGATGACCCATTTGTTGCAACATAAGACTCATCTGTTGAAACAGATAATGAATCTGATACAACAGGTTAGATAACAGTTGCAACAGATGTATATATCTATTTGACGATTTTCAGCAGATGTATCATCTATTGAAACAGATATGTGCCTGTTTGTTTTTTGGAATAGATGATGTACATTCACCTTCTTTAGCTTATGTTGCTCTTCTGTGGCCCTTGCACACTGAACATCGGTGCAAGAAAAAGATAGAGGTGTTGCAATCTTACTTTTTTTTATGATTGATAATGCCTTGGAAGTGTCTTTCCTTCTTCTCTTAGCCGCCTTGATCTCTAGTTGAGTGCCTGGATATGAAATCCTTTTTGATGGAATGACACCCTTCTTAGATGTTATTTTCTTTACAGAAGCAGTTAGTGCATTAATAACATTAATCACTCCATCTTGTTTTGCCTTTCAATCTTGACATTTGCTTGAAGAACATTCGCTAGATGCGGCAAAATCTGGAGAAAATCTGTACAAGCATTATGATCATAATCATACTGGCTTGTTGTTTTAAAAATTGTAAGAGGAGCATCATTAGCCCCACCCTCTAAAATTATTTTTCTTGTGATGGTTGTTGATCCAAACAATTCTATTTTTATTCCATCAACGATCTTAGGGTCCCATAAAATTTGCACATACCGTAAAGTAATAAAAAATAGAATCTTTAACTCTCGGTTGGTCGGAAAAAGCCACGGATGGACAATCTAAAATAAATAGGTACATATATTAAGAATGATAATGAAATCATTTAATCATTGATTAAAACAAAAACTTAATTAGAATTGGACTTACTGCTTTCTTGGGGGGATTGAAAAGATCAAGAAATTTTGCGTTTTTATCGATTTTGGCCGACAACCATCTAAGAATTCTTGGAGAGGAAACTTTTTCCTGGTATTTCACTTATTGTCTCAAATAAGGAATGGCTTCAAATGCCCAAGCCTATAACATAACGCTAATAAATCAAAAGCATTATTGAATAAAAAAATGATGAATCATATCATGATAAAAGAAATATTTACCATGAAGGCCCATGGAAAGCCATATAAGTTGACTGTTTTTGGCGTTAACGGAGTCAACAAATATTTGACAGTCATTTTGAAGATTTAATAACCCCAAGGATAGCTATTAAATGCCTCAAGATCCTCGAAGAGATTTATTAAACCGAGGCTTCAGTTGTTGTTAACATCTCTCGCCCAAAGAACATTATGTACAAACTAAACCAAGCACAATGATTTTTTGTGCTTCTTTGAAAGTCCTTTACCTTTCAACGCTTCTATCAGATTTTTATTTTTGAAGCTTGGACTAACAATGGACACCAGGTCATCACGATCACTCGACTTTCCTTTTTCTTTTTTGGGTGTGCGAGTTGCTTTTTCTTGGGTCAGAGTAGGTATAAATTGAGAAGGAGAAGGAGGATAACATTTTAGTCCAGTAACTATGGAAAACTCCTTCCAACAAAAATAAATAGGCATGCCAAAGTAATTTATCCATACCTCATCCATCTTATCTTTGTTTTCAGACATAAACCTACGCTTGAGAAGATTATATACCATTTTCATCTGAAAAAAGAGGATTGCTGTCCTCCGACAAATCAAGATATTGCCCAAAGCAGCTTTCCCTAAAATAAGAATCCAATTTTTGTTCTTGAAGTATTTTTATGAAGGCGTCGAAAGATTTTCCCATGACTGACTTAACCACGAGATCACCCATTAAATCTGTGGCACCATCGCACTGCATTCTCACAGGATAACATCAATGCTGAAGGATTTGACCAACTCTTTGGTGGAAGGACTATTAGCATTTGGATCATCTCTTTTGAAAGATTTCTCCTCCCCGTTTTCATTATCTTCTGCTCCTGATTGAGATAACGCTTGTAAAGTAAGCTCATAGAGTGGTGGATATAGCTTAGTCGCTGCACTTGTTCCTTTACTTGGACTTGATTCAATTTCTTTTCTCTTGGGAGCCATAATATCTTAAATTAATAGGAACATAACATAGATTATAATTGATTAATGCATAACAGTAATATTACAGTTCCAACAGACAACTAATCTGTTGCACCAGGTATGTTATTTGTTGCAATCTATAACCGACATGTTGCAACGGATGAGTAATCTGTGGGAACCAGAAAAACAACACTAATCTGTTGCACCTGGTATTTTATCTGATGCAACATATAACCGACCCGTTTCAATGGATGAGTAATCCGTTCGAAACCATAAAAATAGATCACTAATCTGTTGCACCAGGGATGTTATCTGTTGCAACATATAACCGACCTGTTGCAATGGATGAGTAAACCATTGGAAAGAATAAAAATGCATCACTAATCTGCTGCACAATGTATGTTATTTGTTGCTACATATAACCGACCTGTTGCAACGGATGAGTAAACCGTTGAAAATAATAAAAACAGTCACTAATGTTTTGTAAAATGAAGAGTAAACCGTTGGAAAGAATAAAAATAGATCACTAATCAGTTATCTATTGGATCAATATTGTTTGGATTTCTTCCAAATAGAAGAGTCGTTTGTCGTAACAGATGAATAATTTGTTAGATTGTTCACCTGTTGCATCAGATTTTCATAGTTGCATCAGATTTTCATCTGTTGCATCAGATTTTCACTTGTTGCATCAGATGTTTCATCTGTTGTAATACCATTTTTACCAAGACAAACAACAAATCAACCCAGCAATACCAACACATCACACACACACACACACACTAAGAACATCAACTGTGACCAAAAATCACCAACAAATTTGAATCAACAGTCTGACAACAAGAAGAAGAAATGATAGAAATTAGGGTTTTATTTAGTCCATATTTCAATACTAGAAGAGTAGTTGGCTCAAGTTCCTCTATTTCTTAATAATTTTTTACTTGTGAAAAAGAGAATGGGACGACGAAGAACTCGAAGTTGTTGTCGCAGGAGAAGTCTTCACGTCGATTGACACTTGAAAGTCGAAAAGGAACTCGCCCGACTATTTGTCGCCGGAGGTTGAAGGGAGAAATTTCGTAGAACTGTTGGTTGGGAGAGAGTTGAGAGAAGCTGGAGAGAGAGAGAGAGTGGTTGATTTGGATTGAAGAGGGGTGTGGTGTGGGTTGGGTTGATTTGTATTTTATAAAAGATTAGAAAGTTTTGAAAATATTAATTAAGTTCACAATTAACTTAATCAAATTTTCTAATGATGTTTGACCCTTTAAGTTGGTCAATGTCACCAATCCTTCATTCAAGATGTAAAAGACACTTTTCCTTCAAGCTTCTCATGTAACTACTCAAAGAAAGTTATTGGATTTGAAGTCTCAAATTGAGATTCAAAAATCTACGAGCGATTTTGATCACATCTTAACAGAAGGACCAGTACCTCCATCTGGTCCATCATGTCGATCAAGTCCCGACATGCGTGTCATCATCCGCCACCTAAGCTGGTGGTTGCAGCCTCGTTACCTCTGTATGCACCATAGATGATATTGGACATTCTCTCTCTATATATATATATAGTTAATTAGTTTTAATGCATTGTATGTGTTTTCAAATCATTGCATCATACTGATGAAAGCGATTATTTGATTTTATTCTCATGTATGAAATTATCAAGATATAACGATTCAATGTTGGATTGCAAGTTTACTGATGATGCTAAAATAAATTTTTCGCTCCCTCCATCTCAATCTATAAGGCTTTTTTTATTTTTCGAGAATCAAACAGTTTAAGTTCGACCATAAATTTAGACATGAAATCTTCATGTTTTTTAAAACAAAATTTGTGTACTTGGAAACAATGTCAAAGTTATTATAAGTCACAATAATTGACAATTTAAAATATTTTAAAATATTTATGATAAAATTACATCAAAGATAAATTTATTTAAAAGGCTAATTAGTTGAGTTTTACTTTCTTCATTATGTTAATTTTTCTTCTTTTTTCTTTTGAAATTGTCAAAATAAATTGTGTAAATGTATTATAGAATTCTCTTTCTTTACATAACTCTGAAGATTAATATCTCAATTCTTTGCCTTAATCATCGTCTCTTTTTCTCTCTATTTCTGTAATTACCTATGAGTTGTACTCTGGATGTGGGAGAATGATGGATGCCAAGAAGGTGTTTTGATGAAATGCCTTAACGAGATATGATTCTTTAAATTTAATAACCACGGATTATGTTCAAAGTGTCAATGCGGATATGAGACTTGGGCTATTTTGGCAAATTGATGAGAGAATTGTTGTTTCTTGGAATTTAATGATTTCCTTATTAACTCAAAATGGGAGTGAGAAGGAGGCTCTAACACTTTTCCATGAAATGAGGAATAGTGCGTTTGAGCCTGATGAAACTATTGTTGTTATATATTACCTGAGGATATAAAGCTCGATAGATCATATAACTCTATCGATACATGTTTTTAAACTATTTATACAATGTCGATATATTATTATAGCTTCTATACATATCAATACACGTTTATTTACATCACATATACATGTTTATACAACATTAAGATAATATCGATACACGTTTATACATTATTTATACAATATTAATAAATTACATATATACGACATAACTATTTATGCAATGTCAATACATTATATATATGCTACATAACTATTTGTACATCATATATACATGTTGATACACCATTTATACAATATTGATACATTAAAAAAAGAATTACGGGAAAAGTTGAAAAAAAAATGAAAAAGGTGTTTTTTTTCATAATTAAAAGAAAGCATCAAAAAAATAACAAAAAGTTTTTTTTTTTTTAATTTACTGCTTAACAAAAAAAGAGGAAGTAAAAGGGTCATTTTAAGTTATAATGGCCATTTTAAGTAATAAACAAACTCTTGACTATTTTTATCGTAAACTAATTATTTATGGTATATAAATGAAATTTTCCCTAATTTTTTTGTGAAACTATTGCTAGTTTTTGAAATCATGGTTCTTCCATTAAAATAAGATAACCAGGGTCTAATTTTGTATCTATAAGAAATCTCAGATATTAATGTAATTAATCAATACAAACGAGTGTCAATTTTTCTTGGACACTTCTATTGTGTTATGAGAGAACAACTTTGAAAAAATAATAAAAATTAAATATGACTAAATCTTGCAAAGATATGGCTAAAAAGAAAAAAAAAATTGACACAACTTAATAATTTATGGTAATTCATCGGATCGTACCAAATTTATAAAATTGTAGAAGTGTTTTATTTGAAGATACGAGGATCATAAAACTTTGAAAAAGAGACAGCTATCAAACGTGGAGGAAATTTCACTATTTTTAGAAGAGTTGTCTGTCCATATTTTATTGTCAATAAGTAGTCTCACGCAAGGTAAAATTAATCCGTACAAATCATGTTTAAAAAATTAATAGATTGTTGAGACCGTTTAGAGTTAATAAGAACTCAAAATATGGAGTTCTTCCCATTTTGCACCTTTAATGTATGCACTCTTTGTAATTTAAACCATATTCTATTTTGTTAAACAATTTGCATCCTTATCTCTTTATTATTTTCAACACTATAAGAAGTCCATTCTTTTAACTATTTCAGAAGGGCAAACTAGACAAAGTGAAACAAAGAGAAAGACAATACTCTCTTCGTCTCAAAAAAGTTGGTCTTCTTTCTAAATATATTTATTTTGATTTAATTGTTCCATTTGTTAAATTAAAAGAATTTTATTATGTTCCTTCAATACTATCTCTATAATTAAATGACCACATAAAGTATATATACTTAAATGTATATTTTCAAAGTGTAATTGATATATAAGATTAATTTGGTAAAATAACTTCCTAATAAATATTTTTCTTAAGGGAAATGTTAAATCAGTAAGAACCAATTATTTTGAAATAGATGGAATGATTAGAATAACTTGAAGAGCATAAACATGCTCAGTTGCATAACTAAAGACTCTTTTTTTTGGTAAAAGATGGATAATTTATTAATAGCTAATAATGTTCAGTACAAGATAGTGGGGCATCAGCAGTGCCCTAGAGTGAGATATTACTGCAAAAGATACTAGCATGATTAGAGTAACTAGTAGTATTATTACAAGCCATCAGGTCAGTGGTAGCAAGACCAGTACCAAAACTAAGATTAAAATCCATAGTATATTATTAGTTAGATGGTTTGTCCGCTTAAGACTAACAAAAGACGCTCCCATCTGGCCTGCTTCAAGAACTTGATCCATGAAAGGTGGCGGAAAAGTCCATTACTTGATATAATAATAGCTAGTAGATAGTGGTCCTCTTCTGGTGTAATATCCCGTACTTTTTCCTAGCTAATTTCATCTCAAGAATATCTAGTATAAGCTTCTAAAGTGAAGGATAATTATTTCATGAGGAATTTTCAAGATTTTTCTTTTTGTCATGTGGAAAATTCAATAAGCTTTCCATCGATATAAGATCGCCCAAATTCGATAACCGAGTCAGAAGTTACGACTATTTTAAGTTCTCGTCGTAAAACAATGCCATATTAGTCAGTGGTGCGCCGCGCCACAAGAGGAAATGACATTTGGAAAATTCTAGTATGGGTTCGCGATTATGGCGCGTCGTGCCAGGGCCCAAATTTAGAATTGTCCTTTTCTAGTGTCTTAGCACGATTTCCTCTGCGCCGCGCCAAAGTTCCAGGTCACAAAAGAAGGGAAAACACGATGGCTCCGCGTCGCGCCATCCCTTAATTTCCCAATTGTCAATTTTCAGTTACACGGCGCGATAACACCGCATCGCGCCATGGACCCAGTTCGGGGAAATTTTACTGAAATTAAATGACGCATCCAGGGTTAAAATGGTCAATTTCCTATCCCTATTTAAACCCAATAACACGTGATTTAGTCATTCTTCACCCAAAATATACTATTTTCTATCAAGTTTCTCTCAAGAACAAGCTAGGGTTTCTATTGGGGATTCAAATTCAAGAAGGTTTCACCGTCAATCTTCACAAAATCATGAACCAAGGTATGCGTAGTGTTCATTCATGGACTCCTTTCGTCCATGAAGCACAAGAATATCTTTTCTAATTTTAAGCTTATGGATTTCTTTATGAATTTCATGTTGGGTTTATTTTGTTTATGTTGAGAATGATCTGTTAAATTCAAATCAATGTTGGGTGATCAATTTTATGTGGAATTGATTTGTATAAATGTATATTCATGTGAACCTATGAATAAACCCTAGATGATGAATTAGAGATGAGTCATGATGATTAATTGTTGTATAATATTTTCTACATGTGCTATGCCTACCATGTGTTTGATTAAATGCCTAGATGAAGGAACAATGCCCAACTAGTATGATATCATGAAATCCCCATGTATGTACAATTTATGCCTATCACATTTTTTGATGGAATGCTTCTTTAAATGTATTATGGATTATGATGTTAGTTATATGTTGAAGTAAGTCATGCTTGGTCAGTTTCATTCCATCGAGTCCTGGGGATACTTGTACCTAAAATATTAGCTGTGTACCTAGAGCCATGGCATGTTTTCACGATACTCTCAGTAAATCTATGAATTCTTAGACTTCAGATAGTCTTATGACTCAGAAAAAATCTTCATGATCTCATAACTCAGTTGTCAGATATCAGTAGTATTCCGTCTGTCAATGGAACTTAGTAAATCAGTCCATGTTAAGTTTAGTAAATGATGATCAGGGTCGATTCGGATGGGAGTAGAAGTTAGCACCGAGTGAACCCAAGGATGGGAACTCACCTGTTAAGTGATGGTATAATTCCTAGAAGCAATTCTTGTGTTCCAAAACTATATATCCAGCATAGGCTGAGACATCATAGCCTGCTATATGAGGGTAGATGAGGTGGATTAGCCTTCTATATGAGGGTTCCCAACATTCTCACTGAAGTTACCTGTTATATTAGGGTCACTCACATGTTATCCTTACTAGTGGCGCGGTATTAACACCCTTCCAATCAGGGCATAGATTGGACCCCAATTCATCTATAATGCATCATTTGGGGCATGTCAGATAGATGACTACCTCCCACAGTTTCAGTATTAGTCTCAGTAAAAGAACTCAGATAGTTCTTCAGAATTCAGGACTGTCAGATACAGTCAACTCAGACATAGTACGAAACTCAGATAGTTCCATCTGATTCAGGATTGTCAGATACAGTCACTCATGTTATCAGTTATATTCAAATTCAGTAATCATGTTATCATAGTATTAGTGTCAGTTGTTATGTCCCATGCATGTATTCTCACGCTCATGATAGTTAGTCAGTTATTATTATTGTTCGTGCATATGAACCCCATGCATTCAGCCTACCTCACATGCATACCATTACATTCAAAGTACTGATGCATTTGCTCTATGGTGTCTTATACCATAGGTTCAGAGACACGAGCTCTAGATCAGCAGTAGATTCCAGTTTAAGCAGTCAGAGTTAGAAGTGATTCCTCATCATTCGAGGACCTGATTATTCCCTATTATCTCATTAACTAGTTTATTAGTTGGAGTTAGTTGGGGATATGTCCCATCAACTCCTTAATTAGATAGTTTAGTCAGTTAGAGGCTTTCTAGACTAACATATTTCAGACTTCAGTATTTTCAGTTTTGTTTTTTTTGGTATTTCATACCTCGTTTAGATGTTATGTTTTACTTTAGTTATGTGAACATTATGGCCTTTCAGTTCATATTTCTGCATTATTCAGTATTTTATGTAGTATACAGGTATAAATATCAGTCATGGGTTAGCTTGTGGTCCTTTGGGGTCATGAGCACCGTGTAGCGTTCTGATTCAGCAAATCAGGGTGTTACAAACTTAGTATTAGAGCCTAAGTTTCAATAGAGTCCTAGGAAGTCTAAAAGCCACATCTAGTAGAGTCTTGTGCATGGGTATGTTGCGCGCCATATTTATGAGCAAGAGGCTATAAGATATTTAGGAATAGTTTCCCTTCTTTCAGTATTCATGCCGTGCTAGTGAGCATAATAACAAGTCAATCTCTCAGTCTAATCCGCTTCTTCTCTTTATTTCAGAATATGCCTCCTAAGCAAAGAAATCAGCCAGCCCCTCAGCCTGAAGAACCTTTGGGAGATCATGTTTCTCAAGCGGAGTTCAGGACCGCATTTACCACTCTTGCTCAGTCAGTAGTTTCCCATAATGAGCGACCAGCTGTCGTTTCGGCCAACCCAATGGCCAATTCAGCTGCAGCCAGGATTCGGTATTTCACCCGAATGAATCCTCCATCATTTCTAGGGTCTAAGACTGATGGGGACCCTCAGGAATTCCTAGATCAGGTGTAGAAGGTGGAAGACATCTGGGGGTGACTACTGTTGAGAGTGATGAGATAGCTGCATATTAGTTGTAGGATGTTTCTCACAATTGGTTCAAGCAGTGGAAGTCAGAGAAGGCAGATGATGCAGGGCCAGTTGAGTGGGAGGAGTTTGCATCTTCTTTCCTCGATGGCAGTGAAAGAGTATTCTCTTAAGTTTACTCAGGCAGGGAAATATGACAGTTAAAGAGTATTCTCTTAAGTTTACTCAATTATCCAGATATGCCCCTTATGTGGTTGCAGATAGCAGGGCAAGGATGAGTAAGTTCGTTTCAGGGGTGAATGATTGTGTGGTTAATGAGTACAGATCCGTTATTCTAAATAGTGACATAACTTTAGACAGGATTATGACTCATGCTTAACAGATTGAGGAGCAAAAGATTAAGATGAGGGAGAAGCAGAATAAGAGGACACGATGCTTCAATTTTAGTCAGCCTAAATCAGAAGGAGGAAACCATTCTCAGTTTCGTCCTAAATCATCAGTTCCATCTCCTTCTTCAGCCAATGCTCTAGTTCCTAAGTTCAGAGAGGGTAATAAAGATAGAGCGCTAGTCTCTAAGACCCAGGGCAGTGTTAGCAGTGCCCGCACCTATCCTTTTTTACAGACTTATGGCAAGCACCATCAGGGTATTTGCAGAGCTGGCAGTGGTATTTGTTTCGGATGTTGCAATCTAGGAAACAGAGTTAGAGACTATCCTCAGCTAAGTCCTCAGGGTCAATAGAATCGCTCCTCAGCTCAGTCGGCCGCCCAAATCAGAAGGGTACCACCTCCAGTTCTACTAATGGGCAACGCCCAAATCGTCTCAGTGCTTTTCAGTCTCGATAAGATCAAAAAAATTCTCCTGATGTAGTTACTGGTATGTTACTGATCTTTTATGTGCATGTTTACGATTTGCTAGATCCAGGAGCTTCTTTGTCTTTTGTTACTCCTTATATAGCAGTTGATTTTGATATCAATCCCGAAATTCTAGCAGAGACCTTCTCAGTCTCTAACCTAGTGGGCAAAACCATCATAGCCCAGCGGGTATACAGGAACTGCCCGGTTATGAAATTTTGGAAAGTCACCTCAGCAGACTTAGTTGAATTAGAGATGACTGATTTTGACATCATTCTCGACATGGATTGGCTTCATTCCTGCTATGTCACAGTCGACTGCAGAAATAGAATAGTCCAGTTTCAGTTCCCAAATGAACCCATCCTTGAGTGGAAGGGTAGTGTATCCGCTTTAAGGGGTCAGCTTGTTTCCTACCTTCAGGCAAGGAAAATGATATCTAAAGGATGTGTCTATCATCTCGTTCGAGTCCCAACCTTGAATCAATCCCAGTAGTGAATGAATATTTAGATGTCTTTCCCGAAGATCTTCCAGTAATTCCTCCCGAAAGGGAAATAGACTTTGGCATTAATCTTCTTCTAAATACTCAGCCTATCTCTACTCCGACATACAGAATGGCACCAGCAGAACTCAGAGAACTGAAAGAACAATTAAAGAATCTCTTAGATAAAGGATTCTTCAGGCCTAGCATTTCCCCATAGGGTGATCCAGTATTATTCGTGCACAAGAAAGACGAATCTCTCAGAATGTGTATAGACTATCGCCAACTCAATAAGGTCACCATCAAGAACAAGTATCCTCTTCCCAGAATCGATGACTTGTTTGACCAACTTCAGGGTGTCAGTTATTTATCTAAGATAGATCTTAGATTTGGCTATCATCAGCTCAGAGTTAGGGAATGTGACATTCCGAAAACAGCTTTCCGAACTCTCTATGGTCACTTCGAATTTCTAGTCATGTCATTTAGTCTTACCAATGCCCCAACAGCTTTCATGGACTTGATGAACCGTGTGTTCAAGCAGTACTTGGACATGTTCGTCATAGTCTTCATAGATGGTATTCTGGTCTATTCCCGCAGTGAGCGTGATCATGTAGACCATCTCAGAATAGTACTTCAGACTCTCAGAGATCATCAGCTATTCGCCAAATTCAGTAAGTATGAATTTTGGATAAGGTCATTAGCATTCCTTGGTCACATTATTTCCGGTGATGGAATTAGAGTTGATCCTCAAAAGACCGAAGCAGTAAGAAACTGGCCAAGACCTATCTCTCCATTAGATATCAGGAGTTTCTTGGGTTTGGCCGGCTATTACAGAAGGTTTGTTGAAGGATTTTCATCTATTGCATCCCCTATGTCTAGATTAACTCAGAAGAAAGTCAAGTTTCAGTGGTCAGACCCTTGCGAGAAGAGTTTTCAGGAGTTGAAGACTCGACTTACCTCAGCCCCAGTCTTAGCTCTTCCAGATGGTTCAGATGGGTTTGTGGTGTATTGTAATTCATCCAGAGTAGGTTTCGGTTGTGTCCTCATGCAGCATGGTAAGGTCATAGCCTACGCCTCCAGACAACGTAAACCCCATGAGAGAAATTATCCTACTCATGATCTTGAGTTAGCAGCCGTAGTCTTTGCCTTGAAGATTTGGAGGCATTATCTCTACGGAGTTCATGTAGATGTCTTCATAGATCACAAGAGTATTCAGTATGTCTTTTCTCAAAAAGATCTCAATCTTCGTCAGAGAAAGTGGTTAGAGCTCTTGAAAGACTACGACATGAGTGTCCTCTATCATCCAGGCATGGCTAACTTTGTGGCCGACGCTCTTAGTAGATTATCCATGGGTAGTGTTTCTCATGTTGAGGATAGTAAGAAGAAGTTAGCTCAATAAGTCCATCAGCTTGCCAGACTAGGCGTTCTCTTAGTCGATACAGATGAGGGTGATATATGGGTTCAGAGTAGTTCAGAATCATCTCTAGTTTCCTAGGAGAAAGAAAGGCAAGATAGAGATCCTAGCCTTGTGATGTTGAAAGAGTTAGTTCAGGATAAAAAATTAGAGGTTTTCTCCTAAGGGGGAGATGGTGTCCTTCGTTGTTAGGGTCATCTCTGTGTTCCAGGTGTAGATGACTTAAGGCAGTGAATTCTTGTAGAAGCGCATGGTGCGCGTTACTCTATTCATCTAGGGGCCATAAAAATATATCGCAACTTGTGGGAGATCTATTGGTGGAGTGGGATGAAGAGAGATATTGCAGAGTTTGTTGCTAAGTGCTTTACATATATGCAAGTTAAGATAGAGCATCATAAGCCTAGTGGGTCCATGCAGGAGTTCATTATTCCTACTTGGAAGTGGGAAGTTTTGAACATGGACTTCATGACGGGTTTGCCTCAAACTCCTCATCAGCACGATTTAGTTTGGATCATTGTAGATAGAATGACCAAATCAACTTATTTCCTTCCAGTTCATACCTCTTATTCAACCGAGGATTATGCCAAGATCTACATCAAGGAGATGGTCAGATTGCATGATATTTCATTATCTATTATCTCAGAAAGCGGTACCCAGTTCATCTCTCACTTTTGGAAAGCATTCCAAAAGGGACTTGGTACCCAAGTTCATCTTAGTACAGCCTTTCATCCTCAGACAGATGGTCAAGTAGAAAGGACCATTCAGACCTTAGAAGATATGATAAGAGCATGTGCAATTGATTTTAAGGGAAGTTTGGATGGCCACTTGCCTTTGATTGAGTTTGCATACAATAACAGCTATCATTCCAGTATTCGGATGGCTCAATTCGAAGTTCTCTATGGTAGGATATGTAGATCTCCAATTGGTTGGTTCAAAGTTAGTGAGGCCTTAGTCATAGGGCCTGACTTAGTATTTGACGCCTTCGAAAAAGTCTAGTTGATCAGAGAAAGACTCCGGGCTGCTCAGAGCCGACAAAAGTCTTATGAAGATATTCGTAGAAAAGATCTCAATTTTGAGATTGGTGACTATGTCTATCTAAAGATATCTTCCATGAAGGGAGTGAAGCGACTCAGCAAGAAAGGAAAACTCAGTCCTCGATACGTCGGTCCCTTCAAAATTCTCAGTCGTTTTGGCAAGGTAGCTTATGAGCTCGAATTAGCTTTAGATTTAGACTCAGTTCATCCAGTCGTTCATGTCTCTTTGCTCAAGAAGTGCATAGGTGACCCATCAGTTGTTGTCCCTATTCAGAGCATTGATGTTCAGAATAGTCACTCTTATGAAGAGATTCCAGTGGAAATCTTAGACTATCAGACTCATAGATTGAGGAACAAAGAAGTCCCACTAGTTAAAGTTCTTTGGTGAAATCATTCTGTCGAGGGAGATACTTGGGAAGCAGAAGCAGAAATGCATACCAAGTATCCTCACCTCTTCTCCACCAACTCAGATCAAGATTAAGGTAACAGTTCTCCTTAAGCTTAGTTTCATGATCAGTGTTCATCACGAACTTGGTATTTAGTTTCATGTTCATGTTCCCAGAATAAAGTTGGTATCAAGTACCATTACATATTCAGTCATGCATTCATGTATCAGCTCAGTTATATAGTTATACATCAGAAATGTATTCTCATTGTGAGAAACTTAGTTTCTCGAAACATTCAGTCATGCATTCATGAATCAGTTACACATGCATCAGATATGCATGTTCAATATTATACGTTCAGCTTTTCATTCATGTCAGTCATGAGATCATGTTTCAATTATTCATGTTCAGTATGTACATCAGTCGTTTTTTCTTCCTTCTCAGTCAGTCTCATTCGAGGACGAATATTCTCAAGGGGGAGATATTGTAATACCCCATACTTTTTTCTAGCTAATTTCATCTCAATAATGTCTAGTATTAGCTTCTAAAGTGAAGGATAATTATTCCATGAGGAATTTTCAAGATTTTCACTTTTTGTCATGTGAAAAATTCAATAAGCTTTCCATCGATATAGGATTTGCCCAAATCCGATAACTGAGTCAGAAGTTACAACTATTTTAAGTTCCTATTGTAAAATAATACCATATTAGTCAGTGGTACGCCGCGCAACAAGAGGAAATGGCATTTGGAAAATTCCAGTATGGGTCTGTGATTATGGCGCTTCACGCCAGGGTCCAAATTCAGAATTGTCCTTTTCCAGTGTCTTAGCACGATTTCCTCAGTGTCACGCCAAAGTTCCAGGTCACAAAAGAAGGGGAAACGCGATGTATCCACGTCGCGCCATCCCTCAATTTCAAGTGACACGTCGCGATAACACCGTGTCGCGCCAAGGGCCCAGTTTGGGAAAATATTATAGAAATTAAATGACGCATCCAAGGTTAAAAGGGTCAATTTTCTACCCCTATTTAAAGTTAATAACATGTTATTTAGTCATTCTTCACCTAAAATATACTATTTTCTATAAAGTTTCTCTCAAGAATAAACTAGGGTTTCTATTGGGGATTCAAATTCAAGAAGGTTTCACCGTCAATATTCATGAAATCATGAACTAAGGTATCCATAGTGTTCATTCATGAACTCCTTTCATCCATGAAGCCCAAGAATCTCTTTTCTAAGTTTAGGTTTATGGATTTCTTTATGAATTTCATGTTCGGTTTGTTTTTTTTTATGTTGAGAGTGATCAGTTGAATTCAAATCAATGTTATGTGATCAATTTTATGTGGAATTGATTTGTATAGATGTATATTCAAGTAAACCGATGAATAAACACTAGATAATGAAATTAGAGATGAATCATGATGATTAATTATTGTATAATGTTTTCTACATATGCTATTCCTACCATGTGTTTGATTAAATGCCTAGATAAAGGAACAATGCTCAACTAGTATGATATCATGAAATCCCCAAGTATGTACAAGTTATTCCTATCACATGTTTTGATGGAATGTTTCTATAAATGTTTTATGGATTATGATGTTAGTTATATGTTCAAGTAAGTTATGCTTGGTCAGTTTCCTTCCATCGAGTCCTGGGGGTACTTATACCTGAAACTTTAGTTGTGTACCTAGAGCTATGTCATGTTTTTATGATACTCTCAATCAAGCTATGAATCCTTAGACTTTAGATAGTCTTATGACTCACGAAAAATCTCCATGATCTCATGACTCAGTCAATTGTCAGATATCTGTAGTATTTTGTCAGTCAACGGAACTTAGTAACTCATTCCATATTTAGTTTAGTAAATTATGATCAGTGTTTATTCAGATGGGAGGAGAAATTAGCACTGAGTGAACCCAAGGATGGGAACTCACCTGTTATATGTGGGTGTAATTCCTAGAAACAATCCTTGCATTCCAAAACTATGTAGCAAACATAGGTTGAGACATCATTTCTAGCTATATGAGGGTAGATAAGGTGGATTAGCCTACTATATGAGGGTTCCCACCGTTCTTACTAGAGTTACTTGTTATATTAGGGTCACTCAGATGTTGTCCTTACTAGTGGCGTGGTGTTGACAACCTTCTAATCAGGGCATAGATTGAACCCCAATTCAACTATAATGCATCATTTTGGGCATGTTGGTTAGATAACTACCTCTTACAGTATCGGTATCAGTCTGAATAAAAGAACTCAGATAGTTCTTCAGAATTCAGGGATGTCAGATACAGTCAACTCATACACAATACAGAACTCAGATAGTTTCATCAGATTCTGGACTATCAGATACAGTCACTCATGTTATAAGTTATATTCAGATTTAGTAATCATGTTATCACACTATTAGTGTGAGTTTTTATGTCCCATGAATGTATTCTCACGCTCACGATAGTTAGTTAGTTATTATTATTGTTCATGCATATGAACCCCATATATTCAGCCTACCTCACTTCTATACTAGTACATTCAAAGTACTAACGCATTTGCGCTATGGTGTCTTATACCATAGGTTCAGAGACACGAGCTCCAGATCAGTAGTAGATTCTATTTTCAGCAGTCAGAGTTAGAAGTGAGTCCTCATCATTCGAGGACCTGATTATTCACTATTATCTCATTAACTAGTTTATTAGTTGGAGTTAGTTGGGGATATGTCCCATCAACTCCTTACTCAGACAGTTCAGTCAGTTAGAGGCTTTCTAGACTAACATGTTTCAGACTTCAGTATTTTCAGTTTTATTTTTTTTGGTATTTCATACCCCATTTTGATGTTTTATTTTACTTCAGTTATATGAACCTTATGTCCTTTCAGTTTATGTTTCCATATTATTTAGTATTTTATGCAGTATACAAGTACAGATATCAGTCATGGGTTAGCTTGTGGTCCTTCAGGGTTATGAGCACCGTGTAGCATTCCGGTTCAGCAATTCAGGGTGTTACATCTTGTTGAAGCATCTGCTGCTTGGTTTGCTTTCTGATAGCTATACTGAATGGGCGGGTCCCCTAGCTTGTGGAATTATTTTCTGCATTCATCGATGATGTTAGTATACATTGGGTGATCATTTATTATGAAAGAGATGATTACCTTTGAGTCCATAGTTATGCTGAGAGGTATATAAGAGTTTGTTAGCAATGAATAGTCCATGCAGTAGTGCTAATAATTCCGCTCTAGCATTATTGATTAGCAAAAACCTGTCCATGAATTCCATAATCCAGTAACCCATTTTGTCCCTAATTAGCCCTCCTATACCTCCCCGTCCTGGGTTTCTAAGTAATGATTCATCTGTATTCAATTTTTCCTTTATCTGGTGGTTCCTATTTCACATAATAAATGATAGGATGGCTAACATCTTTTGTTTTACCAGATAATATAGCAATTTCTACTTCCCTTAAAGTAAGTAAATCTGTTATGATGGGATTATTTTGTTTATGGTAATTTTCATTCCTAGTGAGCCATACACTCTAAAGATAAAAGGGGAAGATATGTTCCCATGTAAGCAGGCCATTTAAGGAATGGGGCCTGCCACTTTTAATTGATCTAGCCAATGTTTATCAGAGTATTTGATCATTTAAATTTGATTATTCATGCCTAACTTATGCCAAAAGACTTTAACTTTTTTACAATATAGAATAATGTGCTCTATTGTTTTGGGGTTTCCACATGCATAGCAGTTGGGGTTTACTTTTAGACCTATAGATTGTAGGTAACTAGTAGTAGGGAGTCTATTATGTTTACATAACCACAAAATTTTTTGATTTTTTTTGGGAACTGAAGCTTCTATATCTATTTAAAATTTTCCATAGGGTCCCTAATTGGTAAGGTCTCATTCCTAATAGACCGATATACAAAGCCCATTGAAAAGAGTCATGAATTGGTGTTTTTCCAGGCTAGTTTGTCTATTGTATTTGGGTTGTTAGGGATATTTACTCCTTTGATGAGACTTATAAGATTAAGGGGTAAGTTAAAAGGAATATGGTATACGACCCAGTTATCATGTTTGATAATTTCATTTGCAGTTCTTCCCTCCTCGTTCTTTGGTAAAGGGTCTTGTATAAGCAATCTAAGGGGTCCTACAGATAGAATCTAATTTTCATTCCATAAAGATGTTCTTCCTCCATTACCTATGGCCCAATATAAATTTTTTGAACATGTTTCCCAACCCTGTAGAATGTATTTCCAAGTCATGCTGTGAGTTTTTGTGTAACTCATACTAGGGAAGGATTTATCGTTAGTATATTTATTAATTAATTTAGATTCCCAAAGATTATGTTGATTGGTATAACATCGCCATGCTAGTTTTATCAAGGCTTTGTTTTAAATTATAGCATCCCAAAGGCTAAGTCCTCTTATATCCTCATTGGAGTTAATTGTGGACTAGTTCGAGAGGTGAAACTTTTTTTTCCAGCCGAGGAGCCCCATATAAATTGTCTCTGTATTCGATTTATTTTCTGGGTAGTATTATGGTTTTCATGATATGAGTTGGGATATTGCTGAGAGTAACTTTAACCAAAGTGGTTCTACCCCGTTATATTTAAGAAGTTTGTTTTCCAACCCGCTAATTTTTTTTAAGGTTATCAAAAATGAATTGATAGTCGTTAATAGATTCTCTCTTGTTAAAGATTTGTCCCCCTAAGTATTTCCCGAATGATTTACCCCTATTTATGTTTAAGTTATCAATGGCCATTTTTTGGAGATTATCCTAGCAATTCATTGAGAAGAAGATTTTTGACTTGGTCGTATTAATTGTTTGTTCCGGCTCAATTCAAAATTGGGTAAGTATTTTATGTATGGTATTATAATTTTATTTGGATACCTGGGCCATGAGAGTTAGGTCATCCACGAAGAAAATAAGAGATATTGAAGGGCCTTAAGGAGATGTTTTAATAGGGGTCCAGTTTCCACACTCTACCTCTCTTTATATATTTTGTGATAGAATGTCCATGCAAAGTATGAAGATATGAGAGATAATGGATCATCTTGTCGGATGCCTCTACTAGGTTTGAAGAAGTCTGTCCGGTCTCCATTTACAAGGATTGTTGTTTCACTAGTTGATATATAATTCATTATAATCTTAGACAGATTTGAAGGGATATTAAAATAATTAAGAGTCTTATAGATGAATGCCCGCTCAATTTTATCGAAGGATTTTTCCAGATCTTTTTTAATTAGCATGTTAGCTTTATTCCCCTTTATTTTATTAAAGTGGGAGATGAACTCTTGAATTACAATAACATTATCAGAAACTTGTCTATTTTTCAAAAAGCTACTTTGGAAGGGACCTACAAATTTTATCATAAAATGTTTTAGCCAATTAGCAATGATTTTAGTGAGAATTTTATAATTTGTATTACAAAGTCTTATCGGTCTATAATGATTGATACTAATAACATTATTATTTTAAGGGATCATCGGGAATGGGAGTAAGGGTCCTAGAGGATTTATTAGTGGCATATCTTATCCTATTAGATGATAAAAGGTTTTAGGGAATTTGGTAGTTCATTGGAGTTTAGAGAGTAGCAGATATCCATAGATGGTCATAGTAGTTTTTTGTCATGGCTCGTATCATTTCGGTTGCCACTTGAGCAAGATAGGCTGGATTTTACACTATCACAAAGACTTTCCTTCTCTCCAACAGTACACTTAGGGTCAGTGTGAATTTATGTCCAGTCATCTCCATCCATGAGATCGGGGTATTCCTCGGAGGGGGTGTTGTCGCATATACTAAAGTATAGCCTACCAATTAGGGTTGTTGGTAGAGAAGGTGGTCGATCGATTTGAGGTAGGGGACTCTGATGAAAGAGTGAGGGTCCGCTCCTCTGCGGATGAGTTAGAAAGGGGTTTCATCTTGGTGATCTTCTATTATTGAATAGAAAAGGTTGAAGAGGCACGTTTCTTTAGTACGGGAGTATCTTAGAGATTCTTTGATTTGGTAGTTAAGGAATAGGGAGAATCTAAGTTGTATATATTAATCACTATTAAGATATTTAAGGTATCCAAAAAGGTTATTGTTGGAGTTATGCTTCCACTTTCTATATCTGTATAGTTTGTAATAGGAGTATTCCTTATATTTTTTAAAAAATTATTTTCTATTTGGTAATGCCAAGGGACGCGCTATTAATGGACAAAGAGAGGTCCACGTTGCCCACTCTACTATTATTGGGGTGGGAATGATTAAAAGTAGGTGTATTTTGGTCTTTAGCAGTAGTACTTGTCAGTAAATGTGTGGATGGATGCACATTACTTGGCTGATTGGTATACCCTACTATTTTTTATGTGATTAGTGGCATCAAGATAGGGGGTCCACTCGGGTAGTAGGGGTCAAGTTGGTGATGTTATCATATGACGTCATGTTGTCTTCTTCAATTAGTTTGTGAAGGTTTACCTCTTTGGGATTGTGATCAGTCTGTTTTGTGCTATTATCAAAAGAAGCAAAGTTATTTAAGTTATTGGTTGTGTTCCCATTACTTAGTTTAGGTCTCTAATTGGAAATTTTTTAGTAAAGGAACTTACCTGTAGTGGCATTAAAAATATTAACACTTATACCTTGAGTCGTAGGATCAAAGGTCGTTGTAGTTGTTTCTCATTTCTTAACATTTTTGGGCTTCCTTGAGAAATTGACTATTTTCCATTCCTCGTCTTGCTTTTTCTCTTGGATTAAATATTCAATATTTATGGGCCCATCCTTAGGCGTTGAGTTTGGTGTTTCTTTATTATTGATGGGTCTTACATGTTTCCTGCAATATGGGAATTAGAAACCCAATTAATCATTATAATAGTGAATATAATCAAACCCAACATGAAATTCATGAAATCAATACACTTGAATTTTAAAAATAGTTTTTTGAACTCCAAGGGTGGAAGAAACCCTTGGATGAACACTTGAATTTGAATTCTGAAAGATTGATGGTAAGTGCTTGAGTCTTGAATTTGAATTTAAATCTCCTAGGGTTTGTTCTTGAGAGCAACTTGTGAAGAATGAATAGATTTTGCTCTTAGAAGGGATTAATTTCGTGTTTTAGGAGCTGAAGACCGTGGGAAAAGACCCAAATACCCATGAGGATGCGACTTTTTTAATGACTGAAAACTAGCCTAGCAATGCACAAACCGCTGTGTCGTATCAATGGGATCAATGCTATGGACGACGTGCCGCATTGAGTCTGTGTCGGCTCACTGGAATTTGATACACAGAGCTGGGAAAACATTTAAGAACGCGATAGGCTACGCGGCGCGCTGAGATCGGATTGATTCACTGGTTTGGGCTTCCAAATATGCCTCAAACGAAGTTCGAAAAATCCGAAACTTGTTCAAGAGCACCCACTGACATTCCAGATCATGATTCAACCTAAAAATTATACTTTAAGGTCATGAAATAGAGTTTCCAACTTACAAAGGCTAAAATAACACTAAGTGTGAATACTTAGATAAAATTTTCTAAGTTTGGGACCCCTTAACAAGCTTTAAAGGACTGAGTTAAGCTTAGAATTTTGCGGGGTCATATAATATCTCCCCCTTGGGAACATTCATCCTCGAATGAGGCTGACTGAGTTGAGAAAACTGATAGACTGGATTTAGATACAAGACATGCACAACTGTAATAATGATTTCATGACTGACAATACTGATATGCTGAAATTCCATGCTAAACATGCATATCTGATGCATGAGTACATGGATGAAAAAAATTCATGAATACACGACTGGAATTGTTGATAAGATTAGTTTCTCATGCTGAACATGTATATCTAATGCATGAATACATAACTGGAAAAAATGCAATGTTAACTGATACCAAGTTTATAAGAAAAATATGAGCATAGAATTTTGTAATTTCAAGGGAAAATTGTTACCTTGGGATGAATCTAAGTTTGTGGAGAAGAGGTGAGGATACTTGATCCGCATATCTGCTTCTGCTTCCCAAGTAGATCCCTCAATGGTCTGATTTCACCAAAGAACTTTGACTAGAGGGACCTCTTTCTTCCTCAGTCTGCGAATCTAATAATCAAGGATTTCTACTGGAATCTCATCATAACAGAGGTTGTTTTGAACGTCTATACTCCCTATAAGGACTACAACTGCTGGGTCACCTATGCATTTCTTTAGCAAGAAGACATGGAACACTGGATGGACTAAAGCTAAGTCTGAAGGCAACTCAAGCTCGTAAGCTACCTTTCTGAAATGGATGAGAATTTGGTAAGGATCGATATATTGGGGACTGAGCTTTCCCTTCTTGCAAACCTCTTCACTCCTTTCATAGGAGAGATATTCATATATAAATAGTCACCAATATCGAACTCGAGATCCTTTCTCTGCACGTCAGGGTATGATTTTTGTCGGCTTTGATCTGTCGTAAGCCTTTCTCTGATCAACTTAACCTTTTCCAAGGTATAGAATACCAATTTAAGCCCTACCGTTGTGGCCTCACCTACCTCAAACCAACCAATGGGAGACCCACATCTCCTCCCATAAAGTTCCTCAAATGAAGCCATCTGAATGCTGGAGTGATAGTTGTTGTTGTATGCGAACTCAATCAAAGGTAAGTGGCCATCACAACTACCTTTAAAGTCTATCGCATATGATCGTAGCATATCCTTAAAAGTCTGAATGGCCCTTTCTACTTGACCATCTGTCTGAGGGTGAAAAGTTATACTAAGGTGGACTTGGGTATCGAGACCCTTTTAGAAGGCTTTACAGAAATGAGAGGTAAATTGCGTACCTCTATATGAGATAATGGACAACGGAACTCCATGTAATCTAACCAACTCTCTGACATGGAGCATGTCATAGTACTCAGCTGAATAAGAGGTATGGACTGGTGGGAAATGAGCTGATTTGGTCATCCTGTCTACAATTACCCAAACTGAATCGTGGTGACAACGAGTACGAGGCAAACCCGTTACAAAATCCATGTTCACCACTTTTCTCTTCCAAATAGGAATACTAAACTCCTGCATAGACCCACTATAATTCTGGTGTTCAATCTTAACCTGCTGATACGTTAAGCACTTAGCTACAAACTCTACAATGTCTCTTTTCAGCTCATTCCTCCAATAGATCTCCCGTAAATCACGGTACATCTTAGTGGCCCTCGTATGAATAGAGTAACATACACCATGTTCTTCTGTAAGAATCCGCTGTCTCAAGTCATCTACACCTAACACACAAAGCCAACCCTGACAATGAAATACACCATCTCCCCCTTGGGAGAAAACCTGTATCTTCTGATCTCTGACTGATTCTTTCATCTTTACTAGTTTAAGATCCCTATCCTATTTTTCCTTTACCTCAAAAACCAGAGATGATTCTGAACTACTCTGCACCCATACACTACCTTCTGCTGAATCGACTAAGCGGACACCTATTCGGGCAAGCTGATGAACTTCCTAAGCTAAGTTCTTCTTACCATTTTCCACATGAGCAACACTATTCATAGACATCCTACTTAGAGCATCAGCCACAATATTGGCTTTACTCAGATGCTACAGGACGCTCATATCGTAGTCTTTCAACAACTCCAACCACCTTCTCTGATGGAGGTTTAGGTCTTTCTAAGAGAATACATATTGTAGGCTCTTATGGTCAGTAAATACATCAACATTGTGACGCCCCAAATTTGGTACCTAGAATGCCACATGATGCCCATGACCCCGAAGGACCACAAGCTAACCCATGACTGATATCTGTACCTAATCACTGCATAATATACTATATAAATGCGGAAACGTATATTGAAAGTTCATACGGTTCAAATTGGATAAACATCTGATAAAATAATATCTGAAAATGGTATAACAATACCAAAGCAAATCTGAAATAATTGTCTGACATGATATAATCTGAAAGCCTCTAAACTGAAATGAATAAGGATTTGATGGGACATGTCCCCAAATAACTCCGTCTACTAAAATAAACTGAAAATTGAAATAGTAATGTAATCATCATGTACTCAAAGGATGAGGACTCACTGTTAACTATGATTGCTGAACTAGGATGCTACTGGTTCTCTAGAGCTTGTGATTCTAAACCTATGGTATAAGACACTATAGCGCAAATGCATCAGTACTTTGAATGTACGGGTATGCAAGTGAGGTAGGCTGAATGCAAGAGGTTCATATGCATGAACAATACTAACTAACTGACTAACATAAACGTGAGAATACATGCATGCATACGTAACTGTAACTGACATCGTGATAGGATTGAATGCTAAGTTCTGACTACTGAATTTACTAATAACATGGAATTACTGATATCTGAGGGACTAATACTATGTTACTGATACATGAATAACTATTTCTGTCAGTTCTGATTATGAAAAACTAGTCTGGTTGACTATGTCTAACAGTTCTGAAGCTGAATAGTGATAACATAAGTTTTGATAACTGATAAAATTGATAACATGAGTGACTGTATCTAACTGTCCTTAATCTGCTGGAACTAGCTAAGTTTCATACTGTATCTGAGTAACTGAATCTGAGATCTTATAATGCCCCAATTTTCTAAACCAAAATGCTACACAGTGCTCATAACTCTGAAAGACCACAAGCTAACCCATGACTGATATCTGTACTTGTAAACTGTATAATATCTCATAAAATATGCGGAAATATGAACTGTAAGGCTATAAGGTTCAATACTGATACATATCTGAAAAACATGGTAAAACAATACCAAAAAAGAACATAAATACTGAAGTCTGAACATCTAATCTGACATCTAGTCCGAAAGCCTCTAACTGAACTGAATAAGCAGTTGAAGGAACATGTCTCCAACTAATTCCATGAACTGAAAAACTAATCTAAAATATTGTAATAATAATATTTTCCTCGAATGAAGAGGAGAACTGACTGCTGAAATCTGCAATGCTACTGCTGATCTGAAACTCGTGCCTCTGTACCTATGGCATCAAATAAAACACCATAGAGAGAATGCATCAGTACGACTGAATGTACTGAGTATACGAGTGAGGTAGGTTAAATGCAAAGGGTTTTATATGCATGATCAATGTTGACTGATATGAACTTGAGAATACATACATACATACGTAACTGCAACTAAACTCGTGGTGATACTGACTACTAAGTCTGAATACTGACAACATGAGTTTACTGATGCTGAGATACTGAATGACTGAGTTTACTGATATTGATATATAATTCACTAATAAGTGAGGAACTGATACTGTATTACTGAATACTGGGAGACTGATACTATATTAATGATAAAGGAATGATTGTTTATGATAGTTCTGATTATGAACAACTGATTTGAATTGACCGTATATAACAGTCCTGAAACTGAGCTCGTGATAACATGACTACTGAGTATGAATACTGATGACATGTATTTACTGATAACATGTCATGAATAATAACTGAATTTTGATAACTGATATATCTGATAAAATGAGTTCTGATAACTGATAGCATGAATGATTGTATCTGACAGTCCTAAATCTGATGGAACTAGCTGAGTTCCGTACTGTATTTGACAGTTCTGATAGCCTGAAGAACTATCTGAGTTCTTTTTCTGAGACTGATACTAAAACTGTAGGAAGTAGTTATCTAACTAACATGCCTCAAATACGCTATAATAGCTAAGCTGGGGTCCAATCTCTGCCCTGATTGGAAGGGTGTCAATATCGCGCCACTGGTAAGGATAAGCTGTGAGTGACCCTCATCTGGAAGGTACTCAATGAGAATAGTAGGAACCCTAAACTGACAGGTTAAACCACCTCATCAACCCTAATCTGACGGGTTCAGATGTCTCAACCTATGTTGGCTACATAGTTCTGGAACGCAAGGACTTCTTCTAAGAATCACACCCTCTACTGGTAGGTTAGTTCCCATCCTTGGGTTCGCTCGGTGCTAAATCCTACTCCTAACTGAAAGACACTGAACTAATTAGACTGAACTGATTTTCTATTTCGTACTAGAATTAACTGAACTATTATTGATTGTTTTGTTTAACTGAACTGAACATGGACTGAGTTTATTGAGTTCCGATGACTAGAGGAACACTACTGAATTCTGTTAACTGACTAAATACTACTGAGTTCTGTTAGCTGACTGAGTTTACTGATGTCTGAACTGAATACTAAACTAAATTTTACTGATACTGAGATTTACTGAATTACATAGACTGACGAAATATTACTAAGATTATGTAGATTACTGAGTACTGAGTAAAACTGAATTGATACTTCCTTTACATGAGTTTTCCTGAGTCATAAGACTTATTGAAGTCTACTGAACATGGCTTGACTGATAGTATCATGAAAACATGACATGGCTCTAGGCACACAACTATATTTTTTGGGTAAGAATACCCCCAGGACTCGATAGGAGGAAACTGACACACATGACATGACTTGGTCACAAGATTCGAGTCCACAATTCACAATATCATAAGCAGGGGATAGTATACTTCATGTATTAATTCAACATTTCAAATATGATAGGAAAATCATAGATATATTTTTGTGTACATAATTTATATCTCCATTATCATACATGCTTTATACCACAACAATAACAACACATAATTTGCATGGAAATTCATATTGGAGTGTATGACTGACATGAACTTGTTATTTAGATATCATGAAATCATATAAATATGAAGTTCTAACATACTAGGCATTTTATAGAACACCTTTCATGCATTCTTTATGGCATAGGTGGATTTCATACTTGCATTCTAAAATCCATCTAAAGATCATGTTTTTCAACTAACAACATAACTTTCTTGAGATATACAGTCACGATACTATTATATAGCAAAACAAACAAGTATCAACATGGGTATGATCATATCACCACAACCAACCAAGCTTTTGTATTTTAAATACTGATTCTTGAACTCCACGGACAAAAGGAATCCGTGGATGAATACTACGCATACCTTGGAAAGGAGGTTCTTGATGATTGACGGAGGAATTTCCTTGAAATTTGATCTTCAAGCTTGATTGTGCAAACCTAGTTGTTTTTCTTCTATGGTGCTCTTGTATAATGAACTTTAAGATGTTAATAGGGTTGTAATGTGTTTAGAAGCTATAAATTTCGTGAGGTTAGGTTTAGGGACATGTAAGGAGTGTTAAAAGACTTAACTACCCTCAAAATAACTCAAAAACTAAGTCTTTTCGTGGATGAAATCATACATAGGCACCGCATATGATATCACCTATATTTACATAGGCGCCGCATATGATACTTCCTATGCTTTACATAGGTGCCGCTTATGATATCACCTATGCTTTCCAGTGGCCATGTGCGATTGGTTAGGCGACACATTCTATTTTGAAAGGCCATAACTCCTTGCTCAAGTGTAGAATTTTGATGAAATTGGTATCGTTGGAAAGCTAATTTGATTCTATACAATTTGGTGGGTATAAATATTCCAAAATGTCACATATAAATCACGTTATTCTTGTTCAAAGATGACCCTTGCAAAATCGAACACTAAGTCTTGATGGATTCAAAAACTCTTAGCTTGCATCACTCTAAGCGACTCATATAAGCATGCTTAAGACATCACAATCAATCCTATCGCTAGGATGTTCATTGTAAGTCATGCACTAAAATTCTACTCACAGTATAAGAGGTTCCATACGTAAGAAAACTTATTCACTTCCTAGCTTAGAAACATGCAGGGTATTACAGATCTTTCCTATTTGGCGGGTGATCTCTAAATCTGATGATACCGCTACTGATTGACCATAGTTGAGATTATTCCTATCTAATGGGTGATCCCGAAGTTTATTTATAATTATAAGGAGTGACTGTATCTAACAGTCCTAAATCTATACTACTGAGCTAAATTGACTGTATCTGACAATCCTAATTCTGTAACTGAAATTGTGGGATGTATTCATCTAACCGACATGCCCCATACTAAGCTAATTGGGTCCCAACCTATAACCCCAGCTGGAAGGGTATCAGTACCGCGCCACTGGTAAAGACAACTTCTGTGGAGTTAGTCCTAATCTAGTGGGTGACCCCTGGGATCAGTCCTATAAATTTAAATGCACTAACGGGTGATCCCTGAGTATGTCAGTCCTATATAATGGGTGACATATCGTACCTATGTTGGATACGTAGTTCTGGAACTTAGGGATTGCTTCAAGAGATCTCTGTCCTATCTAGCCGGTGAGTCCGCATCCCTACGCTCGCTCGGTGCTAAATCCTACTCCCATCTGAAAGACACTAAACTTATTAACTAAGATGAACTGATTAACTAAAATGAACTGATACTAGTGGTATTGTTTAGCGGAGCTAAACTGTATTTACTGAGTTTCGTTGACTGACGGAATGTATTGAGTTCTAAGGACTGACTGAGAATACTGACGTTACTGATATTGACTTGCAATACTGAGGTTACTGAGATTATTGAGTACTGAGATCTTTGAGTTTACTAAACTACTAAGATTATTGAGATTTCTGAGATTTCCTAAGTCACATGACTGACTGAGTTCTATGGATCATAGCTTAACTGAGAAGATCATGAAAACATGACATGGCTCTAGGCACACAGCTAAATGTTCGGGTACAAGTACTCCCAGGACTCGATGAAAGGAAACTAACATAGCATGTCTTACTTGAACACATGACCAATAACATAATTCATAATTCATAAATTGAAGAACTTCACCAAACATGTGACATGCATAAGTTTGTACATACATGGGGATTTTATGATATCATACTAGTTGGGCAATGTTCCTTCATCTAGGAATTTAATCAAACACATGGTAGGCATAGCACATGTATACAACATTATACATCAATCAATCATCATGATTCATCTCTAATTTCATCATCCTAGGGTTTATTCATAGGTTCACATGAATATACAAATATGCAAATCAATTCCATATAAAATTGATCACCCAACGTGGATTTGAATTCAATTGATCATTCATAAAGAAATCCATAGACTTAAACTTAGAAAAGAGATTCTTGGGCTTCATGGACAAAAGGAGTCCATGAATAAACACTACGCATACCTTATCTTGTGCTTCTACGAAGATTAATGGAGAGATTCTTGAAATTTAATGGGGAATTCCCTTGGAATTGAACCTTCTATGAAAACTCTAGGGCTTGTTCTTGAGAGTTTTTTAGAGTAATTGAGTATAGGCTGCTGAATTATGGAAAAATCTTGTGTTATAAGTCTTATATAGGGTGGGAAATTGACCCTTTTAACCCTAGGACACGTATTTAATTTCTGAGAAAATTTCTCGCTTTTCATCCTTGGCGCGACACGTCATTATCGCGCCAAGTCACTGGAAAGTGACAAATAGGAAATTATACGGTGGCGCGATGCGGAGTTATTGCGTTGCCACCTTGTCTACGACCTGTAAGTTTGGCATGACGCGCCACTATCGCGGATCAACACTGGAAATTGATAATTTCCATTTTAGCTATCTCCGTGATGCACTGAAGGCTCAGGTGATACACTATCTCACTAAAAAGGCTCTAACTCTTCACCCGGGTGTTGGATTTGGGCGAATTTGGTATCGATGGAAAGCTTATTTGATTTTTCCACATGATAAAAAGTGAAAATCTTGAAAATACCATGTGTACAAAAGTAGATTCATCTTTCGAAGAAAGCTTATAACATTCTTGGGGAAACTTTTCAAGCTAGGAAAAGTATAGGGTCTTACAAACGTGCACACCATACTAATAGTGCCTCCAAATCTTTAAGGAAAATACTACTGATGCTAACTCAAGATCATGAGTAGGATAGTTCTTTTTATGGGTTTTAATCTATCTAGAGGTGTAGGCTATGACCTTATCTCTCTGCCCAAACCAACGCTGGAAGCATCACAATATACCAAAAATCCGACTAAACCATAGTAGAGTCAAAACTGGGGTTATAGCGAGTCGAGTCTTCAACTCTTGAAAACTCTTCTCATAAGAGTTTGACCACTGAAATTTGACCTTCTTCTGAGTCATTCTAGACACAGGGGATGCAATAGATAAAAATCCCTCAACAAGCAATCGTTAATAGCCAGTCAAACCCAAGAAACTCCAGATATCTGATAGAGAGATGGGTCTAGGATAGTTTCTCACTGCTTTGGTCTTTTAGGAATCAACAATAATGTCATCACCAGAAAAAATATGGCCGAGGAAGGCTACTGACCATAGTCAAATTTTGCACTTACTAAATTTAGCGAATAGATGATGGTTTCTGAGAGTATGCAATACTATTCTGAGATTATTTGCATGATCATACTCACTGCGGAACTAGAAAAGGGTGTCATCTATGAAGACTATGATGAATAGGTCCAAGTACTTCTTGAACACATGGTTTATCAAGTCCTTGAAAGCTTTTGGGGCATTGGTAAGACCAAATAACATGACTAAGAATTCAAAGTAACCATACCGAGTTTTGAAAGCTGTTTTCGGAATGTCACATTCTCTGACTCTAAGCTGATGAAACCCTAATCTGAGGTCAATCTTAGAAAAGTAATTGGCACGTTGAAGTTTGTTAAACAAGTCATCGACTCTGGAAAGTGGATACTTGTTTATGACCATGACTTTATTTAACTAACGGTAGTCTATACACATTTTCAGAGAACCATCTTTCTTAAGCACGAATAGAAATAGTCCACCCCATGGGGACATACTGGGTCTGATGAATCCCTTATCTAATAGGTCCTTTAGCTGTTTTTTAACACCTTGAGTTCTAAAGGTGTCATCCTGTATGGTGGAATAGATATGGGCTGAGTATTTTAAAGAAGGTCAATTTCCCTTTTGGGAGGAACTCCGAGAAGATCTTCAGGAAACATGTCGGGGAATTCACATGCTACTAATACTGACTCAAGAGTAGGGGTTTTTGAACTAGAGTCTTAGACTTGAATGAGATGGTAGACACATCCCTTAGATATCATTTTTCTTGCCCTTAGGTAGGAGACAAGCTGACCCTTGAGTGCTGAAGTACTACCCCTCCACTCTAGGACATGATTATTCAGAAACTAAAACTAGACAATTCTGTTTCTACGGTCGACTGAGGCATAACGGGAGTGAAGTAATCCATGTCGAGAATGACATCAAAATCAGCCATCTCTAATTCGACTAAGTCTGCTGAAGTGACTTTATGAGATACCATAATCGGACAGTTCTTGTATACCCATCGGGATATGATAGATTTACCCACTGGGGTAGAGACTAAGAAAGTCTCTACTAGAATTTTAGGATTGACTCCGAAGTCAACAGGTATATAAGGAGTTACAAAAGACAAAAAAGCTCATGGATCTAGCAAAGCATAAATATGTAAATAATAAACTTGTAACGTACCAATGACCACATCAGGAGAAATTTCTTGATCCTATTGGGAATGAAGAACATACAATCTATTTGGGCATTGCCCACTGGTGGCACTAGAAGTAGAACCCTGCTGATTCGAGCGATCGGACTGAGCTGAGGGATGGTTAGGCTGACTCTATGAACCCACCTGAGGACAATGTCAGACTCTGTAGGCTGTCTTGCCATATCCATAACATACATCACTGTCATCTCTGCAGTCACTCTGATGGTTTCTGCCACACTTCTGGCAAAGAGGATTTGTTCGGGCACTGCTAACACTACCCTGGTATTTAGGGCCTGACGCCCTATCTCTATTGTCGTCTCTAAATTTAGGCATGGGAGAACTGGCTGAGGATGGATCTAGAACTAAAGATTTCGGCTAGAACTGAGAATAATTACCACCTTCTGACTTAGGCTGTGTGAAGTTGAAGCTACCTATTCTAGCTCCTTGTTCTCCCTCTCTTTCTCCTTATTCTTATCCTCCTATATTTGTTGAGCATGAACCATAAGCTTAGATATGTTCATCAACTTAATCAACATTGTGGTCCTACACTCTTAGACCATACTACTAGACACACCAGACATAAACTTACTCATCTTAGATCTGCTATCTGCCACCACATGAGGAGCGTATCTCGCTAATTGAGCAAAATTCAGAGAATACTCTTATACCATCATGTTTCCATGCTTTAGATTTATAAATTCCAAAATATTTGATTCCCTCAACTCTAGTGGGAAGAACCTATCCAGAAAAGCAATAGAAAACTTCTCCCATTCTATGGACCCTGCATCTGCGGCCCTCTTTGCTTTCCACTGTTTGAACCATGAGTGAGCCAAATACTGCAATTGATATATAGCTAACTCGGCACTCTCACTAGTTGTCACCCCCATAAAATTTGTAACCTTTTGCACCTAATCAAGAAACTCCTGTGGGTCCTCATCTGACTTTGACCCGATAAAAGATGGAGGTTTCATTCGGATGAAGTCCCGAATCCTAGATGCAGTAGTATTAGCCAATGGGTTGGCTGTAACGACAGATGGGCGTTCATTCTAGGTTTCCAAAGAATGATCTAGGGTGGTGAAAACTGCTCTTAATTCAGCGTGGGAGACATGTTCGTCCAGGGTATCGGGCTGGACAGGATGGGGTACTAGCTGGTCTCCCGCTCCTCTTCCCTTAGTCCTCTTTGGAGGAATATTCTATAATCAAAAGAGAAACTTGGATTAGACAGATAGTTTTACTCGAGCTTTTGCTCACCTGCACGACATGATTACTAAAATAAGAGAAACATTTCCTAAAACATCTAATAGACCCCTGTCCATAAGTGTGGCGCACTACACACCCATGCACAAGACTCTACTAGACGCGACTTTCAGACTTCCTAGGACTCTGTTGAACCTTAGGCTCTGATACCAAGTTTGTAACGCCTCGAGTATGTACCCCAAATGCTGCATGGTGCTCATAATCCCGAGGGACCACAAGCTAACCCATGACTGATACCTGCTGCAATAACTAAGAAATAATACTGTAATTATATAAAAATTAGGCAGAAACTTTCCATATAGTTCAAAACTATAATTAAATACTGAGTACGGTACATCAATACCAAAACTGAACATCTATCTATAAATACTCTAGTCTGAAAAGTCTCTACTGTCTGAACAAGGAGTTGATGGGAAAAGTCCCTAACTAACTCCGACAATTGAAATAAACTGAGTACTCAAATACTGGAATAATGAATTTATCCTCGAACTATAAAGACTCACCACTAAGTCTGTTGCTGATGGATCAGAATGCTAAGTATGAACGGGAGCCCGTGCATCTGAACCTATGATATAAGACATCATAGCACAAAAGAAAAGTATACGTCAGTACTTTGAATATACTAGTATGCCAAGTGAGGTAGGCTGAGATGCATGGGTTCATATACATGAACAATACTGACTGAATAACATGAGTATAACTGAATGAGAGTACATTCATGAATAAATAAACCGTAATTGAGGTCATGATAACATCGAATACTTAGTTCTGACTTATTGATTTACTGATATCTGAGTTTACTAATACTGTATAACTGATAGCTGAAGGACTGTATCTGATAGTCCTGATTCTGTGGAACTTTGCTGAGTTCCATACTGAACTGAGTGACTCTATCTAACAGTCCTAATTTAATAGAACTGAACCGAGTTCTATATTGAGACTAGAACTAAAACTGAGACTGTGGGAGGTAATCATCTAACCGACATTTCCCTTTCTAAATAGATTAGGTTCTAACCTGTAACCCCAGTTGGAAGGGTCTCAATATTTTGCCACAGGTAAAGACAACTGTGAGTTAATTCTCTCTGACAGGAAGCTTTTTTGTCAACTCTCACTGGCAGGAAAACTTGTATGAGATGTATCAACCCTAGTCTAGCAGGAAGATATCTCAACCTACACTAGCTACGTAGTTCTGTAACTCATGGAATGCTACTAAGAGTCAAACCCTCAACTGGCAGGAATGTCCCCCACCCCTGGGTTCGCTCGGTGCTGAATCCTACTCCCATCTGAATAGACACTAGACTGATTTCTAAACTATACTAGGCTGGAATGAATTATTACTGTTCGTACTATCTAACTGTACTGAACTGAGTTCACTGAGTTCCATTAACTGACGGAGTACTACTGAATTTTGTTAACTGGTGGAATACTATAGAGTTTTGTTGAATAGTTGAATTTACTGAGGTCTGAACTGAATACTGAACTGTAATGGTGGCTGATACTGAGGCTATTGTTTGTGACATTACTGAGACCGTTCAGTAACTACCATAGCTCTAGGTAACAGCTAAGTTTTCAGATATTGAATACCCCCAGGACTCGATACCATGAAAAATAAATCATAGCATAAACTTGAAAGGAATAACCATATGCACTTGATCATAACTCATTCATAGAGACATTCTAACAAACACTTGCATGATATAACTTGCACATAAGATAACATGACATGATTTTGTTCCTTTTTTTTTTGTTCACGTGAGAAATTTATCAAACACTTGTAGAACATAATCCATGCACATGACACTAAACAACATATAGGCATCATAATTCAAATCCCCATTTACAATTTCAAGGGCTTAGCATGGATTCACATGATTCTATACATATATCAAATAACTCCACATGAAACTTGTAACAAAACAATGATTAGAAATCTAATTAATCATTATAATCGTGAATATAATCAAACCCAACATGAAATCAATACACTTGAAGTTTTAAAAATAGTTTCTTGAATTCCAAGGGTGGAAGGGACCCTTGGATGAGCACTTGACATACCTTAATAATTAAATTCTGAAAGATTGATGGTAAGTTCTTGAGTCTTAAATTTGAATTTAAATCTCCTAGGGTTTGTTATTGAGAGAAACTTGTGAAGAATGAATAAATTTTTCTCTTAGAAGGGTTTAATTTCGTATTTTGGGGGCTGATGGACATGGGAAAAGACCCAAATACTCCTCAGGATACGTCTTTTTAATGACTGAATACTGGCCTAGCGACATGCAGACCGACGTGCCGCATTGATAGGATCAACGCTATGGCCTACGTTCCGCATCAAGTCTGCTTTGACTCACTATAATTTGACACTGAGAGCTGAGAAAATATTTATCAATGGGATAGGCGATGCGGCGCGTCGAGATCGCGTTGAATCACTAGTTTTTGCTTCCAAATATACCTCAAAAAAAGTCCGAAAAATATAAAACTTGTCCGAGAATACCCACTGATATTCCTGATCATGATTCAACCTAAAAATCAATACTTTAAGGTTATGAGGGTCGTGAAATAGAGTTTTCAACTTACAAAGGCTAAAATAACACTAAGTTTGAAAACTTAGCTAAAATTTTCTAAGTCTGGGACCCCTTAACAAGCTTTAAAGGACTGAGTTAAGCTTAGAATTTTGCGGGGTCTTACACATCCACATACAAACAAATAATAACTAGGTGATTTGGAGTGTCTTTAATGTAAACACATTTATCACATTCATTTATCTTAAACCTGTTTACCGAAATAGTTTAGTCAAACTTTGCATGCCATTGTTTAGGTGCTTGTTTTAGTCCATAAAGTGACTTAACAAGTTTACGCACTTTATTTTCTTTTCCTAGAACCACAAAACCCTCAGGTTGTTCCATGAAAATTTCTTCCTCCAATTATCCATTTAGGAATGTTGTTTTCACATCCATTTGATGGATTTCAAGATCATATACCACCGCCAACACAATTAACATCTGAATTGATGTTATCCTTGTTACTGGCGAGTATGTATCAAAGTAATCAAGGCCTTTCTTTTGTTTAAAGCCTTTTACTATAAGTCTTGTCTTTTACTTGTCAATAGTACCATCCGCTTTCATTTTCCTTTTAAAGATTCATTTATAACCTAAAGGTTTATTTCCTAGAGGAAGATCAACCAATTCCAATGTATGGTTTCTTAAGATTGAAACAATCTCACTATAGACTGACTTTTCCCGAAAGGATGAATCTGACGACGACATTGTTTCTTTAAATATTTGAGACTCATTTTCTAAGAGAAATATTACAAAATCTGATACGAACGATGTTCATGTTTCTTGACGTGTACTATGTCTTGGATTTTTATTATTATGTTTATCCTCCCTTGGTTCATGTCAAGTTCTTTTAGACCCCCCATTAGACTGTTCATGTCTACTTTTATACGGATAAATATGTTCAAAGAATTCAGCATTATCTGATTTAATTACCGCATTTTCATTAATATCTGGATGTTCGAATTTATGAATCAAAAACTGATATTCTTTATTACGTTTAGCATATCCTATGAACACGAAGTTCACCCTCTTAGGTCCTATCTTTATCCTTTTAGGCATAGGAACTTGGACCTTCCCTAGACACCCCCACACTTTGAAATATTTCAAGTTGGATTTCCTTACTTTCCATTTTTCATATGAAATTGATTGTGTCTTACTATGGGGCCCTCTATTGAGTATTCAGTTAGCTGTAAGGATAGCTTCCCCCTACAAGTTTTGCGGTAAACCTGAACTTATTAGGAAGGCATTCGTTATTTTCTTCAAGGTTCAATTTTTCCTTTCCACGATATCATTAGACTGAGTTGAATATGGGGACATAGTTTGATGGATAATTCCATTCTCTACACATATTTGCGCAAAGGGAGATTCATATTCTCCAGCCCTATTACTTATTATCATTTTGATTTTTTTCTCTAACTGATTTTCAACTTCTGTTTTATATTGTCTAAACGCACATATTGCTTCATCTATACTATTTAGCAAATAGACATAAGAATATCTAGTGAAATTGTCAATTAAAGTTATAAAACACTTTTTTCTACCTTGAGATCGTGTTGACTTCATGTCACAAATGTCAGTGTAGATTAAGTCAAGGGATTGAAATTCCTTTCAACGGACTTATACGGATGCTTAGTATACTTTGATTCCTCACACATTTGACATTTTAATTTATTGCACCTAAAGTTTGGCAAAACTTTTCAGTTAATTAGTTTTTGCAAGGTTTTGTACTTGAAATGTCCTAAACAACTATGCCACAAATCGTTTTACTCTAGCAAGTAAGAAGAAGCCTCAACTTTCTTCATTTCAACAACCACTACATAAAGTTTGAAAAGGTCCTCATTGAGGTATCCCTTTCCTACATAAGTTTCATTCTTATTCATTACAACTTTCTCCAAAACAAACACACACTTAAACTCATTTTTAATAAGAAGTGTTGTTGACACTATATTTTTCCTAATAGTAGAAACATGAAGAACATTGTTGAAAGTCAACACCTTACCGGAAGTCACTTTTGGGAACATCTTCCCACTTCCTTCAACCTTGGTTGTTGTATTATTTCCCATGAAGATCACTTCTTCGGGACTAATGGAATCATAAGTAGCAAAAGCTTCTTTGTCCGCTCGAACTTGTCTAGTGGCTCCTAAATTAAACCATCATTCATTTGGATATCCAATTAGATTGCTTTCAGTGATCATATCACATAGATTTTCAATCTTTCTAGTTATTTCCAGCATGTTTATCTAATCTCTTTTCTTGTCCAGAAGACTTGTTCATCTTCTTATTATTTGGAGCATCATCCTTAACAGGATTTGCAATCATCATGGATGATTTTTCATTCAACTCATTATCCTCGTCTATCTTATAATGACTTATAAGATCATTCAAATCAAACAATTGATTTTCAATCATTATTATTATTATTATTATTATTATTATTATTTAAGAATATAAGGATCTATACTTGTGAACATTTGCATTGCAAGTTTAGCAAGTCAAAATGACATTATTTGTTGTTATTCTTTGAAGTTCACACCAAAATATTTTTCTATTTCTCTTTCGTTTTCATTGCTAGAGCAATACCTGAACGACTTAATGATGCAACATTGGTAGTCATTGGGACAACACCATTCACAACTAAATTAATTTATTGTTCAGTTTGATTCGTCATTTTCTTGTCAATCTTTGACATACTCTTTAGTATTTTAGAATACTAACAATAAATAATTTAATCTTTAGTCAACTTGTTTCTAGTCAATGATGAAGTTTTTATATCTTTAAGTCATCAACCAAATGAACTATGAAACATAACAAACTTTTCATGACTTCAAATCAAAATAAAATTCAAACAAAGTGAAATCCCACAGACTTTAAACTCCAGAAACCAATACAGAGATCTTAACGAATCGGTGAAGTTTTTATATTCTTCGAACCAAATTCTCATACTGATTTTTCGATGAAGTTTTTATATATTTTTCTAATTGAGGGAGTAAAAATCAAAAGATTTTAGTCTCCACAAAATCAAACCCAATACAGATTAACCAAATACTTTATTTATAAATGGCGATAATTTTTTTCCTTCACCAAACAAGTACAAAAATAAATATTTTTATACTTTTCTTAATGTTATTTTTCTCAATTTTGATAAATTCTGTATTTTTCAATAATAACTTCAAACACATGTTAAAATTAACACAGGAACAATCAAATGAAGTTTTAACTCTGTATTTACAACATTGAACTTTTAACAATAAGTTCAACCCAACTTATGAACATCAACAAAATGAAGTTCAAACTATTTTCTGGAAAATAGCAAAACCAAATGCTAAGAAATTCAACACAAGTTCAACCAACTTATAAACTATCCAAATGAAGTTTCAAGAACTTCAAACACAAGTCCAAGAAGTTGAAGAATTATCAATATGAAGTTCAACTATTTACTGAAAAACTAGTAAACAAAATAATACAGATTAGTAAATTAATTTTCTTAAGATTATTGTTTTTCGGGTACAACAAAATTATTGTTGTTGTGTGTGTGTGGGGTACACAAAATCAATATTTTTGCAACAGTACATAAAATCAAGTTCAAGAATAAATGAAGAACACTTATGAAGTTGTCCAACACCTTCAACACAAGATCAAAATGATCTTTCAAAGAAGTGTGCTTTCAGTTTCTTAATGAAAAATAGATGAAGCAGAATAAAGCCAAGTCCTCCGAATTCACGGAGTGTCCTTAAGGAAATAATTCCCCTCAAGTACCTGAGGTTGCAGAATTTTTCTCCCAGGATAAAATGGCTTAACAACCAGAATGTAGGGATACCTCAAACTTTCTGTTTTTCTTTAAACTCACTCAACGGGAGATGATCACACGGAGTTTTTAGATACAAGAGAATATTTTTCTTAGGCAAAAAATTTTCATACTTCATCTGTGGAAAAAATGCAGGTTTATATAGCCATAAAGTGCCCCTTCTAAAAGGTGGCAATGGTTCATCCGAAAAGGTGTATCCTTTGGAAGAGTCATATTTGTTCATTCGAAATATTGTGTCTTTTTCTAAGCAGACACAACTATCCGAACAGTGACTCCTTTTCTAAAACAATGAGTCTTTTCCTCAAAGGGTTGTGTCCCTCCATTTTTCATTCACACCAATTGAACCCAACAGTTACTACGATTTGATTTCATGATCGATGCATCACATTTTATTTTATTTTAGTTACCATGGATATCTTCACAATACTATATTTATTTTAAGAATTATACACATAATCTATTGAGTTATTCGTATGACTACAAGTTTGCATGATCATATACATAAATTGTCTTTGTCCCTACTTGTCAAAATTAAAAGAAAGGTATATAGCAAAGGTTTGAGACTTTTAACATGTTTTATTAAGATGTGTATCAGCATTGCTAGGGGAATGCTAGGGGTTCGTGGACTTCCAATGGCATTCTTATGGCAGGCTAAGTTGATCCAAAAAAAAAATTGATTTGGCCAATAATCTCTATGGCCATTTTCAATGCACTTTTAGATTGCACAACCGTAATAGTATAGTATTTAATGATGATCTTCATCTGAGTTGTTTTGATATTCTTCAACTTTTAAAGGAAAGGATGAGAGGTAGAAATTGTCAAAATGGACCTGCCAAAATTTATAGATAAAATTCGTATTGAGAAAGTAATACTCAAGACTCAATGGCATTTCAATAAATTTGGTGGTCTTAAATAAAATTTTAATTTGCGACCTTAAAAATATACATGTACATATTAATAAAAAATTAGTGTGGCCTTTTTTTGTTTTTTCATAATTGTTGTTTTTTAGTAAAGTATTGTATTTCACATAGTAATACTTATCTATAACAATAAGGATTGATTCAGGTAAAAAAGACGTTAACCGTGTTTCGATACATTTACCTTGGATGTTATTATAAAGCTATTATTTATTACTTTTAAGATTTGAATAGTTTTGTTAAGTTTTAAAATATGTCTATTAAATGATGATAGTTTTTTTTATTTATATATTGATTTTGCACGTCTTCTTAAACTATATTCAATATCGTCAAAAAGAAAGAGGCTTCAAAATTTTGGATTCCAAAAGCGAAGGCTTTACTTACCTCACCCTTGAGCCTCCACTGTCAAGACTAAAAATATCTTACAATTATTGTAGTATGTTATTACAGTATAATGAGTGTTACAATCTCTATGAGTCATCTAATATAACGAGTGAGGGAGGAAATATTTAAGAAGTTTTAAATTAAGATACAACCTCTTTGCGAATGAGATATATTGTATCTTCGGCTTTATCAATTTCTTCTTCTTCTTCCTTGTGTTCTGTTCATTTGTCTTAGAGATATGTAGGATCCTAAAATAAGTTGAAGGCGTGATTGACTCCCATTATTGTGTTTAGTTATATTTTTAAAAGATCTTTCGTGATATCAACTTTTTTAATTGAGACTGTATCAAAGATACAACCGCAATGCAAGTCAGATACATTGTATCTCACATTAAACTCGGACATGATATATAATTATTGAATGTGCCGCTTCATAAGGAAATTCGGGAGTATACTATCTTTTTTTATGTAATTTTCTCATATTTAATGCCTCAAATCAATAGCCTAGCCGTATAATGTGAAAGCAACAAAATGATATGATATCAGAAACTTTTATATTGGATCAGAGCCAATATGGTAACTAGTTCATTTTTTTTTATCTCTAAAGATATAAGTGAAACTAAACTTATATCCATGTTGGTGCAAGTTCCGCAGGAACTACGCTTTTAGGTTATGAACAGTCTTATGTCTCTAACCATATAAGTTCTGTAGGAGTTAAAGTGACATAATTTGTTATTCCTTATAATGCATACCTTGTGTTGGTTATATTATAATATGTGTATATATAATTTTTTCTTGTGATATTCTTTTGCTTTTTCAGTGTTACTTCAAATATTGTAGGACAAAAATTAAAGAACACCAATAGAAGCATTCGTGGGAATGACACAATTTCACTAAACTTTTGAGTTTCCCTTCTATAGAATATACTTTTTATTGTCATTAGCTTTAATTGAATCTTTCCTTTTATTCTTTTATGTGCATATTTGAATATTGGGAAAAGGGTTAAAAATACCTCTCTACTTTGATATATTGATCAAGTTTGTCCCTAGTAAAATTATGGGATCAAGTTATCCTTGCAGTTATCAAAGTAATTAAAAATACCCTTTATTTTAACACTTTTTCATCATGGCAAGTTAAGTGCCACATGGCGTGACATTTGAGTAAGGTGGACGCCACATGTTATGCCACGTCAGCATCAATTGTTTTCCTTTTAAATTTTTAATTTTTCTTTCAAGTTTTAGTAATTATTTAATTTATTAATTAAAAAGAAAATTAAAATATTCAAAAAAATATTTTTATTCCTAATTTATTATAATGAAAGAGTTGACAATGATAGCTTGTAGAAACTTGCAAGCTAAAAATCTAACAACAAACTCTAAAGATACGTATTTATTATATGTTTGAAACTACGCACCTAATCCGCACCCCCTTACAAATGGTATCAGAGCTCAGTTATTTAAAAAATGCAGAAGTAATATATATGTTTGAATTTAGAGTTTGAGTTTATTATGAAAAAATTACAATTAATTAATTAATTATGAGAAGACCATTTAAAAACAGAGAAGCTTTTAGAAAAATTAAAGAATCTTTAATTAGTAATTATTCAGAATATATAAGTTTAAATAAAACAAAAGAAAACCCACAAAGATTAGCTTACCTAATTACCTTAATATCTAGTATTGAAGCAAAGTTAATAATCCATTTAAAATCTAGAAGAATGAGACATATACCACCTAATTATGATAAAATTAGATTTAGATATCCACCAAAATACTATAAATATTGTTTGAATGAATAAAATACAAAAATACAAAGAACTAAAACAGACTATATCTGAAAAACGTAAAGAATTAAAAATAAGAACAAAAAGATTAAATTATAATATATTTGCCGGAGTTAGTAAAAACTCAATAAATGCACAAAAAGATGAAATATCAAATTTAGAATCACAAATAGATAGTTTAGAATATATATATCAACATGAACTATTTACAATAAAATGAACAAAGAAGAATTTATAATAGACGAAAAAATATATGAAAATCACGAAGGATTAAAAATAAGAATAGTATTTTCTAATTTAGGAAGAAGATATAAGAAAATAGGCGAACATTTATATTTAATGTTAGAAAAAGAAGAATTAAAATTAGAAGATAAATTGACAGCTATGGTTAGAATAGAAAGAGAAAACGAAGAAATAGATAGAAAAAAGGAAATAGAAAAAATAAAACAACAAACTACAGAAGAAATACGAAAAATAGAAGAAACTAAAAATAGTAGGATTGCTGAATTAGAAAAAGAATTACAAATGTTAAAAGATCTGTATGAAAAAAGACAGAAAGAAAAAGAAGAAAGAGATAAAGAACAAAAATTATTAAACGAGATAAATCAATTTAAAGAAAAATTAGAAATAGACGATAAAGAAATAAAAAACAAAGAATTAGAAATAAATAATATAGATGTCGAAGAAACAGACAATTATGATTCAGAAGATAGTGAAACATATACAGAAATATTAACAAATACAAAAAATTTAGAAATCAATGAAAAACAAGAAGCAATTAATGAAGAAAATTTAGAAGATATCAACACAGAAATAAATACTCTTGATAAAAAAGAAGATCAAAATATAATACCTAGTACATCAGGAATAAGGAAACCTACATATTATAAAAATAAGTTTACAAGATATAATCTAAAGAATGAATATGACAAATGGACACCAAAACAAATAGTTAATAAAAATCATAACTTTCTAGACTTAGATTGTGTAATAGATACAGAAAAAACAATACAATTATGGATAGGATATATGACAAAACAATTATTAGATAATAACATAAGTGCAACAGATGCACCAGAATATATAGAAAGAACACTAATAGGAACAGTAAAATTATGGTTTTCAAATCTAACTGAAAATAGTAAAAAAATATTAAGAACTGACAAACCTACAGAAGGAATAATGAAATTAACACCTATAGAAATATTAAAAAAATATGAAACAGCTATAAAAGACGAATTTAGTAGCATGACAACAACAGAAGAAGAACAAAATGAAGAGAAAGACATAAATAGAAATTTAATGTTAAAATTAGCAATATGTAATATGTGTTACATAGATGAATATACTTGCGCATTTAAAGAATATTATTATAAAGGAGCATATAATATAGAAGAAAGTAAAGAAATAAGAAAATTATATTTTAATAAATTACCTGAACCATTTAGTTCAAAAATAATAAAAAGTTGGGATGAAACAAAAATAGTAGATACTTTAGGAGCAAGAATAAAATTTTTACAACAATGGTATAGAAACCTATGTGAAAAATACAGAGAAGAAATAAAAATGGAAAAAACATTAATAAGAAATTTAGCATGTTGCAAAGATAAAATAGCACCTCAATTTGGATGCGAAGAAAGATATTATAAGAAAAGAAAAAGGCATAAGAAATATAAGAAATACAAAAAATCAAAATATAAATACAAAAAACCAAGAAAAAGATATTATGTAAAAAATTATAAAAATAAAAGACCATATAGAAAGAAAAAATCTATAAAAGAATGTACATGTTATAATTGTGGAAAGTTAGGACATTTAGCTAGAGATTGTAAATTACCTAAAAACCCAAAAAATAAACAAATATCAGAAATAAAAATAGAAAATACAGAATATATGCAAATAGATTACATAGATTACGAATTAGAAAGTGAAGACAGTATATATGAAATTTCAGAGAATGAAACAGATAATGAAATAGATAGTGAATTAGATGAATTAAATGACTGAAGAAGATATAAAAATATTAACAAAAGAAGAATATTTAAATGAAGAAGGAACAGATCAAAAAATAATATTTGATAACAATGTATTTGATGAAATAAAAGGAAAAGAGTTAGACTTAAGTGTAGAAAAAATATTTAAAATACCAACAATAAAAAATATATTTACTAGAAAAAAGGAAGAATATTATGTAGTAAGTCAAAAAGAGCACGTAATAGACTGTAGATATGCAAAAGGTAAAGCCAGTATACCACTAGTAACAAAAAGAATAATTAATAAAGAAATAAACGATATAAAAAGTAGAGACCCAATAAAATATGTACACCTTGGAGGTACAGAAATATTAATAAAAGCATGCTTTAGAGAAGGAATAGATACACCAATAGAATTATATTTAGCAGATGATAGAATTATAAAACCTATAGAAAAAAGCATAATAACTGCCATAAAAGGAAATTTAATATACCAAAAATTTAAATTTATAATAAGTGCAAATTATTCAGTAGCAGTAACGGATAGAAATATAGATAAATCACTAGTATTATATTGGAAAATATCAGGAATAGAATTAACTCCAGGAAGTAAAATATTTACAGCAAGATGTAAAAATTTATATGTATTAACAACAAAACATAAAATAACGGGAAAAAATAAGATTAATAAGATACAAATAGATAGCCCATTTGAACAATTTGTAAAAACAATAGACTATAATGATTATAGCTATAGAGACATAGATGTAGAAGAAAATCTAGAAATAATAAATGATAGAATAAGTACAACAAAAAGAACAGCTTATGATAAACCGGAATCATCAAGCTCATCAAAAAGAATAAGTTATGAAACAAGTTCAATGGATAATTCAAACCATTACTACATAACAGGAAAGGTAAATGAAAAAGAATATTTAATACTATTAAATACAGGACAAGAAGAAAATTATATAGCAAAATATCTAGTAAAAAATGAAGAAATAAAAACCGACAATAATATATGCCCAGATCTACCAAGAAGCTTAATAAACACTAAAAATATAGCAGAAAAAGAAATAATAATAGGAATAAGAAAAATAAAAATAGAATTTGAAGTAAAAGAAGAAATGCAAAAAACAGACATAATATTAGGAATAAAATGGCTAGAACAAGTAAAACCCTATAATATAGAACATACACAATTAACTATAACATATAACAGAGAGAAATTATTCTTAAGAAGAGCATTAACATAAAATGAAAATATATGTATTAATGAAGATAGTAGTAGAAGGATATTACAGTAGATATTACACGCCTATGATAGATACAGGAGCAGAAGCTAATTTATGTAGATATAATTGTTTACCAGAAAGTAAATGGGATAAATTGAAAACACCAATAATAGTTAAAGGATTTAATAACGAAGGAAGCTTAATTACTTATAAAGCTAAGAATGTAAAAACACAAGTATGGGATAAAATATTAACAATAGAAGAAATTTATAATTATGAACTAACATCAAAAGATATACTTTTAGGAATGCCGTTTCTAGATAAATTATACCCACATATAATAACTAGAACAGACTGGTGGTTTACAACACCATGTAAACAAAAAGTAAGAGCAAAAAGAGTTAATAATAAAATAAGAAAGAAAACGGATTGGATAAAAGGAAGTGAAAAAATTACACAAAAGTTAGAAAATATAAAAAATACTGAAGATACAATAGAATTAGTTGTATTTTCGATAAATAAAACAGAAATAACTATATTTTCAATAAATAAGATAGAAATAATTAAGAAAAAATTAGAACAATTATATAGTGAAGATCCATTAAAAGGATGGGAAAAACATAAAACTACTATAAAAATTGAATTAATAGATAAAAATAGCATAATAACCCAAAAACCATTAACATATAATTTTGATGATTTAAAAGAATTTAAAATGCATATAGATGAATTATTAGAGAAACAATATATACAAAAAAGTAATAGTAAACATAATAGCCCAGCATTTATAGTAAATAAACATAGTGAACAAAAAAGAGGAAAAAGTAGAATGGTTATTGATTATAGAAATTTAAATGCAAAAACAATAACTTATAATTACCCAATACCAAATAAGATATTAAAAATAAGACAAATACAAGGATATAATTATTTTAGTAAATTTGATTGCAAATCAGGATTTTACCATCTAAAGTTAGAAGAAGAATCTAAGGAATTAACCGCATTTACGGTACCACAAGGATTTTATGAATGGAATGTACTACCATTTGGATATAAAAATGCACCAGGTAGATATCAACATTTTATGGATAGTTATTTTAAACAACTACCTAATTGTATAGTATATATAGACGATATACTATTATATACAAAGACCAAAGAAGAACATTTAAAATTATTAGAACAATTTACGGATATAATAGAAAATTCGGGAATAAGTTTAAGTAAAAAGAAAGCTGAAATTATGAAAAATCAAATAGAATTTTTAGGAATACAAATAGATAAAAGTGGAGTAAAAATGCAACAACATATAGTACAAAAAATAGTAAATTCGAAAGAGGAATTGGATACGAAAAAGAAATTACAATCATTTTTAGGATTAGTAAACCAAGTAAGAGAATATATTCCAAAATTAGCAGAAAACTTAAAACCACTACAGAAAAAATTAAAAAAGGATATAGAATATAACTATAATGAAGAAGATAAAAAACAAGTTCAAAAAATAAAAATACTTTGTAAAGAATTACCAAAATTACAATTTCCTGATGAAAATAGAAAATTTATATATATAGTAGAAGCAGATGCTAGTGAATATAGTTACGGAGGAGTACTTAAATATAAATATGAAGCAGAAAAAATAGAACACCATTGTAGATATTACTCAGGTACGTTCAACGAGACAGAAATAAAATGGGAAATAAATAGAAAAGAATTATGTTCATTATATAAATGTTTGTTAGCATTTGAGCCATATATTGTATATAACAAATTTATTGTGCGAACAGATAATACACAAGTACGCTGGTGGCTAACAAAGAAAATACAAAATTCAGTTACAACAAAAGAAATTCGGAGACTAGTATTAAATATATTAAATTTTACATTTACAATTGAAGTAATCAGTACTAACAAAAATGTTATTGCAGATTACATATCAAGACAAAGCTACACAGACTGATATTATAGAAGAAGATACTCTAGAAAAGATACTCAACACCCTAACTACGCTTTCAATAAAAGTGGACAGTATGGGTAATGAGATAGAAAAGCTAAAGACTAATGAAGATAAACTGAAGTCTATAGCTACAAATCAGCTAACTCAGCAGTGTGCAGAGCTATGTCGCTCGGAAGACATTAAAATTCCAGAGCTAGAAGGAGACGTTGGGATACTCCATAAAACCCATAACATTTATCTATCTACTCCTGCAGGTACAAGCAAAGGAGCTAGTCGACCAAGATACCAGAACATGAATATGAATAAAATATTTGAAAAACCATATACCCCAAATACATCAAAAGATCCCATGTTTATACCCCCACAAATTACCACATACCGAGATAGTCTGAACCAAGACAAAAAAGTTTATAACTACACATCCCAAAAATACATAGAAAATATCTACAATATACAAACCTTTTTAAATAGCAACCCAAAAGCTACAAATGTCCAAGAACCAGATACAAACTATATAACCCAGAAATTGACCGGATATAATAAATTAATTGCCTTACCCAAAACCAAACCAAACATAGTTAAAACTTGCTACGAATATGGATTACTTAGTACTGTATATACCACGGACGGAACTGAGGTATCCACTATACCAGAGATATATGAAGCATTTATTATTTTTAAAAGAATAACCAAAGGTACCTTGTTCTTTATAAAAATTTACGCGGCACCGGCAGAGATATTATTTGATGAAGTTAAAAAACCTATACAAGTTGTAAAGATAGGAATGACACGAGATATGATTATACCACAAGATATTATTTCACAACCAGAGATACCCAGAATCGAGATACCAAAATTTTATGCAAACAAAAGGATTATCGGATTATCTACAATTTTACAAGAGCTAGCAAATACATATTGCAACCAAAATCCCATATGGAACTACTATTCAAGAGATCATGTATTAATATATTCAAATTCAAAAGAGTTACGAGAAACAGATATGGAAACTATTAGGCAATGGATTATCACGTTGCTTAAACCAGAGACAGAACCTATCGCCAGAGCTATTAAGGAAAAATTTATTTCGGAAGAATTATTGACCAGATACTGCAAAACTATTGGACACAAATATCCAGATCACAGATGTTCAAAATGTAATGGAGGAGATAATGACATCCCAACAGTGCAGTTAGAATAACAAGATAAGGACGACAGCTGGAAAGATAAGATCAGAGCAATAATGGAGATACAGCAGATATGACAAAATAGACGGAAGACTTCTTTGTACAAATTAGTTACGTGAAAGAAAAAATAAGTTAGTAACATTAGTTAGCATTTATTAGGAAATTAATGTAAAGTAGGAAAAGTCATAGTTAGGTAAGACTTTTAAGTCTTTTTTAGTTTTTTAGCTTTTTAGTTTTACGGATGAAAAAACTTTTTGTACATTTTCCATTCTATAAATAGAGAAAGCAGAAGGCATTGCAAAGCAAGCCTTCATGCGTTGAAGCAAAAATTCTCTCAAAAGCCCACAAAAAATATTTTGCTTAGTTATTTAAAAACAGGTATATATCAATGGAAAAATCTAAGGAGGAACAAAACTCAGAAATATCAAACCTACCAGAACAGGTATGTTTATTTATGATTATGAATAGCTAAATTCATAATTCCCAACAATCATGATATGATAAAATAAATTCATGTTAGTTACTTTATGGTAGAATTATTCGAATAATAATATGTTAAGAAGTTTATTAGCAAAGCGGAAACGGAGAAAAATCCCTAAGAACTATGCCATCCTAAAGGTGAAACCAATAAGGCAAGAAGCCGTGGTGGGGAGTAACCAGAGTAGAGGCGCTGTTTAAGGGAAAAGTATCCAGATTACCATGCTAATAGTGACCGAAGAACATGTTATTTAAGAATAATCTAGTATATAGTAATCTAATATGACTATATTTTGTTATGCACATGGTTGAAGGGAATATTATGAAAAAAGCAATTTTATGAAAATGAATAATTATTTATCTGATGAGATGGTAGATAAATTTAAAATACTTATTTTGTATGCACTTAAAGATATAAAAGTAGTAGATATAAGAAAAATTATATTCGAAAAAGCATTTGGTAAAAATTACATGTCTAGAGTAAATTATATACCACACATACCTAACTACTCTTACAAATACTTAGCATGATAAATTATATAGAATTTTTAGAAAAAGATATGAGAAGCATACAGTTACTAGAAAAACAGATGAAAAATATAGACAAATACATGGAAAATAAAGATATAAAATATCAATTTTAAAAAATAGACCATTTAGACTACCTTAAAGTTTTAATCTTATATATACTTAAAGACATAGAAATTAAAGATATTAAGAAAATAATATTAGAAGAAGTAATAAACTACGAAATTGAAACAATAAATGCGTTAGAACAGATATACGAAGACATTTACCCAGAAGGATATTATTCAGATCAAGATTGTGGATGTTAGAATATATAAGAAAAACTAGGGAAAACCAAAATAACCTAAATGATGAAATTAATTATAAAAATCGAATTAAAGAAATAATGGAGGATCTAAAAGAAAAGTTAATATGGATAGAAAAAACCTTAGAAAATTTAGAAAAAAGTACATGTGACAGTTTAGATAATTTAAAAAACTCACTACGAGAAGAACAACACAAGATAATAAATGACATAGAAAATCTAGAATTAGATATATACTGCAGTACAGACAGGATAAATTATTATACAAAAATTTGTAACTCTGCAATTACCACAGGATAAAATAATAAACTAAATAAATTAATGGATACATCTTACGAAAAGAATAAATCATTAAAAGAAATAGAAACTCAACTATATAATCTATACCAAGAATATAAAAGATTACATATTACTAACGAGGATCCTAAAACACTAGATAATTTAATCACAATAATATCTAATCTAGAATATGAATTAATAAAACATCTTAAGTCAAGAAGATAAAAATGAAAATTACTCCAATCAATAATATTCAATATAAAAATAAATACCTACGTATTTATTATCTAGTTGAAACTACGCACCTAATCCGCACTACGTATTTATTATCTAGTTGAAACTACGCACCTAATCCGGACCCCCTTACAAATGGTATCAAAGCTATCAATCCAATACAGTGGGTTTCATTTCTTTTATATTATCATTACAGAACAATAAATTGCACAAAAGAAAAAAATTTGATTAGTATACTCAAATTTAGATAAAGAATCAAAATCATGACGGGAAAGTTGAAGTGTGTGATTGTGTCCGTTGATGGAAGTGAAGAGAGCATGAATGCTTTGAATTGGGCACTTGATAACATTAAACTCAAACTCCATGATCAAGAATCACAAATTGGGTGTTTTGTGATACTTCATGTTCAATCTCCACCTTCCATTGCTGCTGGTCTTAATCCTAAAGCTATCCCTTTTGGTGGAACTCCTCTCACAGCATCTTTCCATTAACACTATCAAAAATGGGCATTTCTCTTCACGTAGTTTTAGTCTATTTAAGTGCTAAGAAACTCCATCAAGTCCATCACTTTTGAGATGTTGTTGTCTTCTGCAGTCGAAGCTCCGATGCTGGAACTCAGGCAGATAAATCTATTATAAAAAATATTGTTGTTCTTAGTTAGTTGGGCCTTTATGCCAAAAAAATTCTTTATCCAAACTATTTTGTCAAATACCCACAAGTTTTAAATCCTTTGTCAAATACCCACTTAATTCCACCTCACCACCAACTTTTTCAACTTAACAATTTCAGCCCCAACCTTTATAATGATTCACTTTAACTCAATACTTCCAACTTAATAAATTCACCCATAAGTTTCTAATAATACTTCAACCCACTCCATCATCCACCACTATATATATAAAAATAATATTTAGGTTCCAAAAATATTAAAAATAATAATTCCAAAAGCTAAAAATAGAAAGTGGTTATTTTTCACACCAAAAAGCTCCGATTCCGGCCACTTTTCCGGCGTTATTTTCCGGCGATCAGCTGTAAATTAGTCCACAAACATCATAAGCTTGTCCATTGCATCCATTGTTACCCCATTTGTTTTCTATCTTCTCAAACACACTTTCCACCATTGTTAAAAAGCTTTAAATCACTCACATTACTCAAAACCACTTTAGAAAGTGCATTACAGCAGCTCAGGCGACTCCAAGTTCATTTCTTTATTCCATAAACCCAACAATCATTGATTACAAGCAATATTTGCAATTTCAAGTATTTGTACGGAAATCTGTGTAGTCATCGACCCGTCCTCGCCAGTCATCGACCGTGCATACAACACGACATAGACCATAAGCATAATCTACCATCGATCGAAGTTTAATTCTAGGATGTCTATTGCAGAATTTTTTCTGGTTTCTGGTGATTTCATGGGAGAATGGGTGGAGACTTCGAAATGTTGGAAATGGAGATCATTTACCAAGGTGACAATTCTCATTCCTGTTCGCCGTAATAGTTCGTACGACGAATTTGTTGCAAGCGTAATGCAGAGCGGGGATCAAGATTGAGCGCCAAGCGACGTAGTGATTAGTTATGTAATGCATTTGAGGGAAAAGGTGAATCCTACGATGATAAATAGAGATGTATGTATGCTGACGTACAAAATGGATGCTGATGCAGATGGCTTTAGGCCAATTTTGAGGATAAATGTGGTTGAGAGGTCCTTTGAAGGACCGCTGAATTCATCAGCACCCCCACCGCGGCGCCCTGCAGTCGACGATGATTTGATCGACGACGATTTGAATGATTACGAGAATGATGTCAATGATACAATTAATATGGAAGATTATTCTATGCATATGGAAGACTTTTCATCGGACTCGCAAGATGATAAAGAAGACCGTGAAACGGAATCACAAGCAGGACACTCCTTCACCAACGGAACCAATTTCTGTTGTGGTCAAACATTCGCCGATAAAAAAGAGCTGAAAATAAAACTAGACGCAGCTGCAGCGAGGCAGTCTTTTGATTATTATATGGAGAAGAGCTGCACGAAATTGATGAAGGCGCAATGCTTATCTCGTGGTTGTGGCTGGCTGTTGCGGGCAAAAAAGTATGACACCTCGAACAGATTTCGCATATACAAGTATGTTGGGAAGCACACGTGCGGCGATGAAAACGCTACCCGCAGGCCCAAAAAAGTCTCATCCGAATTGATTGCTTCAGTATGCGTAAATTATTTTCGGGATGGTAAGGGTCCAAACATAAGAGAAATTCAAAGAATTGTATTTAAGGAGTTACGTTGCAACTCAAACTATTGGATATGTTGGAAAGGAAGTGTAATTGCGAAGAACATCATTCGTGGGACACCGGAGCACGGATATGCTTGCTTGCTGGATTTTTCCCACATGGTGGAGTTATTGAATCCCGGGTCTTCTTACTCTATCATGGTAAATTGGATGGATGGATCATTCGTTTACTACTTCTTAGCATTCGGAGCTTGCATACGAGGATATTCCCACATGAGAAAGGTAATTGTCGTCGATGGCACACATTTGTATGGAAAGTACGGGGGCGTTCTGCTAAGAGCCGTTGCACAGGACACCAAAAATCATATATTTCCTATTCTCTTTTGTGTCGTCGATAAAGAGAACGATGTTTCTTAGACCTTCTTCTTCCAGAAGCTAAAGTCTATCATAAAAGATGAACCAGATCTATGCGTCATCTCCGACAGGCACATTAGCATCGCCAATGCCTTCTCCCATGTATACAGTCGTGCTCATCACGGACTTTGCATGAGGAATTTTGCTGAAAATCTTTGCGTAAATCAACACTGCGGAGAACATCTTTATCTATTCTACGCCGCGGCAAAGGCTTATTCCTTTGATGAGTTTAGCGATAATTTTATGGAATTGAAGAGTAAATGCCCCGAGGCATCTCATGTCCTTGAAAATATGCTTGGTTTTAAAAAATGGAGTAGAGCACACTTGCCGAGCAATAGGTACGACGTGATGACCACAAACATCACCGAGTCGCTCAACTCGATTTTGATGGATGAACGGGAGTACCCCATGTCATACATATTCAATTCAATTGCTAAAAAATTTGGTGAAAAGCTTAGGGAGCGACATGCATTTGTCGGTGGTAAAGAGAACATATTTATGTCTTCTGCGGAAAGGATCCTAAGGAATAATAAGAGTGCGAGCGATTCCTTGTATGTGGTAATCCAAACGGGGTTCTCGACGAGTATATAGTGTTCGGCAACATCGTTACTGCCAAGGTCAATCTCTTGGAGAGGAGTTTTTCTTTTCGAAAATGTGACTTGGTGAAAATACCGTGCGAACACGCGATGCCAGCTTTGCGAGCAAAGTACGGCGATGGCGAAGATTATGGTAACTCCATATATGACTACTCTTCACCAATTTATAAAGCTAAAAGTTACCTCCTTGCATACTCGAAAACAATTAACGTGGTCCCTCCGCAGGCTGAATGGATTGTGCCACAGTAATTGGTAGACACCAAAATTTCTCCACCCCCATACGATCCCAAACTCGAAATGAAGAAAGTCAAATTCACTAAGGGCGTCGGTGAGACATTCAAGTTCAAAAGGAGGAATAGGTGTTCAATATGCAAGAAATCCGGACACAAAAGAACCAGGTGTAGAATGAGCATCAAATCATAAATAGGCTTTTTTTTAGCTTCAGTTGTAAAGCTACTGTTTTGGGGGATGAATGTGCATTTCTGTAGATTTTAATGTTCAGTTATTATCGACCTAAAGCTTTGTCTACGATAGACTATCTATAGTCTACGTTATATATAATATATGGTCTATTAAATATTATGTATTGATTATATTATTGCTGATCTAACATGTTATGTTGGTCATTTTCCTAACTTATCTCTCCAATCGATGCAATGAATCATTATTTTCCTTGTTTCCTGTTCCCATTTATTAAAAAGCTGCACAAAACATCTCTTCACGAGGAAAAACAACTGGTATACGTATACGAAACGTTTTCTCTTGTCAGACACGTCGACCTACCATTAGGTGGATATATGAACGGACGCAATCTACTGGTCTATAAGTACAGGCCCTCTTTCTATGCAACTCTTCAGTTTTCCCTAAATCAAAAATATTAGAAATCGTCTCTTCTTCTTCTTCTTCACCCAAATAAAAAAAATGCCTCCAAGAAGGATACCCTTGCGCCCTATCAGACGTGTTTCTCCGAGGCACTACAACCTCCTCCTCCTAAGGAATGATTTGGATCGGCTTTTCTATGGGCTAGGTCAAGACCGCATCTACCTGGAGCGGAAGCTCCGTCGAATTACTCGTTTCTTGAGGGCAATTCTGGAAAGGCTCGGAATGGAAGGCCCTGACTACATCACCCCCCACCATCCCCATAATTTAGTTTAAATGTTTTATTTTAGTATATCTTTTTAAGTTTTTTTGATTTGTTCATTGCTGAAGAAGCTTTCTTTGTAGGATCTTGTTAGAAGAAAGCTTCTACAAAGAAAGCTTCTTCCATTTTCCCCTTTTTAATGTAAATTTTATTATGTAATGCAATGAACAATTTTAATACAACTATGTTTCAGTTTCTTTTAACATTATGTGTTTCACATCTTTGTTCTGATCCTTTGTTTGAAAACTCGAATCAAATATGCCTGCCTTTTCAAGTTACAGTATTGTGGCTTGACTAATTTCCTGAAGAGTAAAATCTAATGTTTATATTTTATACAAAGTATTTCGTCGACTGTACATATTAGTCGATCGTAGACTACATGAATCGATGGATCATCGGGTAAATTAAAACAAATAATAACAAATTTTCAAAAAATAATTTAATTTTAAAAGGTTTAAACGGATTATCACATGTTCTGTGGCTGGTGGAAGAAAATAATTAAATTAAAAATGATTTAAATAGATAATCACACATTTTGGATATTATGAAAGACAATTATTAAATTAACAAAAAATTAAAATAAATAATAGTAACATGTATTTTGGGTTGGTGGAAGAAAATAATTAAATATAATATGATTTAAATGGATAATCACATGCTTTGTGGCTGGTGGAAGAAAATAATTTAATTAAAAATGATTTAAATAGATGATGTTGGACTGGTGGTGACACTTAATAGACCGTCGTATATCATGCACTATGTCCTCCATCGATCAGTCTGGTATATCGTAGACTTTCACGTTTATTATTGCATCGACTGATATCATTATTATGCGTAGACCATGGTGATCTATGTACACAGTTATAGACCATCACTTGGATGTAGTTAAAAAATGATTAAATAAATTATAAATAAATGTGGTGTGGATTTCTACACATGTTAATGAGTGTAAACAAGTCACATAATCATATTAGAGCTTATACAAATTAGGGAGGGTGAATTAAGAAGTGTGGATGAGTAGTGGTTGAATGCTCAATATCGTAAGAGTAATGTTTCTCAAAGCACAAGTATGTATTGAGGATGATAAATGTTTTATCACTATCAATTGCACACACTCTTTTGATTTAGGGGTGGTGATGAAAGAAATATGTGGAATGTGTAGGCATCAAATACAATACATATCCTATATATATACTTATGCTTTGTTTGAACATTACTCTTACGATATTGAGCATTCAACCACTACCCATCCACACACTTCTTAATTCACTCTCCCTAATTTGTCTAAGCTCTAATATGATTATGTGACTTGTTTACACTCCTTCACATGTGTAGAAATCCACACCACATTTATTTATAATTTATTTAATCATTTTTTAACTACATCCAAGTGATGGTCTATAACATTGTACATATATTATCTTGGTCTACGCCTAATCATGATATCAGTCGATGCGATAATAAACATGTAATTCTACAATAGACTATACTGATCGATAGATGACATAGTTCATGATCTATGACGGTCTATTAAGTGTCCTCACCAGTACAAGATCATCTATTTAAATCATTTTTAATGTAATTATTTTCTTCTACCGGCCCCAAAATATGTGATTATCCATTTAAATCATATTATATTTAATTATTTTCTTCCACCAGCCCCAAAACATGTTACTATTATCTATTTAATTTTATTTTAAATTTAATTATTCATTTTTAACTACCTCCACGTGATGGTCTATAGATGTGCACATAGATCACGGTAGTCTACGCATAATCAGGATATCAGTTGATTCACTAATAAAGGTGTAAGTCTATGGTAAACTATACAAATCGATGGCTGACATAGGTCATGATCTACGATAGTCTATTTAGTGTCACCACCAGTTCAAAAGAAAAAAAATTACTTTTCCAACAGTAAAAAATAGGTACTTTTGTAAGCCATCAGTGTGAACACTTTGTTTTTACTTCATATATAAGGTGTACATCCCTCCTTATTTTATTTCATCAACTTTGTTTTATTTTTAAAAATTCTACAATGTCGCAAGCATCTCAATCATCCAATTCTATAAATACTATAATTTGTCATTGTGGGAATGCGGCTGTCTTGAGGACGTCATGCACGGATTCAAATCCAGGTCGCAAATTTTATAATTGTGCAATTACAAAGGCGAGGTGTGCATGTTTTTTTCTTAAAAAGTTAAGTTAATGGTTATGTAATTATTATTTTTCCTAGGATAATGGCACATGCTCGTTTTTCAAATGGCTTGATGAGCTATCACCTCCATCCAGTCCATCAACGTTTATTCCGGGACTCGAGACATCAAATTTTCAAGGCTTGACAAAATTTAATCTACTACAAAGGCTCCAACAATGTGAAGAAAATAAAGATTTTCTCATGACTTTGTTCAAAGAAGTCGAAGAACAGAGGGATCACTTTAAACTATTGCTACATGTCACCCAAATAGAGAGGGATCAACTAAAACAAAAATTTATTTTCCCGAAGAAAGAGAGAATGTCCTAAAAATGATGTTATGTGCTATAATGCTAGTATTCGTTCTTTGGAAAAGTGTAACATGAATATAGTGATATTGAATAAATAATAATAGTTCTACTTTTGTATAATGTAAAATACTATTTTTGATAGAACCATAGTAGATTAAACAACACGTCAACTTAAATTCGACCAGCAGGGTAATGATAGACTATGCATACGGTATATGGAATATTAAGTATGAATTCTATGATATCAAGCATACAATGTACCAACTAAGACCACACCCTGCATATTCAAATTCCATGCCACAAACCAGTTTGATAGAAACAGATTCAGCTCAGAATCATAACAAGTTTCATAAAATAAAAGAATAATTGTCATATCCTACTACCAAATCCTTCAAACTTCATATTTGTGAAATAAAAAAAAAATTGATATCCTAACAACTCATCATTTAACAACAAATTAAACATCTTAGCATTTAAATGTCTCTTTCCCTAAGTTCCTCATCAACACAAGTGTTACTGTTGATTTCATCAACAATGTCCATGACCACATCTGTTTGGACAGCTTCAACTTCTTTTTTCTCAACAATTGCAGCGTCTTCTTTATTCTCACCTTCTTCTCCTTCTTTTTCAGCATCTGCATCAGCTACTGCTTCTTCAGTTTATTTTTCTTCCACACCTTCTTTTCTTACTTCACCTGCAGCAGCTGTTTCTTCCTCAGCTTCAGCAGCTGTTTCTTCCTCATCTTCTTCTTTTCGTTCACTTGCTGCTTCTTGCTCAACTTCTTCTTTGTCAGCTTTGTCAGCTTCTTATTCAATAATTTTTCCTTTTTCCACACCTCCTTGTTCATCTGTTGCCGCTTCTTCTGCTGCTGCTGCTGCTACTTTTCCACCTTCTTCTTGGCTCTTATCTTTTCACCATCCTTATTTTTTTCTTCTTTTTCCTCTTCTGCCAAAACAACGGCCAACTCATCCATTTTGCTCTTTTTTTCTCCTTCTTCATTCATCTCCGATTCATACACATGCACTATTTCATACTATTACAAAGTGTTACTGATATTTAAAGCTGAATATTCATTAACAACATCAATTAATGAATGAAGTTACCTCGTTCATGTTGTCACTCATCATTTTCCTTTTTCTTTATTCTTTTCTCTTAGATATAGGCAGCAATATCCAACACCGCTTCCTCGAGCGCAGCCACACGCTTATGAAGATCCCCGAGGGATGAGGTTCCCACTGTATCTTTGGAGGTACTCGGAGAATCATCATTACCAATGCGTACTCCAACGGGGTTACCACCCAAATCTCCGTCATCATCACTGTCCTCATTTGAAGTGAGGACAGTCACCCCTTCTAACTCTTTCTTCAAGCCATCGAGGAAGTTATTCTTCACCTCATCCATATATGGATCAAATATAATCATGTAATCCATCTTCATCTCACGAACAGTAGGGATGATGTATGGGTGCACGTTCTACCAAATATCAATTAACAATTACATAACATTCGATAAAACGGTACTATTATTGCATTATAGAAAATAAATTCATACCTCGGTAACTTTTCCTTTATACTTGAATGGGTCGCCTTCGATTATCTTGTCGCTTTTTAAAGTGTGCCATATGAGGATGCGGGGGATGGGTAAGGGCTCATCCATTGATTTTCCAGAAAATTCTCCAAGATGAGGAAAGGCCTCATAGATCCAAATCTGTAAGCAGTACAACAGTAAAAAAAATAACTATGAGTCTATGACATAGTATAAATAAAATGATAATCTATGAGAAACTCACTAAAGGATTTATGGTAGATACCATGAATGCCCAGGGAAATCCGAATAGAGCATAGGATGCCTTCTAATTCTCATCAAATACTTCCTTCTGCTTCTTCAGGTCACTTTTCTTCTTCAGATAGTCCATGGTCAGTTGAAATGTCTCTTTCCCCCTCGGATACTTCTCGAAGAAACTCTAAGAGTCGACCATTCGAATCAATTTTGTGTTGACAACCTTCATCGAATCTTTCGCAAGCAACATGGTGTGCAAGAACCACAGTAGACAACACTTGAACTTCTACTCCTCGTTCAGCTTATTCCCTCTGTTCAGGTGTAACAAGTTGGCCTCCATGATGTTTTTATTTTTTGTCACCTTAAAATAAAAATTGTCCCCCTTTGCTAACACCTTCTTTATTTTTGATTCACTGGGGTATGATGAGCAGTTCAGCCCCGTGATCAAACAAAACTCTTTTAAGAAAAAACAGGCAGGCTTGTTGTTAATGCAGAACCACATCTCATGACGCATCTTATCGTTCTTAATGCGTCGCAACAGCAAATAATGGACGAACTTCCCATTGAACTTGAGATGTTCTGGCAGGTTTCTCAGGTGTCCAAAACAGGACCGCTTGAATCTTTTCTTCAATTCTTGGTCGATAAAAATTTGCTTAAATTCTCGATAAGCAGCCATTCTTGATCTGATCGATATCTTTGTCGGGAAAGATCCGACCTCGTCAATTGTCGTTCGAAGGTCATACCGCTCTACGGAAATGCACCTTGAAAGATATAGCACAGATAACGAATCATTATCCTCATCATCACTATTACTCCCACTTTCCTGGCACTCTTCACTGTCACCACTGACACTCTACTTGGCAACATCTTTACTAGAATCAACGTAGTCGCTTATCTTCTTTAACTTCGAATCTGATTCGGACATCGACTCTTCAATTTTCTTTCTTTTTGATACTTTTTCAACTGTTGCATCTCTTCTTTTTCTACTACTACCAGCGGTATCGTCTTTCTATTTAGGAATAACATTTTTTCTACCCATTTTCAACACAGTCTACACCTAGCGAACAAATCTCCCATTTTCAGTTCATTGACCACAAGTCTATCAACTGAAATAACTCAATGATCAAATGAAACCTCCCCCCCCCCAAAAAAAAAATAATTAACAAACACCCCACCATTAAACAGTTCACTACACAAACATACAATAATTGAACCAAAATCGAACATCCAAAATATCAAAACACAACAATTGCTAAAAATCAAACTAGTGCACCTAATCAAACTAATTAGCTATTAATATTTCAATTTTCACTATTTCAGCAATCATGTTTTAAAAGAATTTCATACGTCTGAAAATTGAAATATATCTAGGGCATTCTCATTTCATAGACCACGAGTCTACGAATAGACCGCGGGTCTACGGACAGAAACAAGACGCTGTTCAAATCAAAATGCCAAAATAACTCTTCAAACAACAATTATACCACCATTCAACACTTCGTTGCTAAAAAAAAAACGATTAAATCAAAATACCAAATTCAAAAAATATAAAATCCTACATCACTACCAATCGATTAGCAAAAAGAAAAACCATTTAAATGGATCTAGAAATGATTGAAACTCGATTTTAACTAACCTTGCGAAGGAACAATGCCCTCTTAGCAGCTACAGACGAAGAACGTACGAAAATGACGTTTTTGGGAGAAGTTGTTTGAAAGCGGAAGTTGGGAATTGAAGAGAGAGAGGTTTTTTTTGGATATTGGAATAAGTGGAGGAGGTTAGGTGTATTATATTAAATTTGTAAAGTTGTATAAATGATGAATTGGTCCCTTGGCCCACGTGTGGGCCCCACTTTTTCCACTTTTTACACCCTACACCTAAAAACTAAATCAAAAAAAAAATTAAGTGGGCATTTGGCAAAATAGTTTTGCAAAAGTTCTTCTTTGCCAATTATTCCCTAGTTAGTTACTATTTGGGAGAGAAATAAAAATATATTTTTTAGTCTTTTTTTTTTTTAAATAGTTACTAAAAGGAAAACAATTGACGTTGATGTGGCATAACATGTGGCGTCCACCTCACTCAAATGTCATGCCATGTGGCACTTAATTTGCCATGATGGAAAAGTGTTAAAATAAGGAGAATTTTTGATTACTTTGATAACTGCAAGGATAAATTTGATCCCATAATTTTACTAGGGGCAAACTGGACCAATATATCAAAGTAGAGGGGCATTTTTAACCCTTTTCCCTTGAATATTTACAGAAAATTTTTCCCTCAGAAGGACATTAATTGAATCTCATAATATCTTCTGTGTTTTGACAGCTTCCTTGTAATGAAATCTTTGACCAAGTTAACTACAAGGGTTAGTGTGGTGGTTCAGCACCTCACCCCTTAAGCAAGAGGTTGGGGGTTCGATCCCCACCTCTGATGAATGGAAAAAACTCTGTGTCCAGTTTCCTACCATTTAGTGCGCTGATAGTAGGAACGGATCAGGATTAGTTTCATGGCTGCCGACTGTGGTAATACCTTGGGAAACAAAAAAAGAAAAAGAAATCTTTGACCAAGTTGAATGAATGTCCTTCATGTTCATATGTTTATAATCCATTCCTTATAAAGTTTGTTGACTTTATTTATGTAGTATTCCAATATTTAGGGGTCGTTTGGTAGAGTATATAAGAATAATGCAAAATATAGTGTATTAGTAATGCTTGTATTAGTAATACTTGTGTTAGTTATGCTTGCATTAGTTATGCTTGTATTTTTCTTATGCGGTGTTTGGTTAGATGTATTTAAAAAAACATGAATTACATAATTTCTAAAAAAAAATAAAAATTTACATGATACCCTCAATATATATATTGAAAAGGATGCGGAATTTTTTTTGAGGGGTAATAGGGTCTTTAAGCATGTTAATGCATGCATTAGATCCATTGCATTACTAATGTCATGGATTTTGAGGTATTAGTAATACACACCTCAATACACAATAGAGTGTAAAGTTATACATAGGGTAAAAGGGTATACCAAACAAGGTACTACTAATACACATTAAACTAATACATGCATTAACATTTCAATACACTCTACCAAACGACTCCTTAATGTTTTGTTAATTATTAGATCTTTAGATCATACTTCCTCCGTTCCTTCTAAATTGTCATATTTTATTTTTGAGTGTTAATTTAATTAATTTTAAAAGTAAAATTAAATTAAATTAATATTTTAAATTTAAATATTAAAAATTATAAAAAAAGTATGTTAAATTGCGCTACCATATCAATTTGATTAAAAGATAAATTTTAAAATATTGATTAAATTTGTATTATTTGACATTAAAAAAAATTGTGTGACAATTAAAAAGAAAGGGGAGAGGAGGGGGGGGGGGGGGCAGGGGGATTATTATTATAAATTTGAGATTATTTCGTTTTCATCCAGATAGGAACATTCTTAAATTCTATCCTTATTATAGAGTCAAACTGGATATTCTTTAATGACATGTTTGACAATAAAAATATTAGTTTCAATAATGTTACACACTTCTCTTTTTCCTATATAAACAACATAGCTCATTCATAATTAGAACCACATTCTTCTGCACATTGAAATCCTGAATAGACTCTGTGATATGATGGACAAACAAAGTGCACTTTCTAAGAGCCTCCTAATTTTGTTTTTGATAACTCTTTGTTATTCTTCGAGTCATTCAACTACTAATAGAAAGCTATTTGATTTGAAATCTCAAATTGAGACTAAATCTAGAAGTGATTTTGCTCACATGTTACCAAAGTTTATCCCCATACCTCCATCTGCTCCATCTTGTAAAAGAAGTGGCGGCTTGCCTCCTTTGTGTCCACCACCTCATAGACGTCCACCCATGTTTTAACCATATAGATGTAGCTCTTGCAAGGTAATTCAGCTACATTAGCATGTAGCGTATATGTTGAAATTATATATATAGTATAGTAGTGTTCGGGTAACTTTCATTGTATGTGCATCTAGATTATTGCACATTACTATTGGAAGGAAGTATTTTATTTTATCGACTAGTTGAAATGAAATAGTTTCATTGTTGGATTGCAAATTTACTATTTGTGATTGTAAGAAAATCTTATTCTTGTTCTTCTTTCCTTTTAGTATTAGAATTGTTTAGTCGTTGTGGTGAATGAGTGGTGGGTTATGGTAGTTCTTGATGGTGGCCGGGTGGTTGCTGACGTCTCACCCATTAGGCTATTTAGGCAATTGCTTAGGGTTCTAATACCGTTCCATCGGTATTAGGGACCATATTTTTCATATATAAATAGTTATATAGACTATTAAAAAAATTATTGAAATATTTTGTTAGTATAAAAAGAAAAATAGCACATATTTTTCAAGAAAAAACAAGAAAAAAGAAAAGCAAAGCAACGTTTTACATGAAATCTTTTTTAGCAAAAAAGAGTTGAACAATTCATTACTAAGTAAAGCTTTACATTTAATTTTGCATCTAAAAAAATTAGAATCTTTTTTAAGTAAATAAATATATATTTTAAAATATTAAGTTAAAGATCCCTCATTATAGTTTGCCTAACCCAAGAGTCACCCCTGGTTGTAGAAAAATGGTGACTATTATTTGTGAAAATAGGAGATAGGAAGTAAGATAGAGAAGAAGGTTTTCGAAATTCTTAATATTGTGATGTTTGTTGGAGGTCTATATATAATTTTTGTTATTCTATTTATTCCTAAATAAGTGCACCTTTTGGGATTATTGGGATTATGAGTATATCTACTCGGTCAACATACAACATAGGCTATATCAGCCCTAGTAAAATGCATCAGAATCTCAATAATCGATGCATAATTAGTCTGAAGTATTAAGTCACCATTATTCTTTTTTAATTTAGAATTAGCATCATAAGGAGTGGCTACAAGAGTACCTTCCAATATTCAAACTTCTTAAGAAGTTTTTCCACATAATGTTCTTGTGACAATATCATATCATCTTCACTCCTTATAACTTTAATTCTCAATATCATATTACTTCATCCAGATCTTTCATATCATAGTTGACAAAAACAATTTAATACGTGTCACAATATTTGAACATGTACCAAATAAGCATGCCATCAACATATAAGCAAATTATCACATAATCATCATCTACCACTTTGATATAAAGAAATTTATCCACTTCAACAGAAGAAAAATCGTCTTTTATTAAGATTTGATGAAAGTTCTCATGTCACTGTTTGATTAAGGCCACGAGGAAATTTAACCAATTTACAAACTTTATTTTCTTGTTAAGAAACTACACATTCTTCAGGTTGAACCATATAGATTTCTTCTTCTAAATCACCATTTATGAAATCTATTTTTACATTCATTTGATGGATAAAAAATTTATGAATTTATGACAAGGCAATTAATATATATGAATAGAAGAAATTCTTGTCACTGGTGCAAATGTATCAAAATAATCAATATTTTGCTTTGGAGAAAATTCTTTAGCTACTAACCGAGCATTATATTTATCAATAGTTCCATCAAGAGTAAGTTTCTTTTGAAAATTCCTTTACAATCAATAGATTTTTATACTAGGAGGTAAATCAGTTAAAATTCATGTATTATTTTTTGTAATTGAACCAATTTTAATTTTTTGCCTCTTTTCAAAATTTAGCATCAGAAGAAGATACAACTTTAAAATAATTTAATGGTTCATTATTGACAAGAAAATTTTGAAAATCATTTTCATAAGAAAAATATTCTTTTCTAGGTCTTTAACTCCTTCTCAGTTCCTTAGTAGTAAAGGTAGATTTATTTTCTCTTTCAAAAGGTTCATCTAAAAGTTTCTCACATGATAAAAAATTATTTTAAAAGAATTCAGCATTCTTTGTCTCAATTATAGTATTGTTATTCAGTACATCACTTTTCAAAATAAGAAATCTGTATGAAGTGCTATGTTCAGCATATCCAATAAGCATGCAATCAACAGTTTTAGAACCTTTTTTTTCTTTTTTTTTTAGGTTCAGCCAAAAGAACTTTAGCAAAATAATCCCACACTTTTAAATATTTCAAATTAGGTTTATAACCTTTTCACAATTCATAAGAAGTTTTTCCTTTTCTTTTATGAGAAATTCTATTTTGCAAATGACATGTAGATAAGATAGTTTCACCACACAAATTATCAGGTGCATTAAAGCTAATTAACATAGAGTTCATCATTTCTTTCAATGTCCTATTTTTCCTTTCTTCTACACCATTAGACTCAAAAAAATAAGACGAAGTTACTTCATGAATAATTTCTTCTTTTTCTCAAAAAGCATTTAAAGATACATAGCCTCCACCTCTAGTAGATCTAATTCTCTTAATTTTTCTACTAAGATGATTTTCAACTTCAAATTTCTAAGACACAAAAGCATCAAATGCATCATTTTTATTTCTAAGCAATACAACTTAATAAATATAGAGAAATCATCTATAAAAGTCACATAATATCTTTTACCACCTCTAGTCATATTTTATTTTAAATCACCCAAATCAGTGTGAATCAAAGATAACAATTCAGTTTCTCTATTAACTGAAAAACATTACTTTTAAGTAATTTTGACTTAAGAAACATATTTCACATTTATCAAAATTATTTAAGTCTAAATCAGATATTAAATAAAGTGATTGCATATGCTTTATATATATAACATTAACACATCCTAATCTTGTTGGGTTCAAGATTAAAGTGTGAATAGAAAAAGGAGGGAACCAAGTGGAGGAAAAACTTGAGATAATACTCAAAATAGAAAGTGTACTAAAAAATAAAAAAGTCTACTAATTCTCCCACATTGGTGGGAGAAGGAACCTTTCAAGTGTTTATATTAAGAAACACTTACTCTACCTGGTAAGTGAGGAAAAAAACAAGAGGTGCCTCACATTGTCGTCATCGCTCGACTTCGGCTTCGGCTTTGGATTTGTCAAATGATCGATGAGATTATTTTTTTAGAAAAACATTATTTGGGAAGAAATCCAATGCAGTCCAAAAAATCAAAGAAAAAACGTAATAGTTTTGTTCCTCCATTAACATGCATGCACGTACTGCAGAAATGTTGCTTCAGAAAGGATGAAACTTTTTTGGAAAAATGACACACTGATTCAGAATATGGTATGACTGTTAGGATGGTTGTGGCTGTTCGAAAAAGACACACTTTCTGATGAACAGACATGACTGTTCATAAAGGATACACCTTTCTGGTGAACCATTGCCACTTTTTAGAAGGGGCACCTAATGTCTATATAAACACTGCATTTTTCCACAGGTTTGGAAGCGAAATTTTCTGCATTTATAAACACTTCTTGTCTTCAAAATACTCCGTGTGATTATCTAATTGTTGAGTGGGTTCGAAGAAAATTCAATCGTTTGAGGTACCACTACAGTCGGATTGTTAGACCATTTTATCCTGGGAGGAAAAATTTCCCAACATCGGATACATGAGGAGAATTATTTCCTTAAGGACACTCTGCGAATTTGGTGAACTTGGTCTTTTCTGTTTCATCTAATTTTCTGAAAAACACACTTCTTTGAAAGGTCATTTTGATCTTGTGTTGAAGGTGTTGCATAACTTCATAAGTGTTCTTGTTTTATACTTGAACTTGTGTTGAAGTTTATATGCCGAAATACAGTTTTTGTGTACCCAAAAACAACAATCTCAAGGAAATAACTAAGTTCGGAATCTATATTACTTGATTTCTGGAGATTTAAGCTTAACGTTTTCTACTCCGTTTGAACTTAACTAGTGGTTTAAAGAAATAAATTCTTCATCACAAGTTAAAGATAACTCGGTTGATGATTGAAAGTCATAAAACTTTATCGTTAAACTAGAAACAAGGGGTGTTCAAAGATGCTACAACTTATAAGTAGTATTTTCATATACTAAAATTCACTATCCTTTTTTGATAGAAAAATGACTACGAAAATTCATGTGCATGATACTACAATAACTATGGAAGCAACTAATATTTCCATAACGAGTCGTACGAGTGCTCCTCAAGAAATGACACTAGCGGAGAAACCCGAAAAATTCACGGGTGTTGATTTCAAAAGGTGGCAAAAAAAAGATATTATTCAATGTTACAACTTTTTGTCGTCAATGATTTATATCTGAAGAAGCTCCAGAGGTTCCCGAAGAAACTTTGAACCAGGAGAAATTTGTCATTATGGAGGCGTGGAAACACTCTGATATCCTATGTCGGAATTATATTCTAAGTGGCCTCCAAGATGACCAATAAAATATGTATAGTGGAATAAAGATGACAAAAGAGTTATGGGGAGAGATGAAAAGACAATACTAGAATGAGGATGCTTGAACTTAAAAGTTCATTATTGCAAGATTCCTTGAGTTTAAAATGATTGACAACAAGTCTGTTGTATCTCAAATTCAGGAACTGCAAGTAATCATCCACGACCTCTTCGTGAAAGGTATGAGTTTGATGAATACCTTAGTTGAACATGTTAAAAATGTTCTTAACATTCACATAAACTCTATTGTAGGTTTGGTCCTGAACGAGGCATTTCAAGTCACAGAAATAATAGAGAAATTACCACCTATGTGGAAGGACTTCAAGAAATACTTGAACATAAGCGAAAGGAGATGATTGTCGATGATATTATAGTGTGACTGCGCATTGAAAAAGACAACAAAGCCGTGGAAAGAAGGCCTAGAGGAAATTCTGCAATAAATGGAGTAAACATTGTAGAAGCCGACCACAACAACTCAAAAAAATAGAAAAAAGCAGGACATGAAAGCAATCAACCTAAGAATAAATTCAAGGGAAAATGCTTTAATTGTGGCAAGATTGACCAAAATCAACATATTGTTGTGCCCCAAAGAAAGGAAAAAAGAAGGACCAAAAAAATATGGCTGAATCTAAGAAAGAAATGGACGATTTGTGTGCCATGCAATCTGGTGAGAAATCCTCAAAAGTGGTGGATGGATTCCGGTGCCACCCACCATATTTGTGCAAATAAGGAGTTGTTTCCTACTTTTTTTCCAGCTTAAGGCAAAGAGAAGATATATATGATCAACTCCGCAACTGCAAAAGTTGAAGGAACAGGAAAAGTCTGTCTGAAAATGACATTAGGCAAAGTGTTGACTTTGATCAATGTCCTTTATGTATCGGTGTTATGGAAGAAATTAATTTATGTATCACTTCTTGATAAAAACGGATTCAAATGTGTATTTATTTTTGGAAAAAATATACTTAGTAAAGGAGAAGTATGACTCTAGTATGTGTGTTTAGGCTAATCCTATATCCACTAGATAAGGGAATACAACTGCAAACTATACATTTGAATTTAAAAATCAAAATAGTATCATTATCTATTAGGTAATTCCTTTATCCTTACAGTCCTCCACAAATACAGCGATGGTACAACCATAACAAGCTTGTCCCTGAGAAATAGAAATCGACATGTAGCAAGACTTTTAGTCATGATATTAGCCACCTAATCCATAGAACTTATATAGCAGACTTCTATATCTCTTGAAGCTACCTTCTCCTTCACAAAGTGAAAATCTAGTTCAATATGTTTAGTGCGATCATGGAACACAGGGTTGACAGTGAGGTAGGTGGCTGATAAATTATCATTTCATTCTTTTTGAGCAGCTAGGAGCACAATTTGGAGTTCTTTAAGTAGATTTTACAACCAAGTTATTTTAGTTGTGGCTGCAACAAGGCCTTGATACTCTGATTCTGTGCTAGAGTGAGCAACTATGCGTTGCTTTTTGGAGCTCCATGACACCAGGTTGGGACCCAAAAATATGTAGAAGCCATGAGTTGAACGTCGATATTATAGGCAGCCAGCCCAGTCAGCATCCGAGAAACCAGTAAGTACAAAGGATGCAGATGGACGCAACAGTAAAACAAGATCAATTATACCTTTTAGATATCTAAGCAACCTCTTCATAGCTGTATAATGCACTTCGAGAGGATCATGCATAAACTGGCATAAATTGTTAACATCAAAGGAGACATCAGGTCAGGTAATTGTGATGTAGTGTAATGTTCCAACAATACTATGATAAAGTTTTGGTTGATCAAACGTTGGGCTGCCATGCTTGGAAAGTTGGAGACCACTTACCATGGGTGTCGAGATAGGCTTCACACCTTCCATAGAAGCTCTGGTTAATAAATCCCTGATATATTTGGATTGACACAATAATATACCATGCGAGCCAGCACAAACATCAATACCCAAGAAGTAATATAGAGGTCCCAAATACTTGAGAGAAAAATCCTTAGAAAGTTTAGAGATGATGGATGCAATAAAAGAGGAAGAGCTCCCTATAATAATAAGATCATCAACATACACTAAAAAAATTGTAAGGTGATTATTTTTGACATGAATAAATAATGAAGAGTCTAACTTGGAATTAACAAAACCAACTTAAAATAAGGCTTCACTAAGCCGATCAAGTTAAGCGCGAGGGTTTTGTGTAAGGCCATAAAGTGCCTTGTGAAGTCGACACACATGATTTGGATATCTAGGCTAAAAAAAACCTGTGTGTTGTGTCATGTAAACCTCTTCTTGTATCTCACCATGTAGAAAAGCATTTTTAATGTCAAGCTAAGGGATAGACCACCCTTTCGATACAGGCATAGAAATAACCACCCTTATAGTAGCAGGCTTAACAACATGGTTGAAATTTTAATGAAAATCAATCCCGACTTCTTGATTGGACGCCTCTATTACAAGTCTAGCCTTGTAGCGTTCATTGGTTCTTTCTGGATTTAACTTTAATTTGAAGATCTATGTACAACCGACTAAATTCTTTGCCAGTGAGGAAGGGACAAGGTACCAAGAACTATTTTGGAGGAGAGTATTGAATTCCCGTTGCATATCTTGTCTCCAATTTCTATCGTTGTGTGCTTACGTAAAGTAAGTTTGCTTTATAGGAAGAGACGACAGAGGAAGAGGATACATGGTGGCTGAATTAACCTGAAGAGAAGCTGTTTTAGATTTCAAAAGAGTGATCATATGGTGTGTATTATCAAAACTTTTTGTAGGCTGGTTAGATGGAGCTTGAACCATTGTAGGGGGAGAAGGAAGATCAATAGATAGATCTAGCGAAGGAGTGGGATTTGGCGGTATAAGAGGAGCATATGTGATTCTAGGAGGGGATCGTTGAGTTAAACTAGGTATTTGTTGGACACTAGAGGGACTACATGACTTAATGGGAGGAAAAGAGTGGCACAGTGTAATTACTATTAACGGGGATGCTACAGAAGAAGATGTAGAAGCATGGTGTGCTCACTGATTTACCACAAAGGAATATGGAAATAACGATTAATCCAAGACAACATGTCTTAAGATAAATACATGACCAGTAGGCACATTGAGAAACTTATAATCCTTGTGTTGATTACTATAGCCTAAGAAATTAAACTGAGAAGATCGAAAGGCTAATTTATGAGAATTGTAAGGCCTAATATAAGGATAACGAAACACCTTAAAAAATTTATAATCTAGTAATTTATTAATCAATTTCTCATAAGGAGATATATTATTCAAGACTGGATTTGGTAAATGATTAATCAAGCAGATAGAGGTTAAGAACGCATCGTCCCAAAAATATAAAGGAAGAGAAGCATGAGCTAGTAACGAGAGATCGGTCTCAATAATATTATGATATTTTTATTCCGCAGTACCATTTTGTTCATGAGTGTGCAAACAAGACAATTGATGAACAATTTCATTTTTAGCAAAGTATTGAGAAAACTTGCGATATTGCCCACCCCAATCAGATTGTAATATTTTAATTTTGTTTTTAAAAAAAGTCTTAACTTATGATTTAGATTGTAGGAACACATTGAACACATCACTTTTTCCTGCTATAAGGAAAATTCATGTGTACTTTATAAAATCATCAATGATAAAAACATAATAGCAAAATTTATCACTAGCAAGAGAAGGAGATGGTCCCCATACATCAGAATGAGTCAATTTCAAAGGACGGGAAGAGACAAGCATAGAACTAGGAAATGGCAATTTATGACTTTTTCCATATTGACAAGAGGAACAAACACTAGAAAGAAAATTCTAATTAACTGTTCAGTTGAGTGATTTCATAACTCTACTAACAACATTTATTAATGCATGACCTAATCGACTATGCCAAAGATTAATATGAGATTTAGAGGCAAGTAATGCTTGAGGGGATAAGGTAGGTCAACCAAACAAGGATGCACTTGAATGCAGCTTGTAGAGGCCCTGATCAAGGCTCCTGTCCAGTAGAACTTTCTGCATTGCCCGATTCTTCACAAGACAAGTATGAGGGTGAAATTCAAAAAACACATTATTATCAGAAGTGAACTGGGCAACACTTAATAAAATATTTGTAATATAAGGAACATGAAGAATAATACATAATTGTAAAGGACGACAAGGGGTGGTAAAACTAGAATTACCAATATGTTTTATATTCAAACCTGCACCATTCCCGATATGAATTTGTTCATTGCCACTGTACTACCCTCGGATATGCATATTATTTAGATCATTAGTTAGATGATTTGTCGCTCTAGAGTTTGCATATAACGATGGATCAATATCAGTAGAAGGTTGAGATACCATTATAGCCATTTGTTGCTTAGCATTAGATTGATATGCATGATCAAACCTATGATAATATGTTATGGCTATGTGTCCATACTTACTACAAACTTAGCACTGAGAAACATTGGAAGAAGACTATTTGTGATTTGGATTGTTATTTAGGGAACCTCGACCTCTGTCACGACCGTATTTGCCACCATAGGATTGATTTAACTCTTGATTTCTTTAGAAAAATGTAACATTCTTGTTGGAGTTTTTGACCATGAGATTAACTTGGCGTAAACCTTGTTCAATAATAGTAGCTTCACAAGCCGGTATTCATGGCTTAACAATAATCCTTGAAGATTAGAAAGTGAAATAGGATCAACCCTTGAAGTAACAGACACCAATAAAGCATCATACTCTTTTCCTAGACCTCTGAGAACATACAAGATGAGATCATTATCCAATATATGTTGTGCAACAGCCGCCAAATTATCAGTAAAAGTTTTCATCTTTTGCAAATATTTAACCTTGGAAAATGTGCCTTTCTTTATGGATTGTATCTATAGCCTAAGTTGCATAAGTATTACTCGTGAATGTGAAGTAAACATGGCCTTCAATGCCATCCAAAATTCTCTAAAAGTATAACATCCCACAACCTGTGAAAGCACAGGTTCAATTAATGATGACAAGAGCCAACTGAGATATAACTGATCTTGTTTCTTCCAGGTAAGATACCCTGAATCTATTTCAATTTCCAGAATATGGGTCAGCATTTTTGATGAGATACTTTGAGGAACATTGAAGGCTACAATCTACATATACTTCAAGGTCACGGTCGTGCAATACAGGTAAAATATGAGACTTCCATAGAACAAAGTTATTCTAGTCAAGTTTGATCAAGTTGGCAGGGGATATGTTAGTCGAAAATGAAGAAGAATTTCTAGGGGCCATTTGTGTAATTAAGCTTGAGGAAGTGGCCATAAAAATTGATGTGAGTCTTGGTTTGGCACTGATACCATGAAATGATTTAATCCTTGAGAATATTATTTTACGTTTGGAGGATTAGACCTCTATACATATACATAAAATTGTTGCTATGAAGAGTCCAAGTAGGACTCTAGTATATGAGTTTAAGCTAATCCTATATCCACTAGATAAGGGAATACAACTACAAACTATACATTTGAATTTTAAAATCAAAAGACTATCATTATCTATTAGTCAATTCCTTTATCCTTACAGGGGGTGTCTAGCGAAGGTCCAAGTTTCTATGCCTAAAAGGATAAAGATAGGACCTAAGACGGTGGACTGCGTGTTCATTGAATATGATTAAATTAGTAAAGCATGTAATCTTTGGGTTCATAAATCCGAACATTCAGAGATTAATGAAAATGTGATAATTGAGTCTGATAATGCTTAATTTTTTTAACACATTAATCCATATAAAACTAGACATGAACAGTCTAGTGGAGAGTATAAACGACCTCGAGATGAACTATGTGAGGATTTACATAATGATGAGAATCCAAGACGTAGTACACATCAAAGAACGTCAACTTCGTTTGGATCGGATTTTGTAACATTTCTCTTAGAAAATGAGCCTCAAACATTTAAAGAAGCGATGTCGCGGTCAGACTCATCCTTTTGGAAAGAGGCAGTCAATAGTGAGATTGGTTCAATCTTAAGAAACCATACATAGGAATTGGTTGATCTTCCTCCAGGAAATAAACCTTTAGGTTCTAAATGGATATTCAAAAGGAAAATAAAAGCGGATGGTACTATTGACAAATACAGGGCAAGACATGTAATAAAAGGCTTCAAATAGAAAGAAGGTCTTGATTACTTTGATACATACTCACCTGTAATGAGGATAACGTCAATTCAGATGATAATTTCCTTGGCGGTGGTATATGGTCTTGAAATCCGTCAAATGAAAATGAAAACAACATCCCTAAATGGAGAATTGGAGGAAGAAATTTACATGGAATAACTTGAGGCTTTTGTGCTTCCAGGAAAACAAAATAGACTGTGTACACTTGTTAAGTCACTCTATGGACTAAAACAAGCACCTAAACAGTGGCATAAGAAGTTTGACCAAATCATGTTAGCAAACATGTAATACCCCAAAAAAAATCCAAACCAATATTAGAGACATGTACCAAGATCATGCATAGTACATCATGGTCCTTTTATAGTTTTATGAGTAATTTATATGTATATTAAGGCTTCAAATAACTCCCAGCTATCAGACGAATCAAAACATTCCTTACCGATTGAATTCTTGAGAAGGATATTGGTATAGTCAACTTCAAACGAGAATATCTCTCATTATACTTGAAATTTTTGAGCTCATGACCTATAAAAAGATATATAATTTAATTAGATTTCCAACGATACCAATTTCGCCTAAATATGATATCGGAGGAAAGAGTTATACCCATTTTATTCCAGCATGTCAAGCTGGAAAATGTGACGAGGTTTCTGACGGGCTATCACATTTTTGAAGACCTTTCTGACGACATTTCTGATGAAGTCGTTATATTTGGGTAGAAAATCAAGAATTTGGACCCCTTTTGTGATGACCATTCATGACGGCCTATCACGGACCTGACGTCCTGTCACGGATGGCGTCAAGTATATTTTTCTAGCAATTCAAGGGCATTTTCGCAAGTGTATTTTGGTCATTTCCTTCACCTTCCACGACTTATAACCCTAAAGAGGCATATTTTTCCCATTTTTCTTCATTTAAGCATCTCAAAAACTCTATCTTATACTCTCAACCATAAGATTAGGGTTTCCATCAAACTCATCTCTCAAAAGCAAGATTCAAGTCTTTTTCCAAGATAATCAAGAATTAAGTTTTCCAATTCAAGAACTCTCCAAAAAATCTTCAAAGTTTCCTTTCTCAAGTATGCGTGTGTTCATTCATGGACTCCTTTTGTCCATGAAGTTCAAGAACCCTTTTCTAAAACTATATATTATGGTTTTCATGTTATGAATGGATTGTTGATCATGTTTATGTGTTGAATGATGCCAAGATAGAATCTTTATGTGTTATTATGAATCTATGACATCATATGAGTTGAAAACATGTAAGTTTGATTATTTATGATGAGTAATTATATGATTTACACCTATGCCTAAGTTGTACATGTAAGGTGTTTGATAAAATACTTAAGAGACTAGAAATCATGCATTATAGCTAAATTATGACTAAGAGAAGGATTCATGATAGGCCTCTATGATTCAATGTCATCCATGTTGATAATGTGTCTTGTGAACACTGTTGGGTTACTCATGAACTAGTCTTATGGAATTATGCTATGCTTATTTGCAAAACCAACTCATGTACAAGGTGTAGAATACCCATATACTTCATGAAGTTCCCCAAGTTATGATATTATGGATTGTGGTAGTAATATGTAATGAGCATGATATTGAAAGCTATGCAAGTATATATATGTTGTATGAAATTCCCTTCCATGAAATAGATTGTTGAGAACCATGCTTAGTACCCAAAAAATATTATGGATTGTGGTAGTAATATGTAATGAGCATGATATTGAATCTTATGATCAAGTCAGTCATGTGAGTCAGTTTCCTTCCATCGAGTCCTGGGGGTAATTGTACCCGAAAAATATAGCTATTTTCCTAGAGCTATGTCATATTTTCACAATACTCTCAGTCAACCCATGATCTATAGAAATTAGTCAGTCATGTGACTCTGGAAAACTCAGTAATCACAGTAGTTCAATATTCTTAGTAATCTCAGTGCTAAGTAACCTCTGAGCCTAGGGATGGGGACTCACCCGCTAGATTAGGACTGAGATCCTTAGAAGCAATCCCTAAGTTCCAGAACTACGTAGCCAGTTTAGGTACGAGATGTCACCCGTTAGACAGGACTGACATACTCAGGTATCACCGGTTAGCACATTTATATGTATAGGACAGATCCCAGGAGTCACCCGTTAGATTAGGACTGACTGCACAGTAGATGTCTTTACTGGTGGCGCGGTACTGACACCCTTCCAGTCAGAGAAGAGATTAGGCCCCAGTCAGCTTAGCTTAGGGCATGCCGGTTAGATGAATACATCCCACAGTTTCAGTTACAGATTCAGGACTGTCAGATACAGTCAACTCAGTTCAGTAGTACAAATTCAATACTGTTAAAGACAATCAATCCTTATCATTATAAATAGACTTCAAGATCACCCATTAAACAGGACTGATCTCAACTATAGTTAAACAATATCAGAATTATCAGATTTAAAGATCACCCACTAGATAGGACTGCTCTCAAATTCGATTAATCCATATACAATAGAAGTCAGATAGTTCCATCAGAACTTAGACTGTCAGATACAATCGCTTAGTATCAGTTACATCGGTTAGGACGATCATAACAGTTATATCAGTTATATCAGTTTTCTGAACTCATGTATCAGTCATATCAGTTATCAGAATTCATGATATCAGTATTTAGCTTCACGACTGTCAGATACAGTCAACCAGACCAGTTCTTCATAATTCGAACTGTCAGAAATAGCTGTTAATCTCTTTAGTATCTCAGTATTAGTACACTTATGTTGTCAGTATTCAGACTCAGTAGTCAGTATCTCCACGATTTCAGTTACAGTTATGTATGCATGTATGTTCTCTCACGTTCATATTAGTCAGCATTGTTCATGCATATAACCCTTTGCATTTAGCCTACCTCACTCGTATACTCAGTACATTCAGACGTACTGACGTATTTGCGCTATGGTGCTTTCTGTTATGTTACACCATAGGTTCAGAGGCACGAGGTCCAGATCAATAGTAGCATTCCAGTGTTCATATTTTGCAGTGAGTCCTTCTCATTCGACGATGATATAATTATTGCTACATTTATAATTTAGTTGCTAGATGGAGTTAGTTGGAGTCATGTTCCTTCAACTCCTTATTCAGTTCAGTTAGAGGCTTTCAGACTAGATGTCAGATTAGATATTCAGATATCATTATTTTAAGTATTTATGACTTCTTTTGGTATTGTTATACTTTTTTTAGACATTTTGTTATCAGACGTTTATTCAGTTCAAATCTTATAGCCTTTCATGTTCATGTTTCCGCATTTTATGATATATTATGCAATATACAGGTTTAGATATTAGTCATGGGTTAGCTTGTGGTCCTTTGGGGTTATGAGAACAGTGTAGCATTCTGGTTCAGAAAATCAGGGTGTTACAAACTTGGTATCACAGCCTAAGGTTCAATAGAGTCCTAGGAAGTCTGAAAGCCGCATCTAGTAGAATCTTGTACATGCGTGTGTTGTGCACCACTTTTATGTGCAGGAGGCTATGAGATGTTTTAGGAACAATTTCCCTTCTGTCATGTCTTAGATCGTGCTATAGAAAGGTTCTCTAAGAAAACTCATGTAGATTCTCATCATGCTTTAGTCATGTCAACTTTACCTTACTTTAAAGGTAACAGAAGTAGTGAAGCTCAAGTCCTACAGATAGGGCTTTCTCAAATAGTCCCTACAGATAGCTATGGGATTTCCCTCATGCTCAATAGTATCCCATCAGTTTAGTTATGTCCCAAAGTTGTACGGATCTCATTCATGATCACGAGAACTCATTCTTGAACCCAAATTTAGATATGCCAGTAGATCCTTTCTTAAAATCCTATGATAGCATATGACTATAGTTAGAAGCATGAACCTAGGAGTTTGGCAGTAGTAGAGTTGGGATAATGATATCCAGATTGAACAGACTATGTATTCATGGGGATAGTTGTGCCAGAATGAATCAGTAGGCTTGAACAGTGTGAGTTAGAAATTTAAGTTTATTGACTCAAACTTAAGCATGAAGATGTAAATGTGATACTAGTAGTATGTGCGGGAAATAGGGGAAAATGATGTGTTTAGTAAGGCAAGCATGTGTTAATCAGAGTGTAAGTATGTGATGATTCTTGAAGTTCAGTTCAAAGTTTAGTTTAGTGCTCACAGAATTATGATGATGGCTTAAATCCAAGTGGGGATGGTAGATCAAGTACCCAAGTCAGGTTCTCAGATTCCAATAGTAGTGCCAGTATGTACAGAAAAGCAGTTAGGGAAGATGATTCCCGACCCATACTTATATTAGCGTAAAGCTTCGTACTTTAGTTGGCATAATGCCTATGCATGCTTCATGTCTCAGATTAAATAAATACTGCTTACATTCACATGCATTCCATAGAATCGTGTGCACTTTTAATTCCCAGTATAGGGACTTTAGTCCTAGATCACTCATTGTTACAAATCATGTTCCACGAACTCAGACATTCCAGAATCAGGTCATGCAGTGCATGACTCATGTACATATATCATGCTCCATAGTATACTCAGTTTCCATGAATCATGCTACGCTTCTACTGATCAGATAAATCAAGACTATGTTATGTATATCCTCATTTCATCTCATGTATCATGCATTAGTTTCATACTTCTAAAGTTTAGTTATAATCTAGTTCATAGATTCCATGTGCATCACCCAGTATCTTCGTAAGGTAAGCGTTCTTATAGGGACATAGCATCCCAAGGGGGAGATACCCCACCTTATCTTAACACTCTTATGTCTTAGATCTTTTAGTTTCTCCTTGTATAACGAATTCAGTCTAGAATAGAGGGTACTCATAAGTTGACCCTCAAGTTAGAACTGAATTGTAAGTTAAGTATTCAGAGGTTCAGTTCCATTCATGATGTTCAGTCCATATGTCACGTAGCAGACTCATTCATGTTCTCATGTTTCAGTTCAATCTTACTGCCTTTATCATTGCATGTTCAGTCACATGTTCGTGAGTCAGTTCAGTCATGTATTCATGCATCAGATATGCGTGGTCAGCTTATCAGTACTTTAAGTCATGCATTCACATATCATGCCAGTCATATAATCATGCATCAGATATGTATGGATTCAACTTTCCAGTTAAGAATTAGATATGGATGGATTTAACTTATCAGTTAAGCATCAGATATGCATTCTCAGTTTGAGAAACTCAATTTATCGGAACACTCAGTCCTACATTCATAAATCAGCTACCCATGCATCAGATATGCATGTATAGTATGATATACTCAGTTTTGAGTCATGTCAGCCATGAAATCATGATCAGTCATTCATGCTATATATGCTTCAATTTATCATTTCTCCCCTCTCAAGCAGTCATCATTCGAGGACGAATGTTTCCAAGGGGGAGATATTGGAATACCCCAAAAAAAATCAAAACCAATATTAGAGCCATGTACCAAGCTCATGCATAGTACATCATGGTTCTTTTATAGTTTTATGAGAAAGTTAGATGTATATTATGGCTTCAAATAACTCCCAGCAATAAGACGAATTGAAACTTTCCTTACCGATTGAATTCTTGAGAATGATATTGGTATAGTCAAATTTAAATGATCATATATCTAATTACACTCAGAATTTTTCATCTCATGACCTATCAACAGATAGATAATTGAATTATCTTTCCAACTATACAAATTTTTCCTAAATCCGATATCGGAGTAAATAGTTATCCTCATTTTATTCCAGCATGTCAAGCTGAAAAATGGTGATGACGTTTCTGACGGGCTTTCACGTTTCTGACGACCTTTTTGACGACGTCGTCATATTCTGAAGACATTTCTGATGACTTCGTCAGTCCTGGGCTAAATATCAAGAATTTGGACCCCTTTTGTGACGACCATTCATGACGGCCTATCACGGATCTGACGGCCTGTCACGGATGGCATCAAGTATATTTTTCCAGCAATTCAAGGGCGTTTTTGCAATGGTATTTTGGTCATTTCCTTCACCATCCACGACTTATAACCCTAAAGAGGCGTAATTTTTCCCATTTTTCTTCTTTTAAGCATCTCAAAAACCCTCTCTTATACTCTCAACAAAAAGATTAGGGTTTCCATCAAACTCATCTCTCAAAAGCAAGATTCGAGACTTTTTCCAAGATAATCGAGAATTAAGTTTTCCAATTCAAGAACTCTCCAACAAATCTTCAAAGATTCCTTTCTAAGGTATGTGTGTGTTCATTCATGGACTCCTTTCTTCCATGAAGTTCAAGAACCCTTTTCTAAAACTATATATTATGGTTTTCATGTTATGAATGGATTGTTGATCATATTTATGTGTTGAATGATGCCAAGATAAAATCTTTATATGTTATTATGAATCTATGGCATCATATGAGTTGAAAACATGTAAGTTTGATTATTTATGATGAGTAATTATATGATTTACACCTATGCCTAAGTTGTGCATGTAAGGTGTTTGATTAAATACCTAAGAGACTAGAAATCATGCATTATAGCTAAATTGTGACTAAGAGAAGGATTCATGATAGGCTTCTATGATTCATAGTCATCCATGTTGATAATGTGTCTTGTGAACACTATTGGATTACTCATGAACTAGTCTTATGGAATTATGTTATGCTTACTTGCAAAACCCACTCATGTACAAGATGTAGAATACCCATGTACTTCATGAAATTCCCCAAGTTATGATATTATGGATTGTGGTTGTAATATCTAATGAGCATGATATTGAAAGCTATGAAAGCATATACATGTTGTATGAAATTACCTTCCATGAAATAGATTGTTGAGAACCATGCTTAGTACGAAATCATTATTTATGATATTATGGTTTATGGACTCTACTCTTATGATCAAGTCAGTCATGTGTGTCAGTTTCCTTCCATCGAGTCCTGGGGGTACTTGTACCCAAAAAATATAGTTGTGTGCCTAGAGCAATGTCATGTTTTCATGATACTCTCACTCAAGCCATGATCTATAGAAATCAGTCTGTCATGTGACTCAGGAAAACTCAGTAATCTTAGTAGTTTAGTATTCTCAGTAATCTCAGTGCTCAGTAACCTTAGTAATCACATTAAATCTCAGTAACTTCAGTACTCTCAACCAATCCTCAGAACTCAGTACATTCTGTCAGTCATCGGAATCCAGTAAACTTAATTTAGCTCCGCTAAACAATACAACTAGTATAAGTCTAGTTAATCAGTAACAGTTCAGTTCAGTTATTTAGTTCTTCCCAGTTATTTAGTTCAGTGTCTTTTAGATGGGAGTAGGATTCAACACCGAGTGAGCCTAGGGATGGGTACTCACCCGCTAGATTAGTACTGAGATCCTTAGAAGCAATCCCTAAGTTCCAGAACTATGTAGCCAGTGTAGGTATGATATGTCACTCGTTAGATAGGACTGACATACTCAGGAGTCACCCGTTAGGACATTTATATGTAAAGGACTGATCCCTGGAGTCACCCACTACATTAGGACTGACTCCATAGCAGATGTCATTACTGGTGGCGCGGTACTGACACCCTTCCAGTCAGGGAAGATATTGGACCCCAGTCAGCTTAGCTTAGGGAATGTCGGTTAGATGAATACATCCCACAGTTTTAGTTACAGATTCAGGACTGTCAGATATAGTCAACTCAGTTCAGTAGTACAGATTCAATACTGTTAGAGATAATCAATCCTTATCATTATAAATAGACTTCAAGATCACCCATTAGACACGACTAATATCAACTATAGTAAAACAGTATCAGAATCATCAGATTTAAATATCACCCGCTAGATAGGACTGATCTTAAATTCAGTTACTCTATATAAAACAAAACTCAGATTGTTCCATCAAAACTTAGACTATAGTAGCAGTTACATCGGTTAGGCCGAACATCACAGTTATATCAGTTATATCAGTTTTCTGAACTCATGTATCAGTCATATCAGTTATCAGAATTCATGATATCAGTATTCAGCTTTAGGACAGTCAGACAAAGTCAACCAGACCAGTTCTTCATAATTCAAACTATCAGAAATAGTCGTTTATCTATTCAGTATCTCAGTATCAATACACTCATGTTGTCAGTATTCAGACTCACTAGTCAGTATCTCCATGAGTTCAGTTACAGTTATGTATGCATGTATGTATTCTTACGTTCATATTAGTCAGCATTGTTCATGCATATAACCCTTTGCATTTAGCCTACCTCAGTTGTATACTCAGTACATTCAGACGTACTGATGCATTTGCGCTATGGTGCTTTCTTTTATGTTACACCATAGGTTCAGAGGCACGAGCTCCAGATCATTAGTAGCATTCCAGTGTTCAGAGTTTACAGTGAGTCCTTCTCATTCGAGGATGATATGATTATTGCTGCATTTACTATTCAGTTGCTAGATGGAGTTAGTTGGAGGCATTTTCCTTCCACTCCTTATTCAGTTCAGTTAGATTCTTTCAAACTAAATGTCAAATTCGATATTCAGATCTCGTTATTTTTAGTATTTATGACTTATTTTGGTATTGTTATACCTTTTTCAGATATTTTATTATCAGACATTTATTCAGTTCGAACCTTATGGCCTTTCATGTTCATGTTTCCGCATTTTATGATATATTATATAGTATATAGGTACAAATATTAGTAATGGGTTAGCTTGTGGTCCTTTGGGTTCATGAGCACCGTATAGCATTTCGGTTCAAAAAATTGGGGTGTTACAAACTAGGTATCAGAGCCTAAGGTTCAATAGAGTCCTAGGAAGTCTGAAAGCCGCATTTAGTAGAGTCTTGTACATGCGTGTGTTGTGCACCAAATTTATGTGCAGGAGGCTATGAGATGTTTTAGGAACAGTTTCCCTTCTTTCATGTCTGAGATCGTGCTATAGAAAGGTTCTCTAAGAAAACTCCTGTAGGTTCTCATCATGCTTTAGTCATGTCAACTTTACCTTACTTTTAAGGTAACAGAAGTAGTGAAGCTCAAGTCCTACAGATACGACTTTCTCAAATAGTCCATACAAATAGCTATGGGATTTTCTGCATGCTCAACAATATCCCATCAGTTCAGTTATGTCCCAAAGTTTTACGAATCTCATTCATGATAACGAGAAATCATTCTCAAACCCAAATTTAGATATGCCAGAAGATCCCTTCCTAAAATCCTATGATAGTATATAACTAGAGTTAGAAGCATGGACCTAGGAGTTTAGCATTATTAGAGTTAGGATAATAATATCCAGATTGAACAGACTATGTATTCATGGGGATAGTAATGCCAGAATGAATCAGTAGTCTTGAACAGTGTGAGTTAGAAATTTATGTTTATTGACTCAAAATTAAGCATGAAGGTGTAAATGTGATACTGGTAGTATGTGAGGGAAATAGAGGCAGATAATGTGTTTAGTAAGAGGCAAGCATGTGTTAATCAGAGTGTAAGTATATGATGATGATTGCAGTTCAGTTTAGAGTTTAGTTTAGTGCTCACAGAATTATAATGATGGCTTAAATCCAAGTGGGGATAGTAGATCAAGTACCCAAGTCAGGTTCTCAGATTCCAGTAGTAGTGCAGTATGTACAGAAAAGTAGTTAGGGAAGACGATTCCCGACCCATCCTTATCTCAGCGTAAAGCTTCGTACTTTAGTTGGCATAATACCTATGCATGCTTCATGTCTCAGATTACATAAATACTGCTTACATTCACACGTATTCCAAAGAATCGTGTGCACTTTCAGTTCCCAGTATAGGGAATTACTCCTAGATCACTCAGTGTTACAAATCATGTTCCACGAACTCAGACATTCCAGAATCAGGTCATGCAGCTCATGACTCATGTACATATATCATGCTACCCAGTATACTCAGTTTCCATGACTCATGCTACGCCTCCACTAATCAGATAAATCAAGACTATGTCATGTATATCCTCAGTTCATCTAATGCATCATGCATTAGTTTCAGACTCCCAAAGTTTAGTTATAATCTAGTTTGTAAATTCCCTGTGCATCACCCAGTATATTCGTAAGGTAAGTGTTCTTAGAGGGACATAGCATCCCAAGGAGGAGATACTCCACCTTCTCTAAACGTTCTCATGTCTTAGGTATTTTAGTTTCTCCTTGCATAACGAATTCAGTATAGAATAGAGGGTACTCATAAGTTGACCCTCAAGTTAGAACTCAGCTGTAAGTCAAGTATTTAGAGGTTCAGTTCAGTTCATGATGTTTAGTCCATGTGTCACGTAGCAGACTCAGTCATGTTCTCATGTTTCAGTTCAATCTTACTGCCTTTATAATTGCATGTTCAGTCGCATGTTCGTGAGTCAGTTCAGTCATGTATTCGCATATCAAATATACGTGGTCATCTTATCAGTACTTTCAATCATGAATTCACATATCATGTCAGTAATATAATCATGCATCAGATATGCATGGATTTAACTTATCAGTTAAGCATCAGATATGCATTCTCAGTTTGAGAAACTCAGTTTATCGAACACTCAGTCCTACATTCATAAATCAGCTACCCATGCATCAAATATGCATGTATAGTATGATATGCTTAGTTTTTAGTCATGTCATCCATGAAAACATGATTAGTCATTCATGCTATATATGCGTTGTTTTATCTTTTATCCCCTCTCAAGCAGTCATCATTCGAGGACGAATGTTTCCAAGGGGGAGATATTGTAATACACCAAAAAAAATCAAAACCAATATTAGAGCCATGTACCAAGATCATTCATAGTACATCATGGTATTTTTATAGTTTTATGAATAAGTTATATGTATATTAAGGCTTCTAATAACTCCCAGCTATCAGACGAATCAAAACATTCCTTACAGATTGAATTCTTGATAATGATATTGGTATAGTCAACTTCAAACGTGCATAACTCTAATTATACTATGAATTTTTCAGCTCATGACCTATCAAAATATATATAATTGAATTATCTTTCCAACTATACCAATTTTGCCTAAATCCGATATCGGAGTAAAGAGTTATCCCCATTTTATTCCAGCATGTCAAGTTGGAAAATGGTGACGACGTTTCTGACGGGCTATCACGTTTCTGACGACCTTTTTGATGACGTCGTCACATTCTGACGACATTTCTGATGACGTCGTCAGCCCTGGGCTGAAAATCAAGAATTTGGACCCCTTTTGTGACGACCATTCGTGACGGCCTATCACGAATCTGACGGCCTGTCACGGGTGGCGTCAAGTATATTTTTTCAGCAATTCAAGGGCGTTTTTGCAAGGGTATTTTGGTCATTTCCTTCACCTTCCACGACTTCTAACCCTAAAATGGCATAATTTTTCCCATTTTTCTTCAGTTAAGCATCTCAAAAACCCTCTCTTATACTCTCAACCACAAGATTAGGGTTTCCATTAAACTTATCTCACAAAAGCAAGATTCAAGCCTTTTTCCAAGATAATTGAGAATTAAGTTTTTCAATTCAAGAACTCTCCAACAAATCTTCAAAGTTTCCTTTCTAAGGTATGCATGTGTTCATTCATGGACTCCTTTCATATATGAAGTTCTAGAACCCTTTTCTAAAACTATATATTATGGTTTTCATGTTATGAATGGATTGTTGATCATGTTTATGTGTTGAATGATGCCAAGATAGAATCTTTATTTGTTATTATGAATCTATGGCATCATATAAGTTGAAAACGTGTATGTTTGATTATTTATGATGAGTAATTATATGATTTACACCTATGCCTATGTTGTGCATGTAAGGTGTTTAATAAAATACCTAAGAGACTAGAAATCATGCATTACAGATAAATTGTGACTAAGGGAAGGATTTATGATAGGCCTCTATGATTCAATTTCATCCATGTTGATAATGTGTCTTGTGAACACTGTTGGATTACTCATGAAATAGTTTTCTGGAATTATGCTATGCTTACTTGCAAAACCCACTCATGTACTAGATGTAGAATACCCATGTACTTCATGAAATTCCCAAAGTTATGATATTATGGATTGTGGTTGTAATATGTAATGAGCATGATATTGAAAGCTATGCAAGTATATACATGTTGTATGAAATTCCCTTTCTTGAAATAGATTGTTGAGAACCATGCTTAGTCTGAAATCCCTTACTTATGATATTGTGGATAATGGACTCTACTATTATGATCAAGTCAGTCATGTGTGTCAGTTTCCTTCCATCGAGTCCTGAGGGTACTTGTACCTAAAAATTATAGCCGTGTGCTTAGAGCAATGTCATGTTTTCATGATACTCTCAGTCAAGCCATGATCTATAGAAATTAGTCAGTCATGTAACTCAGGAAAACTCAGTAATCTGAGTAGTTCAGTATTCTCTGTAATCTCAGTGCTTAGTAACCTCAGTAATCACAGTAAATCTTAGTAACTTCAGTACTCTCAACCAGTCCTCAGAACTCAGTACATTCCGTCAGTCATCGAAATTCTGTAAATTTAGTTTAGCTCCGCTAAACAATACCACTAATATAAGTCTAGTTAATCAGTATCAGTTCAGCTAACAGTTCAGTTCTGTTATTCAGTTCTGCCCAATTATTTAGTTCAGTGTCTTTCAGATAGGAGTAGGATTCAGCACTGAGTGAGCCTAGGGATGGGGACTCACCCGCTAGATTAGGACTGAGAACCTTAGATCCAATCCCAAAGTTCCAGAACTACCTAGCCAGCGTAGGTACGAGATGTCACCCGTTAGATAGGACTGACATACTCAGGGGTCACCTGTTAGCACATTTATATGTATAGGACTGATCTCAAGAGTTACCCGCTAGATTAGGACTGACTGCACAGTAAATGTCTTTACTGGTGGTGCGGTATTGACACCCTTCCAGTCAGGGAAGAGATTGGGCCCCAGTCAGCTTAGCTTGGGGCATGTCGGTTAGATGAATACATCCCACAGTTTCAGTTACAGATTCAGGACTGTCAGATACAGTCAACTCAGTTCAGTAGTACAAATTTAATACTGTTAGAGACAATCAATCCTTATCATTATAAATATTCTTCAAAATTACCCATTAGACATGACTGATCTCAACTATAGTTAAACAGTATCAGAATCATTAGATTTAAAGATCACCCGCTAGATAGGACTGATCTCAAATTCAGTTACTCCATAAAAAATAGAACTCAGATAGTTCCATTAAAACTTAGACTGTCAGATACAGTCGCTCAGTATCAGTTACATCGGTTAGGCTGATCATCATAGTTATATCAATTTTCTGAACTCATGTATCAGTCATATCAATTATCAGAATTCATGATATCAGTATTCAGCTTAAGGACTGTTAGACACAGTCAACCAGACTAGTTCTTTATAATTTGAACTATTAGAAATAGTCGTTCATCTATTCAGTATCTCAGTATCAGTACACTCATATTGTCAGTATTCAGACTCAGTAGTCAGTATCTCCACGAGTTCACTTACAGTTATGTATGAATGTATGTATTCTCACGTTTATATTAGTCAGCATTTTTCATACATATAACCCTTTTTATTTAGCCTACCTCACTCGTATACTCAGTACATTCAGACGTACTGATGCATTTGTGCTATGGTATTTCTCATATGTTATACCATAGGTTCAGAGGCACGAGCTCCAGATCAGCAGTAGCATTCCAGTGTTCAAATTTTGCAGTGAGTGCTTCTCATTCGAGGATGATATGATTAGTGCTACATTTACTATTCAGTTGCTAGATGGAGTTAGTTGGATACATGTTCCTTCAACTCCTTATTCAGTTCAGTTAGAGACTTTCAGACTAGATGATAGATTAGGTATTTAGATCTCATTATTTTCAGTATTTATGGCTTGTTTTGGTATTGTTATACCTTTTTCAGACATTTTGTTATCAGACGTTCATTCAGTTCGAACCTTATGGCCTTTCATGTTCATGTTTTCGCATTTTATGATATATTAAGAAGTATACAGGTACAGATATCAGTCATGGGTTAGCTTGTGGTCCTTCGGGGTCATGAGCACCGTGTAGTATTCTGGTTCAAAAAATTAGGGTGTTGCAAAACAGGTTCAAGATAAATGAATGTGATAAATGTGTTTACTTTAAAGACACTCCAAATCATCAGGTCATTGTTTGTTTGTATGTAGATGTTAGGTTGATCATCAGTATAGACATTTCTGACAGAAATGCTACGAAACGAATGCTCGAGAGAAAGTTTGATATGAAAAACCTTGAAGTTGTGAATGTGATCTTAGGAATAAGAATCCATAGAAATCCACAAGGGTTGGCATTGTAACAGTCATATTACATTGAAAAGGTACTTGTCAATTTCAAGTATTTGGAATTTGGTATTGCCAAGACTCCATTGGATGTAAACTTTGCACTTCAAAATAATGAAGGTGAAAGTGACTCACAATTGGAGTATGCAAGAGTGTTGGGATGTTTAATATATATATAATGAATTGTACATGACCAAACATAACATATGCTATTAGTAAGATGACTCGGTACACGAGTAATCCCAATAAAACTCATTGTATGGAAGTGAAACGAGTTAGGGGTATCTTAAATACACCAAGACTATGCTTTGCATTATAATAAATATCCCGTGGTACTTGAAGGATATAGTGATGCAAATTGGATCACCGGATCAAATGAAGTAAAATCCATAAGCGGATATATATTTACTATCAGTGGAGAATTAGTCCCTTAGAAATTATCCAAACATACATGTATTTCTTGCTCCACAATGGAATCTAAGTTTATTGCATTATGTAAAGCCAGTGAAGAAGCATAATGGCTTTGGAATTTTTTGGAAGATATTCCTTATTGGCCCAAACCAGTGACACCACTATGTATACACTGTGATAGCCAAACAACGATAGGTAGGGCAGGGAGCATGATGTATAATGGAAAATCTTGTCACATAAGACAGAGACACAATACCATTAGAGAATTTCTCTCTAGTGGAATTATGACTGTTGACTATGTGAAGTTAAAGGATAATGTGTTGGATTCACTTACAAAAGGCCTGTCTATGAAGGAGTTGAGAGGACATCTAAGGAAATGGGTTTATGGCCTAGGACAAGTCAGCATAATAGTAACTCTACGTAGAATATAGGAGATCCCAAGAGCTAGGTTCTAGGAGATCAAACAAAGTTGTGTCTGACAGGTTCAACATTCTCAATAAACCCAATCCATTCTCATGATATAGACAATGTTTATTAATCAAGGATAAGACTTATGGTGTGAAGTCTTTTGATGATTATCTAAATTTGTTAGATTTGACTAAAACATTTAATCTATAGGATCGAATGTTTAGAAATCACCTATGTGAGGGCGAAGTGGAAGCCACTTCAAGGAGAATTCTAGTAAATTCCTATTCTCTAAGCTCTCATGAGACTTGGATGTGTTCATGGATGAAACAAAAAAAACTGTGAGAACCATAAATGATAAAAGGTTGGTTGTGTGACATGTGTTCTAGGTGTACATTAAACCTCGATGGTTCAAAGACATCAAATCTATCTATTGACCGAGTGCATCTGATGCATGTTCACTATGAAAAGTTCAAAGGGAAACCCACTTATCCAGATGCAATCAGACTTTGGTTGATGATCATAAACTTGTCCGTAAAATTTTACGAGAAAAAGTAGCCATTCCCCATTCACGTTAGGGATTTTTGGGTTCAAGATTAAAGTGTGAATGGAAAATAGAGGGAACCAAGTGGAGGAAAAAATTGAGATAACACTCATAATGAAAAGTGTACTAAAAAATGGGAAAGTCTACTAATTCTCCCACATTGGTGGAAGAAGGAAACTTTCAAGAGTTTATATTAAGAAACACTTACTCCACATAGTAAGTGAGGCAAGAACCAAGAGGTGCCTCGCGCCGCCATCGTCTTGGATTGCTCGGCTTTGGATTTTGATTTAAATTTGGAATGATCGATCGATGAGATTAATTTTTTAGACAAAATTTATGGGAAGAAATCTATTGCAGTCTGAAAATTCAAAGGAAAAACGTAACAATTTTGTTCCTCCATTAATATGCATGCACGCACTGTAGAACAACTCTTTGATGAAATAACACACTAATTCGGGAAATGGTATGACTATTTTGATGGTTATGGCTGTTCGAAAAAGACACACACTTTTTGATGAATAGGAATAACTGTTCATCAAGGATACACCTTTCCGGTGAACCATTTCCACCTTTCAGAGGACACCTAATGGCTATATAAACCTGCATATTTTCAAAGGTTTAGAAAATAAAAAGCTAATCGAAAAATGAATGACTTGAACCCTTGAATCAAAAGGGCTCATCACCTACTGACTGGAAACTGCAACTGTCTAATTTTATTTTGTTTTCTACAACTTATACCTACAGTATTAAACAATGTACCATATAGACGTAAATGTGGATCAGTAATTTTGGAATGTACAGAGCATGTGGGGGTGAATACCTATGTAAAAATAGTAACTAACTGTGCATAAAACTGGTAAAGAATGCATGCTAATTATAAATGAATCACATTATCTAGAGTACTCTAAAGATGCAAAATATAAGCATATTGTAGTAAAGCATAAAAACAATCTTTGTGAGCCATTACACTTAGTTCTAAAAACTATACTTTTACTCTTTCTGTTGGTGGACTAAGTTGGACTGAATTTAAGTCTGCTTTCAAATCATGTAGGCTAATTGTAAAAAGGACTCACCTTTATATATGTCAACTAAAATCTGAAATCTCATACTTAATGTCTTATGTAAAACAATATCTGAAATAAATTGTGAGCCTTAATACTTAGTTTCTAAAAGTTGTTCTGTTATTCTATTTTAGGACTTAGGGAGTTTCTTATAAAAGCTTTTCTGTTGTTCTTTTCTGTTAGGAAGGTTCTTCTAACCAACATAAACCATGTGAGCTATCACGAAGTCCAATGTATAGTTTTCTTAAGGGGAAAACCTCACATTAGGGAGAGGTGTTATACTCTTGCCAAAGAGTATAACCTAAGCTAAGTTATCACAATCTGTATCTGCATCCATCTAAATGGGAATAATCTGAATCTGAACCTATGTTGGATCATAATTGTAGGGTATGTAAACTAGGACACATACCCAACTTGGTGCTAAATACTACTCCTTTTAATCTGTATGCTAATTCTTTAGGAAATCCACTTTAAAACTAGCATAAGGGTTTACAATGAAAACCAATTATGGTTATCTTTCTTTAAATCATGATCAAGATGAACAATGTGGATTTCATATCTTAGCTTAGGATCAAAATATTAAATCTTGCTTAAAATCTTGATATAACTCATCAAAAGAAACTTAAGAATAAAATCTTCTTAAAATATCAACACCTAAACTTGGGTCATAAAAACTCATGCTCTGAATTCAGGTAAAATCAAAATAATACTTCATGCTCAATAATATTCTTGAAATACTTCAATAATTTCAGTCAAGATAATGAAATGAAAATCACACTATGAATCTTATGTATCAAAACATGAGCATGCATTATCTTGATGCACTTAAATCCTTTAAATCTCATTTTTTATTTCATAAAACTTGCAACATAATATCATGATTAAATCTAAATTAAAAATCTTTAAATCAAAGCATAAATAGATGTGAACAAGCATGCACTTTAACACTAAAATCACTTTATAAATCCATAAAGTTAAAATAAGATTCTTGAGATTATTGGATTAGGGAACTTAAAATCTTGATCTTCTTGAAGAGAAGATAATGGAATGGATGATCTTTGGGGGGGATGATTAGGGTTTGTTCTTTGAGAGAAAAATCAAAGAATAAGGGTAAATAATACCCCAATTGAAGCTTTAGATCGTCATTTTATGACTTTGGTTAAGGTGGGAAAAGACCCCATTGCCCCTTCATTATTTAAACCAAAAATTCAAAACCCGGATTGCATTTTGAAGGCTCAACCGCGACGTGGTTGCTTATTGCCTCACACAAAAAATACGATAACTTTTCACTCGGGTATCAGATTAAGGTAAAATTCATATCGTTGGAAAGATAACTTAATTATGTACAATTTGGTGGGCCATGAGCGGAAAAATTCTACAAAAATCAAAAGTTATACACTTTCAAAGTTGACCCTTGTAGAATCGAACATCACACTTTTGACGAATCTAAGGTTCTTAGCTCAACTTAGCTCTAAGTGATTTCTATGAACATTCTTCACCTAATAAGAACTTCATACACTAGGATAAAGGTCATGACACATGCACTCAATTTAAGGATCAAGAACATGATAAATACACCTTCACCGCGATGTGATGAGTTTCTCATAATTATCTCTGGCACGACGCGGTGGAATCGAGTTGAGATATTGGAATTGAAATCCAAATGTTGTCCAAACCTCGTCTGAATAATCTGAAACTCACCCAAGATATGATACCTACATGCCAAAATATGAATCAACTCAAAAACCATTATTTCGGAGCCTAAAAGGTCAACTTAAAAATCCTCAAAGTTACGAGGAAAAAAATAAGAATAAGTATTCAACACTTAGCTAAAAATTTTAGGTTCTAAAACCCTTAAGCATTCGCTTAAAGCTTAACTGAACTAAGAAAAGTTTGGGGTTTTACAATATCTCTCCCTTGGGAGCATTTGTCCTCGAATGGTGGACAGGTACTAGTGAAGTCTTAGAAGTATGGAATAATATTGAAATGATATGTCTTCTAAGAAAGGATTTAATTGAGCTAAAACATTAAAACTTTCATCAGTAAATTAATTTCTGAGCTGACTTGGCTTGACTTACTAGAAGGAGCTGATTCATGCTGAGAGTTTGGAACTCGCTTGAGGTGTTCATGATATAATGATATATATAGAGATGCTAAGTGATGACTCATGCAAGCTTGAACCATGAGACAATGAGACAAAGATTGTACAAGGGGTATTACACTATCTGGGCTAGAATACTTGGAAAACTGAGGTTATGCTGTCACGCCCCAAGCCGAGGTCCTGGACATGACACACACCTGATACTATTTCTATTATGAGAGAACGTTCTGGCATATCACATGAGCATGAAACTAAAATAATAATAGAGAGGAAACAGTATAAAATAAGATTTCTTAAAAGCGATAGTCTTTTATCAATGTTCATTAATTTCACTTAACGTCTGAAGAAACAATAATCATGATAAATAAAACTAAAAATTACAAGATCTATCTGACAAAATGTCTAACTATAACTGTCGGAAAAAGACCCTAGCATACCCTGATACTGAAAGAAACATAGAGAAATTTGTCATATCTAAATTTTCCCTAGGTAGAAAGGAGTAGTCATACATACCTTAAAAATGCTAGATGAATTGTGATTGGAATGGAGGGATTTTACTTGATTCTTGAATTGAATTCTCATGGATTCTTAATAGTTGTGTTAGGGAGGAGAATAAGGGGTGTTATGTGCTGAAAAATGTCTAAAAACTGATAAAGCAAATGGCTTTAAAACATTTGGGGATTATGGAAAAAGGAAGGAACGAAATCACCCCCAAGAATGTGAAGAGTTAAGAAAAAAATAGAAAATTTTCGTCTTGTAGGCTGTTCTAATTGTTCTTAGCAAAACACATGTAACTTTTTATTCGAGACTCTGATTTATGAGATGTTAGTGGCCTTGGACAAAAGATTCAAAAATCTTTAATTTGATAGGTAATGGGTCATGTAAATCTAACTATTATAGTAGAAATGCTTCTATAAGTTTGACTCTTGTATGAACCTATAAAAAAACTTAATCGTTAAAGGACCTTTCAACTCAAATTTATTTAGAGATTTCTTATACCCTTAATTCATATCTAACACTCCTATGCTTAAGACATGACCTTTACACCTAGATATAATAAATTTTCTAGATTCAGGTATAAGTACATATGAAGAGCGGTCCAATTAGTTTTATCTTTAGCTCGAACGTTCAAGGTGTTACATATGCTCTGAACACTTATGAACTGAGTCATGAATAAATAGCTGAATCTGAAATATGATGCTTGAACTGAACTGAATTTGCAACTCGCATGGACGTGAATGAATTACCTCAGGAATACGCAAGATGTAAAACCATGGGAACTTGTCTGTATGATTACTAAACTAAATTGTTGACTATACAGACTGAATTATACTTAAAACTTATACTAAACTGGAATATTTCTTCATCACTCTTTGCAAGAAATTCTAATAACATTAGGGAAAAAGAATCTTGGGTATGATCTGAGTGAGATATCTGAAGAAGGAATTCTCAATATAGCTATAACTTTGTAACATGGAATATAGGCCTATTAAACATAAATTAGTTTAGAATTACTAGGCCTTAGACAATGCATATGCTAATTTTTCAAACTTAGAAACACTTCTCAAATACTCTCTTCAACTATACTTTCTCCCCTTGAATACCATGCTCACATGGTACATATAACTTCATATGCTAATGTTTGATCTAAACTAAATTCTCTCATCATGTTCAAGACTAACTTGAATCACAACGTACTACACATAACATTATAACATTAGTATGATCCATGAATTCAATACCCCAAGAATTTTCACAACTTCTCCTCTCTAAGATAATTCTTCTTAACACTTCAACAATAAAATTTAACCTCTTACTAGAAAATCTTTAGCGCACAACGCACCCATCCACTTATATACCAACATAACATTTAAGACTGTCATTTTAACCACATAAGAACTTCTAGGAAAATACCCATAAAAACCTCTGCCTCATAATCTCTAAACCTCTATCATTAACAACTTTCTTGCATTATTCTTACGAAGACACATGCAAAATCTCAACTAACCATGGCGCATACCAAAAGCTTAGTCTCGATCTTACTTCACACTTATAGTCTCATATAAAAAACATTCAACAAGATGGCAACAATCTTTTCTCAACAAGAAAAAAAATTAACAACCACCCATTTCAATAATTATTTATCACTACTATCATCTCCCCTCAGATTAAAGCCATCATTCCAAATCTATGGAACCCTTTACTAAACTCTAATCTAAACTGTAATCACTTTACTCTAGAGTCTGGGGTATAACAATACACATAAATAATAAACTTACCCTGAAAGACTACACCTGAAAGTGTAAAACCCACTGCTAATACTTCATTCTAAGATACAACTCTATCTTTCTATGGCCCTAATAGTCATCATCTAATAACTTGAACACTTACTAACTTAGAATCTTCATGAGTATCACCTCACCAAAATTTCACACCATCTAGAGCTTCAATTCTTATTTTTATTAGCTCAATCTTCAAAGATTCAAACTTAGATTCTAACACTTACTATGGATATCCCAAAACCTTTAATGAACCATACTAACTTCATTCTTGGTCACTCTCTTAGTACATACCACTCTTAACTTCCTTTAGCTTTAATAATCATTATCAGAGACTTATACTTTATTAACTCGACAAATATGCTTGCCTCAGCAAAGACGTAATAATATCCTACCAAGATCACATCTCAAAATATTATGCTTTCCAAACCATCAGAATTAAAATCAAACTTAAAAGACTCACCACCAACTATCCATAACTCCTCAACTTATCTACTACGAACACCATGTACAATATAGCTAGGCTTATTCCACTTAACCACTCAAGGGTACTATTAACCACACACAATACTTAATAAACTTTGAAAATAATGACTCCCCATATCACCTTGGGCACACCTCTACATCATACCTACAACATCCTACTTAATTACAAATACATGAACTTAAACTCTTGCACACACTGTTTAAGCCTACTAGATCACTTTCATATAACGAGCATTATCAACCAAGCAATTATTATCTCCACCTTTATGATCATCCACTATTCAAAATTAATGTCTAGTGCTAGACATGATTAACAATCCAACCTCTGATACGCCCAAATTACAACTCTCGTTAGAAAGTGTAAGCGGTCGCTGTCAAATATAGAACCCAACTGGGTTGGGTGTCGAATCCCACAGGGAATACTTGGTCACTAAGTGTTGCAATTGTTAGTAGACTGTTGGTCGAAAATTCCACGGAAAAGGGGGGTTTTGATTTAGGCGTGAATTAATAATATCAAAGTAACGAATGAATGATTTGTTTAGTAAAGGTTAATCACAGAGAATAATAAGTTAGGGTTATGTCCACCTTGTAGTTTCTACTTCTCTATTAACTATGAGTAACGCGGAATTTAGACATGCATGCACTTATAGAGAATCGTATTCTAATTCTAAATCCAAGTGTTTCCCAACCATCAAGGATTTATTTCACTTTAGCTCTCCCGAGCCTAAAGTGTATAACAAATGGTACAAATTCTCCAAGAAGTTAATCCGGTTAAGGCATTAACGTGTAAATAGAGGTTAGAAGCCCTATTTCCTTGTCACACTCTCTTTTCCAAACATGTAACTTTTCTCCCGAACAAGTTAATGCTATAATGGCATGTTCTCTATGTTTGCAACCATGAGAATTTTATTAAAACAAAGAGAGTAATGATATAAGTAGCATACACATCAAGAATTCACAAACTCATAGCAACAAATAGTATCTTACAAGGTTTCCATAACCCTAACAGAGAAGTTTAGCTACTCATGGATACAACGGAAATAAAAATAGACATAATCATCATACCACAACCTAGAACAATCTTGGCGATGGAAGTTATCTTAGCGTCACAAAGAGAGTAAAATTTTTTTCTCTAGCCATTTCCAAGTGTGAGCCGTGTTTCTCTGTCCAAAACTTACAGAATTTGTAAACTGAATAATGAAAAGTGTTGAATAATAATGATCGATTGAATGCTGAAAAATTCAGCAAATAAGGTTTTTATAACATCCTTGTCCTACTAAGTTACTGCTTCATCCCTAAGTATTTAGAAATACTGATTTTGCCCGGGACAAGTTCTCCATGCATCACATTCAGTCCACAAGCTTCCAAAAGTTTCCTTTCCTCTTATGTGAAGTTTCCCTTTGCTGCCCAAAGGTCCACAAAGTGCTGAAATCTTCATCATTAATACCTGAAAAACATGTTAATCACATAGGTTAGCTCACTTAAAGGAAAATGGACTAAAAGTGCAGGAATTATATATTTTATCCTCCAAACTTAGCTAAAATATGGGTAAATTATGGTTCTTAGAGGTATAAATACGCCCAACATCACCACCCCACACTTAAAGCTTTGTTCGTCCTCGAACAAAATATTACGTCCATGCAAACACCTAACTAGAATTTCACAATAACAACACAAAATGTTTAACAAGACATGCACGGCAATTATTAACAGAGAGTAGGTTTCTTGATCACTACTAGAAACAATTCAACCTCCAACATAGACTCGTGAGGATGGTTAATTCGTATCAACAAGTTAAGCCACAAAGAATCATATAACACTACCCAAATATCATCAACCATGTGTGTCTCACACAAGATATCACCCATAATCACTCAAAAGTTTTGCATTATTCGAAACATGGGTATAAGACTCTCCTTGCTCTCACTCTCACAAAGAATTCTTATATTGCAACTGATGACCATAGGCTTGCCCTTAATGTAATGCTCTACTAATATCGGAATGCTAAGCTTAGGATCAAATAGGTCTTTACAGGTTGTAATGTAGGCTAAGGGACAGGTAGGACTATTTTGGCCAGAAATAGTGACTATGTTCCCTAAGCACTTTAATACACTACGTTATGTCATTAACACTCTCTTTTAAACAACCCCTCTACTTTTCTTTCATCTACCACCCCTTTTCACCTATTTTGTTATTCAATTATAAACACAACTATCTTTTTATTTTTCTATTTCTTTTTTTTTTCTTTTCTCTTTTTTTTTTTTATAAAACACCTCCATGATAGCCACTCTTTTTCACAACAATTTCAAGTACCAATACACTCTGAGGCATCACTCTCACCCAATTTCCTCTTATTTTGTCACATGACTCTACAATTTAAAGCGCTTAGGAATTTGGATCAAATTATGGTCTTGAAAAAAAAAATGGATTAGGCTACATATGAGGCTGTCAAAGAAAATAGCTAAAGGCTCAAAGGGGGTTAACTACGATAATGTACAAAGGTAGGTAAAAAGAAGGTAAACAATTACAGGCTGCCAAAGAAATGCCTAAATCATCTCCTAAACTCACACTCTTTATTTCGCTTTACACACTCACCAGGCAAGTTCTAGCATCAGTCTCAACACAGAATATACTATAACCTCACACACACAAGGCACATGGTCAACTTTATTGGGAGAAGTATAGACTCTTGACCCAACAGATGAATGAATTAAACCACACAATTATCACACAGTGAGTCACACTTAGAGCCTAAATGTCTCAATAGTAATGAATTAGCACAAACTCTTGTTATAATACCATGCCGTCTATCAGAATAATTTCATGCAAAATATAAAAAAAAATTCAAAAATTTAACTAACTAATTATGACTAATTAGCAAAAACAAGAATAAATGTAGGCAAAGAAGTACCATACAACATACAAATACCAGCACCCCACACTTAGACTGGACACACTGTCCTCAGTGGAAATAAATAAGGAGAACCTGATTAGTCGGACTCTTCCTCTATGTCTGGGGTCATACCCCCTGCGTCGGAATCATCATCAGAGTCGTCATCATCAGAGTTGTCCTCCACGTCTGAGTCTGGTAGTCGGCGATTATCATCAGTCGGCACATCATCATCGAGAGGTTCCTCAAAATGTACCCCTACCCCACACATAGCCCGCGCATGCTCATTCATCGAGTAGTTATAATCCAACTATTGAAGCTCTGCATCAGTCGAAACCTGACCCCCACTCATCATGGTAAACCGAGTCATGCCATATAGATGGCGAAAGAAACTTTCATCCCGAGCATGTCTTTCTGCAGTGGTAAGGTTGATGCCATGACCAGTTTCAAGCTCTTTAACTTTTGTAAGATCAACCTTCTTTGGGTTGTGTGGAAGCTTATGATCTGCAGGTTCCTCTTCAATGTGCTCCTTCCTTAAGATTGCAGTCAACAAATTGCTAAAGCTGAAATGGGACCTTTTGTGCAGCCTAGCCTTATGTATTGACTATCGTATAACCGCACCAATGTTGATGGGAATATTAGTCATCAGAGCGTACACCAAGCATACTCTATCACGTGTGATCTTTGTGTACTGTGTCCCAGGAATCAGGCAAGAGTTGACTATCCTCAACCATATACGAGCTTCTCTGGTCAAGGAAGCATACGGGAAGGTATTGTGCCAACCGTTATCCTTGTAACGAATCCACCGGGCCATGGACCTTGTTCTGCACAGTGTGTGTCTGATTGCCCTGTAGGGCGGTCTATGATAAAGCTCCTTGAGCAGTGATGGATCCACAGATGGAAGGCCCAGAAAAGAGTTGAAGAACTTCGCATTCAGCTGCAAGACTTGGCCCCGCATCTTTACTTCACTTCCGGTAGTCTTTGGGGACCAATTGGCATAAAACTCTCGCGTTAGATCAGGATTGCATTCCCCTATATCTCGGAAAATGAAATCAAGATTTAGTGCCATGAATTTAGCCAAAATACGGGGCTCTCTCTTTGCTAGACTCTCCTTATGCATCAAATCCACGTGAACATATTTTTTTACTTTGTTGTTATTGTAACACTCCTTTCCTTTCTCCTCTAGGACCCATTTTATCCTGAAAGTGCGTCGAGGCACTTGCAAAGAGGAGGACTCAGCTTGCTCTTTTCTTGACCATTTCTGACCTTTCTGTGAGGTGGACACTTTTTCTTTTCCTTGTCGTCCTTTTGGAGCCATTCTACCTGAGATCAAAATAGAGTCATGTTAGTTTCATCTCGGAAGATTCACTATAATCGAACAACAACCAGTGATGGCACCACCCCACACTTAATTTGTTGGCACAGACTAATTATGTGAGTGATGTCTATTACTCAGACTTCGTCGACATACATATAGGCGATATGTTCCAACAACATGTTTAGTACAGTCATATTTTCATGTAACCTTGCCTATCCTTTCCAACTTTATTTCAATGGATTTATGCACTTTTTGAACAAGACTACCACATAGAGTTCTTATCAGGTTATTGCATAGAAATAATCACACCATCGTATACTTGTGGTCAATCATAATCTATACCTCGATGAATGAGTCATTCAAACATTCAAGCTTACAACATTCAAGATTACGCATTAACTTCACAATTTTGACTCCATAAAAATATGATAGTGTATAACAATCAAGTACACGTCGGAACAAAGTCAAGAACGCCCACACATATTCTTTCACTCAATCTAGATGTATCATAACAAACCAATCATATTCTTATCACCAAACACCACTCCAAAATCTAAAATACCATTATAAGCGTAGTATTGCAACAACTACGGGATATAAAAGAATAACTTACTTGGCGATTGTTTGGGAAGATGATCTTGCAAGATTAGATGAGCAAAAAGAAAAATTTTGAGAGATTTGGGAAGCTTAGGCGGCGCCTAGGTTGAGCAAACAAGTGCATTTTGTTCTAAGGTTAAAGATCTATTTATAGACTAAGCCATGGGTCGGGTTTGATCCATGTAAAATCGGGTTAGGAGACAAAAAGGCATAAGTAGCCGGCACATAATACTTTGCCTATGCTTAGCATAGGCGGCGCCTTTGTCAATGCCTAGTTGGACATAGGCGGCGCCTTTGTCAATGCCTTGTTGGGCATAAGTGGCGCCTTTGCCAATGCCTTGTTGAAACAGTGAGCATAGGCAATGCCATAGGCGGCGCCTATGGTATTGCCTAGATTTACATAGGCGGAGCCTATGGTATTGCCTAGATTTGCATAGGCAATGCCTTGTTCGTTGCCTATGTGAGGCAGTAAGCATAGGCAAAGGTATAGTCCTTGCCTTGTCCATTGCCTAGATTTGCATAGTCCTTGCCTTGTCCATTGCCTAGATTAGTATAGGCATTGCCTTGTCTATTGCCTTGATTAGCATAGGCAATGCCTAGCTGATAGCATTTGCTCCATCATTCCTACTTTACCACCTTTAGCATGGCTCACTTTCAACTCAAAATTTAGGACCAATATCCTCTTTTATACATCTTTCACCTACACTTAATAAAAAAACAACACAAAAAATGATTAGACGGATGGGTTGCCTCCCACCAAGCGCCTTAGTTTTGGTCGTGGCTCGACTCTTCTTTTTAGATTTTTATTTAACAAAAATAAACTCCTAGTAAAACAAAACTATTAAAAATGATGGGTTGCCTCCCATGTAGCGCTTGATTTATTGTCGCGGAACGACATAGTTATCTCGCTTACTTTAGACTTCATCGAGATAGACGGTGGCTATACATTTTATCGAGTCAAGTGGACCGATATATGGCTTCACTCGTTGGCCATTCACCTTAAAGACACCACCATCATTGTTTTCTAACTCTACTACTCCAGATGAGTAGACTTGGCTAATTTTAAATGGACCAGACCATCTAGACTTCAACTTACCTGGAAATAGCTTCAGTCTGGAGTTGAAAAAAAGTACCAAATCACCCTTCTGTAAGTTTCGTTGGATAATCCTCCGATCATGGTACTTTTTCATCCATTCCTTGTAGAGGTCTACTCTTTCATATGCATGTAGACGGAATTCATCCATCTCATTCAGCTATTCCAATCTCAGATTAATAGCATCATCCCAATTCAGGATAAGCCGCTTCAACGCCCACAGCGTTTTATGTTCGAGCTCGATTGGCAAGTGACAAGCCTTCCCATAAACTAGTTGGTAAGGTGACATACCAATTGGTGTCTTGAACGCAGTCCTATAAGCCCATAAGGCATCATCCAGCTTTCGGGACCAATCCTTCCTACTAGCATTTACAGTCTTAGCAAGGATCAGCTTGATCTCCTGATTAGAAACCTCTACCTGCCCACTAGTTTGTGGGTGGTAAGGTGTAGCTACCTTATGTTGATTGACCCCATATTTTACCAACACGGCTCTGAACAGCTTGTTGTAAAAGTGTGATCCTCCATCGCTTATGATGGTACGTGGTACCCCATAACGAGAGAAGATATTTCTCTTTAAGAATGCTACAACACGCTTACCTTCATTATCAGCCAGCGCTACCGCTTCAACCCATTTGGATACATAATCCACAGGAACTAGGATATATTTCATCCCAAACGAATTCACAAATGGGCCCATGAAATCAATACCCCATACATCAAATAGCTCCACTTCAAGAATTTTAGACATGGGCATCTCATGGTGCTTTGAAATCGCGCCTTGCCTCTGACACTGATCACATCTTCTCACAAAATCATAGGCATCCTTGAATAATGAAGGCCAATAATAGCCGCTTTGCAATACCTTCCTGGTTGTCCGATCACCTGCATGGTGACCCCCAACTTGGGAAGCATGACTTGCTTCCAAGATGCTAGGCACCTCCACATCAGAGATGCATCGCCTAATAACACCATCAGCACATCGTCGAAAAAGATACGGTTCATCCCAGAAGTAGTGTTTCACATCATGCATGAACTTTCTTTTTTGATGAAAGGAGAGATTCTCAGGCATCACTTTACTTACCACGTAGTTCGCAAAGTCTGCATACCACGGTAAGTCTTCTACCATAGTGGCTAGGATCTCTTCGTTGGGAAATACATCATCAATCCCAAGGTGGGGTTGCGCTATGTGCTCACTCTCAAGTCTAGATAGATTATAAGATACTTGGTTTTCACAACCTTTTCTATCCTTTACCTCGAAATCAAATTCTTGAAGCAATAACACCCACCGAATTAGCCTTGGCTTAGCATCCTTCTTTGCTATTAAATATCTCAGAGCCATATGATCTGTATGAACCACCACTTTGGTTCCCAACAAGTAAGCACAGAACTTTTCAAAAGCATAAACAACTGCTAGAAGCTCTTGTTCTGTGATGGTATAGTTCTTCTGGGCTCCATTCAAGGCCTTGATCGCATAGTATATTGGATGAAATAGCCTTTCTCTTTTCTGACCAAGTACAGCACCCAAATCTACCCCACTTGCATCACACATCACTTCAAATGGTAGAGACCAATCGGGTGCTACAATAATAGGAGCTTCAACTAGCTTCCCTTTGAGGCATTCAAATGCCTTCAAGAAATCTTCACCGAAGTCGAACTTTGCATCCTTCTCCAAAAGTTTGCATAATGGACTAGCAATCTTGGAGAAGTCTTTAATAAACCTCCGATAAAAACCTGCATGACCGAGGAAACTACGAACTCCCTTTACAGAAATTGGAGGTGGTAGTTTCTCGATAACTTCAATCTTGGCTCGATCCACCTCAATTCCTCTTTCAGAGACTTTATGCACAAGAACAATGCCTTCCTTCACCATAAAATGGCACTTCTCCCAGTTTAGCACCAAGTTGAATTCAACACATCTCTGCAATGCCATACTCAGATTTACCAAGCATGATTTAAACGACTCACCTACTACTAAAAAACCGTCCATGAACACCTCCAAGGTGTCTTCAACCATATCAGAAAAAATAGACATCATACAACGCTGAAAAGTGGCAGGTGCGTTACATAACCCAAATGGCATACGTTTGAAAGCAAACGTACCATAAGGGAATGTAAAAGTTGTCTTCTCTTGATCTTCAGGAGCAATGCAGATCTGATTATAGCCGGAATAACCATCTAAGAAACAAAACCATCCCTTCCCTGCCAATCGATCAAGCATTTGGTCCATGAATGGCATTGGGAAGTGATCCTTTAGTGTCCACGAATTCAGCTTCCGGTAGTCCATGCACACTCTCCACCCTGTGACAGGTCTGAGTGGAATTAGCTCATTCTTTTCATTTGCAACTACCGTCATGCCCCCTTTCTTGGGCACACATTGTACCGGACTCACCTATTTACTGTCAGAGATTGGATACACCACCCCAGCATCTAACCACTTAATAATTTCTTTCTGCACCACCTCTTGCATAGGTGGATTCAAACGACGTTGATGCTCAATTGTGGGCACGCAATCTTCTTCGAGCTGAATCTTATGCATACATATCCCAGGAGGGATACCAATTATATCAGCAATAGTCCAACCGATGGCTCTCTTGTATTTTTTTAGAACATAGATGAGAGCCTCTACTTTCTGTTCACCTAAATCAGCCGCAACAATAACCGGAAGTGTATCACCACTTCCCAAAAATGCATACTTCAGGTGGCTGGACAGCTCTTTCAATTCTAGCACTAGTGGTTCTTCAATGGATGGCTTTGCTGGTGGTGAAGGTCGATTCTTAAGATCAAGGTCCAGCTTCTTAGGAGCATGAGAATATGACCCTATTCATGTTAGAGCACAAATAGTTTCTTCATACTCTTCAACATCCTCACGCTCAAAATTTATAAGCACAGCAGCCAATGGATCAACAATAAGTTGCTTCTCTACAGATAATTCTTTCTCATCTTCATAATAAACATCAGCTACAGAGAACACATTCATATCTTTGGGTTGCTTCATTGATTTTCATACATCAAAACGGACCACTTCGTCATTCATCCGAAATAAAAGCTCATTAGCTCTTAAATCAATAAGCACACTTCCTGTTGCAAGGAAAGGACGCCCTAAGATTATGGGAACTTCAGAATCCACCTCACAATTCAAAATAACAAAGTCTGCAGGAAAAATGAAGGTGGAAACCTTCACCAATACATCATATAAGATACCAACAGGTCGTTTTACCGACCTATCTGCCATCACGAGCAGCATATTGGTTGGTGTAGGATCACCCAACCCCAACTTTCTGTAAATAGATAGCGGCATCAAATTGATGCTAGATCCCAAATCGCACAATGCCTTAGCAAACTCCAAAGATCCAACCGTGCAAGGAATAGTGAAAGAACCAGGATCTGCCTTCTTCTGAACTAACGATCTTGTTGCGATTGCACTGCAATGATGAACATTATCTGCCAGCTCAAAGCTTGCTGCCCGCTTCTTTGTCAAAAGGTCCTTCATGAATTTAGCGTACCCAGGCATCTGTTCCAGCGCCTCCACCAAAGGAACATTAATATTCAGTTGCTTCAACATAGTCATGAATTTACTGAACCTGGTGTCATCAGCTTTCTTCTTCAGTCTCTGAGGAAAAGGTGGTGGTGGAAGGGGAATAGTTTTCTCCACCACTTCTTTTTTATCTTGCTTCAGATTATCAATATTTTCAGGCTGATGACGTCTAAGTGTAGTGTCATGAACGTTCTGACTTTCAGCTTCTACAGAATCATCACAATCTTCTTCAATCACATTCTCTTCTTTATTATCAACCACCTGCTTGCCTTTGGATGGATTTTCCAACACCTTACCACTCCTGGTAGTAATAGCCATACATGATCCATCATTTCTTGGATTTTGCACGGTGTCTCTAGGTAGGGTGCTAGCTTTTCTTTGATTGAGTGCCGCTGATAGTTGACTCAATTGTTGTTCCAACTGTTTTATTGAAGTGGAATACGAATCAACCAATTGATTTATTGAGGAAAAATCATTTTTTACCTCCGTTACTCCCATGTTGGTTGCCTCCACTCCTTTCAACAGCTTAGCCATCATATCTTCCATGGACATCTTCCCAGAGCCAGATGTCGCGGCCTCACGATTTCCAGGAGGAACATACAAACCACTCCTGTCAGTCTTATTCTTGTATCCGGATTTATCATAATAGTTTCGACCTTGGTTTCCTTGGGCATTTCCTCGGAAACCCCCCTGATTATTCAAATAATTTGCTTCCTCCTCAGAATCGGATTCATCTCTTCCCTGTGATACAACGGCCTTAACCTTTTTGGTCTTCCCTGATAATAAATGCTTGGTAAGAAGATCCATCTACGTTTTCATGTGAGCCATATCCTGGTCACGTTCCTCTTCTCTTCGCCTTTGTTCTGCCGTCAAGCCAATAGATACAGTAGAGTTTGCTGCCTCAGAATCCCTGGTATACCAAGCTCTACTCTGCTTTGTCATATGATCTAGCATATCACTTGCCTCAATAAAAGTAAGGTCCATGAATGACCCACCTGCAGCATTATCAACCACTGGCTTAGTCACCGAATTCAAAGACCTGTATAATATCTCCATCAAGTGGATATTAGTCATCTGATGGTTTGGGCACCGCATAAGCTTCTTCTTGAACCTCTCCCATGTTTCGTGGAGAGCTTCAGTTGGAAGCTGTCGAAAATTGCTGATCTCATCTCTTAATTGTGCTCTTTTGGATGGAGGAAAGAATCTTTCTAGGAAAGCGTCTTTCAGTTGCCTCCAATTAGTAATAGAATCAGGAGTTAGCCCATTCAACCATAAAGTTGCCTTTCCAGATAGAGACAATGGAAATAAGTGCAATCGAATTGCATTCTGTCCAACTCCTGGATTGTCAAACGACTTGCATGTTGAGATAAAGTTGATCAGATGCATATTCGGATCATCGCCTGCAAGTTAACCAAATAACCCCTTAAGTTGCAATAGCTGAATCATGGTGCTAGTGATATTGAACTTGGCTCCGGGTGCCAAAGGCGGAGGAATAATAGCCCCTGTGGCACCAGCCCCATCCTGATCGTCATCATCATCATCAAAAGGATCCTGCACAGCTCGACGTTTAGGTCTCATTCTAGCTTGACGATCTCTCCTGTTCACAGGTGCTGCCACCTCATCTGCACGCTGTGGATTAAGTAACTCATCATCACCCAGGTCCTCATCATCAGGATTTGTTGCCCGACCTGGGTTATCAATATTCTGTTGATGCACTTGAGCAGCTGCCAACGCAGCTAACCTAGCTTGCTCCTGTTGAGCAGCCCTTCTTTCAATGTCACGTTGTGCATCCATTCTGCCAATAAATTGTGGTTCAGGATTTATGGGTAATAATGGCTGACCAGATCTTCGTGTATTTGGCATGCACTCTACCAAACCTGAACAAAACAAAATCAACAAACAAAAAGTAAAATTCGAGAATCTTTGACCAAAGGGTCTAGTAACTATCACAAACTTAGTTGACAACCGTATTCCCCGGCAGCGGCGCCAAAATTTGATACGCCCAAATTACAACTCTCATTAGAAAGTGTAAGCGGTCGCTGTCAAATATAGAACCCAACTGGGTTGGGTGTCGAATCCCACAGGGAATACTTGGTCACTAAGTGTTGCAATTGTTAGTAGACTGTTGGTCGAAAATTCCACGAAAAAGGGGGGTTTTGATTTAGGCGTGAATTAATAATATCAAAGTAACGAATGAATGATTTGTTTAGTAAAGGTTAATCACAGAGAATAATAAGTTAGGGTTATGTCCACCTTGTAGTTTCTACATCTCTATTAACTATGAGTAACGCGGAATTTAGACATGCATGCACTTATAGAGAATCGTATTCTAATTCTAAATCTAAGTGTTTCCCAACCATCAAGGATTTATTTCAGTTTAGCTCTCCCAAGCCTAAAGTGTATAACAAATGGTACAAATTCTCCAAGAAGTTAATCCGGTTAAGGCATTAACGTGTCAATAGAGGTTAGAAGCCCTATTTCCTTGTCACACTCTCTTTTCCAAACATGTAACTTTTCTCCCGAACAAGTTAATGCTATAATGGAATGTTCTCTATGTTTGCAACCATGAGAATTTAATTAAAACGAAGAGAGTAATGATATAAGTAGCATACACATCAAGAATTCACAAACTCATAGCAACAAATAGTATCTTACAAGGTTTCCATAACCCTAACAGAGAAGTTTAGCTACTCATGGATACAACGGAAATCAAAATAGACATAATCATCATACCACAACCTAGAACAATCTTGGCGATGGAAGTGATCTTAGCGTCACAAAGAGAGTAACGTTTTTTTCTCTAGCCGTTTCCAAGTGTGAGCCGTGTTTCTCTGTCCAAAACTTACAGAATCTGTAAACTGAATAATGAAAAGTGTTGAATAATAATGATCGAATGAATGCTGAAAAATTCAGCAAATAAGGTTTTATAACATCCTTGTCCTACTAAGTTACTGTTGCATCCCTAAGTATTTAGAAATACTGATTTTGCCCGGGACAAGTTCTCCATGCATCACATTCAGTCCACAAGCTTCCAAAAGTTGCCTTCCCTCTTATGTGAAGTTTCCCTTTGCTGCCCAAAGGTCCACAAAGTGCTGAAATCTTCATCATTAATACCTGAAAAACATGCTAATCACATAGGTTAGCTCACTTAAAGGAAAATGGACTAAAAGTGCAGGAATTATATATTTTATCCTCCAAACTTAGCTAAAATATGGGTAAATTATGGTTCTTAGGGGTATAAATACGCCCAACATCAACCTCACATACTATTCTCACTTGGAAGCTATAAAATAAGACATCAAGAAAAACTATTCCACTAAACCCTCATAATAACAGTAATTGATCATAATCCTATAGTATACCATATTAAAATCCGTTAGCATATCCTCCTTCTATACATTACAACTATTTACCCATCTATACACCTAAATTACTTTCATAGCTCTATAAGTTCAACTAAACTCCTTTTCTACTTCAATCTAGAAACAATTCACCTTAACTAATAACTCTTTCTCTACCCTTTACCAAGGAACTTATACCATATTCATTACCCTTAAGCTGACACACAAGGACCTATCACCTTAACATAAACTCAAAAGCATGCATAAGTTTATCTCTATACTTTCTATCAATCGTAGTTCCAAATTTTCTTGACACTACACTTCTATACCCATACTTCCAACTATAAAAAGGTTCTACTACTTATGAATCATAACACTCCAAGTTGCAATATCCCTCAAATGCAAACTCTATTCAATAATCTAGGTTCATACTATCTCTTCTTATGAGAGCTATCTGTATTGAAGGGTTCATGAGGAATCTGAATGCATATCTTACTCTGTCTTAACTGGACAAATTATATGGATGAGGACAAATATTTCAACTTGAGGAACTTATAACACACTAGTGAGCTCTTTTCAAGCCCCTTGTATGATTTCTGAAGTTACTGATAGTAAATCTGAGAGCATCATCATGGGAGGAATTGGAACTTGCTGATCATGTTATCTCAAGAATATAACATAGATGGAGAATTATGGAGTAACACACGAATAGAAAAGAGTTTCTAAGAGAAGAACTTTACAGCACGATCTAGAGTATGAAAGAAAAGAGATATTTCTTAAATACCCTGTAGCCTCTCGAAGAAAAGTACAAACGTCTCTGTACTGTTCCGCAAGACACTACTAGACACAGCTTCATAGACACCCTAGGACATTTGAACTCTGTTCTCTAATACTAAGTTTGTAACTACCTGAGGCTACCCCTTAGTCATCATATGGTGCTTAGGGCCACAGGTGATCCTAAGCTAACCCTTGTACAGGCATAACTCATGAGCAACTGGATAAAATACATAAGCCTAAAATAAGTAAGCGAAAAATATGTCTCTACTGATTATATTCAAAACAAAACTATAAAAATGAATACAACTCTTCTTAGACAAAATAAAACTGAAATCAGGAACATCAACTTTCCTATCTGTCTATGAAGCCTCCACTAGTGTAGACTATAGGTAGTCGGGACATGACCCCCAACTATACTAAACCATTATGACTGAATAAAGAAAATAAAATGTTACTCTAACTATGGCTGACTCGAAAACTTGAATCAAAAGGGCTCATCACCTGCTGACTGGAAACTGCAACTGTCTGATTATGATGTGCATGCTACAACTTGTACCTATATTATTAAATAATGCAGCACATAGACGTATATGTGGATTAATAATTTTGAAATGCATTGAGCATGTGGGGGTGAATGTATAAGTAAAAATAGTAACTAACTGTGCATATAACTGATAAAGAATGCATGCTAAGTGTAAACAATTCACATTGGCTGGAGTACTCTAAAGACTGCAAAATATAAGCATATTATAGTAAAGCATGAAAACAATCTTTGTGAGCCATTACACTTAGTTCTAAAAATTGAACTTTTACTCTTTCTGTTCATGGAATAAGTAGGACTGAAGTTAAGTCTGTTTTCAAACCATGCAGGCTAAGTGTAAAAAGGACTCACCTTTATATCTGTAAACGAAAATCTGAAATATCATAGTTAATGTCTTATGTAAAACAATATCTGAAATAAATTGTGAGCCTTTACACTTAGTTTGTAAAAGTTGTTCTATTATTCTGTTTTTGGACTTATAGAGTTTCTTTTAAAAACTTTTTTGTTATTTTTTTCTATTAGGGAGGTTCTTCTAACTGACATAAATCATGTAAGCTATTATGGAGTCCAACGTCTAGTTCTCCTAAGGGAAAAACCTCACGTTGGGGAGAGGTGTCATACTCTTGCCAAGGTGTATAACCTAAACTAAGTTAACACAATATGTATCTACATCCATATAAATGGGAATAATCTGAATCTATACCTAAGTTGGCTTGTAGTTCTGTGGTATGTGAACTAGGACACATAGCCAACTCAGTGCTAAATACTACTCCCTTTAATCTGTATGCTAATTCTGTAGGAAATTTACTTTAAAACTAGCATAAGGGTTTACAATGAAAACTAGTTATGCTTATCTTTTTTAAATCATGATCAAGATGAACAATGTGGATTCCTTATCTTAGCTTAGTATCAAAATATCAAAACTTTCTTAAAATCTTGATATAACTCATCAAAAGAAACTTAAGAATATAATCTTTATGAAATATCAACACCTAAACTTAGGGCTTAAAAACCCATTCTCTAAATTCATGTCAACTCAAAATAATGCTTCATGCTCAATAATCTTCTTGATATACTTCAATAATATCAGTCAAGATAATGAAATCAAAATTATAATATGAATCTTATGGATCAAAACATGAGAATGCATAATCTTGATGTACTTAAATCCTTTAAATCTCATGCTTTCTATCATATAACTTGCAACCTAATATCATGATTAAATCTCAATTGAAAATCTTTAAATCAAAGCATAAATAGATGAGAACAAGCATGCACTTTAACACTTAAATTACTTTGTAAATCCATAAAGTCAAAACAAGATAGTTGAGTATGAACTCTAATTGCAATTTACGTAAATTTAATTTTAAAACTAGTTTTGGGTATAAGGATGAAAGAGTATCCTTGTTCATAACCCTACATACCTTAATAGACTTGATTTTATGGATGAAAGCTTGATCTTGAAAGTCATGGAGATGATCTTGAAAGATTTCTTGAGATTATCGAATTAGGGAACTTAAAATCTTGATCTTTCTTGAAGAGAAGATGATGGAATGGATGATCTTTGGGAGGGATGATTAGGGTTTGTCCTTTGAGAGAAAAATTGGAGAATGAGGGCAAATAATGCCCCAATTGAAGCCTTATATCATTTTTTTATGTCTTGGGTTGATGTAGGAAAATACCCCATTGCCCCTCCATCATTTAAACCAAAAATTTGTAACTCGGATTGCGTTTTGAAGGCTCACCGCGATGCGGTGTAATCGCGGTTGCTTACTGCCTCACACGAAAAATGTCATAACTTTTCACTCGGTTATCGAATTAAGGCAAAATTGGTATCGTTGGAAAGCTAACTCAATTATCTACAATTTGGTGGGTCGTGAGATGAAAAATTCAACAAACATCAAAAGCTATACACTTTCAAATTTGACCCTTGTAGAATCGAACATCAAACTTTGGACGATTCTAAGGTTCTTAGCTCAACTTCGCTCTAAGTGATTTCTATGAACTCTCTTAACCTAAAAAGCACTTCACACACTAGGATAAAGTTCATGAAACATGCACTCAATTTATGGATCAAGAACATGAAAAATACACCTTCACCGCGACGCGATAAGTGTCTCATTGCTATCCCTGACGCGATGCGGTGGAATTGCATTGAGCTGCTGAAATTGAAATTCAAATGTGGTCCAAACCTCGTCTAAAAAATCCGAAACTCACCCAAGACATGATACCTACACCCCAAAATATGAATCAACTAAAAAACCATTGTTTCGGAGCTTAAAAGGTCAACTTAAAAATTCTTGAAGTTACGAATTAAGCCAAAAATAAGATTAAGTCTTCAACAATTAGCTACAATTATTAGGTTCTAAGCCCCATAAGCATGCACTATAAGATTAACTGAATTAAGTAAAGTTCGGGATATTACATAGCTTGGCTAACCTTTGTTCAATTATATACCCCATAAGTATAATCTGAGATAGCCGAATTCTCAACACAAAATAGAGTTGAACTAATGCATGTGACGGTTCCAAGGTCTGTATAGGTCCTTTCGGATTATGGGGGTAATCCAGTTGTCTTAATTTCTTAGTGAGGTTGAGTGAATATCTAACAAAGGTATAGGTCGTAATTTTTACATACATTTTAGTCTGAATAGTTTTTCACATGTAATTTTTTCGTACATTACTTCTTTTATTTGTTTTCTTTAATTTCAAATGCTAATTTGGAATGATCTGAGGAACAGAGCTCATTACTATTTCTTAAAATTAGAAAACTCGATAAAACTTTAAGTTAGACAGAAAACTGTTAAAGACCCCATTCAACCCAATTTTTCCATATTTCATTGATTATTAATGATTTTATTGTTAACATAAGTATTAAATAAGTAACATAGACACGCCAAAAGCTAATTAATGAGATCATGCAATGTTTCAAATTTGAATTGTAAATTAATGTATTTAATGATCTAGTGCTAACGTGGTAAAGGAAAATTGGCTACAGAGATTCTGTGCGGTCCAAAATTAATATAGAGATAAGGACATTATCAAAAGAGTCATTTTATTCCAATCCATTCTTCCGTGGATGTGGAATGTCCAACACACAGACGATCGCTACATTATTAAAGAGCAAGTACCCGAATAGAGTGGTCAGAGAGATGATTATGGCAGATTAATTATGGCTTTCTCTATTTCATAGAAATGTAAAAACAACAACCTGGCTAAAGCTCTTGAGGCTAATGATTATATAAAAATATTGATATTGAACTATATATATATATATATATACATATATATATATATATATATATATATATATATATATATATATTCACTAAGTATTGCTCATATGTTGGTGGCAAGGGATACCAATAACTTAGGCACTAAAAAGATTATCAGAGACACGACTAAGATGATAGAAAATGCAAAGGTCAACTCGCATTGCTCTAGAGAAACCAATCAAGCTACGGATTTTCTTGCTAAATTGACATCATCATTCTTTTCAACATCTTCTGAAAGAAGAAAAATACTGTCTCAACTTAATATAGATGACAACTTCTTAGTGTTAGAACATGTAGAGTGGAAAAATCCATTTTATATAGTTATAAAATCATAATTTATTGAAATATTATAGTTAGTCTTTCATGTATTTGAATTGTAGGTTAGGTTCTTGTCCCGGTCTATTTTTCTATGCATATATTTTCGAATAAACATTATAGAAGTCAAGTCAAATTCTCCAACAATAAAGACTTACACCAATGGTAATGACCTATTCTTTTTCTAAAGAAATTTAAGGATATATTAGTGAAATAACTGACATCTCAAAGAAGTTTTCATATAAAGATCAATAAAATCATACCTATGATCAACAAAATTCAACGAAGATTTAATAAATTAGTTACATTGTCAAATTGAAAACAAACATTACAAGAAATTGATTATAAATTTTTTTTAACAATATTGCATCTCTTATTAAGGTTTAGCTTTAATCCATCAATTCTATTGAACTGTCTTGAAATAAAGAATCATCAAAATAGTTTTGTGATCTGTGGAAAACAGCCATTAAACCATATTTTTCATAAATTTGAAATTATTTCGTATCATCCTAATTAAAGAGATCAATTAATCATTCTAACTGTTACATCACTACATATACTTCGTTTTCCAGAATAACGAGGCAAAAAGGTCATAAATTAACTCCCCAACTCCCTAGTCCTTTTGATCTAGAAATAAAGTCAATATAGGATTATTCTCGAATGATACACACCACCTCTGTCCATTTTTATTTGTCAATTATTAACTTGGTACACACCTTAAGAACAATAATAAATAATATGAATAATTTTAATATTTCACTCTTTAAAAAGAATACATTTAACGTTTTGCAAAATGTAATTAGTAATGAATACAATTCAATAAAAAGGATAAAATGAACACAAATAGATAAATTATTCATCCATTTTTCAAAGCGAACAAATATTATTGGACATCTATTTTTGATAACATGGACAAATAAAAATGACCGGAGTAAGTAATCCCTCCATTTCTTTTTACTTGTCACGATTACTTTTTTAAAGCCAAATAATATGAACTTTGACTAATATTTTAAGGTGTATTTTTCATCGTATTAATATGAACTTATAATACTTTTGATATAGTTTTTGAATATTGAAATTTTCATTTTACTATATTGAATTAATCTAATTTAATTTAACTTTGAGAATTAGTCAAACTAACTCTCGACAAACAGAACCTGACAACTATTTTGAAGAAAAGAAATTATATATCTACCAACAGAAAAAAAGGTCAATAATGATGTTCACACACTTTCTTGAACTATATAAACAACATAGCTCCTTCACACTTAAAACTCATTCGTCTACACTTTTTTAAGTTCTAAGTATTACTATATGATGTGACGAACAAAGAAAGTAGACTTTTTAGGAGTCTTACTTTTTTGTTTTTAACAACTCTCTGTTATTCTTCGAGTCATGCAACTTATAGTACTCATCGAAAACTATTATAGTCTCCTATTTATAATTTTGGTGATATGTTACCAAAGTTTGTCCCTTTACCTTCATCTGCTCCATCTTATAAAACAAGTCCCGGCACGCCTAGATCTTCAATGTGTCCGCCACTTCCACCACCGGTTTTTGCCTTGTTGTCGCCTGATGCACCACCTTCGAGGACGGATGGTGGTGTCGTCCGTCCATCGGAATTATATGTATACTGGAGCTTTGGTGTTACTATGCTGTATGTGCATTTTAATTGAATGTATAAACAACTTTCTTAAGGTGCCAAAAATGCGTTAAGCTTAAAAATAATTTCACATGGGTGTTGTTTTATAGTGCACAAATCTTATGAAAGTTTTTGCATTTTATGTCCTTAACCCATGCTTCTTTTTTATGTTTTACCCCTTATAGTTTCTCTTTTTATCAATTTAGTGCACTCGATCCATATTAAATGGCTTTTAACATTTACACACCCCTACACACACAGGAATTTATTTGATTGGTAAATACGTTATATCAAAATTATAATATTGCGATTATAAAACAAGGATTTAATCCCTCCCACCAATAAATATATAAGAAGGAACATATATTTCTTTTGCTTGTTCTAGATTCTAGAAAAAAAAAATGTTTTCAATAACAACAATTTATTCAGTGTAGTCTCATAAATTGGGATAAATAGGGATTTGAAAAAAAGTAGAGTGTAAACAGACTTTATCCATGCCTCAAAGGTAGAGAGGTGGTTTAAGATAGACCCTCAACTTAAGAAAAAATAGTTCAATAAAGGAAAAATTACATAAAAGTGTATCTAAGAAAGTTACATTGCAAAATATATCCACTTTTTAAGTTCTTACCAAAAATGTTCAACTTGTATAGGCGTAAAATGTTAATTTTCATTGCATGACTCATTACAGCTGTAGAACAAATTTTTTGGAGCCATTGTTGAAGCTCGAAGTTTCAAAATACGAAAATCAAACTTCCCTAAATAAGCTTTGTTTTGTGTACTGGGTATGATTGCAAAAGATTGATTATGAGGAGCTCAAATTTAAAGATTAGGATGATTTTGTGTAGTTTTGAGTTGTTTTTTGAAAAAAATTGAAATTTTTTGAAAATTGAACTTCCATAAATAAATTCTGTCCTGAGTGGGTATATTTGCAAAAGATCGGTTATGTATCGAGTAACCCAAATCTGATGTTTTAAATAATTTGGTGTAGTTTTTAAATATTTCAATCCGAGTCGGATATGAGGGAGATACTGTATGTTGGGCCTTATAGTATAAGTAACAAGTCAATAATTTTGAAGCAATGAACTCATCAACTTTATTTTAAGGCTGAATTCTTTTTGGAGATACCTTGATGGGTAACCTTTCCTAAGTTACCTTTGTATTGTTAGGGTTGTGATTCGTTAAGTAGAATAGCAAGTGTTGTAGTGATACCATAGTTTGCTGATGAATGAAATATGAAGAAAACAAGGATTTCATATGCTAGAATGTTAATTGAGGTTGATGTCACAAAATCCCTGCCGAAGGAGATAATGCTAGTGGATGATTTAGGTAACACCTTTTAGCAGGTCATCACATTTGATTGGAGATCGGAGTATTGTGATATGCATGATGAGCCATAAATGTATGCAAATTAGGCAGCCTGATTCAAGACTAAAACCAACACCTCTTGTGAAGCCAAAGCGAGCACTTCCTAACCCAAAATAGACAAAACTAGTTCCCACATAGGTGACTAAAGAGAAGAGGTTCAGGTACCTATAAAAGCATCACAAAAACAATCACATGCCTTGTAGGAAAGGGAAAATATAGGATCTACAGGAATTAATCATGAAGAAGGGGTGTTCACTCCTGTTGGAAATAAGGGGAAACAAGTCAAGGTAGCATCTCATGAGACTGGTAGAAAGATTTATACACAGATAACAGGTGTAGTTATGAGAAATAAATTTGAAGTATTGTAACAATCAAATATTATGGTGCCTAAGCACATACTTCTTGATGAAAGGTAGGGTGAATCTCAACACTGATAATGAGTTTGGTTTGTATGGAATATCAAGGGCATCAATAAAAAGACTAAGCAAAAGGAGTTAAGAAGGTATGTACAATAAGAGTTAGCGGTATCATAAGTAACAAAAACTTCTTTTTTCGCACAAAAACGTCTAGTGAATCCTGAATCAAACCACCATATATTTGAATTTCCAACTAGATTGCTTTAAGTGTTCACATCACACAAATTTTCAATCTTTTATGTTGTTTTCAATATACTTATTTGATATATTTTCTTGTTCTTAGTATGAAACTAACTATTTAGAGCTTTATGACCAACATTATTACAATTGTAGCAGTTGCCTTTGAACGTTTTCTTGTTCAGCTCTTTCTCTTGTCCAGAAAATTTCTTTATCATCTTATTATTTTGAGCATCATTCTTAACAGGATTTGCAACCATCATTGATGTTTCATTAAACTTATTATCCTCTTCTATCTTGGGACGACTCACAAGATCTGTCAAACCAGATAATTGATTTTCAATGAATTATTTTTTCTGAAATATGATGACCTATACTTGTGAACATTTACATTTCAAGTTTGGTCAACCAAAATGACATCATTTGTTGCTATTCATTGAACTTCACCCCAAAATAGTTTTTCCATTTCTCTGTCATTTTCATTACTAGAGCAATATCTGAACAACTTAATGACGCAACATTAGTATTTACGACCGAATCAATTTATTGTTCAGTTTTATTCTTCATTTTCCTGTCAATCTTCGACATACATTTTACTATTTTAGAATACTAACATTAAAGACTTATATTTATCCAACTTATTTCTAGTCAATGATAAAGTTTTTATATCATCAAATCATCAACCGAATGAATTTTAAAACCCGACGAAGTTTTTATGACTTCAAATCAGAATCAAATTCAAACAGAGTGAAAATCCATAAGTTTTAAACTTCAGAAAATAATACAATGAGTTTATTGAATCAATGAGGTTTTTATATTCTTTGAACCGAATTTCCACACTGATTTCTCGATCAATTTTTTATATTCTTCTAAGCGAGGAAGTAGAATAAAAAAAATTTAGTCTCCACAAAATTCGACTCAATACAGATTAACCAAATACTTGATTTATAAATGGTGCTAAAAGTATTATTTTTTTCTTTCTTTCACCAAACAAACACAAAAAATAAATATTTTTATAATTTCCTTATGATCGTTCTTTTTCTCAGGTTTAGTAAAATCTGTATTTTTTTCAACAATAACTTCAAACACATGTTCAAATTAACATATAACTAATCAAATGAATTTTAGACTCTGTATTTATAACTTTGAACTCTTAACAATAAGTTCAACCCAATTTATGAACATTAATAAAATGAAGTTCAAACTATTTTCTGAAAAATAGCAAAACCAAATGTTAAGAACTTCAATACAAGTTCAACCAACTTATGAACTACCAAAATAAAGTTTCAAGAACTTCAAATACAAATTCAAGCAATTGAAGAACTATCAATATGAAGTTCAAACTATTTTCTAAAAAAATAGTAAAGCCAACTTTAAGGAAAAGAGATGAAACAGAAGATCCATGTCCACCGAATTCACGGTGTGTCCTTAAAAAATTATTCTCCTCAAGTATCAAAGGTTATAGAATATATCCTCCCAGAATAAAATGAATCACTTTGATAGAATAGCGGTACCTCAAATTCTGTCAAACTACAAATGCACTCAACGACAACAAATAATGCTAGAGTTTTTCAAGAAAGAAGATTATTTTTTCATCAAAATTTCATTCCTATACCCGAGAATAAATCAAGGTATTTATATCCATCAAGATATTTCTTAATGAAGAGAAGCAATAGTTCAGAAATGTGCACCCCTTCATAAAGATACAACTCTTTGAAAAAGGTGCAACTCTTTGAAAAAGTCACAATCCTTTGGAAATTTCATAATCATTCAATCTGAAAAGGTGCCTATTTAAATTGTATCCTTTCTTTTGGTGTCTTTCTGGAAAGAACACCTATTTATTTTCTATTCACACCTCTTAAAACCCTACCAAAAGTTCAAACTAGAATCAAATGCTACTAAGCTAAGTTTATTTATGTATTCTCATGGATACCTGATAATAAAGCTAATCTAATTCCATTAGGAGTTGAAGATCAAATTGGTACGACTGAAGAATGGGAACAAGACCAGACACCACCCAAGTAGTTTTGACATGAGGGGTGAAATGTTGAAATCTTTTTACTAAGTAACTGAATAGTCCTTAATGTATAGAAAAAGTGATCTTTTTAGTCTGAATATATACCTCAAAATCCTTAGTTTATAAAGAAAGTGACCATTTTTCTCCCAGCACCACAGTGAGTGCCTGCAACGATGAAGTAAGCATCCATTCCTTATAACATAGTTTTGTTCTTACAACAGTTGGTTTATGATTTCAAACGCAAAAACAAATATTGATTATTAGTAGAAGAGTTTTGCCTTTTTGGTTTCTCGTCACACAAGATCTGATTTTGGCCGAAAGGTTTCACTCTATTTTTCAAGAAGAAATTGGAGGACTACCTATTGATTGACCCCAAAAGAAGAGAATGATGGTTTGATGAGCTCTTATCCTCCCTTGATGGACTAGTATCACTCTTGTCCTATTGGGTATACAGGACACTCTCTTTTTTCCCTTAACAAGAGGTAAATAAAACCTTTAAATAGAAATGTGTATGCTTAGTGGCCATATCAGTGTTAACGGGGATACGTCGTGGCATTTAGCTTTAGATACTGGGTGGTTATACCCAAACATACAAATTCACTAGACATGATTCTTATGTTGTAACTACATATATTAAGTATTGAAATAAACTACATGTCTAACATGACCCCGCGGTCGGGACTACGTATGTTAAGTCCTGTAAGAAACTTTAAGACAATTGAACATGTCAAACAAACATGACTAGAAGAAAGGGAACTGAAGACATATAATGGTGCCTAAAGAACTAAAACGGTTTGTGTTCTCATCTAAACTGATGCTTCATCCACTCGGGTTCAAAATCTTCTGCAAGACAATATCAAAATGGGAACTTATCAGACTTATACCGGTGACTAACGAACTAAACCAGTTTGTGTTCTTATCTACAGAACATGTTTGAAGTTTTCATTTAATAATTTTCATTTAATAGTTGTACCAAAATGCATGTTAGCATCCAGTTCTTCATCTAATTCCCAACTATGCTTCTGCAACAATGGAACAGAAAAACTCATTGTTGTGAAAGCACACCTTAAAAACCTTCTTTGTAGTCTGGTAATCATATTTTTGTCCCACTTCTACAATTTCCACATCCCAACTCTTTCGGAGAATTCCAACATTGTTCTAATGGATGTTGGCATAGGTACCTCATAGTGTTATGAAAACCTGTGTACCCTTATGTTATAGTCGGGCAGAATAAGCAATACCACAAAGAAAAATAAAATAAGAAGAAGACATACAGATTTACGTGAAAACCCTTGATAGGAAAAACCATGGCAGAGGCGGAGAAATTTACTATAATGGAGAGGAGTACAATGATATGCCGAAAGTCTCAATGACGTATATTTATTACATCCAAAACTGACATGGGTCGCACAGAAAACTTTTCAGGGACAAATCAATAGAATTTACGTCACAAACTCTAGCAATCTTTTTCTTGACATGAATTCTAATTCGGAACTCAAATCCATTTCGAGAATACTCTCCACCTCTTCCACAAAAGCCCTTAAGGTCACATCTTAACTGTTGACACCAACCAATTCCAAGAAATGCTCAAACTTGGAACTTGGTAGTGTCTTGGTCATCATATCAGTGGGGTTATCATAGGTACTAACCTTGCTTACCATAATATCACCACGAGCAATAATTTCACGCACAAAATAGCATCGAACATCGATGTGCTTTGTACTCTCATGAAACACATGATCTTTTATATGGAAGATAGTACTCTGACTATCGCAAAAGATCATAGTAATTTGTAAGTCTTTGCTAAGTTCACCATACATACCCTTAAACCAAATAGCTTCCTTACAAGCCTCTGTAATAGCCATGTACTCTGCCTCAGTAGTTGATAAAATAGTAGTTTTTAAAGTAGCTTGCCAAATGATAGCACAACCAAAAATGGTGAAAACATAGCCTATAAGGGATCTCTTTTTATCAAGGTCTACTACAAAATCAGAATCAATATACTCGATCACACCATCTCTATTTCGCCCAAACTGCAAACAAACATTAATAGATCCATACAAGTATCTGAAAATCCACTGAACTGCTTTCCAGTTTTGTTTACCAGGATTTGCCATGTATCTACTAACTGCACTAACTACATACAATAAATCCGGTCGGGATCATACCATCGCGTACATAAGAGACCTAACTGAACTAGAGTATGAAACCCGAGACATAAAGTCACACTCATCATCTGTCTTAGGAGATAACATAGCCTAGAGTTTTAAATGAGCTTCCAATGGAGAACTAACAGGTTTGGCATTTTTCATATTAAACCTGTGAAGAAATTTCTCAATATACCTTTTCTGACTCAAGTATAACTCACACTTCTCTCTATCCCTCAGAATTTCTATGCCAAGGATCTTCTTTGCTGCTCCTAAATCCTTCATCTCAAAATCCTTACTGAATTGGGCTTTGAATTTTCTTATCTCTCTCATATCCTTTGCTGTAATCAGCATATCATTAACATACAAGAGAAGATACACAAATAAAGCATTAATTACCTCCTTGAAATAGATACAACTATCATAACTACTCCTCCTAAATATATGAAAAGTCATAAAAGAATCAAACCTCTTATAACATTGTTTGGGCGACCTTTTTAAGCCATAGAGGGACATTTTCAGCAAGCATACATAGTCCTCCTTTCTTGAGGCTGCAAAACCCTCTAGTTGTTGCATATAGTTGTCCTCCTCAAGTTCTCCATATAAGAATGCAGTTTTGACATCCAACTGCTCAAGCTCAAGATTGGTCATAGCCACAATACAAAACAAAGCTCGAATCGAACTATGCTTTACAACTAGAGAAAACAAAGTTCTGAAGTCAACACCTGGAACTTGACTGTAACCTTTAGCAACTAGTCTTGCTTTTTACCTAGCATCTTCAACTCCTGATGTTCATTCTTTCCTTGTAAATACCCACTTACAATGGACAAAATTCTTATATTTAGGAAATCTCACCAAATCCCATGTGCCATTCTTATGAAGTGATTCCATCTTGTCTTGCATAACAATCATCTATCTGCTAGAATTATCACAACTAACTTCCTTTGAGTAAGAAGAATGTTCTTCACAAGGATAAATACCTTCTGCTAAATATAATGCATAAGTAATCAGTTCAGCTTCACCATACTTATAATGAGGTCTAATATCTCTCCTGGGCCTATCTTTAGCAATAGAATATTATGGAGCCACTGGTAGTGAAGAAGAAATAGTTTCACTCTGTATCTCTAGGCTAGACTAAGAAGTAGAAACTTCTGTGGACTTTGCTCTAATCTTTAATTCTATGTGGGTTCTTGTCTTTTATTGATTCATGTCATTAGGCTCATCTAGGAGAGAAGCACTAGATTCTTTAAGGGAGGAAGAACGAAGCATAGAAGTTTCATCAAACACAACATCCTTGCTAATTATAATTTTTTTGTTTTCTGGACACCAAAACTTATATCCTTTAACACAAGACTTATATCCCATATATAATCACTTGAAAGATCTAGGTTTAAACTTACCATTATCAATATAAGCATAATCAGGACATTCAAATATCTTCTAATCAGAGTAACTGGCAAAAGTACAAAACCATACCTCTTGTGGAGTCTTTTTGTCAATTGAGAATTAAAGAGAGAGATTAATAAGAAGACAAACTATGGAAGCAACTTCGTACCAAAAAGACTTGGGTAAACCAACATTAAAGAGCATACAACACACCTTATACATTATAGTCGTATTCATTCATTCGACTACACCATTTTGTTATGAAGTGTGATGAACTGTTAAGTGCTTCACATTTCCTTCTGAATTACACAGAATTACAGAACTTTAAATCATTATTAGTCTGAAGGCATTTTACATGCTTCTTTATTTACTTTTCAATCATAGTCTTCCACTCCTTTAATGGAGGCAACACATTATTCTCTTGCTTCAAGAAGAACACCCAAACTTTTCTGGAATAGTCATCAATAGTGCTCAATATGTAATTAACACCTCCTCTAGAAGGTACTCTAGAAGGACCCCAGAGATCAGAATAAATGTAATCAAGTGTGCCTTTAGTTAAGTGGATGCCTTTGGTGAATCTGACTCTCTTCTGCTTCCCAAAAATGTAGTACTCGCAGAAATCTAATTTGGTAATACTCTGGCCATTAATAAGTCCTTTCCTACTTAGTTTAGCCATCCCATTTTCACTTATATGTCACAAATGCATATGCCAAAGTTTAGCAACATCACTATCTGACAGAAAAGAAGTAGAAACAGCTACATCACCTATAATTGTAGAACCTTGCAAGACATACAAATTAGAAGTCTTTCTCTATCCCTTCATTACAACTAGAGAACCTTTACTAACTTTCAGGATTCTTCCTTCACCACTGTACTAATATCCATTAGAATCAAGGGTACTCAGGAAATAAGATTTCTCTTCAGATCTGGGACATACCGCACATCACCAAGTGTCCTCACTACCTCATAAAATATCTTGATCCTGATTATTCCAATACTAATTAGCTTATAGGGTATATTATTTCCCATCAACACAACACCTTCAGAGACCATTTCATATGTTGTAAACCAATCCCGATTTCGACATATATGAAACATGTAAGTTGACTCAAAAATCCAATCCTCACAGGTTTTGGAGTTACCATCAGAAATTACCAGGAGTTCTTCATCACTACCGCCATCTTCTACAATACTGGTTCACCAAACTTCTCTGGTGGCTTTTTTTCTAGTTTTTAGCTTTTATTTTATTTTTATTTTGTAACTTATAACACTCTAGATTTCGACCTATTCTTTTTATCACCTCTAGAGTTTCTCTCATGGGTCCTTCCTTGAATAATGAGACCATATCCTTGAGTCACCGACCCATTTAGAAGATGTTTCATCTTCTCCTTAGAAAACAACACATCATAGAATTCATCAGGGGTTAGGGTATCACGACTATATAAAATTATATCCTTAATGTTTGGGTATGATGCAGGCAACAAACACAATAAAATCAACCCTAGTCTTCCTCATCATTCTTAACCTCCAAAGTCTTTAAATCAGAGATGATTTTTGTAAAGACAGATAGGTGATTCTCCAAAGATGTACCCTCAAACATTAGATGTGAATAAAGTTGTTGTTTGAGATGCAACTTACTAGTTAGACTCTTTGTCATACATAACGATTCCAGTTTCAACTAAAATGTAGTGACAGTGGTCTCTTTCAAAACACCCTGTAAAATCTGATTGGATAGATAAAGGTGGATCTGAGATAGATCCTTTCTATCCTTGTGCCATTTATCCTCCTCTATCCATGATGAGGGGAGATTATCAAATCCTAATAGAGCATCATCCAAATCCTTCTGAACGAGAACAAACTGCATCTTAACCTGTCATAAAAAAAATCAGGTGTTGCAATCTAATAATGAAATATCATACTTCATGGTTGCAATCCTCGAGAAAATAGTATCTCTGATACTAGTTTGTTATATTCGAGAAAAATAAGAAATTCCATAAAGAAAAAGAAAACAAGGAGAAGACACAAAGATTTACGTGGAAACCCTTGACGGTAAAAACCACGGGCAGAGGCATTCACTATAATGAAGAGGAGTATAATTGCAATACCCCGTATTTTCCTAGCATAATTTAAGTCCCAATACATGAGTATTCATAAATAAAATTTTCTAAACACTCAGTATTATTATTTTTAGAGCCTGCTATTACGTAGGAAATTCAATTAGCTTTCCAACGATATAAAATTCTCCCAAATCCGATAACCGGGTAAGAAGTTATGGCGATTTTAAGTTCCATTCATTACATACCGCCATTTTGATCACTAGCATGTCACGAAGCCAGTCTAAATGAAAATTGTCAATTTCCAGTGTGACTCCGTCATCTCACCGCATTGCAGAGGGCTATCAATTGCCAATTGTCCAATTCAAGTAAAGGACCGCGATATTGGCGCGTCGCGCCAAGGACCCAGTTCACATTTCTCATTTTCCAATAAAGCAATGCGATTGTACGACATTGCGCCACCTTGCATATTCCCAGTTGGCAATTTCCATTGACATGACATGGGAGCGCCGCTTACGCCAGGGGTGTTTTTCAAAAAATTTTAATGGAAATCCAAAGTTCATCCAGGGTTAAAACTATCTTTTCCAATCATTTTAATCCACTAAGATATGGGATTTAATCCTCAAAAAAGTCTATAGCTTATTCATAATAACTTTTCCCCCAAATCAAAGAACATTCTCTCCCAATCAAGAAAACCCTAACTTTAAGGGATTAAGAACAATCCTCAAGAATTCACCAAGAACATCAAGAAACTCATCACATAAGGTATGTTAGATGTTCATCCATGGGTTCCTTTCACCCATGGAGTCCAAGTATCCAATTTGAATTAAAAAATTATGATTTTTTCAAGTTATTTTGATTTTAAATTATGATTTCACCCATGAATCTCCATTGTAACGCCCCGATTATCTGAATCGGAATGCTATACGGTGCTCATGACCCCGAGGGACCACAAGCTAACCCGTGACTGATATCTATACTTGTACACTTCAATATATAATGTAATAGTACGGAAAACATAAACATATAGGCCATAAGGTTTAACTGAATAAAAATCTGTCAAAACATAATATCCATATGGAAGAAAGATACCCAAAACAACTAAAAATTGAATCGAATCTAAACTAAATCTGAAAGACTCTAAGTAGTGTCTGAATAAGGAGTTGAAGGAACATATCTCCAACTAACTCCGTCTAACAAAACTGAGCTAAAATAATAAATGAAATAAAATAATATCGCCCTCGAATGGATGAGGACTCACTTCAAATCTGCAGCTGGATGCTATTGCTGATCTGGATCTCGTGTCTCTGAACATATGGTGTAACATGAAAGAAAGCACCATAGCGCAAATGCGTCAGTACAACTAGAGTACTGAGTATACGAGTGAGGTAGGCTAATGCAAAAGGGTTTACATGCATGAACAATGCTAACTGACTGACTGATATGGACTTGAGAATGTAAACATACATACATAGTAACTTAGATCATGAGTACATAATAGCTAGATCTGTACGCTAATACATGGTTTACTGATAACTGACATGAATGAAACTGTAGTTCTGATAACATGGGCGACTGTATCTGAAAGTCTTAAATATGATGGAACTTTCTAAGTTCCGCACTATAACTGAATTTGACTGTATCAGATAGTCTTGGTATACTGATATCTGAAGAACTATCTAAGTTCTTTTACTGAGACTGAGTATGAAACTATGGGAGGTAGTTGTTTAATCGACATGCCCCATATGTGCCATTATGGCTAAGCTGGGGTCCAATATCTACCCTGACTGGAAGGGTGTCAATACCGCACCACTGGTAAGGACAATATGTGAGCAAACCTCATATAACAGGTTAAGACAGCTCATCTACCCTCATATAATAGGCTGCAATGTCTCAACCTATGTTGGCTACATAGTTCTGGAATGCAAGGATGACTCCTAAGAATCACACCCTAATATACAGGTGAGTTCCCATTCTTGGGTTCACTCGGTGCTAACTCCTACTCCCATCTGAAGAGACTGAACATAATTCAACTGACTGTACGTGAGTGGAACCAACTGAATTTCGTTGACTAATGAAATACTACTGATATCCAATAACTGACTGAGACCATGAGGTTTCCTGAGTCACATGACTGACTGAATTGTAATGAATCATGGGTTGATTTTATATAGCGAGAAACATGACATGGCTCTAGGCACACAACTATATTTTTCGGGTACGAATACACCAGGACTCGATGGGAGGAAAATAACACAACATGACTAACTTGATCATAAGATTGGAGTCCACAGTTCACATTATCATAAATAGGGGATATTATACATCATGTAGTTCCTCAACATATTAAGCATGGTAGGGAGTGCATATCAATATTTTATGTGCATATTTTATATCTCCATTTTCATATATGTTTCATACCACAATAATAGCAACACATGAAAAGCATGGAATTCGTTTTAAAGTATATAGCTAACATGGACTTGTCATTTAGATATAACGAAACCATATAATCATGAATTTCTTGCAACCTAAGCATTTTATCGAATACCTTGTATGCATTCTTTAAGGGATAGGTGTGTTTCATAACTTGTACCATTTTACACCACCTAAAGTTCATAGTTTTCAACCTACAAGCATATATATTCCATGAAAACACCTCTAGATATCATCTTGAAACATAAACAACAATCATCAACATGTACATGCTTATATCACCATAAAAAGTTCACAAAATAGTATTTAAAACATGGTTCTTGTGCTCTATGAATGTATTGGATCCATAGATGAACACTAAGCATACCTTGGAAGGAAGATTCTTGATGAGTGGCGGAGGAATTTCCTCTAAATTGGATTTTCAAGCTTGATTGTGCAACCCTAGTTGTTTTTCTCCTATTGTGCTCTTGGATAATGAACTTTGAGATGTTAATAGGGTTGTAATGTGTTTAGAAGCTATAAATTTTGTAAGGTTAAGTTTAGGGACATGTAAAGAGTGTTAAAAGACTTAATTATCCTCTAAATAACTCAAAAACTAAATGTTTTCGTGGCTAAAATCATAAGTGTGCGTCGCACACCTCATCGTACATGCTAAGATATGTGTCGCACATCCTATCGCACAAGCTGAGGTGTGTGTCACACATTCTATCGCACAACTGAAGTTGTGCTCCACACATGCCATCGCACACTTGGTCCAGTAGCCATGTGCGATTTTTAGGCGTCGCACTTCTCTTGGCAAAGCCATAACTACATGCTCGGGTGTCAGATTTTGGTAAAATTGGTATCGTTGGATAGATAATTCGATTCTCTACAATTTGGTGGGTCTAAATCAGCCAAAATATCACATATCAATCAAGTCATCCTTGTTCAAAGGTTACTTTTGTGGAATCATACACTAAAACTTGATGGATTCAAAAGTTATTAACTTGCATTACTCTAAGTGACTCATATGAGCATGCTTAACACATCATAGGCTATCTTATCGCTAGGATACACATTGTAAGTCATGCACTAAAAATGTGAATCACAAGATATAAGGTTTCATACGTAGGAAAACTGGTTCACTTCCTATCTTAGAAATATACGGGGTATTACAATATCTCCCCCTTGGGAACATTCGTCCTCGAATGAGAATTTACTGAGAGGGTATGAAAGATAAGCGGAACATGAACTGGACATGAATAACTAAAACATGATCTAATGGCTGACATGTCTGATAAACTGACTACATCATACTAGATATGCGTATCTGATGCACGTGTAACTGATTAATGAATGCATGACTGAGGTTCTTGCAATGAGAATGCACATCTGATGCATGATTAAATACTGGAATGATACATGAATGCATGACTGAGTATAAAATGGTAAGTAATAGTTACCAAGTTTATAATGGGAACATGAGCATGAAACTAAATACTAAATGTTAACTTCATAAGCTTAAGGAGGACTATTACCTTGATCTTGATCTGAATTGGCGGAGAAGAGGTGAGGATACTTAGTACGCATATATGCTTCTGATTCCCAAGTAGCTCCCTCATGAGACTGATTTCGCCAAAGAATTTTAAATAGAGGGACTTCTTTGTTCCTCAATCTATGAGTCTGGTAGTCTAAGATTTTAACTAGAATCTCTTCGTAAGAGAGGTTGTTCTGAATGTCAATGCTCAGAATAGGGACTACAACTTATGGGTCACCTATGCACGTCTTGAGAAAAGAGGCATGGAATACTGGATGAATGGAGTCTAGATTTGAAGGCAATTCGAGCTCATAAGCTACCTTGCCGAAGCGACTAAGAATCCTGAAGGGATTGATATAGCGGGGACTGAGTTTTCTTTTCTTATCGAACCTCTTTACAACCTTCATGGGAGAGATCTTAAGATTGATATAGTCATTGACCTCTAACTCGAGATCCTTCCTACGAACATCTTCATATGACTTCTGTCATCACTTAGCAGCCCAGAGTATTTCTCTGATCAACTAAACTTTCTCTAAGAGGTCAAACACTAAGTCAAGACCTATGACTGAGGCCTCACTAACTTCAAACCAACCAATTAAAGATCTGCACCTCCTACTATAGAGAGTTTTAAATGGAGCCATTTGAATACTGGAGTGATAGCTATTGTTGTATTCAAACTCAATCAAGGGCAAGTGGTCGTCCCAACTTCCCTTGAAATCAATTGCACACGCCCTTAGCATATCTTCAAGAGTCCGAATGGTCCTCTCTACTTGACCATCTGTCTGAGGATGAAAGGTTGTACTGAGATGGACTTGGGTACCAAGACCCTATTGGAACGCTTTCCAAAAGAAAGAGGTGAACTGGGTACCTCTGTATGAGATGATAGATAATGGAACACCGTGTATTCTGACCAACTCCCTGATATAGAGTTTGGCGCAGTCCTCAGCTGAATAAGAAGTACGAATTGGAAGGAAATGGGTTGATTTGGTCATTCTGTCTATAATTACCCAAACTGAATCATAATGATCACGAGTTCTAGGAAAACCTGTCACAAAGTCCAGGTTCACTTCTTCCCACTTCCAAGTAAGAATAGTGAACTCCTGCATGGAACCACTAGGTTTCTGATGCTCTATCTTAACCTGCTGACATGTAGAGCACATAGCCACAAACTCTGCAACATCTTTCTTCATCCAACTCCACCAATAGATCTCCCACAAGTCGTGGTATATCTTAGTGGCCCCTGGATGAATAGAGTATCACGCACCATGCGCTTCTGCAAGAATTCACTGCCTGAAGTCATCTACTCTTGGAACACACAGACGACCCTAACAACGAAGAACACCATCTCCCTCTTAGGAGAAAACCACTACCTTCTGATCCTGAACTGACTCTTTTAGCTTGACAAGGCTAGGATCCCTATTTTGCTTCTCTTTCACCTCGAAAACTAGAGATGACTCTGAACTACTCTGAATACATACACCACCCTATGAAGAGTCGATTAAGCGAATGCCTAGTCTGGCAAGCTGATGGATTTCCTAGGCTATCTTTTTCTTGCTATCCTCAATGTGATAAACACTACCCATGGAGAGTCTACTAAGAGTATCGGCCACAACATTATCCTTGACCGGGTGACAAAGAACACTCATATCATAATCTTTCAAGAGCTCTAACCACCTTCTCTGACAAAGATTGAGATCTTTCTGAGAAAAGACATACTGGAGACTCTTATGATCTGTGAAGACATCTACATGAACTCCGTATAAATAATGCCTCCAAATCTTTAAGGCAAATACTACGGCTGCTAACTCAAGATCATGAGTAGGATAATTCTTCTCATGGGTCTTTAACTGTCTGGAGGCGTAGGCTATGACCTTACCATGCTACATGAGGACACAACCTAAACCCACTCTGGATGCATCACAATATACTACGAACCCATATGAACCATCTGGAAGAGCTAGAACTGGAGTTAAAGTAAGTCAAGTTTTCGATTCCTGAAAACTCTTCTCTCATGAATCTGACCACTGAAACTTGACCTTTTTCTAAGTCAATCTGGACATGAGATATACAATAGAATAAAATAGCGTGACAAACCATCTGTAATAGCCATCCAAACCCAAGAAACTTCTGATATCTGATGGAGATACGGGGTAAGGCCAGTTTCTTACCGCTTCGGTCTTCTGAGGATCAACTCTAATGACATCACCGGAAATAATATGGCCAAGGAATGCTACTGATCTTAGCCAAAATTCGCACTTACTGAACTTGGCAAATAACTGATGATCCCTTAGAGTTTGAAAAACAATCTTGAGATGGTCTGAATGATCACGCTCGGTGTGAGAATAGATAAGAATATCATCTATAAAGACTATGACGAACATGTCCAGGTACTGCTCAAACACACGGTTCACCAAGTCCATGAAAGCTGCAGGAGCATTTGTAAGACCAAAGGACATGACTAGAGATTCGAAGTGACCATATCGAGTACGGAAAGCTGTCTTCGGGATGTCACATTCTCTAACTCTAAGTTGATGATAGCATGATCTAAGGTCTATGTTGGAGAAATAACTGGATCCCTGAAGTTGGTCAAACAATTCATCTATTCTAGGAAGCGGATACCTGTTCTTGACCGTGACTTTGTTGAGCTGACGGTAATTAATACACATCCTGAGAGAACCGTCTTTCTTGCGCATGAATAAGACTGGTGCACCCTATGGGGACATACTGGACCTGATGAATCCATTATCTAAGATATCCTTCAACTGATCTTTTAGTTCCTTGAGTTCTGCAGGGGCCATTCTATATGGTGGAATAGAGATAGGCTGATTATTTGGGAGAAGGTCTACGACAAAGTCTATTTCCCTTTTGGGAGAAATGCCTGGAAGATCTTCGGGAAAGATGTCTGAATATTCATTAATAACTAGAACTGATTCAAGGCTAGGAGATTTAGAATTGGAATCTATAACATGCATGAGATGATACACACACCCCCTAAAAATCATTCCCCTTGCCCGAAGGTAGGAAACAAGATGACCCCTGAAAGATGAAGTACTACCCTTCTACTCTAGGACGGTCTCATTTCGGAACTGAAATTGAACTATTTGGGTTCTGCAGTCAACTGTGGCATAGAAGGAATGAAGCCAATCCATGCTGAGAATGACATTAAAATCAGTCATCTCTAATTCGACTAAATTTGCTGATGTGGATTTCTGAAATATCATAACCGGGTAGTTCCTGTATACCCACCGAGCTTTGATGGTTTTACCCACTGGGGTAGATACTAAAAAGGGCTCTGCTAAAATTTCGGGACTGATTCCGAAATCACCTGCTAAGTATGGAGTGACAAAAGACAAGGATGTACCTGGATCTAGCAAAACATAAACATGAACATGGAAAATCTGTAACATACTAGTAACGACATCAGGAGAATTTTCCTAATCCTTTCGGTACTGAAGAGCATAGATTCTTTCTGGGCGTTGCCCACTAGTAGCACTGGAAATGGAACCCTGCTAGTTCGAGCGACCGGAATGAGCTGTGGAATGATTCTGCTGACACTGAGGACCTGGATGAGGACATTCCCTAACTCTGTGGCCTGGCTTGCCCCAACTAAAGCAAATGCCTTGACCCACTCTACACACACCCTGATGGTACTTACCATAAGTCTGACACTGAGGATAAGTACGTGTACTACTAACACTTCCCTGAGATTTAGAGTCTGGTGCTCTATCTCTGTTGCCATCTATAAATTTTGGCACTGGGGCACTAGCGGAGGCAGGAGCTGGAGTTGCTGACTTGGGACGAAACTGCGAACGGTTTCCTTCTTCGAATTTGGGCTGAGTAAAACTGAAACGGCCTGATCTTACTCTCTTGTTTTTCCTCTCCCTAGTCCTAACCTTCTGATCCTCTATCTGCTGGGCATGGGTCATAAGCCTAGCTAAAGTCATATCACCATTCAGCATCATAGACCTACACTTATTTACCACGCTATCATTCACCCCTGACACGAACTTCCTCATCTTAGCCCTGTTGTCTGCAACCACATGAGAGGTTTATCTGGCTAGCTGAGTAAATATTAGAGAATACCTTCTAACCGTCATATTTCCCTACCTGAGGTTGATGAACTCAAGAACTTTGGCTTTCCTCAGCTCTTGGGGAAAGAATCTGTCTAAGAAAGCCGTGACAAATTCCTCCCACTCAATAGGACCTGCATCATCTACCCTCTCGGACTTCCACTGTTTGTGCCAAGTGTGAGCAACATCCTATAATTGGTATGCTGCTAACTCGTCATTCTGAACAGAAGTAACTCCCATGATATCAATGACCTTCTAGACTTGTTCAATGAACTCTTGAGGTTCTTCGTCATACTTACACCCAAAAAAAATAGAGGGTTCATTCGGGTGAAGTCCCGAATCCTAGCTACTGTGAAATTGGCCACTGGATTGGTCGGAATAATTGGTGGCTATTCATTCTGGGAAGCCATAGATTGAGTAATTGTGGTGAATGCGGCCCTAAAATCCACATGATAAAGATGCTCACCCAAAGGATCTTCAGGCTGAGGAGTTGGTTGGTTTCTTCTCTTTTGGACCATATTCTGAAATAAGAGAAGAACGGATTAGACTGAGAGTTTAACTTGAGACTATGCTCACTAGCACGACATGAATACTAAAAGAAGGGAAAATATTCCTAAAACATCGTATAGCCTCCTGTACATAAATGTGCCACGCAACACACCCATGTACAAGACTCTACTAGATGTGACTTTCAGACTTCCTAGGACTCTATTGAACCTTAGGCTCTGATACCATGTTTGTAATGCCCCAATTATCTGAACTGGAATGGTACAAGGTGCTCATGACCTCGAGGGAACACAAGCTAACCCATGACTAATATTTGTACCTGTACACTGCAATATATAACGTAATAGTGCGGAAAACATGAACATGTAGGCCATAAGGATCAACTGAATAAAAATCTGTCAAAACATAATATCCATATGGGTGAAAGATACCCAAAATAACTGAAAACTGAATCAAATCTGAACTAAATATGAATACTAAATCTCAAAGCCTCTAAGTACTATCTAAATAAGGAGTTGAAGGAACATATCTCCAACTAACTTCATCTAAAAAAATTGAGCTAAAATAATAAATAAAATAAAATAATATCGCCCTCTAATGGATGAGGACTCACTGCAACTCTGCGGCTGGATGGTAATGCTGATCTGGAGCTCGTGTCTATGAACCTATTGTGTAATATGAAAGAAAGCACCATAGCACAAATGCATCAGTACAACTGGAGTACTGAGTATACGAGTGAGGTAGGCTAATGCAAAAGGGTTTACATGCATGAACAATACTAACTGACTGACTGATATGAACGTGAGAGTGTAAACATACATACATAGTAACTGAGATCGTGAGTACATGATAGCTAGATCTGTATGCTAATACATGATTTACTGATAACTGACATGGCTGAAACTGTAGTTCTGATAACATAGGCGACTGTATCTGACAGTCTTAAATCTGAAGGAACTATCTGAGTTCTGCACTATAACTGAATTTGACTATATCTGACAGTCCTGGTATACTAATATCTGAAGAAATATCTGAGTTCTTTTACTGAGACTGATTCTGAAACTGTGGGAGGTAGTTGTTTAACCAACATGCCCCATATGTGCCATTATGGTTAAGCTGGGGACCAATCTCTTCCCTGACTGGAAGGGTGTCAATACTGCACCACTGGTAAGGACAACATGTGAGCAACCCTCATATAATAGGTAAATCTGGTGAGAACGGTGGGAACCGTCATATAACAGGTTAAGACATCTCATCTACCCTCATATAACAGGCTGCGATGTCTCAACCTATGCTGGCTAGATAGTTCTGGAATGTAAGGATGACGACTAAGAATCACACCCTCATATATAGGTGAGTTCCCATCCTTGGGTTCACTCGATGCTAACTCCTACTCCCATCTAAAGAGACTGAACATGATTTAACTAACTGTATGTGAGTGGAACTTACATAATTCCATTGACTGACGGAATACTACTGATATCCGTTAACTGACTGAGACCATGAGGTTTCCTGAGTCACATGACTGACTGAATTCTACTGAATCATGGCTTGATTTTGTATATAGTGAAACATGACATGGCTCTAGGCACACAACTATAGTTTTTGGGTACGAATACCCCCAGGACTCGATGGAAGGAAACTGACACAACATGATTGACTTGATCATAAGATTGGAGTCCACAATTCACATTAACATAAATAGGGGATATTATACGTCATGTAGTTCCTCAACATATTAAGCATGGTAGAGAGTGCATAGCTATATTTCATATGCATATTGTATATCTCCATTATCATATATGTTTCATACCACAATAATAGCAACACATGAAAAGCATGGAATTCATATTAAAGTATATAGCTAACATGGACTTGTCATTTAGACATCATGGAACCATATAAATAGGAATTTCTAGCATCCTAAGCATTTTATCGAACACCTTGCATGCAATATTTAAGGAATAGGTGTGTTTCATAGCTTGTACCATTTTACAGTACCTAAAGTTCATACTTTTCAACTAACAAGCATATATATTCCATGAAAACACCTCTAGATATCATCGTGAAACTTAAACAACAATCATCAATATGTACATGCTCATATCACCACAAAAAGTTCACAAAATAGTATTTAAAACGTGGGTCTTGACCTCTATGAACAGATTGGATCCATAGATGAACACTACGCATACCTTTGAAGGAATATTCTTGATGATTGACGGAGGAATTTCCTTGAAGTTGGATCTTCAAGCTTGATTGTGCAACCCTAGTTATTTTTCTCCTATTGTGCTCTTGGATATTGAACTTTGAGATGTTAATAGGGTTGTAATGTGTTTAGAAGCTATAAATTTCGTAAGGTTAAGTTTAGGGATGTGTAAGGAGTGTTAAAAGACTTAATTATCCTTTAAATAACTCAAAAACTAAGTGTTTTCATGGCGGAAATCATAAGTGTGCGTCGTACACCTCATCGCACATGCTAACATGTGCGCCACACATCCTATATCACAAGATAAGGTGTGCGTCACACATGCTATCTCACAACTGAGGTTTTGCGCCGCACATGCCATCGCATACTTGGTCCAGTAGCCATGTGCGATTGCTAGTCGTCGCACTTCTCTTTGCAAGGTCATAACTTTATGCTCGGGTGTTGTATTTTGGTAAAATTGGTATCATTGGAAAGCTAATTCAATTCTATACAATTTGATGGGTCTAAATCTACCAAAATATCATATATAAAGAAAGTTATCCTCATTAAAAGGTTACTATAGAGGAATCACACACTAAAACTTGATGGATTCAAAAGCTATTAACTTATATTACTCTAAGTGACTCATATGAGCATGCTTAACACATCATAAGCTATATTATATCTAGTATACTCATTGTAAGTCATGCACTAAAAATGCCAATCATAGGATAGGAGGTTTCATACGTAGGAAAATTGGTTCACTTCCTAGCTTAGAAACATACAGGGTGTTACATCCATGAACTATGAGCTTACACTATGTATAAATGAAATTGTTGTTGTTATTCAATTCACCCCATTTTAATGTTATCATTCATTTAATTAAATCATGACTTAGTGCTATTCATGTTGACTTCATACTATTACTACAAGTTCCATATTATTCCCATGATTGGACTAAACTATGAACTACAAGTGTTTGATAGAATGTCTGCAAGAATAAATGTTTGATAAAAGCTTTCATGTTATGTCCCTTAGGCTTTAGTGTTGTTTTGTTATTTTCTCTATCGAGTCCTGGGGGTTGTGAATACCCCAAAACTTAGTTGTTTATCTAGTTGATAACGCTCAAACTACACCTCTCAACGAGAATTTAAGTGATCGTTGTCAATATAAAACGCAACTAGGTTGGGGTTGAATCCCACAGGGAATATGGTGTGAACGTAAGTCATTTGCGATTTAATCAACTGATAGTTGAATGTTTCCAAAAATAGGGGGGTTTAGTTAACAAGTAATTATTGGTCACTTTAGTTTAAATGTTTGTAATCAAGAGTTTATGAAAAGCCATAATTATGTTAACTAGGGGTTTTAGTACTTGACAGATGCTACTAGTGGTTCAAGATTCTCACGGTAGGTAGGACAACAAGTTATCTTTTACGAATTTTTTCTTAAATTTCTCTCGACCTACTTAAACATTTAATTACCTTATCCTCTCGGACATAGGGAATTTATATTCACTGCCCAGATTTTACCTCAGGTTAACCAACCTTGTTACAACGCTGATTATTAAATGAAAGTTTAGTGTTTCCAAGTTCCTGTTGATAATTCACTTTCCACTATATTTGATTTCTTTTTCAAGCAAACCAAAGAAGGTGTTTGATGATAGGCGAATTTACACGCCTATAGTGCTATATTTTACCCATATTTTAGCCATGTTTTGAGGACAAATTATATAATTCATGCACTTTTAGTCCTTTTTCCTGTAAGTGAGCTAACGGACATGATTAGTAAGTTTTCAGGTATAAATGAAGCAGAATTCAGAATTTTATGGATAACTTGACGCCAAAGAAAGCTTCACGAAAGGAGGAAACCAAATCTTGGACGCCAAGGACCAAAAGTGGCGCATGGAAAATCTGTCCCGGGCAAAAACAGCAATTCTGAAGACTTTGGGGACTAGCAGTAACTTATTAGGATTAGGATAATGATACCTTAACCCTGTAGGATTGGGTTAAGTAATGCAGTAGCTTAGTAGGAATAGGATAGGAGTATTATAAATACCCTATTCTGCTAGAGATTTTAATAATTCTTCCATGACTTTTAACTTCGAATTACAATTCTAATTCTACTTTTCAATTCTTATTCTACTTCCGCAAGACCTTTTCTATTAATTCTACTTTTTATTCTTCTTCTATTCATCTAATCAATTCTTAATTTCCGCAACAATATAAACGTTACTTTGCAAGGAATTCACGCCTAACGCCTACCACACTTTGCTACACGAAATATTTATTGTGGTATAATAACAATGTCTATTGTGATTTTCTTCACACTCATGGGTAACTAAACTTCTCTGTTGGGGTTATGGAAGCCATATGAGATACTATCTATTGCTATGAGTTTGTGAATTCATGACACGTATATTGCTTATATCATTATTCTCTTCATCTTAATCTAAATTCTTTGTGGTTGCAAACGCATAGAATACGCCAGTATAGCATTAACTTGTTTGAAAGAAAGGTTATATGTCTGGAAAAGAGATAATGTCAAGGTAATAGGGTCCCATCCCCTATTAAAAAGTTAGTGTCGTAGCTGGATTAACCTCTTGGAGAATTTGTACCGTTAGATACGCTTTAAGCTCGAAAGAGTTAAAGTGAAATAGTCCTTGTTCAGGTCGAAAGACGCTTGGATTTACCATCGAATACAATTCTCTATAAGCACATGCATGTCTGAACTCCGCATAACTCATAGCCAATAGAGACGTACAACTCATAAGGTGGACATAACCCCAACTTCTCAATTCTCATCGTTTACATCTTACTAAACATTCTTTCTTTTTACTTTGCTATTTCCGTTTTTTTTCTCTACTATTTGGTTACATTAATTGCACAACAAGACTCCTCCCTTTTCGAGACTTTCACTAAAAGTCTAGTAATCTTTGCTTACTTGTTGACCAAGCTATTCCCTGTGGGATCGATACCCAACCCAGTTGGGTTCTATATTTGACAAACGACTGCTTTACACTCCGACGAGAGCTGTAGATTGAGCGTTATCAAAAATTGGCACCGCTTCCGGGGAATACAAGTGTCAATTAAGTTCGTAATAATTACTAGACCCTTTGGTCAAAGATTCTCGTACTTTTACTTTTAGTTTTTGTTTTTGTTTACTGCAGGTTTTTATTCAGTGCATGCCCCATACCCGAAGTTCTGGTCAACCGTTATTACCTATCAATCCTGAACCATAACGTATTCGCAGAATGGAGGCACAACACGCAATTAAAAGGATGGCTGCTCAACAGGAACAGGCGAGACTAGATTCGCTAGCCGCCGCTCAAGTGCATCAACAGAATATTGATAACCCTGGGCGAGCAACAAATCCTGACGATGAAGATCTATGTGATGACGAGCTACTAAACCCTAGGCATGCCGCTGAGATCGCAACACCTGCCAACAGAAGAGATCGTCAATCTAGGTTTAGGCCTGAACGCCAAGCTATGCAGCCAGCTTTCGACGATGATGATGATGATCTTGATGGAGACGGAGCCACAGGAGTCATTATTCCTCCACCATTGGCACCCGGAGCCAAGTTCAACATCACGAGCACCATGATTCAGTTATTGCAACTCAAGGGATTATTTGGTGGACTAGAAGTCAATGATCCGAATATGCATCTCATCAACTTTATTTCTACATGCAAGTCGTTTGACAATCCTGGCGTTGGTCAGAATGCAATTCAATTACGTCTATTTCCATTGTATCTATCTGGGGAGGCAACTCTATGGTTGAATGGGCTGACTCCTGATTCTATTACAAATTGGAGGCAATTGAGAGACGCTTTCCTAGAAAGATTCTTTCCGCCATCCAAAAGAGCACAAATGAGAGATGAAATCAGCAACTTTCGTCAGCTTCCAACTGAAGCCCTTCATGAAACATGGGAGAGGTTTAAGACGAAGCTAATGAGGTGCCCAAACCATCACATGACTAATGTTCACCTAATGGAGATACTTTACAGAGCCTTGAATTCAATAACTAAACTAGTTGTGGATAATGCGGCTGGAGGATCATTCATGGATCTCACCTTTGGTCAGGCAAGCAATATGCTAGATCGTATGACGAAGCAAAGTAGAGCTTGGCATACCAGGGATTCTGTGGTAGCAAGCCCCACTTTTTCTATTGGCATGACTGCAGACCAAAGGAGACGAGAAGAAGAACGTGATCAAGATATGACGCACATGAAAATACAAGTGGATCTTCTTACAAAACATCTATTATCAGGGAAGACCGAAAAAGTCAAAGCTGTTGCGTCAAAAGGAAGAAACGAATCTGATTCGGAAGAAGAAGCCAACTACTTGAACAATCAGGGGGGTTTCCGAGGCAATGCCTAAGGAAACCAAGGTCGGAACTATCATGGTAAATCTGGAAACATGGACCAAGGTAGTTGGAAGAACAAGAATGACAGTAGTGGTTTGTATGTTCCCCCTGGAAGACGTGACGCCATCACATCTAGTTCTGGAAGTATGGAAGACATGATGGCTAAACTACTGAAAGGAGTAGAAGAAACTAGCACGGGAGTAACGGAGGTAATAAATGATTTGTCCTCTATGAAGCAATTAGTTGATTCACATTCCACTTCAATCAAGCAAATAGAGCAGCAATTGAGCCAACTTTCAGCAGCACTCAATCAAAGAAAGGCTGGCACTTTACCTAGCGACACTGTGCAAAATCCAAGGAATGAGGGATCATGCATGGCTATTAATACTCGAAGTGGTAAGGCGCTGGAAACTTCATCTAAGGGCAAACAAGTGGTCGACGATGTAGCATACATTGATGACAAGGCAAAAGGAGAAGCTACCGTAGAATCCACCCACGACGTCCATGACGGTACATCGAGTATGTTGCAGCCTGAAAAGGCTGAAAAACAAAGGCAAGAGAAGAAGAAAGCCATGGAGAGAACAATTCCATACCCACCACCACCTTTTCCTCAAAGATTGAAGAAGGTGGGAGACGATACAAAGTTCAGCAAATTTATGACTATGTTAAAGCAGCTGACCATTAATATTCCATTGGTGGAGGCCCTTGAACAAATGCCTGGGTATGCGAAATTTATGAAAGATCTTTTGACGAAAAAGCGGGCAGCAAGCTATGAGTTGAACGATAATGTTCATCACTGCAGCGCCATCGCTACCCGATCACTAGTTCAGAAGAAGGCTGACCCCAGAGCTTTCACTATTCCTTGCACTGTTGGATCTTTGAATTTTGCCAAGGCATTATGTGATTTAGGAGCCAGCATCAATTTGATGCCATTATCTATCTATAAAAAGTTGGGGCTAGGTGATCCTACTCCAACCAATATGAGGCTCGTAATGGCGGATAGGTCGGTAAAACGACCTGTTGGGATTCTATGTGATGTATTGGTAAAGGTTTCTTCATTCATCTTTCCGGCAGACATTGTTATCATGGATTGTGAAGCAGACTCAGAAGTTCCCATAATCTTGGGGCGCCCTTTCCTTGCTACAGGAAGCGTGCTTATTGATTTGAGAGCTAATGAGCTTTCATTCCGAATAAATGACGAAGTAGTTCGCTTTGATGTGTGCAAATCAATGAAGCAACCCAAAGAGCTGAACGTATTCGCGGTGGCTGATGTTTACTTTGATGATGAGAAAGAACTACTTGAAGAAGAGCAAATTATTGATGACCCAGTGGCGGTTGTGCTCATGAATGAAGAGAGTAAGGATGCTGAAAATTGCGAAGAAGCTATTTGTGCTCTATCAGGATTAGGGAAATATCGCCATACTCTCAAGAAGCTGGACCTCGATCTCAAAAATCGACCCACACCACCAGCCAAGCCATCTATTGAAGAGCCACCCACGTTAGAATTGAAGGAGCTTCCTAGTCATTTAATGTATGCATTCTTAGGAATCGGAAACACACTTCCAGTCATTGTGGCAGCAGATTTGGGTGAGCAACAAGTTGCAGCTCTCATTACTATTCTACGGAAGTATATAAGATCTATTGGTTGGAACATTGCTGATATTATTGGTATTCCACCTGGTATTTGTACACATAAGATTCAGCTTGAAGAAAATTGCACACCCACCATTGAGCATCAAAGGCGTCTCAATCCACCTATACAAGAAGTGGTGAAGAAAGAAATTATCAAGTGGTTAGACGCAGGAGTTGTGTATCCAATCTCCGACAGTACATGGGTAAGCCCGATACAATATGTTCCCAAGAAAAAAGGCATGACGGTGGTCGCAAATGAAAAGAATGAGCTTATTCCACTCAGACCCGTCACCGGATGGAGAGTATGCATGGACTATAGAAAGATGAATTCTTGGACACTCAAAGATCACTTTCCAATGCCATTTATGGACCAAATACTAGATCGATTAGCGGGGAAAGGATGGTTTTATTTTCTAGACGGTTATTCAGGCTATAATAAGATTTGTATTGCCCCCGAAGACCAAGAGAAGACAACGTTCACATGTCCATATGGCACGTTTGCCTTCAAACGTATGCCATTCGGGCTATGTAACGCACCAGCCACCTTTCAACGTTGTATGATGTCCATTTTTTCTGATATGGTTGAAGATAATTTGGAGGTATTCATGGACGATTTTTCATTCGTTGGTGAGTCTTTTGAAGCGTTCTTGGTAAACCTAAGTATGGCGTTGCAAAGATTTGTAGAATTCAACCTAGTGCTTAATTGGGAAAAATGCCACTTCATGGTTAAAGAAGGTATTGTTCTGGGGCATAAAATTTTCGAGAGAGGGATTGAGGTTGATCGAGCGAAAATTGAGGTTATTGAGAAGCTAACACCACCAATTTCCGTAAAGGGAATTCGTAGTTTCCTCGGTCACGCAGGTTTCTATCGGCGGTTTATCAAAGACTTCTCTAAAATTGCCTTGTCCATTGTGCAAACTCTTGTAGAAAGATGAAAAATTTGACTTCAATGAAGATTGTTTGAAGGCATTCGAACGCCTCAAGGGAAAACTAATTGAAGCCCCTATCATGGTTGCACCAGATTGGTCTCTACCGTTCGAAGTCTTGTGTGATGCTAGTGGGGTAGCCGTGGGCACTATACTTGGCCAGAGGAAGGAGAAATTATTCCATCCTATCTACTATGCTTGCAAGGTCCTGAACGGAGCCCAAAAGAACTACACTGTCACAGAACAAGAGCTCCTAGCGGTTGTGTACGCGTTTGAGAAGTTTCATGCTTATTTGTTGGGGACCAAAGTGATCGTTCATACAGACCATGCAGATCTAAGATATCTAATGACAAAGAAGGATGTGAAACCAAGACTAATTCGATGGGTGTTGTTGCTGCAAGAATTTGATTTCGAAGTTAAAGATAGAAGAGGTTGTGAGAACCAAGTGGCTGATCATCTATCTAGACTCGAAAATGAGCATATGGCGCAGCCTGAAATCGAGATTGATGATGCATTCCCTGATGAGGAGATCTTAGCAACGATAATGGAAAAGTTACCATGGTATGCCGACTTTGCAAATTTTGCGGTAAGTAATGTGATACCTGCAAACTTATCTTACCATCAAAAGAGGAAGTTTATGCATGATGTAAAACACTACTTTTGGGATGAGCCATATTTGTTTCGACGATGCGTGGATGGTGTTATCCGACGATGTATATCCCATGCAGAGGTGCCTAATATATTGGAAGCATGCCACACTTCCCAAGTTGGGGGACATCACGCAGGTAATCGGACAGTAAGAAAGGTATTACAAAGCGGATATTATTGGCCTTCGATATTTAGAGATGCCTACGACTTTGTTAGAAGATGCAACCAATGTCAGCGACAAGGTGCTATTTCAAAACACCATGAGATGCCCATGTCGAAAATCCTTGAAGTAGAGCTCTTTGACGTATGGGGTATTGATTTCATGGGTCCATTCGTAAATCCATTTGGAATGAAGTACATCCTAGTTGCTGTAGATTATGTCTCAAAATGGGTTGAAGCAGTAGCGTTGGCCGACAATGAGGGAAAGCGTGTTGTTGCATTCTTGAAGAGAAATATCTTCTCTCGCTTTGGAGTACCATGTACTATCATAAGCGATGGAGGATCCCACTTTTGCAACAAGCTATTCAAATCCGTGGTGGCAAAATATGGTGTCAAACAACATAAGGTAGCCACACCTTATCACCCACAAACTAGCGGCCAAGTAGAGGTTTCCAGCCGAGAGATCAATCAAATCCTTGCTAAAACGGTGAATGCTAATAGGAAAGATTGGTCTAGGAAGCTGGATGATGCACTATGGGTGTACAGGACTGCATTCAAAACACCCATTGGCATGTCCCCGTACCAACTAGATAATGGGAAGGCTTGTCACTTACCCATTGAGCTTGAGCATAAGGCATTGTGGGCGTTGAAGAGATTGAATTTGAATTGGGATGATGCAATAAATCTGAGATTGGAGCAACTGAACGAGATGGACGAATTCCGTCTCCATGCTTATAAAAGATCAGACCTATACAAGGAGCGGATGAAAAAGTATCATGATCAGCGGATTGTTTGACGAAACTTTCAAAAGGATGATATGGTCCTTCTTTTCAATTCCAGACTGAAGTTATTTCCAGGTAAGTTAAAATCCAAGTGGTCTGGTCCATATAAATTTAACCAAATCTACTCGTCTGGAGTAGTAGAGTTGGAAGACAATAATGGTGTTGTCTTCAAAGTGAATGGCCAACGAATAAAACCCTATATCGGTACTCTTGATTCGATAAATTATATGGCCCTCACTTATCTTGATGAAGTCTAAGTACTCGAGGTAACTATGTCGTGCCGCGACAATAAATCAAGCGCTAGATGGGAGGCAACCCATCGGTTATCATTTTTCATATTTCCTTTCGTTCTAGTACGTGTTTTGATTTTGATAAATAAAAATCCAAATATAAGAGTCGTGCCACAACCAAAACTAAGGCGCTGGATGGGAGGCAACCCATCGTTCTAATTGTTTTAATTGTCTTTGAGCGAATATAGGTGCAAGAGGTGTAAAACGAGGAGATTGGTTTCAAATCTCGATTTGGACGTGTTGCATGTTAAAGGTGGTAAGTTAGGAATGAGGAAGCAAAAGGTTATGGATTGAGCATTGCTCATGAAAATATAGGCATCAAACAAGGCTAGGCCTAGGTAAAACTAGTCCACGAACAAGGCAAAGCCTATACTATGGCCTAAGATCTCGGAATCTAGTGTGCCATAGCATAGGCGCCGCCTATGCTAAAGCCTTTTGTCTCTGAATATCATATGCCATGCTAAAGGCACCGACTATGCCTAGGAATGCCATGGCATAGGCGCCGCCTATGCTCAACAATGCTATGCAAAAGGCGCCGCCTATGCCAAGCATAGGCAAAGCAAAAGGCGCCGCCTATGGTCACTTCTTGTCTCCAAATCCGATTTTAAATAGGTCAAAACCCGACCCAACCTTCTCCTATAAATATGAGACTTAGTCTTGAACCAAAAACACATTGGAAACCTAGCCTAGGCGCCGTCTATAGTCTCCAAATCCTCTCAAAAAATTTCCATTTGCTCTTTTTCTTCACAAAAACATCATCCAAAGGCATCAATCAAGTAAGTACTACTTTGAATTGTTAAATCTTGAAGTATTCTTCATTTACATTCCGTAAGTAATACATTACTACTCCTATTATGAATTGTTAAATCTTGAAGTAGTATTGATGATTTGAATGTGATTGAATTGTTGTGATACAACCAAGTGAGTGAACGTATACGTAAGAATCATCTTAACTTGTTCCCAACTTGTATTTGATTTTGATGCACTGTCATACTTTTGCGGAATTAATATGGTCACAAAAATTGCATAATCTTGTCACTTGAATACTTACATGTTGGAATGACTTGTTCATCGGGATAAGAATTATAGTTGCCTACCGACATAGGAGGTTGTGATTATTTAGATTACTATACCTTGATTCAATCCCTATGTAGTAATCATGATTTATCAAACATGAAAGTATTGCCAAGATTACAAGAAGTATGACTGCTCTGATTTTATTGTTGGAATATATCACCTAAAACGTATGTCGATGAAGTATGACTAGTCGACCACTTTCACTTCACTACTCTCTACCAACAAACTAAGTGTGGGGTGGTTCCCCTACTGCTCATTTATAGATTGTATCCATCGAGATGATGCTAACATGAACATTATTTTAGTCTCAGGTACAATGGCACCCAAAGCAAGACAAGGAAAAGATAAGGCTACCACTTCACAAAAAGGCAAGAAAAGAGGCCGAAAAGAGTAAGGAGAATCATCCTCGATGCAATTACCACGCCGCATGTTCGGAATAAAATGGTTTCTTGAGGAGGAAGCAAAGGAATGGTATAGGAACAACAAGGAAAGAAAATATGTTCATGTGGACTTGATAAACAAGGAAAGCCTAGCAAAGAAAGAACCGCGCATGTTGGCCAAGATCATGGAATTACATCTGGATTTTATCTTCCGAGACATGGGAGAATGCAATCTCGATTTAACAAGAGAATTCTATGCCAACTGGTCACCTAAAACCACAGTAAGCGAGGTCAAGATTCGGGGCCAAGTTTTACAACTCAATACGGATTTCTTCAACTCCTTTCTTGGCTTACCTTCAGTCGATCCATCACCAATCAAGGAGTTGTACAGGAGACCTCCATATAGAGCTATTCGACACACACTCTGTGGAACAAGATCCATGGCACGCTGGAGTAGACACAAGGACACTGGTCGACATAACACCTTCCCATATGCTCCTTTGAATAGGGAAGCAAGGATATGGTTGCGTATAGTCAACTCTTGCCTAATTCCAGGGACTCAGTACACCAAGATAACAAGATATAGAGTGTGATTGGTGTACGCATTGATGATGAATGTCCCTATCAACGTCGGGGCAATTATTCGTTCCACAATGCGGAAAGCTAGGCTACACAAGAGGTCCTACTTCAGTTTTGGCAACCTGTTGACTGCAATACTAAGGAAAGAAGACATCGAAGAGGAACCAGCTGATCACAAACTCCCACACAACACAAATAAGGTTGACCTCACGAAGGTTAAAGATGCTGAAACCACTCATAGAGTCAACCTTACCACTTCAGAAAGGCATGCTCGCGACGAAAGCTTCTCCCGCCATTTATATGGCATGATGAAGTTTACCATGATGAGTGGGGGTCGTATTCCAACTGCTGCAGAGCTCCAACAGTTGGATTATGACTACCCAATGAATGAGCATGCGAGGGCGATGTGTGGAGAAGGTGTATATTTTGAGGAACCTCTTGATGACGACATGCCAACCAATGATGATCGACGAATGCTAGACTCCGACGTGGAAGAGAACTCTGATGACGACGACTCTGATGATGATTCCGATGCAGGGGGTATGACCCCAGACATAGAGGATGAGTCTGACTAATCAGGTTCTTCTTATTTATTTTTCACTGAGGGCAGTGTGTCCCGTCTAAGTGTGGGGTGCTGGTATTTGCATGCTATACTTTTTTATCCGCATTTGCATTTATTTATGTTATTTATGTTTGTTTGTTTTGTTAGTAGTTAATTGTTTTTTTCAGTAGTTAAATTTTTTTTTAACTTAGCTTCGCATGAAATTATTCTAATAGGCAGCATGAGATTATGACAAGAGCTTGTGCTAAAATCATGACTATTGAGATGTTTAGGCTCTAATTGTGACTCACTATGTGATATTGTTTGGTTTAATTCCTTCATCTTTTTACCTACCCATGGACATTATCCTAGTCAACCCCTTTTGAGCCTTTAGCCTATTTTCTTTGCCAACCTCATATGAAAGCCTAATCCATTTTTTTCAAGACCATAATTTGATCCAAATTCCTAAGTGCTTTAAAGTGTAAAGTGATGTGACAAAATAAGAGGAGATTGGGTGAATATGATGCTTTAGAATGTATGGGTGCTTGAATTCATTATGAAAAAGAAGTTCTATCATAAGAGGTATGTTATGAAAAGAAAAAAAAAAGAAAGGAAAACTAAAAAGTTGGTTATGTTTAAAATTGAAAAACATAAGAGGAGAAAAAGGGTGGTAGATTAAAAGAAAGTGGAGAGGTTGTGTGAAAGAAAAGTGTTAATGATATAATGTGATGTATTAAAGCGCTTAGGAACATAGTCACTATTTCTGGCCAAAATAGTCCTACCCGTCCCTTAGCCTACATTGCAACCAGCAAAAGACCTATTTGATCCTAAGCTTAGCATTCTGATATTTAGTGGAGCACTACACTAAGGGCAAGCCTATGGTCATCAGTTGCAGCATATGAATTCTTTGTGAGAGTGAGAGCAAGGATAATCTTATACCCATGTTATGAAAAATGCAATACTTATGAGTGATTATGGGTAACATCTTATGTGAGACACACATGGTTGATGAGTTTTGGGTAGTCGTGTATGATTCTTTGTGCCTTGACTTTTGAATATGAGTTGACCACCATCACGAGTCTATGTTGGAGGCTGAATTGTTTCTACTAATGATCAGAAAACTACTCTTTGTTGATAATTGTTATGCTTGTCTTGACGAATATTTTGTGTTGTTGCTGTGAAACCCTACGTAAATGTTAAGAGGGACATGATATTTTGTTCGAGGATGAACAAAGATTCAAGTGTGGGGTGTTGATGATAGGCGAATTTACACACCTATAGTGCTATATTTTACCCATATTTTAGCCATGTTTTGAGGACAAATTATATAATTCATGCACTTTTAGTCCTTTTTCCTGTAAGTGAGCTAACGAACATGATTAGCAAGTTTTCAGGTATAAATGATGCAGAATTCAGCATTTTATGGATAACTTGACGCCAAAGAAAGCTTCACGGAAGGAGGAAACCAAATCTTGGACGCCTAGGACCAAAAGTGGCGCATGGAAAATCTGTCCCGGGCAAAAACAACAATTCTGAAGACTTTGGGGACTAGCAGTATCTTATTAGGATTAGGATAATGATACCTTAACCCAGTAGGATTGGGTTAAGTAATGCAGTAGCTTAGTAGGAATAGGATAGGAGTATTATAAATACCCTATTCTGCTAGAGATTTTAATAATTCTTTCATGACTTTTAACTTCGAATTACAATTCTAATTCTACTTTTCAATTCTTATTCTACTTCCGCAAGACCTTTTCTATTAATTCTACTTTTTATTCTTATTCTATTCATCTAATCAATTCTTAATTTCCGCAACAAGAGAAACGTTACTTTGCAAGGAATTCACGCCTAACGCCTACCACACTTTGCTACACGAAATATTTATTGTGGTATAATAACAATGTCTATTGTGATTTCCTTCGCACTCATGGGTAACTAAACTTCTCTGTTGGGGTTATGGAAGCCATATGAGATACTATCTATTGCTATGAGTTTGTGAATTCGTGACACGTATATTGCTTATATCATTATTCTCTTCATCTTAATCTAAATTCTTTGTGGTTGCAAACGCATAGAATACGCCAGTATAGCATTAACTTGTTTGAAAGAAAGGTTATATGTCTGGAAAAGAGATAATGTCAAGGTAATAGGGTCTCATCCCCTATTAAAAAGTTAGTGCCGTAACTGGATTAACCTCTTGGAGAATTTGTACCGTTAGATACGCTTTAAGCTCGAAAGAGTTAAAGTGAAATAGTCCTTGTTCAGGTCGAAAGACGCTTGGATTTACCATCGAATACAATTCTCTATAAGCACATGCATGTCTGAACTCCGCATAACTCATAGCCAATAGAGACGTACAACTCATAAGGTGGACATAACCCCAACTTCTCAATTCTCATCGTTTACATCTTACTAAACATTCTTTCTTTTTACTTTGCTATTTCCGTTTTTTTTCTCTACTATTTGGTTACATTACTTGCACAACAAGACTCCCCCCTTTTTGATACTTTCACTAAAAGTCTAGTAATCTTTGCTTACTTGTTGACCAAGATATTCCCCGTGGGATCGATACCCAACCCAGTTGGGTTCTATATTTGACAAACGACCGCTTTACACTCCGACGAGAGCTGTAGATTGAGCGTTATCAGTGTTATCTATTATTTTCAACCAACATACAATTATTAAAACATCAGAATTATCAAGGAGTCCTACCACCTTTCGAATCTTGTAAACTTAACACCTTATCAAGACCTACCCCTAGATCCCATAGTTCAGGTTAAAGCAATTTAGTTGCTCATGACGTAATAATCGAAGCAACTAGATGAATTCATGCTTTGAAAGATAAACTTACCAAAAGATGAATAGAAACTAGAGATTCTCAGATTAAATCACCAAAGAAAATCCCAAAATAATTATGATAGTCTCTTTAAAGTAATTGCTTTCTCAAGCCAAAATAAGAGGGAGAAAAATATCAAAGTATCGTGTCTCAAAATTCAAGGTTTGGAACTCTAAAGAAAACCTTAAACATGGCTTCAAATAGTTCACCCAAACTATGGAAACAAAATAATAAAATTCAGAAATTCCTCGAATTAGGTGACGCCATTTGTGATAGCCTATCAGGAGGCTGACGACTTATCACAAATGTCGTCAGCTTTCTTTATGCTTTTGGCACCCGCTGCCTATCGCTGACGACAAACTGTGATTCCCTATCAGCTCTTTGATGAACGATCACAAATTTCATCAAGGATTTTCCTTAGCTCTCATGTTCTGCCTTAGACTGACGGCAATCTTGATAACTTATCAGCTTCTTGACGTCCTATCACAAAATGTCGTCATAGCTTTCAACTTAGGCCAATTCTTTGTTTACTACTGACTATGAAGCTGATAGCTTATCACAGGGGTGACGACTTATCACAAATGTAATCAGCCACACTTCGCCTTTATTTACTTCAGATTTCAGCTCATTTTCTTCCATTCTTGTTAGTTCTCTAGCATCTTAGCTTCTACTGCAAAATCAAACATAAAGCAATCAAAAATGACAAAAATTAATTAAGACTTTGCAATTATTCTTAGTTAAAATCCTCCAATGTGTTAGCATTAGCTCACAGATCAACACCCTCAACTTAAACTAATTGTTTTTCCTCAAGCAACTCAGCACAACTAAGAGAATACAAAGCACATTTGGCAATCAATCATCTATATCATCTCAAAACACTTTCACCATCTCCAAAGTTAGTTAATTTAAGTACAATGAAGAACACCAATGCAACACGTAGAAATCAATATATGGCATCAATTCAGCTATAACAACCATGCATAAACCAATATTACACTACCTGAAAAAGTTATTAACTAGCAATGTAACTCGTGTGCCCTCATAACAAAGAAATCCCCCTCATCTCATATCAAGAATTATATATGTAACTATGGGGACAATAAAAACACTCACTCTCAGAACGAAGTTCCAATCAGTGTATGCCAAGTACCATAGGCTTGCCCTTATTTTCATTACCCAGATCTTCAGATAGGTCAGCTAGGATCACTATAGGACTTCTCTTAGGCTTGTAATGTAGGCGAGGGGCTGGTATGATATTCGATGGTATTTAAACTGTCTAAGCCTCCTCAACACTAAAATAACTTTTTTGGGGGGGTTTCACTCATTAGCCTTTTCCGCTCTTCTCTTTTCTTGATCACAATTATTTAGGATGGGTGTAGTTTTTTCTCAATTACTTATTCTTTTTCATAATTTTTCTTTCTCTTGCTCTTTTCCTCTGCACCCATCTTTTTATTATTTTCTTTTATGCTACCTTTCTTCATACTCATTCTATATTACGCACCCTTATGATAGCCACCCTCAACTTAGGCCATTTGCCTAAGTCAAGGTGCACCATATCCAAGAAGGACCAGGGCCAAAACAGGCTCATTATGATCTAAATGAGAAGGTGACAGGTGTCATACAAAGAAATAGGCGAATTAGGCTCAAAACAAGGATCAAGGGATATGATACATATAGGGAAGATCATTTAGGCTAAAGTAAGCTAATATTAAAATGGCCTATGATCCTTTCCTAACCCCTATCCTTCAACCTAGGTTAGACTAACCGGGCAAATTCTGGCTTCGGCATACAGAGGGAACTGAGTAACATCTCACACACACACTTGGAACATGGGTATATCATAATCGACTACTCATTCAGTTCATGCAACTTTTTAGCAATGATTATTATGTTACTAGAACTAATGCCATACAAAGATGTACGGTGGTCACACTTAAATGCAAATCACTCAGTTTAAAGTAGTAGACCACTTGAAGAGGTGTACAAAAATTACAAAAATAATTCAACTGACTCAAGTACAAGTATTTCTCCTAGTTCACTACAAAATTTTACAACAACAAATTTACCCTACACCCTCCACTTACAATCAAAGAAAATCTAAACTAAGCGTTAAAGTATACCTGGAATAGATCAATCCCGGGGGTCATGGGTTCCTGAACCTACTACCGTATCTCCATCAGTAGGCTCTCTCTATTCTAGTGCAGCTGGTATATCGGTCTCTGAAGGCCTACTAGTAAAGGCACCTGCGACTCTCGCTTAGATGGCTTCCTCACATCTCTCATTGTCCACTAAAGACTCAATTCTCGCTTTTTTCTTCTCCTCCTTTTTAGACTTCTTTCTTTCCCTCTTTTTTGCTTTTCTTTCTTCATCACTGTCGGGCTTCTCTTTCTTTCCTTTTCCTTTATTCTCACCTTTCTTATTTTTTTTCTTTACTAGCTTCTCTGTGAGATCAAGCATCGGGAATTATCTCTCAGACTCCTCAGCTACTGGATCTACTGACACCATAAAGTGGTGCTGCTATAGCTTTCCAACCTCTGCCTTTACTTTGCCTAGGTTTGATCTGAATAATGTTATCTCTGGAGCTGACCCCTCTCTCGACTGTGCATTGAAGAGGTTCTCCAATTCATCATTCCTTCTCGGTAGATCCTTGTAAGGCTCAAGTGCAACCTTAACTCTTTTATCAACTACAGCTGTGAATTGTTTGACAAAGAGTTTAAGATGAGCCTCACTCCACTTGGATTGCTTTGCTACTCTCCTAAAATTTATAGGGTTGAAGGCAAATTCTGTTGTAGGTACTGCAGCTAGAGGAATTGTCTCAGTTATGAGTACTGATGATTCTGCCATTGTTGCGGATATTGGAGGTACAACTTTAGAATCAGGCACCTCTGCATTAGGTTCTGAACTAGTACCTGTAATCGGTGGATTAGTTGGAATCTCTACGCCCTTGTCAAGCATTAGCCTTGGCTAATTTTCTTAATTTTGGATCGGATTATGGGTCTTCCTGGCAAAGAGTTCTTCTTCTAACCCTACAATCTTCGGCACACATGCTGCCCTACACAACTTTGTAATTAAACAAGGGAAGGGATATGCTTTATCAGACCTCGAGACCTGAATTTTTATCTCTTTGGCGATAATCTCTCTGAAATTCAATTTTAGGTTAGCCACAAAACTTGTGACTAATATTGCTCTGTCATCCTCGAGGATATTATCACCATCTGTGGGAATCAACTACGTAGTACAATACCCCACCAAAATCTTACCTCTAATGTCAGGGAGGTCTTGAAGATCCTTTCACTCGGATTTGTTAGCCATTTCGGTTTTCCATCGGCTATGAGTGTGGCTAACCAATTCTGCTAATTTTCTCGATGATTCAACCACGTATAGAAAGTAGGTGAAGTATCTTGAGGAGTGAAGTTTGGTCCATGAAGGAACCTGTTGATTATTGTTTCAGAAACATCCACCATTATTCCTACTATCAGAACTTTATCCAACAAAGGTTGGTCAGCTGTTTTCTCTCCTTGTCTACATATGTTTTCTAAGAGAGCTTGGTAATTTGCATAGAACTCCCAAACTAGTGCAAGGTAAAATGAATTTTCTCCTCGTGTAGTCCATCCCAAATCATAGCCATGAAATTTCCGCTCCATCTCTGGGTACCTGCTCAACCCCTTAGTGATGATTCTTTTCTCCTCAAAGATTAGCCTCTTGAAATCTCTTCTATTGGTTCTGTAAAGCCCATCAAAGAAGATTCTCTGAGCTTTGGGAATCTGCCATCTAGTGCTATCTCGGACTTCAAGATTCTTGTATTTGATCATAGTTCCCTGAATCGAAGAGTATTCATCATCTTGTGGCTCAACAGAAGGGGACTCAGTTGATGTTCCCTCATACTCATGCCCCTCAGAATCAGGATGATCTTAATCATGCTCTTCAGATTCAACGTGTTCAGACTTTTGTTGCTCAGAGACCGTCTACTCAGAAGTTGTATACTCGGATATTATTGGCTCAGTGTCACTTTGTTTACTCTCCTCCACCTTAATTGGTGGGGTCTTTTTAGGGCTTTTCTTCTTCTTTTACTTCCTGAGCATAGGCTCTTCCTCTTCATAATCAGACTCTTCGTTGAAGAGTCTCCGAGGTACATTTCCCTTGGTCACTTTCTTTGTGGATTTTGAGTTCTTTCTTTTGGGTGCCATTTCAAGACCTGTAGAAAGAGAAAAAACATTAGTTGACCCTCAAGAGTATAAATAAAAACACATCGATCATTGAAATTCCACATCTCTTGAAAGGATTTAGTAATACTTCAGGTCCCAGGTGTGATGACATTTCTGAAAAGCCATCACAGTTGTGATAGCTTATAATTATTGTCGTCAACCCTAAATAGAACCCACAAAATTTTTATCAACTTCTGACGACATTTTAGACAAGCCGTCAAGTTGTGATAGATTATCACGAATGTCTTCAGCTATAAACAGAACCCCAACTTGATTTTAACTCAATTTTTTGTCCCATTTTTTTTCTTAAAATCCACTCGATTTTTATTTTTGAGCTAAACTTTTAAACCTTAAGCTTGCACATCAAACCTTAGTTCTGGTTTTTAGCCATTTTTGCGAGCTGAACTTGGTTCAAGCTTCTTGGGAACTTGGGTTTTCATCAATTTATCACTTACCACTTGAAAAGAAAGGCTAGGTTTCAAGCATACTTGATGGGACCCTTCAATGTAGTTACACGAGCAAGAGGAAATAAAGAGAGGTTCTTGATTTTGCTTGCAAACCCACACATACAACGAAACTTTTTTTTGTTTTAGTTGGAGAGACTTTGAAAAGGGAAGAAAATAAACCAAAGATGGAAAGAGAATAACTTAAAGGAAATAAAAACTATGCGGGAAGGTGGAAAGGCCAAGCTGTAGGCCGGGTTGGGTCTTTTTAATTTGGCTCATAGTTTCAACTATGTTGGGATTTTTGTGACGACACTTTTGATAAGCCATCACAATTTTGATAGATTATCACAAATGTCGTTAGCCTTAACAAAAATTTCCTCAAAGCTGCTATTTCTGACGACAAAGTTGGCGGCTTATCACAATTGTGATAGCCCGTCAAAAATGTTGTCAGGAGCACTTGGCTGGATATATTGATTCCACCTTCTTTGAACTATAACCTAACTACAAAAATAAATAATTTGATGGAATATAAAAATTTTAGGTTGCCTCCCAATAGCGCCTAATTTACTGTGGCGCCACGACTAGGTTATCTTTATTACTCAGACTTTGCCAAGATAACCTGTTGATACCCCGTTACCATCTTCATAGAATACGTCCACGATTGAGAAAACACTCATCTTCATTGTCTTTGTCATGGATGAGTGTATTTTTAATGTTGCTTCCTTGTCATTGAACCTAAACTTCAGCTCATTCAATTCCATATCCACTATCTCTCTCCCAGTTGCAAGGAATTGTCTACCTAAAATGATGGGCACTTCAAAGTCCACCTCACAGTCTAGGACTACAAAATCAGCAGGCAAAATGAAGTCGGCCACCTTTACCAATACATCATGTAATATACCCACTGTCCACTTTACAGACCTATCTGCCATCACCAATCACATGTTCGTCGGGGTAGGATCCCCTAAACCCAGTTTCTTGTACACGGAGAGTGGCATTCGGTTTATACTGGCTCCCAAAACATATAATGCTTTTGTCAAATTCAGGGACCCAATAGTACACAGGATGGTAAACACTCCCAGATCTGCCTTTTTCTGCACTAAAGATCTTGTACAGATAGCGCCACAATGAAAGAGATTGTCCTCCGTATCATGGCTAAACTTCCATTTCTTAGTCACAAGGTCTTTCATGAACTTCGCGTATCCTGGCATTTGCTCAAGTGGCTCAACTAAAGGAACATTTATTGATAATTGCTTGAGCATTGCCATGAATTTGCTGAATTTTGCATCATCAGTTTTCTTCTTCAATCGTTGAGGAAAGGGAGGTGGTGGTCTTGGGATAGTTTTTTGCTCTACCTTCTTCTCCTTCAATTTGTCTTTTTCTAGAGCATCATCAGAATTATCCAGCTTCTCAGACTCCACTGGACCACTTTCTTTCAGTTCAACATCAACTACCTCATCAACTACAGGTTTGCTCACAGAAGGGCCAGGTAATATCTTACCACTTCTAGTGATAATAGCCATGCATGAGCCATCATTTCATGGATTCTAGACTTTATCACTTGGTAACGTTCCGCTCTTCCTCTGGTTGAATGTTGCGGAGAGTTGGCTCATCTGCTACTCCAACTGTTTGATTGTGGTTGAGTGTGAGTGCACTAAATAACTGATGGATGTCAGATCGGTCTTCATGGTGGTCTCACCAGAGTTGGTAGCCTCTACTCCCTTCAACAACTTAGCCATCATGTCCTCTATGGACATCTTTTCAGAACTTTTTGAAGCAGTCTCACGATTTCCAGGAGGAATATATAACCCGCTTCTGTCATTGTTATTCCTCCAATTTCCTTGCTCCCTATCTTTATAACCAGGCTTATCATAGTAAGTCTGACCTTGATTACCTTGGCTATTGCCTCGGAAACCCCTCTGATTATTAACATAGTTATCCTTATCATCTGCATTAGTCTCACTTCTATCCTGAGATCCCACAACTTTCACCTTTTTAATCTTTCCTGATAGAAAGTTCTCAGTTAGTAAGTCCATCTATTTTTAAGGTAGGCCATGTCTTGGTCACGCTCCTCATTTTTTTGGCGTTGTTCCGCAGTAATACCTACAGAAGCAATGGGGCTGGCCACCACAGAGTCTATGGTATGCCATACCCAACTCTGTTTGGTCATTCTGTCCAGCATCTCTTAAGCCTCTGGGAATGTAATATCAACAAACGAACCACCAGCAGCATTGTCTACAATTGGCTTTGTAACAGAGTTAAGAGCCCTGTACAAAGTCTCTATCAAATGTATATCCGTCATGTTGTGGTTCCGACACTCTATCAGCTTCTTCTTGAATGTTTCCCAGGTTTCATGCAAGGCTTCAGTCGAAATCTGCCTAAAGTTGTTGATTTTGTCCCTCAACTGTACCCTTCTGGAAGGCGGAAAGAACCTTTCTAGGAAATCTCCTTTCAACTGCCTCCAGTTAGTTATAGAATTGGGTGTCAGCTCATTTAGCCACAATGTTGCCTCCCCAGACAGAGACAACGGAAAAAATATCAACCGGATAGCATTCTGTCCCACTCCTGGGTTATCAAATGATTTGCAGCTAGTGAAAAATTCACCAGATGCAAGTTCGGGTCATCCCCAGGAAGGACCCCAAACAACCCCTTTAGATTTAGGAGTTGAATCATAGTACTTGTAATGTTGAATTTTTCCCCAGGTGCCAACGGTGGAGGAATAATTGCACCCTTTGAACCTACTCTGTCCATTCCATCATCATCATCACTGAGATCATATTGGACTGGATGGTACTCATGCCTTTCTCGGAACGGACAGTTCCTATTAACATTACACCGTACTGGTGCAGCTATTTGCTCTGCACGCCTTGGGTTACCAGGATTCAGTAACTCCTCATCTCCCAAATCTTCATCCTCGGGATTTTGATGTCGTGCTTGTTTCCCGACATTTTGCACATTCATCTGAGCTCTAGCTAAGGCTGCCAATCTGTTAGCCTCTTGCTATTCTGCCATTCTTCCAATTCATTGCGATTCTGGATTAGGTGGTAATAACGGTTCTCCAGAACTTCTGGTTCTTGGCATAAACTATCAAGATCTTGCAAATAACCAAAAACAATAAATAAACGTAAAACTAGGAAAATTGACTAATAGTCAATTAGCGCACATAAACTTCAGTTTTCAACCGTATTCCCCTACAATGGTGCCATTTTTTATAACGCTCAAACTACACCTCTCAACGAGAATGTAAGAGATCATTTTCAATATAAAACCCAACTAGGTTGGGGTCAAATATCATAGGTAATATGGTGTGAACGTAAGTCATTTGCGATTTAATCAACTGATAGTTGGATGTTTCCAGAAACAGAGGGGTTTTAGTTAACAAGAAATTGTTGGTCACTTTAGTTTAAATGTTTGCAATCAAGAGTTTATGAAAAAATAGAATTATGTTCACTAGGATTTTTAGTACTTTACAGATGCTACTAGTGGTTCAAGATTCTCACGGTAGGTAGGACAACAAGTTAATTTAGCAAAGTTATGCTTAACTGTCTCTCGACCTACTTAATCATTTAATTACCTAATCCTCTCGGACTTAGGGAATTTATATTCACTTTCCAGATTTTACCTCAGTTTAACCAACCTTGTTAGAGCGCTGATTATTAAATGGAAGTTTAGTGTTTCCGAGTCCTTGTTGATAATTCATGTCCCACTTTATTTGATTTCTTTCTCAAGCAAATCAAAGAAGGTGTTATATATCATTTGAAACAAACAGACAATAATTAAAACATCAAAATTATCAAGGAGTCCTACCACCTTTCGAATCTTGAACACTCAACACCTTATCAAGACGTACCCTTAGATCCCATAATTCAAGTTAAAGGAATTTAGCTGCTCATGATGTAATAATCGAAGAAACTAGATGAATTCATGCTTTGAAAGATAAACTTACCAAAATATGAATAGTAACTAGAGATTCTCATATTAAATCACCAAAGAAAATCTCAAAATAATGATGGTAGTCTCTTTCAAGTAATTGTTTTCTCAAGCCAAAAGAAGAGGGAGAAAAATATCAAAGTATCATGTCTCAAAACTCAAGGTTTGGAACTCTAAAGGAAACCCTAAACAAGGCTTTAAATAGTTCACCCTAATTATGGAAACAAAATAATAAAATTCAGAAATTCCTCGAATTAGGTAACACCATTTTTGATAGCGTATCAGGAGGCTGACGACTTATCACAAATATCGTCAGCTTCCTTTATGGTTTTGGTACTGGATTCCTAATGCTGATGACAAACGGTGATGCACTATCAAATCCTTGACAACCTATCACAAATATCATCAAGGCTTTTCCTCGGCTCTTATGTTCTACCTTAGGCTGACGGTAATCTTGACGACTTATCAGCTCCTTGATGTCCTATCACAAAATGTCGCCATAGCTTTCAACTTAGGTCGATTCTCTATCTACTTTTGAATATGAAGCTGATAGCTTATCACAGGGATGACAACTTATCACAAATGTCGTCAGCCATACTTTGCCTTTATTTTCTTTAGATTTCAGCTCATTTGCTTCCATTCTTGTTTGTTCTCTAGCATCTTAGCTTCTATTGTAAAATCAAACATAAAGCAATCAAAAATGACAAAATTTTCTTAAGACTTTGCAATTATTCTTAGTTAAAAGCCTCAAATGTTTTAGCATTAGCTCACACATCACTAATCTCAGTACATTAAGAAATAGTCTCAGAAAATACTATGAGCATGATCAGAACAACCAGATATCATAATCAGTTAGGCTTAGAACAATCTAGTATTTGAGTGTCATTCAGTTGGGAGTAGGATTTAGCACCAAGCGAGTGCAGGGATGATGGCTTCCCCATTAGATAGGCAGAGTCATTAGTAGCAGTCCCTGTACTCCAGAACTACGTAGCCAGCGTAGGATATGAGAAGTCACCTATCAGATTAGTCTTGACTATCTCGCAGGGGTCACCCATTAGTCTAGGCTTGACACCCTTAGTCCAGTGGAAAGTATATCAGTAAAGTGGATCCACACAGCTAGTGTTAGTACCCGTGGAACGGTATTAACACTCTTCCAACTGTGGTTATAGGTTGGACCCTAATTAGCTCAGATTGGGGAATCTCGGTTAGATGATACCTCCCACAGTCTCAGATACAGTCTAAGTACAGTAATGAGTTTAGACTTTAAGTCTTAGTGTTGTTTGGCCAAAGTATACATATATCAGTTATTTTAGTATTTCAGTTTATAAATTTTATTTAGTTTATGTTATATGCTTTGTCATACATCCCAGTATCTATAGATTTTATATACCTTCAGTATTTATAGACTTTAAGCATATACAATATTTACAGATTTCATATATTTCTAGTATCTAGAGATTCCATGCTCTCTATTCAGTAGTCCATATTTTACATGTATATTCAGATAGTTATTATTCCTGTTCATGAAACCATGCATATCAGCCTACCTCATTTAGCATACCAATACATTCAAAGTACTAATCGCATACCTTTTCTTGCTCTATGATGTATTATACCATAGGTTCCGACGCCCAGTTCTCGAATCACGCCTAGACTTCTTAGACTCTCAGCAGTAGAAGTGGTGAGTCCTCATAGTTTGAGGACAAATTATTTTATTTCATACTTTCAGCCTAGTATTTAGTTGGAGTTAGCCGGGGCCTGTTCCATTAACTCCCAGTTATCAGTTTAGAGGCTTTTAGACACTACAGTCAGTTATTCAGTATTCAAAGTTCAGTTGACATGTCAGTTAGTTATTCAGTTTATGTCAGATTATAGTATTTTATCAGACACGGATAGTTATTTCTTCATATTCAAAACGCAGTATCTATTTTCAGTTATTAAAACCTTACGACGTATCAGTTATTCTTTTGCATTTATGGTTATGTTATATAGTGCTCATAGCAGGTACCAGCTCATGGGTTAGCTTATGGTCCCTCTGGATTTTTAGCACCGTGTGACACCTAGGGTGTACTCTCGAGGCGTTACAACCTTGGTATCAGAGCCTAAGATTTTAAAGTGTCTTAGGAAGTCTAAAAACCATGTCAGGTAGAGTATTTTGCACGGGTGTGTAGCGCGCCACACTTATGGGCAAGAGGATACAAGGAATTTAGGAAAAGTTTCCTTTCTTTAAATATTCATGTCATGCGAGTGAGCATGATCTCAAGTTAAAATCTTAGTTTAATTTGTTTTTTCCGTCCATTTATAGAACATGCCTCCCAAAAAGAATAACAGAAGAGGAGAAGGAAACCAGACATCACCCCAGCCTGTCCAAGTAGATCTTTTGGACTAGCATGTCTCTCACGCAGAATTCAGAGTTGTGTTCACTACTTTAGCGAACTCCATAGCAGATCATAACGAATAACCAGCTATTGTTCAGGCCAACCCAATGGCCAATACTGCTGCAACTAGAATTCGGGGCTTCACCCGAATGAATCCTCCTCCTTTCACAGGTTCAAGTTTGAAAAGGATCTACAAAAATTCTTAGATATATTTCAAAAGGTAACAGATACTATGGGGGTGACATCTAGTGAGAGTTCTGATTTAGCTGGATATCGGTTGTAAGATGTAGCCCATACTTGGTTTAAGCAGCGAAAGCTTGATAGGGGTGTAAATGCAGGGACTGTAGAATGGAAAGAGTTTGCCACAACATTCTTAGACAGATTCTTCCCATTACAGTTGAGGGAGGCCAAAGTGTTAGAATTTATTAACTTGAGGCAGGGCAACATGAGTGTGAAGGAGTATTCCCTCAAGTTTACTCAGTTAGCTAGATATGCTCCTCATGTAGTAGCTGACAGCAGATCAAAGATGAGAAAGTTTGTGTCTTGTGTGTTCGATAGTATGGTCAAGAAATGTAGGACCGCAATGCTGATTAGAGAGATGGAATTGTCTAAATTGATGGTCCATGTTCAGCAAATTAAGGAGAACAAGATTAAGGAGAGAGAGAGAGGGAACAAGAGGGCTAGGATGGGTAGTTTTAATTTCAGTCAGCCAATGTCAGAAGGTGGTAACTATCCCCAATTCCATCATAGATCTTTAGTTCTAGCTCTATCATTACCTAGTTCTCTAGTACCTAAATTTAGAAATCATAATAGGGATAGGGCACCAGGCTCTAAGTCCTAAGGCAGTGTCAACAGTTCCCGTATGAATCCTCTATGTCAGAAATATGGCAGACACCATCAGGGTGAATGTAGAGCGGCCAGTGATGTATGCTTTGGGTTTGGCAAGCCAAGTCATTGAATTTGAGAATGTCGAGTTATTGCGCAGAAGGGTAAGGAGTTACGCTATCAAGGCCAGTCCCATCAGTCGTCAGTTCAAGCCAGTCACCCGACTCAGTAGGGTGCCACTTCCAGTGCTACCAGTGGTTAATGTCCAAATAGATTATATGCTTTTCAGTCCCGACAAGATCAGTAAAATTCTCCTGACGTAGTTACCGGTACGTTACAGGTCTTTTATTTACATATTTATGCTTTACTAGACCATAGAGCTTCTCTTTCTTTTGTAACTCCATATATAGCCGTCAATCTTAGAGTTAGTCCTAAAACTCTAACAGAGCCCTTCTCAGTGTCTACCCCCGTCGGTGTTTCCATTATAGCCAGATAGACATACAAGAACTGTCCGGTCATAATATCTCAAAAAGTTACCTCAGTTGATGTTGTTGAGTTAGAGATGATGGATTTTGACATCATTCTTCGCATGGTTTGGCTCCACTCATGCTATGCCTCAGTTGATTGTAAAAACAGAATAGTTTATTTTCAGTTCCCAAATAAACTAGTCCTTGAATGGAGGGGTAGTACTACAGCTCTTAAGGGTCAACTTATGTCGTACCTTAGAGTGAGAAAGATGATATCCAAGGGGTGTATTTACCATCTTGTTTGAGTCAAGTACTCTAAACTAGAAACTCCAGCCCTTGAGTCAGTTTCAGTAGTTAGGGAATTTCTAGATGTGTTCCTTGAAGATCTTCCCGGAGTTCCTCCCGAAAGGGAAATTAACTTCAGAATAGACCTTGTTCTAGATACTTAGCCTATATCTATTCCACCTTGTAGAATGGCTCTATCCGAACTCAAAGAATTAATAGAACAGTTAAAGGATCTTCTAGATAAGGGATTCATCAGGCCGAGCATCTCCCTATGGGGCACACCAGTTCTATTCGTGCTTAAGAAAGAAGGTTCTCTCAAAATCTGTATTGACTACCAAGTCACAGTCAAGAATAAATATCCACTTCCTAGAATTAATGACTTGTTTGACTAATTTCAGGGTGCCAGCTATTTTTCTAAGATAGACCTCAGATAAGGCTATCATCAGCTCGGAGTCAGAGAATGTGACATTCTGAAAATAGTTTTTCAAACTTGGTATGGTAACTTTGAATTTCTAGTCATGTACTTTGGTCTTACAAATTCCCCAGCAGCCTTCATGGACTTGATAAACCGAGTGTTCAAGTAGTACTTTCACATGTTCGTCATAGTCTTCATTGATGATATTCTTGTTTACTCCCATAGAGAAAACGATCATGCAGACTATCTCAGAATAGTATTAGAGACTCTTACAGCCCATCAGTTGTTCGCTAAATTCAGTAAGTGTAAATTTTGGCTAAGGTCAGTAGCATTCCTTAGTCATATTATTTCCGGTGATGGCATTAGAGTTGATCCTCAAAAGACCGAAGTAGTGAGAAATTAGCCTAGGCCTATCTCTCCATCAGACATCAGGAGTTTCTTGGATTTTGCTAGCTATTACCATTGGTTTGTTGAAGGATTTTTTTATATTGACTCCCCCATGTACATATTGACTCAAAAGAAAGTTAAGTTTCAGTGGTCAGATTCCTGTGAGAAGAGTTTTCAGGAGTTGAAGACTCGAATCACCTCAGCCCTAGTTCTTACCTTGCCAGATAGTTCAGACAGGTTTGTTGTGTACTGTGATGTATCTAGAGTAGGGTTTGGTTGTGTCCTCATGCAGAGAGGCAAGGTCATAGCCTATGCCTCCAGAAAACTTAAACCCCATGAGAAGAATGACTCTATTCATGATCTTGAGTTAGCAGCTATAGTTTTTTCCTTAAAGATTTGGAGACACTATTTGTATGAAATGCATGTTGATGTGTTCATTGACCATAAGAGCTTAAAGTATATGTTCTCTCAGAAAGAGTTGAATTTGTGTCAGAAGAGGTGGTTAGAGTTATTAAAATATTATGATATGAGTGTTCAGTATCATTTGGGCAAGGCCAATGTAGTGGCAGATACTCTCAGTAGACTATTTATGGGTAGTGTTGCTCATGTTTAGTATGGTAAGAAGAGATTAGCTCAGGAAGTTCATCAGCTTTCCCGACTAGGTGTCCGCTTAGTCGATTCGGTAGAGGGTAGTGTGTGGTGCAGAGTTGTTCAGAATTATCTCTAGTTTCAAAGGTGAAGGAAAAGAAGGATAAAGATCCTAGTCTAGTTAAGTTGAAATAATCAGTCAGAGATCAGAAAGTGGAGATTTTCACCAAAGATGGAGATGGTGTGCTGCGTTGTTAGGGTCGGCTATGTATGTCTGGTGTAGATGATTTGAGGCAATGAATTCTTGCAGAGGCACATGGTGTGCGTTACTCGATTCATCCAGGGGACACTATGATGTATCATGATTTGCGGGAGATCTATTGGTGGAGTGGGATGAAGAGTGATGTTGCAGAGTTTGTAGCTAAGTGCTCTACATTCCATCAGGTTAAGATTGAGCACCAGAATTCAAGTGGGTCTATGTAGGAGTTCAGTATTCCCACTTGGAAGTGGGAGGAATTGAATTTGGATTTATGGTAGGTTTGCTTCATACTCGTCATCAGTATGACTCTATTTGGGTTTATCATAGATAAGATGACCAAATCAGCTCATTTATTGTCAGTCCAAACCTCTTATTCAGTCGACCACTATGCCAAACTATATCTCAGAGAATTGGTTGGGTTTCACGGTGTTTCCTTATCTATCATCTCAAATAGAGGTATCCAGTTTACCTCTCACTTCTGGAAAGAATTCCAAAAGTATCTTAGTACCCAAGTCCATCTCAGTACAACCTCACACCCTCAGACAAACGGTCAAGCAGAAAAGACCATTCAGACTCTTGAGAATATGCTGAGAGCAAGCGTAGTTGATTTTAAAGGTAGTTGGGATGACCACTTGCCTTTGATTGAGTTTGAATATAATAAGAGCTATCATTCCAGTATCCAGATTGCTCAATTTGAGGATCTCTATGGAAGGAGGTGTAGATCTCCGACTAGTTGGTTTAAAGTGGGTAAGGCTGCAGCAGTAGGGCCAAACTTGGTGTTTGATATGTTAGAGAAGGTTCATTTGATCAAAGAAAGGCTTAGAGCAACCCAGAGCCGACAGAAATCATATGCAAATGTGAGGAAAAAGGATCTCAAGTTTGAGATCAGTTATTTAATGTACTTGAAAATTCTCCCATGGAGGAAGTGAAGGTATTCGGCAAGAAAGGGAAACTCAGTCCTTGATATGTCAGTCCTTTTAGAATTCTAAGTCTTTTTGGAAAGGTAGATTACAAGCTTGAGTTATATTCAGATCTAGCTTCAGTACACCTAGTGTTCCACGTCTCATTGTTGAACAAGTGTATTGGTGATTCAGCTGTAGTTGTTCCCTTAGAAATTGTTGATATTCAGAATAGTCTTTCCTTTGAGGAAGTTCTAGTCGAAATTCTTGATCATCAAGTTCATAGACTAAGGAACAAAGAAGTTCCACTAGCCAATGTTCTTTGGCGAAATCAGTTTGTTGAGGGAGCCATTTGGAAAGCAGAAGAAGATATGCAGACCAAGTACCCCTATCTTTTCTCCGCGAATTCAGATTAGGCTTAAGGTATTAATTTTCTTAAGATTTCTCTTATCGTGCTCAGTTTCAGTTTCACATCATGTTCATGTCAATCAAATATTCATTAATCAATTCAGTCATGCATTCCATACATCATATATGCACGTTCAGTGTGTAAGATCAGTATTTCTCAGCCTAACCAGTCTCATTCGAGGATGAATGTTCGCAAGGGAGAGATATTGTAATACCCCGTATTTCCCTAGCATAATTTAAGTCCCAATACATGAGTATTCATTTATAAAATTTTCTAAACACTCAGTATTTTTTAGTTTAGAGCCTGCCACTGCATAGGAAATTCAATTAGCTTTCCAACAATATAAAATTTGCCAAAATTCGATAACCGGGAAAGAAGTTATAGATATTTTAAGTTTAAGTTGTCAAACACCGTCATTTTGATCACTAGCATGTTGCGGAGCCAGTATAAATGACAATTTTTAATTTTCAGTGTGACTCCGCAATCTCACCGCATCGCGGAGGGCTTCCAATTCCCAGTTGTCAAATTCTAATAAGGGACTGCGATATTGGCTCGTTACGTCAAGGACCTAGTTCATATTTGTTAATTTCAACTAAATCTACGGGATTGTAACACGTTGCGCCAATGTGCATATTCCCAGTTGATAATTTCTAGAGACACGACGCGATAGCGCCGCATCGCACAAAGGGTGTTTTTCCAAAAATTTTGATGGAAATCCAAAGTTCATCCAGGGTTAAAATAGTTTTTTCCCATTATTTTAATAAACCCAGATATGGGATTTAATCCCTAAAAACCTCTTAAGTTTATTCATTAATAGCTTTTCCCCAAAATCAAAGAACATTCTCTCTCAATCAAGAAAACCCTAGCTTCAAGGGATTAAGAACAATCCTCAAGAATTCATTAAGAACTTCAAGAAACTCATCAATTAAGGTATGTTGGATGCTCATCCATAGGTTCCTTTCACCCATGGAGTCCAAGTATCCGATTTGAATTACAAAATTATGATCTTTTCAAGTTATTTTGATTTTAAATTTTGATTTCACCCATGAATCTTCATGAACTATGATTTTACACTATGTATAATTGAAATTATTGTTGTTATTCAATTCACCATGTTATAATGTTATCATTCATTGAATTAAATCACGACTTAGTGCTATTCATGTTGAATTCATGCTATTACTACAAGTTCCATATTATTTCCATGATTTGACTAAACTATGAACTAAAAGTATTTGATAAAATGACTACAAGAATAAATGTTATAAAAGCCTTCATGCTATGTCCCTTAAGCTTTAGTGTTGTTTTGCTATTTTCACTATCGAGTCCTGGAGGTTGTGAATACCCATAAACTTAGTTGTTTATCTAGTCTCAGTACATTACAAAATAGTTTTAGAACATACTATGAGCATTATCAGAACAGTCAGATATCATAATCTGTTAGGCTCAGAACAGTCTAGTGTTCCAGTGGCATTCAGTTGGGAGTAGGATTTAGCACTGAGCGAGTGCAGGGATGACGACTTCCCCGTCTGATAGGCAAAGTCGTTAGTAGCAGTCCCTGTACTCTAGAACTAAGTAGCCAGCGTATGATATGAGAAGTCACCCGTCAGATTAGGCTTGACTATCTCGTAGAGGTCACCCATCAGTTCAAGCTTGACACCCTTAGTCCTTCAGGCAGTATAATTGTATAATGGATCCACACAGCCAGCATTAGTACCCATGGCACGGTATTAACACCATTCCAACTAGGGTTACAAGTTTGTCCCTAATTAGCTAAGATTGGGGAATGTCGGTTAGATGATACCTCCCACAGTCTCAGTCACAATCTCAGATACAATCTTAGCCCCGTAATAAGTTTAGACTTTCAGTCTTAGTGTTGTTTGATTTCAGTATTTTAGTTTACAGATTTTATTCAATTCACATTATATGTTTGGTCATACATCCCCAGTATTTACAGATTTTACGTACCTTCAGTACTTACATACTTTCATACATATATGGTATTTATAAATTTCACATATTTCTAGTATCTACAGATTCCATGCTCTCTATTTAGTACTCCATGTTTTACATGTATATTCAGATATTTATTATTCCTATTCATGAAACCATGCATATCAGCCTACCTCATTTAGCATAAAAGTATATTCAAAGTACTAATCGCATACCTTTTCTTGTACTATGATGTATTATATCATAGGTTTCGATGCCCAGTTCCTGGATCGCACCTAGACTTTTCTGACTCTCAGCAACAGAAGTGGTGAGTCCTCATATTTTACTGATAGATTATTTTATTTCATGATTTTAGTATAGTAGTTAGTTGGGGTTAGTTGGGGCCTGTCCCATCAACTCCCAATTATTCAGTATAGAGGCTTTCAGACACTACAGTCAGTTATTTTTTATTCAAACTTCAGTTGACATGTCCGTTAGCTATTCAGTTTATCTCAGATTTTAGTATTTTATCAAACTCAGATAGTTATTTCTTCAGATTCATAACTCAGTGTCTATTTTCAGTTATTAAAACCTTATGGTTTATCAGTTATTCTTCCGCATTTATGGTTATGTTATTCAGTGCTCACAACAGGTACCAGCTCATGGGGTAGCTTGTGGTCCCTTGGGACTGTAAGCACCGTGTGACGCCAAGGGTGTACTCTCGGGGCGTTACAATAATGATAAGATGAAAGTCTCAATGACGTATATTTATTACATCCAAGACTAACATGGGTCGTACCGCAAACGTTTCAAGTCCAGATCAACAGAATTTGGGTCACAAACTCTAAAACCTTAGACAGTAAAAAACTACTTTTGTACAAAAAATAAAATAAATTGAGAATAGAAATGCACTGGTGAAGCAACTCATATGTGAATTCTCTCCAAAAATTTTATCTTAGCTTTAAAGATGTAGCCCAAATAAGAATTCTCTCCAAAATATGGGTAAGAGAATGGGTGAGATAAATTTTTAAAGTCACGTGAAATTTTTGGAATTAAAAAATGAGTTTTAGGGTTTTTTTAATTCAATATAGGTAGATTTATTAACAATAAGGGTAATATGCACCAGTTGCTAGGAGACAGGATATTGTAACACACCAGACTTCTCGACTTTCTAATAGAGCATATAAGGAGCCCATAAGATCCTTAGATCATAGATAAACCCCTTTAGGATGGAGGAAAATGGGTTGGGGGCATTTTTATACATCGAAATGACCTGTGCAATATGAAAGGAGAACAACGTGGAAGCCCCGCAATGTGAGGTCCACCACGATAGGCAACATACATTCCATCAATGGTATCTTCATGCCGCGAGGGGCTTGGATTGCAATAGGGGTCAAATTAGAAGGCCTTTCTCTCACGATGGGGGTCGCGCCGTAATGTTTTGGATTTTGACGGAATATTTCACATCTTTTTTAAGAGATAATTATATGTTTTCAAGTAACTACTATTGCATTTAATACTGAATTTTAGTGTTTTCAGGTTAAGGAGTTATCTTGAAGAGAAACATTGAAAATAGCAGAAAAGGGGCACTGACGGTCAAACTAGTGGATCGTCAGCCATGCAACGGACCGCCAGGGTGGACGTCAGAGCTAAAAAAAATTCTCCAAGTAGAGAACTCATGTGACGGTCCAAGTGGCGGACCATCAACCTTTCGACAGACTGCCAACTTGGCCGTCAGGCTTAAACAAATCTCAGGATTCCAGAGGATCTAGTGGCGGCCTTTGCGACGCACCATCAGTCCAGTGACGGTCTGCCAATATGACCGTCATACCTTAACAGAACCTGACATCCTTGGATATTCAGCGATGGTCCAAGTGAAGGATCGTCAGTTAGACCATCAACTTGGACGCGGCTTTTCTATGTTTGAATTTTAAATCCTCTGCACCAGGGAGCATATAAATACCCAGTTTATGTTTTATTTAGGTATCTTTTACCATTTTTCCAACTCTGAACATTATTATACGTAGTATTCTTTGAGAAAAATCAAGAATTGTGGATCTAAACATTTTAGGATTATTCTCTTTTGAAGATTCAAGAACAAATCTTGTGGTTTTTGTAATTAATTTCTGAACTTATTTATGAGTAACATAATGACTTTGTCTTCTTCTTCTATGGAAATGTGTGGCTAAGCTCCCATAACTAGGGCTATGGGAGCCTTGATGTGAAAAGCTAATTGGGGTTGTGAAAATATTTGATTTCCATGATTAACTAAACTAGTATGAACCCTTCTTCACAATAATGACCTTTCATGGTTGCAAACTTGAAGAGTGAGCCCAAGAACATCACTTGTTAGAATAGAAATGTCTTTGTTGGGAAAAAAAGAGGTTTACATGGGATCTAAGGGATTTAACCTTTGGGTTAAGGGTTGATCCCTTAACAGGATCAACCCACATGAGAGAATAATTGAATAAATTAACGTATTATTTAAGTTTGAGAGAATTGAAGGATAATCTACTTATTTAGGCTGAGAAACAAATGGATAAACTGTATGATTAAATAACTCTTGTAATCGAAGTGATTAATTGGAAATTCAAAATAATTCACAACCCTATCTGCTTGAACATCTTGGTAACTATAACTCTAGTTTGTCTATTCTCATTGAATTACTATTTGTAATAAGAATCACTATATGGAACACGTTCTGTTACAAATAAGAGATAAAATTTACAAACCTAAACCCCACTTTAATTCAGAACCTTTGATCAACAGTCTAGTAACAACCAAAATACTTAGTGAACACAGTATTTCGGATAGGATTCGACCCCAACCTAGTTGGGTTATATATTTGAAAACAACCGCTTACTCTTTCGTAAGAGAGGTGTAATTTAGGCATATCAAATTTTGGTCCCATTGACGGGGAATACGATTATCAATTAAGTTTGTGATTGTTAATTGAACTTTAGTAAAGATTCCCAAATCTTACTTTTATTTGTTGTTTTTTGGTTCTTTATAGGTTCATTATTGTTTATTCCATGCACTGGAAATTCAGGAGAATCGTTATTACCTTTCAATCCCAAACCGCATCTACTTGGTAGAATAGAAGAACAACACAATGCTGATAGACTAGATGACTTGGCTAGAGCATAGGTTAATTGGCAAAATAACGGGCAACCAGTGAGTGACCCTAATCCTGATGACAAGGAATTGGGGGATGATGATTTGATTAACACGACAAACATGAGGCGTGCAGAGAATATTGAGGTGGCTACAAACAAAAACTGGGTAGCTAGAGGAATAGAAAACTACCAACCTACTATGCAATTTGATCTTGAGGAGGAGGATTATGACTTGGACGAAGCTAGAGTGTATTCCCCGAGTCTATACCTCGGATGCTACACGATCCTTGTAATTCTGAAGGACCACAAGCTAACCCATTACTGGTACCTGCTGCTATAACTGTGTAATAAATACTGTAATGATTGCAGAAATAGGTGGAAACATATGCCATAAGGCTCAAATCTGTAAATAAATCAGAATATGGTATCAAAATACCAAAATTGAATATAAGTACTGAAAAACTAAACAACTGTCTAAAAATACTTTAGTCTGAAAAGCCTCTAACTGTCTGAACTATAGAGTTGATGGGACAAACCCCAAATAAATCCATCTACTTAAATAAAACTAAAGTACTGTAAATAATAAGCATGTCCTCAAACTATGAGGACTCACCACTACTCCGAAAGCTAAGAATCTGTAATGCTAAGGGAGCTCTGAAGCTCGTGTATCAGAACCTATGATATAAGCCATCATAGCCCGAAGAAAAGCACGCTTAGTACTTTGAATGTATTGGTATGCTCAGTGAGGTAGGCTGATATGCATGGGTTCATATGGATTCACAATAATAACTAAATAACATACGTATGACTGAGTAAGACTGCATGCATGAATACATACACTGTAACTGGGATCGCGCTAATACTGAGTACTGAATCTGAATACTGATAACCGATATTTGAGTTTATGAATATTGAATTTCTGATTATCTGAATGACTGTATCTGATAGTTCTAAATAGTATGGAACCATACGGAGTTTTGTATTGAGCTGAGTGACTATGTCTGATAGTCTTGAATTTGTAGAACTGAACTGAGTACTATTATAAGACTGAGACTGGAACTGAGACTGTAGGGGATAATAATATAACCGACATGCCCCTCTCTAAAATGATTGGTGTATAACATGTAACCCCAATTGGAAGGTTGTCAATATTGTGCCACAGATAAGGACAAGCTATGAGTTAACCATCTCTGATAGGAAGCTCTTTCGTCAACCCTCGCTGGCAGGATAACTAGGATGATAAATATCAACCCTCATAATATCAAGAAGGAAGATACCTCAACCTACATTGGCTACGTAGTTCTATAATGCAGGGACTGCTGCTAGGGGTCAAACCCTATGCTTACAGGAATACCCCCATCCCTGGGTTAACTCGGTGCTGAATCCTACTCCCAACTGAATAGACACTAAACTGATTTCTAGTCTGTACTGGGCTAGACTGAATGGAAACTGAGATTACTGTTAAGCTAGACTGAACTGAGTTAACTGAGTTTCATTAACTGATGGAATACTACTAAATCCTGTTAGCTGATTGAGTATACTAAGGTCTGAACTGGATATTGAATTAGATTGAACTAATACTGATTCAATTGTGTTTGATTGTGTTTTATAACTGACTGAGAGTACTACTGATCGTGCCATGACTGATGTTATTTTATGACTGACCATGGCTGTAGGTAATCAGCTAAATTGTCGGGTACAAGTGCCCCCAGGATTCGATAGAATAAATGAAGAGACATAGCTCAAATTAAAGGATATAAGCTAAGTACTTGATCATCATTCATTGATTAGGAGTATTTTTACAAACACTTGCATAATATAACTTGCACATAAGCTAACTTGACATGATTTCATTCTCTTAATAGTTCACATGGACAATTTAGTAAGCACTTGATGATCATAATATATGCACCTAGTATTGAACAACAAGTGAGTATGATAATTCAACTATAATCTCACAATTCAAGGGTTTATCATGGATTCACATGAATCTACGTAAATAATTATCAATTTTACCTGATATATATATATAATCATGAATTAGGAACTTAATCCAAATATCAATCATGGATACACATTAATTCTAAACATGCAAATCATAAAATCAATTACTAGAAGTTCAAAAGATATTCTTGAACTCCAAGGGTAGAAGGAACCCTTGGATAAACACTTTACATACCTTTGTTGAAGAATTTTTGAAAGTTTATGGTGGAATCTTGTTCCCTTTATTTGAAATTAAAGATTCTAAGGTTTTGTTCTTGAGAGATTATGAGAAAGAATGACTATATTTGCTCTATACGGTGTTTAATTTTGTGTTTTGAGGGATGAGGGTCAAGGGAAAAAAACCCAAATACCCCCAAGAACGCGGTCTTTTAATGACTGAAAACTGGGTTACTGACGCGTAGGTCGGCGCGTCGTGCCAAGTTTACGTTGGTTCACTGGAACTTGTACTGAATCTAGGTAAAATCATCCATCAATACGATGGTTGATGTGATGCACTGAGATCGCATCGACCCACTATTTTGGGCACTCAAACTTGTTTCAAACGAGGTCTGAAAAATTAAAAACTCATCCAGGAACACCTATGGAGCTCCCTGATCGTAAATCAACCTAAACATGAACATTTAATGGATGTAAAGGTCGTAAAATAAGATTTCCAACCTTCATAGGCTAAAATGACACTAAGTCTGAGTACTTAGCTAAAATATTTTAAGTCTGGGACCCCTTGACAAGCCTAAAGGACTTAATTAAGCTTAGGATTATGTAGGGGCTTACATTATCTCCCCCTTGGGAACATTCATCCTCGAATGAGACTGGTGAGACTGAGATTATAGAGATACTAGACTTAGACACAGGACATGCACAACTAAAGTATGGATTCATGACTGAGATCACTGATACATTGTATTATCATACTGAGCATGCATATCTGATGCATGAGTACATAGCTAAACATGATTCATGAATGCATAACTGGGAATACTGATAAGCTGAGTTTTTCATACTGGAAATGCTTTTCTGATGCATGAACACATAACTGAACATGCAATGGTAACTGATGCAAAGTTTGTAACTGAAATCTGAACATGAAACTGAATAAGCTTAAGGAAAACTATTTCCTTGAGCTGAATCTGAGTTGGTGGAGAAAAAGTGAGGATACTTGGTCCGCATATCTTCTTCTACTTCCCAAGTATCTCCCTCAATGGACTGATTCCACCATAGAAATTTGACTAGAGGGACTTCTTTGTTCCTCAATCTATGAATCTGATAATCAAGGATTTTGACTAGTTTCTCTTCGTAAGAGAGGTTGTTCTGAACATCTATTCCCTTTATGGGGATTACGACTGATGGGTCACCTATGCATTTCCTTAGAAATGAGACATAAAACACTGGATAGTCTAAAGAAATATATGAGGACAACTCAAGCTTGTAAGCTACCTTTCTAAAATGGCTAAGAATTCTGTAAGGACTTACATATCGAGGACTGAGTTTCCCTTTCTTGTCAAAATACTTCACTCCTTTCATATGACAGATTTTCAGATACACATAGTCACTAATATCGAACTCGAGATCCTTCCTTCGCTTATCTAAGTACGATTTTTGTTGGATCTGAGCTGCCTTAAGCCTTTCCCTGATCAATTGGACCATCTCTAAGGTATCAATTACCAAGTCAGTCCCTACCACTGCGTCCTCACCCACTTCAAACCAACCCTTGGGAGATCTATATCTCCTCCCATAAAGCTCCTCAAATGTAGCCATCAGAATTCTGGAGTGATAGATATTGTTATATGTGAACTTAATCCAAGACAAGTGGTCATCCCAATTACCCTTAAAGTCTACCGCACATGCTTGTAGCATATCCTCTAAAGTCTTAATGGTCCTTTCAACTTGACCATCTGTCTAAGGAAAAAAAGCTATACTGAGGTGAACTCGGGTATTGGAATGCTTTCCAGAAATGAGAGGTGAACTGGGTACCTCTATGTGACATAATAGACAATGGAATACTGTGCAATCTGACCAAATCCGTTAAATAGAGTTTGGCATAATCCTTGGCTGAATAGGAGGTATGGACTGGAAGGAAATGAGCTAATTTGGTCATCTTATCTACAATGACCCAAACTGAATCATGCTAACGACTAGTGCGAGGGAAACCCGTTATAAAGTCCATGCTCACTTCTTTCCATTTCCAAGTGAGAATACTGAACACTTGCATGGACCTACTAGGCTTTTGATGCTTAATCTTAACCTACTGACATGTTGAACACTTATCCATTAACACTGTAATGTCTTTTTTCATCCTACTCCACCAATAGATCTCCCACAAATCGTGGTACATCTGTGTGGCCCTTTGATGAATAGAGTAAGACGCACCATGCGCCTATGTGAGAATTTTTTGCCTCAATTCATCTACACCTAGCACACACAGATAACCTTGACAATGCAATACACTATCTTCCCCTTGGGAGAAAACCTCTACTTTTTAATTTCTAACTGATTCCTTCAACTGGACTCGACTGGTATTCCTATCCTGCTTTTCCTTCACTTCAGAAACTAGGGATGATTCTGAGCTACTCTGCACCCACACATTACCTTCTGCTGAATCGACTTAGCGAACACCTAGTCGGGCAAGCTGATGAACTTCCTGGGATAACTTCTTCTTAATGTTCTCAACATAGGCAAAACTACCCATAGACATTCTACTGAGAGCGTCAGCCACTACATTAGGCTTGGCTGGATGATATAGGACACTCATGTCATAGTATTTCAACAATTACAACCACCTTCTCTTATGGAGGTTGAGGTATTTCTGAGAGAACACATACTGCAGGCTCTTATGATCAGTGAGTACATTAATGTGCACTCCATACAAATAGTTCCTCTAAATCTTTAACGAAAAAACTACAGCTGCTATCTCAAGATCATGAGTAGGGTAGTTCTTCTTTTGGGGCTTAAGCTGTCTAGGGGAATAGGGTATGAGCTTACCTCTCTGCATCAAAACATAACCCAATCCAACTCTGGAAATATCACAGTACATAATAAATCCGTCGGAACCATCTGGTAGGGTCAAAACTGGAGTTATAGTGAGTCGAGTCTTCAACTCCTCAAAACTCTTTTCATAAGAATCTGACCACTAGAATTTGACTTTATTGTAAGTTAATCTAGACACAGAGGATGCAATATATGAAAATCCCTCAACGAACCATCAGTAATAGCCGACCAAACCCAACAAACTCCTAATATCTAATGGGGAGATGCGTTTTTTCCAGTTTCTCACTGCTTCAGTCATTTGGGGATCAACTCTAATACCATCACCAAAAATTATATGGCCAAGGAAAGCTACTGACCTCAGCAAAAATTCACACTTATTGAATTTGGTGAATAACTGATGGTTTGTGAGAGTTTGCAATACTATTCTGAGATGGTCTGTATGATCATGTTAACTACGGGAGTAAATAAGAATGTCATCTATGAAGACTATAACGAAAATTTCCAAGTACTACTTGAAAACATGGTTCATCAAGTCCATGAAGGCTGCTGGGGCATTGGTAAGACCAAAGGACATAACTAAAAATTTAAAGTGACTGTATTGAGTTTCGAAAAATGTTTTTGGGATGTCACATTCCCTGACTCTGAGCTGATGATAGCCTGATCTAAGGTCTATCTTAGAGAACTAACTGGCACCCTGAAGTTGGTCAAACAAATCATCAATTCTGGGGATTGGATACTTGTTCTTGATCGTATGTTTATTTAACTAACATTAATCTATACACATTCTAAGGGAACCATCTTTCTTACGCACGAATAACACTGGTGCGCCCCATAGGGAGACACTGGGTCTGATTAATACCTTATATAAGGGATCCTTTAATATTTCTTTTAATTCTTTGAGTTCTGCTAGAGCCATTATGTATGGCAAGATAGATATGGTCTGAGTATCTGGAAGGAGATCGATTCCAAAATCAATTTCCCTTTCAGGAGGAACTCCAAGAAGATCTTTGGGAAATACATATAGGAATTCACATTCTACTAACACTAATTAAAGAGTAGTAGTTTCTGAACTAGAGTGCTGGACTCGAATGAGATGGTTGACACATCCCTTAGCTATTATTTTTCTAGCCCGAAGGTAAGAAATAAGTTGACCCCTAAGTGCTGAAGTACTACCCCTCCAATCTAGGATGGGTTCATTTGAAAACTGAAACTGGACAATTCTATTTCTGCAGTCGATAGAGGTATAGCAGGAATGAAGCCAATCCATGCTGGGAATGACATCGAAATCAGTCATCTCTAATTCGACAAAATCTGCTGAAGTAACTTTCTGAGATTTCATAACCTGACAGTTCCTGTATACCTATCGGGCTATGATAGATTTACCCACTAGGGTAGAAACTGGGAAAGGCTCGCTAAAATTTTGGGACTGACTCCGAAATCAACTTCTATATATAGAGTAATAAAAGACAAAGTAGCTCCTGGATCTAGCAAAGCATAAACATTAAAATGGAAAACTTGTAACATACCAGTAACCAAATAAGGAGACCTTTCCTGATCCTGTCGGGACTGGAGAGCATAGAGTCTATTTGGGCGCTGCCTACTGGTGGCACTGGATGAGGAACCCTGCTAATTCGGGCGGCTAGACTGAGTTGGGGGATGGGTATGCTGACTTTGTAAACCCATCTGAGGACACTATCTGACTCTATGGCATGGCTTGCCACATTCGAAACACACATCGCTGCCAGCTTTTTAAATACCCTGGTGGTTTCTGCCGCACTTCTGGCAAAGAGGATTAGTTTGGGCACTTCTAACACTGCTCTAGGGTTTAGGACCTGATGCCCTATCTTTGTTTCCATCTTTGAATTTTGGTACTGGAGCACTGGCTGAGGACAGAGCTGGAATTGAGGATTTCGAGTGGAACTGTGATCGATTCCCTCCCTCTAACTTAGGTTGAGCGAAATTGAAACTACCTATTCTCACTCTCTTTTTCTCCTTCTTTTTCTCTTTATTCTTAGCCTCTTCTATCTTTCGAGCATAGACCATGAGCCTTTCTATGTCCATCTCCTTAATAAGCATTATGGTCCTACACTCCTTGACCACACTTCTAGACACCCCTGATGCAAACTTACTCATCTTTGCACTGTTATCTGCTACAACATACAGGTCATATCTGGCCAATTGTGTAAACTTGAGGGAATACTCTTGCACTGTCATATTACCCTGCTTCAGGTTTATAAACTCCAAAACTTTCACATCCCTCGACTCTAGAGGGAATAACCTATGTAGAAAAGCAACTGTGAACTCTTCCTATTCTATGGGCCCTGCATCTGTATCCCTCTCTACCTTCTACTGTTTGAACCCTGAGTAAGCCATATCCTGAAACTAATATGCGGCCCACTCAGTACTCTCAAAAGTAGTCACCCCCATGATATCAATAACCTTTTCCACCTAATCAAGAAATTCTTGAGGGTTCTCATCTGACTTAGACCCGATAAATAATAAAGGGTTCATTCGGGTGAAGTCCCAAATTCTGGCAGCAGCAGTGTTGGCCACTGGGTTGTCTAGAATAGTAGCTGGGGATTCATTCTGGGCTACCACAGAATGAGCTAGGCTGGTGAAGGATGCTCTGAATTCTCACCCAAAGGATTTGGATGCTCACCCAAAGGATCTGGATGGATGGGCTGAGGGGCTGAATGGTCTTCGTTCCTCTTCCATGAGTCCTCTTTAGAGGCATATTCTGTAAATAGAAGAGAAACTATGATTATAAAGAAAATATAACTGGAGCTCAGGCTCACTCGCACGACATGAATATTGAAAGAAGGGAATCTTTTCCTAAGACATCTCGTAGCCTCCTATCCATAAGTGTGGCGCGCAACACACCAATGATCAAGACTCAACTAGATGTGGCTTTTAGACTTCCTAGGACACTGTTGAACCTTAGGCTCTGATACCAAGTTTGTAATGCCTTGAGTCTGTATCCCAGATGCTACACGATGCTCATAATCCCTAAGGACCACAAGCTAACCAATGACTCATACCTGCTGCTATAACTATGTAATAAATACTGTAATGATTACAGAAATAGGAGAAAACATATGCCATAAGGTTCAAATCTCTAAATAAATCTGAATGTTGTATCAAAATACCAAAACTGAATATAAGTACTGAAAAACTGAACAACTATCTGAAAATACTCTAATCTGAAAAGCCTCTAACTGTATGAACTGTGGAGTTGATGGGACAAGCCCCTAACTAACTCCATTTACTGAAATAAAATTGAAGTACTATAAATAATAAGCATGTCCTCGAACTATGAGGACTCACCACTACTCCAAAAGCTGAGAATCTGCACTGCTAATGGTGCTTTGGAGCCCGTTCTTCTGAACCTATGATATAAGACATCATAGCATAAAGAAAAGCATGCGTCAGTACTTTGAATATACTGGTATGCTCAGTGAGGTAGGATGATATGCATGGGTTCATATGAATGCACAATAATAACTGAATAACATGAGTTTGACTGAGTGAGTACATACATGAATACATACACTGTAACAGAGATCGTGCTAATACTGATTACTGAATCTGAATATTGATAACTAATATTTGAGTTTATAAATACTGTATTACTGATTATATAAATGAATGTATCTTCCAGTTCTGAATACTATTGAACCATATTGAATTTCATACTGAGTTAAGAGACTATGTCTTAAAGTCCTGAATCTGTAAAACTGAACTGAGTTCTATTATAAGACTGAGACTGCGGGGGGTAATCATCTAACCGACATGCCCCTCTCTAAAATAATTGGGGTCCTACCTGTAACCCCATATCAAAGGGTGTTAATACCGTTCCACGAGTAAGGAATAGCTATGAGTTAACCCTCTCTAACAGGAAGCTCTTTCGTCAACCCTCGCTGCAGGATAACTCGGATGAGAAATATCAACCCTCATAATGTCTGGTAGGAAGATACCTCAACCTACGCTAGCTATGTAGTTCTATAATGAAGGGACTTTTGCTAGGGGTTAAACCCCCTATTAACAGGAATGCCCACATCTGGGGGTTATCTCGATTCTTAATCCTACTGAACTGGATACTGAATTAGACTGGACAACTACTGATTCTACTGAGTTTTCCTGAGTTCTATAACTGACTGAGAGTACTACTAATCGTGTTGTGACTGATGTTGTTCTATGACTGACAACGACTCTAGGTAATCAGCTAAATTTTTTGGTACAAGAACCCCCAGGACTCGATAGCATAAATTAAGAGACATGGGACAACTGAAGCATATAAGCTAAGTACTTGATTTTCATTCATTCATTGGGGCATTTTGACAAACACTTGCGTAATATAACTTGCACATAAGATAACTTAACATGATTTCATTATCTTAATAGTTCACATGGAAAATTTACTAAGAACTTGGTAAGAACAATATATGCACCTAGCATTGAACAACAAGTGAGCATCAAAATTCAACTCTAACTTCATAATTCAAGGGTTTATCATGGATTCACATGAATCTACAAACATAATGATCAATTTCACATGAAATATATATATAATCATAAATTAGGAACTTAATCCAAATAGCAATCATGGATACACTTCAATTCCAAACATGGAAATGATAAAATCAATTACTTGAAGTTCAAAAGAGATTCTTAGACTCCAAGGGTGGAAGGAACCCTTGGATAAACACTTCACATACCTTTTTAAAGAATTTCAGAAAGTTTATAGTGGAATCTTGTGCCCTTGATTTGAAATTGAAGATTCTAGGGTTTTGTTCTTGAGGGATTTTGAGAAAGAATCACTATATTTGATCTATAGGGTGTTTAATTTCATGCTTTGGGGGCTGAGGGTCGGGTTAAAAAGTCCCAAATACCCCAAAGAATGCGGTCTTTTAATAACTAAAAACTGGGTTACCGATGCACAGGTCGATACGTCGCACCAACTTTGCGTTGGTTCACTAAACTTTGCAATGAATATGTGGAAAATCATCCATCGATGTGATGGTTTATGCGCCGCGTAGAGATCTTGTCGACCCACTATTTTTGGCTCTCAAACGTGTTTTAAATGAGATCCAAAAATCTAAAACTCATCCGGGAACACCTATGGACCTCCCTGATCATGAATCAACCTAAACATCAATATTTAATGGATGTAAAGCTCACAAAATAAGATTTCCAGCCTTTGTAGGCTAACACGACACTAAGTCTGAGTACTTAGCTAAAATATTCAAAGTCTGGGATCCCTTGACAAGCCTAAAGGACCGAATTAAGCTTAGGATTTTGTAGGGTCTTACATTTTCTCCCCCTTAGGAACATTCATCCTTGAATGAGATTGTTGAGCTAAAGCTGAGTTTGTAGAGAAAAGGTGAGGACACTTGGTCCACATATATGCTTCTGCTACCCAAGTTTCTCCCTCAACAGACTGATTCTGCCATAGAACTTTGACTATAGGGACTTCTTTGTTCCTCAGTCTGCGAATCTTATAATCAAGGATTTTGACTGGGATCTCTTCATAAGAGAGGTTGTTCTGACATCTATGACCTCTATGGGGATTACGGATGATGGGACACTTATGCATTTCTTTAGAAAGGATACATAAAACACTGGATGGACTGAAGAAAGATCTGAAGGCAACTCAAGCTCATAATCTACCTGTCCAAAACTGCTGAGAATTTGGTAAGGACTTACATATCAGGGATTGAGTTTCCCTTTCTTCTTAAAATGCTTCACTCCTTTCATAGGAGAGATTTTCAGATATACATAGTCACTAATCTCAAACTTGAGATCCTTCTTTTGCTTATCTGAGTACAATTTATGTTAGATCTGAGTTGTCTTAAGCCTTTCTCTGATCAATTAGACCTTCTCTAAGGTATTAAACACCAAGTGAGTCCCTACCACTATGGCCTCAACCACTTCAAACTAACCCATGGGAGATCTACATCTCCTCCCATAAATCTCCTCAAATGGAGCCATCAGAATTATGGACTGATAGTTGTTGTTATATGCGAACTCAATCAAAGGCAAGTGGTCATCCCAATTATTCTTAAAGTCTATCACACTTGCTTACAACATATACTTTAAAGTCTGAATGGTTATTTCTGCTTGACCATCTGTCTTAGGATGAAAAGTTGTACTGAGGTGAACTCGGGTATCAAGGCCCTTTTGTAATGCTTTCCAAAAATTAGAGGTGAACTGGGTACCTCTATGTGACATAATGGACAATGGAACACTGTGCAATCTGACCAAATCCCTGATATACAGTTTGATGTAATCCTCGGCTGAATAGGAAGAATGGACTAGAAGGAAATGAGCTGATTTGGTCATCCTGTCTACAATTATGCAAACTGAATCATGCTGAGACAAGTATGAGGCAAACCCGTCATAAAGTCCATGTTCACTTCTTCCTATTTCTATGTGGGAATGATGAACTCCTACATGGACCCACTAGGCTTTTGATGCTCAATCTTAACCTGCTGACATGTTGAGCACTTAGCCATAAACTCTGCAATGTCTCTTTTCATCCCACTCCACCAATAGATCTCCCACAAATCACAGTACATCTTTGTGTCCACTAGATGAATAGAGTAACGTGCACCATGCGCCTATGCAAGAATTTGCAGCCTCAAGTTATCTACACCTGGAACACAAAGACGAACCTGAAAATGCAATACACCATCTCCCCCTTGGGAGAAAACCTCTAATCTTTTATTTCTGACTGATTCCTTCAACTGGACTAGACTGGGATCCCTATCCTGCTTTGCCTTCACTTCAGAAACTAGGGATGATTCTGAGCTACTCTGTACCCACACACTACCTTCTGTTGAATCGACTTAGCAAGCACCTAGTTGGGCTAGCTGATGAACTTCCTGGGCTAACTTCTTCTTACTGTTCTCAACATGGGCAACACTACCCATTGACATTCTACTGAGAGCATCAGCCACTACATTGGGCTTTCCTGGATGATATAGAACACTCATGTCATAGCCTTTCAACAATTCCACCACCTTCTCTGATGGAGATTTAGGTATTTCTGAGAGAACACATACTACAAGCTCTTATGAACAGTGAACACATCAACATGCATACCATACAAATAGTTACTCCAAATCGTTAAGAAAAAAACTATAGCATCCAACTCAAGATCATGAGTACGGTAGTTCTTCTCATAGGGCTTAAGCTCTCTAGAGGCATAGGCTATGACCTTAACTCTCTACATAAAAACACAACCCAATCTAACTCTGGAGCATTATAATACATAACAAAACCATTGGAACCATCTGGTAAGGTCAAAACTAGAGCAGTAGTAAGTCGATTCTTCAACTCCTGGAAACTCTTTTCACCAGAATTTGACCACTAGAATTTGATTTTCTTATGAGTCAATCTGGACATAGAGGATGCAATAGACGAAAATCCCTCAACGAACCATCGGTAATATCCATCCAAACCCAAGAAACTCATGATATCTGATAGAGAGATGGGTCAGTGCCAGTTTCTCACTACTTTAGTATTTTGGGGATCAACTCTAATGCCATCATTGGAAATTATATGGCCAAGTAAATCTACTGACCTAAGCCAAAATTCACACTTACAGAATATGGCAAATAACTGCTGGTTTCTGAGAGTCTACAATACTATTCTGAGATGGTCTGCATGATCGTGTTCACCATGGGAGTAAAAAAAAGTCATCTATGAAGACTATGATGAGCATATCCAAGTACTTCTTGAACACATGGTTTATCAAGTCCATGAAGGTTGGTGGGGAATTTGTAAGACCAAAGGATATGACTAAAAATTTGAAGTGACCATACTGAGTTTTAAAAGTTGTTTTTGTGATGTCACATTCCTTGGCTCTGAGATGATGATAGGCTGATCTACAGTTCTATCGTAGAGAAATAACTGGCATCTTGAAGTTGGTCAAACAAGTCATTGATTTTGGGGAGTAGATACTTGTTCTTGACCGTAAATTTATTTAACTGATGTTAATCTATAAATATTCAGAGGGAACCGTCTTTCCTACGCATGAATAACATTGGTGCGCCCCATGTGGACATATTGGGTCTGATGAGACCCTTATCTAAGAGATCCTTTAACAACTCTTTTAATTTTTTGAGTTTTAATGGAGCCATTTTTTATGGAGGGAAAGATATGGGCTGAGTATCTGGAAAGAGATTAATTCCGAAATCAATTTCCCTTTCAGAAGAAACTCTGGGAAGATCTTTGGGAAACATATCTGGGAATTCACATTCTACTGACACTGATTCAAGAGTAGGGGTTTCTGAATAAGATTCCTGGACTCGAATGAGATGGTAGACACATCCCTTATATATCATTTTTCAAGCCCAAAGGTAAGACACAAGTTGACTCCTAAGTGCTGAAGTAATTCCCCTCCACTCTAGGACGAGTTCAATCAGAAACTAAAACTAGAAAATTCTATTTCTGTAGTCGATAGAGGCATAGTAGGAATGAAGCCAATCCATGCCGAGAATGACATCAAAATTAGTCATCTCTAATTTAACTAAATCTGCTGAAGTGACTTTCTGAGATATCCTAATCAGAAATTTCCTATATACCCATCGGGCTATGATAGATTTACCCACTGGGTAGAAATTGGTAAGGGCTCGGCTAGAATTTCAGGACTGACTCTGAAATCAACTGGTATATATGGAGTAACAAAAGACAAAGAATCTCCTGGATATAGCAAAGCATAAACATTCAAATGAAAAACTTGTAATGTACCAGTGACCACATCAAGAGAACTTTCCTGATCTTGTCGGGACTGAAGAGCATGGAGTCTGTTTGGGCGCTGCCCATTAGTGGCAATGGATAAGGCACCCTATTGATTTGGGCGACCATACTGAGCTGGGGGACGAGTATGCTGACTCTACGAACCCATCTAAGGACACTATCTGAATCTATGGCCCGGCTTGCCACATCTGAAACACTTCTACCAGATACCCTGGTGGTTTTTGCCGCACTTCTGGCAAAGGAGATTGGTTCGGGAACTGCTAACATTGCCCTAAGGTTTAGGTTCTGACGCCCTATCTCTGTTGCTGTCTCTAAATTTTGGCTCTGGATTACTGTCTTAGGATGGAGCTGGAACTGAGGATTTTTTATGGAAGTGAGATCGATTCCCACCCTCTAACTTAGGCTGAGTAAAATTAAAAGTACATGTTCTCGTTCTCTTAGTCTCCCTTTATTTCTCTTTATTCTTGGCCTCCTATATCTACTGATCATTGAACATGAGCGTGGCTATTTCTATCTTCTTAATAAGCATTGCAGTCCTACACTCTTTGACAATGCTGCCAGACACCCCTGACACAAACTTACTCATCTTCGCTCTGCTACAACATGCGGGGCATATCTATCTAACTGAGTAAACTTGAGAGAATACTTCTGCACTATCATATTCCCCTGCTTCAGGTTTATAAACTCCAAAATTTTGCTTTTCTTGACTCTAGAAGGAAAAACCTATGTAGAAAAGAAACTACAAACTCTTTCCATTCTATGGGCCTTGCATCTGTGGCCCTCTCTGCCTTTCACTATTTGAACCACGAGTGTGCCACATACTGTAATTGATATGTGGACAACTCAGCACTCTCAACAGTATTCACACCCATGGTATCAATAACCTTCTGCACCTGAACAAGAAATTCCTGAGGGTTCTCATCTTACTTAGACCTGGTATATGATGGAGGGTTCATCTTGGTAAAGTCTCAAATTCTGGAAGGAACACTGTTGGCCATTGGTTGGCTGAAATGGTAGCTGGGCATTCATTCTGGGCTACCACAGAATGAGCTTGGGTGGTGAAGGCTGATCTAAACTCCGCGTGGGAGACATGCTCGCCCAAAGGATTTGGATGAACGAGCTGAGAGGTTGACTGGTCTCCCGTTCCTCTTACCTGTCCTCTTTGGAGGAATATTCTATAAATGAAAGAGAAGCTAGGATTAGAAAGAGAGTGTAACTAGAGATCATGCTTACTTACACGACATGAATACCGAAAGAAGGGAAACTTTACCTAAAACATCTCGTAGCCTCATATCCATATGTGTGGCGTGTAACACACCCCTGCACAAGACTCTATTAGATGCATCTTTTAGACTTCCTAGGACATTGTTGAACCTTAAGATCTGATACCAAGTTTGTAATGCCACGAGTCTGTACCCCGGATTCTACATGGTGCTCATAATCCCGAAGGACCACAAGCTAACCCATGACTAGTACCTGCTACTATAACTTTGAAATAAATATTGTAATGGTTGCAAAAATAGGAAGAAACATATGCCATAAGGTTCAAGTCAGTAAATAAATCTGAATGAGGTATCAAAATACCAAAATTGAATATAAGTACTAAAAAATTAAACTGTCTAAAAATGCTCTAGTCTAAAAAGCCTCTAACTGTCTGAAATATCGAGTTAATGGGACAAGCCCCCAACTAATTCCATCTACTGAAATAAAACTATAGTACTATAAATAATAAGCATGTCCTCTAACTATGAGGACTCACCGCTACTACGAAAGCTAAGAATCTGTACTGCTAAGGGTGCTCTGGAGCCTGTGCGTCTAAACCAATGATATAAGACATCAAAGCACAAAGAAAAGCATGTGTCAGTACTTTGAATGTACAGTGGTCAGTGAGGTAGGATGATATGCATGAGTTCATATGCATGAAAAATAATAACTAAATAACATGAGTATGACTGAGTAAGAGTACATACATAAATACATACATTGTAACGGAGATAGTGCTAATACTGAGTACTGAATCAGAATACTGATAACCAATATTTGAGTTTATGAATACTGTATTACTAATTATCTGAATGACTATATCTGATAGTTCTAAATACTGTGGAACATACTGAGTTCCGTACTGAGCTGAGTGACTATGTATGATAGTCCTAAATCTGTAAAACTGAACTGAGTTATATTATAAGACTGAGACTGTGGGGAGTAATCATCTAACCGATATGCCTCTCTCTAAACAACTTGGGGTCTAACCTATAACCCAGTTGGAAGGGTGTCAATACCATGCCATGGGTAAGGACAAGTTATGATTTAACCCTCTCTGACAGAAAGCTCTTTTGTCAATCCTCACTGGCGAGATAACTCGGATGAGAAATATCAACACTCAAAATGTCTCGATGGAAGATACCTCAGCCTACGCTGGATATGTAGTTCTGTAATGTAGGGACAACTGCTAGGGGTCAAACCCTCTGCTGACAAGAATGTCTCCATCCCTGGATTAACTTGGTGCTGAATCCTACTCCCAACTAAATAGACACTGAACTAATTTCTAGTCTGTACTAGACTGTACTGAACGGTTACTGAGATTACTATTTAGCTGGACTTAACTGAGTTCACTTAGTTCTGTTGACTGACGGAATACTACTGAATCCTGTTACCTGACTGAGTTTACTAAGGACTAAACTGGATACTGAATTAGACTGGATTAATACTAATTCTAATAAGTTTTCCTGAGTTCTTTAACTGACTGAGAGTACTATTGATAGTGTTGTGACTGATACAATTCTATGACTAAACATGGCTCTAGGTAATCATCTCAATTGTCGGGTACAAGTTCCCTCAGGACTCGGTAACATATATTAAGAGACATGGCACAACTTGAAGCATATAAGCTAAGTACTAGATCATCATTCATTCATTGGGGCATTTTGACAAACACTTTCATAATATAACTTGCACATAATCTAACTTGACATGATTTCATTCTCTTAATAGTTCACATGGACAATTTAGTAAGCAGTTGGTGAGCACAATATATGCACCTAGTATTGAACAACAAGTGAGCATCATAATTCAACTCCAATTTCACAATTCAAGGGTTTATCATAGATTCACATGAATTTACATACATAATGATCAATTTTACATGAGATATATATATATTCATGAATTAGCAACTTAATCCAAATAGAAATCATGGATAAACTTTAATTCCAAACATGGAAATGATAAAATCAATTACTTGAAGTTCAAAAGAGATTCTTGGTCTCCAAGGGTGGAAGGAACCCTTGGATAAACACTTTACATACCTTTGTTGAAGAATATTTTTTAAAGTTTATGGTGGAATCTTGTGCTCTTGATTTGAAATTGAAGATTCTAAGGTTTTGTCCTTAAGGGATTTTGAGAAAGAATGACTATATTTTCTCTATAGGGTGTTTAATTTCATGTTTTAGGGTTGAGGTTCACTAGAATTTGCACTAAAGCTGGGGAAAATCATCCATCGATGCGATGGTCAATTCGACGTGCTAAGATCATGTCAAAGCACTATTTTAGGCTCTCAAATGTGTTTCAAATGAGGTCTGAAAAATTTGAAACTCATCCGCGAACACCTATGGACCTCCTTGATCATGAATCAACCTAAACATCAATATTTAATGGATGTAAAGCTCACAAAATAAGATTCCCAACCTTCGTAGGCTAAAATAACACTAAGTCCAAGTACTTTGCTAAAATATTCTAAGTCTGGGAACCCTTGACAAGCCTAAAGGACTAAATAAAGCTTAGGATTTTGCAGGGTATTACATAAAGCTACTAGAGCTATTATTCCACCCTCACTAGAACCTGGGGTAAATTTCAACATAACCAGTACCATGATACAACTGCTCAATCTTAAGTGGTTGTTTTGAGGACTTTCAGGAGATAACCCGAACATGCACTTGGTGAATTTTATCAACATTTACAAGTCCTTTGATAACCCTGGTGTTCGTTAAAATGCAATTCATCTTCGATTGTTCCTGTTGTCTCTGTCTGGGGAGGCAACAACATGGTCGAATGAGTTTGCACCCGATTCCATAACAAACTAGAGTAAATTGCAAGCAGCTTTCCTAGAAAGGTTCTTTTCGCCCTCCAGGATGTTACAATTGAGGGATGAAATTAGAAATTTTAGATAATTACCAAACAAGGCACTGCATAAGACTTGGATGTGATTCAAGAAAAAGTTAACATAGTGTCCAATCCATAAGATAATTGATGAGCACTTAATAGAGACTTTCTATAGAATAGTAAACTCTATAACCAAACAGACAGTTGACAATACAGTAGGAGGAGCGTTCATGGATCTTACATTCAATGAGGCTGCAGATATGTTGGAGTGGTTGACTAAGAAAATTAGAGCTTGGCATACCAGGGATTCAGTGGTAGTAGGACCTATTATGTCTAGTGGTATATCGGCAGAGCAACGTTGAAAAGTGAAGGAGTGTGATAAGGACATGGCACACATGAAAATGCAGATGGATCTGCTTACTAAACACTTATAGTATGGTAAGACTAAGAACATAAAAGTTGTTGGGTCACAAGGCAGAGCTAATTCTGATTTTAAGGAAGAGGCGAACTATGTAAATAATCAAGGGGTTTCTGAGGCAATAGCAAACGGAATCAAGGTCAGAACGATTATGACAAAACTGATTATAAGGATAGAGATCAAGGGAGCTGGAACAATAAAAATGATATGAGTAGACTGTATGTACCTCCAAGAAGCAGAGACAATGAAGTTACTAGTTCAAGCAAGATGTCCATGGAGGACATAATGGAGAAACTATTAAAGGGAGTTGAGGCTACTAATGCTTGGGTAACGACAATGAAGGGTGACTTATCTTCTCTGAGCCAGCTAGTAAATTCGTACTTAACTTCTATTAAGCAGTTGGAGCAGCAAATGAGTCAACTCTCGGCAGCACTGAATTAGAGAAAAAGAGGTACTTTACCGAGGAACATAGTATAGAACCCTTAGAATTATGGCTCTTGCATAGAAGTTACCACTCGTAGTGGTAAGGTATTACCGGGCCCATCTATGGGAAAAGCTTTGATTGATGATGTGATTGATGAGTATGTCAAAAATAAAGGAAGTGGTCCAGTAGAGTCTGAGCCACTGGATAGGAGCAAAAATCCTTCTAACCATCAGAAGGTTGACGAATTAGAAAAAGAAAAAGAGAAGGAGAAGGATGTAGTGGTTACCACTCTACCAAAACCACCGCCTCCCTTCCCTCAAAGACTAAAGAAGAAAGATGATGATACCAAGTTTAGAAAATTCATGGTTATGCTGAAGTAGCTGACAGGGAATATGAATTTAGTGGAGGAGCTAGAGCAGGTGCCTAGATATGCTAAGTTTATGAAAGACCTTGTGAAAAAGAATAGAATAGTAAGCTATGAGCCAGTGGATAATCTTTACTATTGTGGCGCCATTTCAAAAAGGTCTCTGGTGCAAAAGAAAGCAAACCCAGGAGCATTTATCATTCCTTGTACTATTGGGTCTCTTAATTTTTCCGAATCTTTATGTGACTTGGAAGCAAGTATCAACCTGATGACGCTCGCCATTTATAAGAAGTTAGGTTTGGGGGATCCTACACCCACAAACATGCGACTAGTGATGGGGTACAGATCAGTAAAATGACCAGTGGGTATTTTGTATGATGTGTTAGTAAAGGTGTCTATCTTTATATTTCCTGCGGATTTTCTTACTTTGGATTGTGAGGTGGATTTTGAGGTTCCCATAATCTTGGGTCGACCTTTCCTTGCAACTTAAAGCGTACTTATTGATTTGAGAGCTAATAAGCTCTTGTTCAGGATTAATGATGAAGTAGTTTAGTTTGATGTGTGTTAATCTATGAAGAAACACAAGGAAATGAGTGTGTTCTCTATTCTTGATGTTCATTATGAAGATGAGCAGGAAGTGCCAATAGAGGCCAAATTTGATGTCGAGCCTTTAGCTGCGGTCTTGATGAATTTTGATAGTGAAGGCATAGAAGAGTATGAGGAGACTGCTTGTACTTTGACTGGGATGGGATCATATTCTTATGATCTTAAGAAGCTGGACCTAGATCTTAAAAATTGCCCAACACCACCGATAAAGCCATCTATTGAAGAGCCACCGGTGTTGGATTTGAAGAAATTGCTAGGCCATATACGGTATGTGTTTCTAGGCAGTGGAAACACTTTTCCCATGATTATTCCAGAAGATCTAGATGAGAAGCAAGTGGAAGCACTTATCTCTGTGCTTCGGAGGTACAAAAGGGTGATAGGATGGACAATTGCAGATATTATTGGTATTCCTCTGGGTATTTGCACTCACAAAATATTTCTTGAGGATGATTGCACACCAACCATTGAGAACCAACGCCGTCTTAACCCACCTATGAAAGAGGTGGTTAAGAAGGAGAACATCAAATGGCTTAAAGTAGGAGTTGTATATATGATTTCTATTAGGAAGTGGGTAAGCCCTATCCAATGCATGCCCAAGAAAAGGGGCATGATTGTTGTAGCGAATGAGAAAAATGAGTTGATTTTGCTCAGGCCTGTGACTGGGTGGAGAGTTTATATGGATTATCGCAAGCTTAACTCATAGACTTTGAAGGACCACTTCCCAATGCTTTTTATGGATCAGATGCTTGATCGGTTGGCGGGTAGAGGTTGGTATTATTTCTTAGATGGGTATTCATCCTATAACTAGATTTCCATAGCCCCAAAGGATTAGGAAAAGAAAACATTCACTTGCCCGTATGGGAATTTTGCCATCATACAAATATCGTTTAGTCTGTGTAATGCACCCGCTACCTACCAATGGTACTTAATGTCTATCTTTATTTATATGGTTGAAGACACCTTAGAGGTGTTTATGGATGACTTCTCAGTAGTAGGTGATTCTTTTGAGTTGTGTTTGGTGAGTCTGAGTATAGTTTTGCAGTGGTGTGAGGAGTTTAATCTTGTGTTTAATTGGGAGAAATTCCACTTTATGGTGAAGGAGGGCATTGTCCTTGGTCACAAAATCTTGGTAAAGGGTATTGAGGTCGATCGAGCTAAGGTCGAGGTTATTGAGAATCTACCACCTCTCATTTAAGTAAAGGGAGTGCATAGTTTAGTTGGTCATGCAGGCTTCTATCAGAGATTCATAAAATACTTCTCAAAAATTGAAAACCCACTTTGTAAACTTTTGGAGAAGGAAACCAAGTTTATATTTGATGATGAGTGCTTTAAGGCATTTGAATACCTTAAAGGGAAATTGGTTGATGCTCCTATTATTGTTGCTCCAGATTGATCAAAGCCATTTGAGATTATGTACGATGCAAGCGGAGTGGCACTTAGGGCTGTGCTTGGTCAGATAAGGGATAAGATATTTCATCTCATTTATTATGCAAGCAAGGCCTTAAATAGAGATCAAAAAAGCTACACTATTACTGAAGAGGAACTTTTTGTAGTTATTTATACCTTTGAGAAGTTTCGGGATTACCTACTGAAAGCCAAGGTCGTGGTTCACACAGACCACGCTGCCTTGAGATATTTGATGGCCAAGAAGGACGCGAAGCCGAGATTAGTCATATGAGTATTTCTCCTCCAAGAATTTGACTTCAAAGTCAAATATAGAAAGGGATGCAAGAATCAAGTTGCGGACCACTTGTCTAGACTGGAAGAAGGTCAAGCATTTGAGGATGATCTAGAAATTATGATGCATATCCAGATGAGAAAATCTCAGCTACTTTTTTAGAAAGAGTGTCGTCGTATGCAGACTTTGCAAAATATGTGGTGAGCGAGGTTATTCCAGAGTACCTTTATTTTTACCAAAGAAAGAAGTTCCTTCATGATGTGACATATTACTTTTGGGATGAGTTGTACTTGTTTCGGCATTGTGCATATAATTTTATAAGGAGGTGTGTCCCAGAAGTAGACATGTTGAACATTTTGGAAGCTTGCCATGCCTCTCCGGTTGGAAGTCACCATACTGGTGACCAAATTGCTAGGAAAGTATTGCAGAGTGGCTACTACTGGACAACCTTATTCAAAGATGATTATGAGTTTTTGCGGAAATGTGACCAATTCCAATGACAAGGTTCAGTCTCAAAGCACCATGAGATGGCCTTGACAAAAATAATTAAAGTAAAGTTGTTTGACGTCTGGGTCATCGACTTCATGGGGGCCTTCATGAGCTCATATGGGATGAAATACATTCTTTTCATCGTTGATTATGTATCTAAATGGGTAGAGGCTAATACCTTGGCCAATAATGAAGGGGAAAAAGTTGTTGCGTTCCTTAAAAGAAACATATTCTCTCATTTTAGGGTGCCACGCACCATCATAAGTGATGGAGGGTCACATTTTTGCAATTGAGTGTTCCGAGCTGCATTGGCAAAGTATGGTGTGAAGCAGCACAATATAGAAACTCCATACCACCTATAAACTAGTGGGCAAGTGGAGATTTCGAATAGAGAGATCAAAGCCATTCTTGCTAAAATGGTGAATACAAGAAGACAAGATTGGTCTAGGAAGCTTGATGATGCCTTATGGGCATATAGAACAGCTTTCAAGACACCTATCGACATGTCATCGTATCAATTAGTTTATGGAAAGGCATGTCACTTACCAATTGAATTGGAGCATAAGTCATTGTGGGCACTTAGGAGACTCAACTTGAATTGGAATAAGGCAACGAAGTTGAGATTGGGCATACTGAATAATATGGATGAGTTCCATCTCGGTGCGTATAAAAGAGTAGAACTATACAAGGAGAAGATGAAGAGGTACCATGACCGGAGGATTGCAAAGAAAAACTTTCAGAAAGGTGATTGGGTACTCCTCTTCAACTCTAGATTGAAGTTGTTTCCCGGTAAACTTAAATCAAAGTGGTCTGGCCCATTCAAAGTTAACCAAGTCTACTCATCTGGAGTAGTTGAACTTGAGAATGAGGACAGAAATGTCTTCAAGGTTAACAGGCAACGAGTGAAATTGTATATCGGTCCAATGGACTCGATAAAGTGAATAGATACTATCTATCTCAATATAGTCTGAGTAATTGAGATCACTGAGTTGTGCCGTGATATTAAATCAGGAGCTAGTGGGAGGCAACCCACAAAGTGTTGTTGTAATCATAATTAGAGTTTATTTGTTGTTTTTGTATGATCTGATATGTTTGTAAAGTATGCAGGACTAAAAATAAATAAAGAAAGGAGTTTTACAGTTGAAAAGGAGTTGATAGAAAAATCTACGAACCATCAGGATCTCGACGGACCGTCACTAGGACCGTCAAAGATATGATAATAGTATGCCATTCTAGATAGGGCTTGATGGTCAAGTTCGTAGACCGTTACTGGTCAGACGGGCCATTACTCCCTCCGCCAACCAGATGTTGAAATTCAAACTCACTAAAATAGACTGATGAGCAAGCCGACGGACCATCGCATCACCAACGGACCATCGAATAAGATGTCACAACAAATCATGGTTTCTTGGTCTCTGGTAAGTTATGATGGCTAACCAGATGGACCGTCGGACACCCGACAGACCATCAAGTGGGACATCGATGAAACCCTAAGTACGGGTCGGGTCGGGCTAATCTAAAATGTTATTTATATCACATGAAACTGACCCAAATGTCTTTTAACTGGTAAGAGCAAGTGGTTACGCATGTTGCAACCTTTTCAAATTCTACAACTATTTAACTCCCTCTTAATTCAAAGAATCTAAAGTCAGTTATTCCCTTTTAGGAATCTCCTTCTTCTTTTTCTCTTCTAATTAAACAAATCCATCTTTCTCTCCATCTCATCACAAAACATGTGAGTTCTCTCTGTAAGCAATTTTTTTGTTATTGTGTGGGGTGAATTTCTAAAAAGTTGATTAGTGAAGAACATTCGGAAATTAAGGTATGATCGAAACTCTATCAAATTTTGGTTTTAATAATGAATACAATTGCTAGACGATTTTAATTTTTCAAAAGAAATTGCATCCTTTTTTTGTTGTTTGTCTTGTTGATTATGTTTTTGATTGTCAAACTCGAATATACTTTATTTTGGGTGAAGTTTGAGTAACCCATGTATTTAAAGTAGAAAAGGTTGCTCTTAAATATGAAATAGGTGTCATTATTATGCTAAAAATAGAGATTGAGCACCAGGTGTTCAACAAAATGTCGAAGTGAAATCTGAAACTGAAGAAGGGGTTGCGATGGCCACCTTGGCGGATCATCGAACTTACGATGGACCGCCGGGTGGACCGTCACAAAACTCCCAAGAATGTTACTCACTGTATAAGATGCAGTAGACCACATTGCAGACCGTTAGTAACCTGACAGACCGCCAGTTTAACCATCGCAAGACTGACATATCAACACTTACTGGTTAAGGCTGACGGTCAGTTTGGCAGACCATCGCAACATCGAAAGACCTTCAGGATGACCGTCAAGCCACATTTTCAACTATTTTCAATCTGTTTGACCTGCCAACTGATTCCTTGTACATTTTTCAGGCATTATGGTACGTAAACTCCCTTTAATTAGAGGTGGTGGTCAGGCACAAAAAAGAGTCGAACCTTCTAGGAGCGAGGAGGCACCAACCTTAAACACTTGGAAAAGAGACTGGGAAATCCCTAAACTCTCCCAGTTTGAAGAGAAGAATGAGAGCAGCACTAGCAGTACTAGTTCAAGCCCCGAAGAGAAAGGTACCAACACGACTAACCTCAACCCTGTTGAGACAGAAAATGGTCCTATCGATATGGATAATAAGGAGGCAAATATAATTAAGAGAAAGGACCCTCAATTGAGGGAAACACTTAGATGGAAAATCAAGGGGTCAAAGGATAAATTCCTTGACAGGTTGGAACCAATAGCAAGAAGGGCGACCAAAAGGTCATTCGCTGAGGAGTACCAGATAGTAAAAATGGATTTGCATGAATGTACCGAGCTGGAGCATTGTTTCAATGAGTACAAATCATCCTGGATAAGCAAGACTCCCAGATCATATCATCCGAATTTGGTAAGGAAGTTCTTTGCTAATTATTTGGTGTTGGCAGAAAAGGATTGTCCAAAGGGCTCGAAGATCTCAAATTTTCCCAATAGGGAGTCAGTCCCAGTCTGAGGATTTAACATTGATATATCGGCTCGAACAATCAACAGGATGCTGTTTGGTCGTGACTATGAAGCTTCACCTACTGTTCCTAATCTTGAGTTTCTGCTAATATTGGCATCTACTCAGAGACCTTGATTGGATTGGCTGCTTATTGATGATGGTAACCACTCCTAGGCAACACACCCACATGAGCGCATTGCTAAGTATTTCCTTAGCTTCTGATCTAAGTTCTGGTGGGCCATTGTTCGACTGAGGTTGATGCCAACAGGCGGGGATGCAAATTTGTATAGTCACTGGGCTGTATTGGTGGCTAGTTTAATTGTAGGGCTAAATAATAATTTCGGCCAGATAATTGCTGATGAAATATTTGTGAGAGCACATAAGGTGGCAAGTGCCCTACCATTCCCGTATTTGATCATGGAGTTATGCAGGAAGGCGAATGAGCCTTTGATCTGAGGTGTTGATAATGAAGTTCAGGAGAAACATAGGCAGGATATTAAGAAGTCCAAGGATGACTCAAAGTTAAAAATGCGGGTCAACAAACCTCCATCCAATTAGACTCAGTCAGCACGAGCTCCGGATACTTCAGAAATCCCCACAGGTATGCCATTGCCCATCGTCACTTATATAACACTTGATTATGTTCCACCAAGTACATCTGTGAGGTCAGGTTCTATTCCACAAATGGGTGGGACATCTTATCCAGAATATAGGTTGACGTAGGAGAATTTTACCAAGTCGGTAAAGTTACAGAAGAAATTTCAGAAACAACTGGACACATAGGCTTTACAATTCAAGCCTTTTGTTGATCAAATTATGGCAGAAGAAATCCATCCATTCCAAAACATTCAGCTGCAAATGGATCACATGTAAGAACGTATTAACAAGAGGTTGGATAAAATATGCATTCCTGATCTTGCCAAGTTCATAGTGGAGTTTACACAAGCACAGGATGACATAGAAGAATTGAAGAGAAGGTAGTCTCAGCAGCCCATTTTTAACCCAACCCTAGTGATAAGTGATGACGATAAAGGAATTATTAATTTGATGGGAAAGCCACTAAAAGACAGGTAAAAAGCAAGTTGATGAAAGTGCTGAAAGGAAAGTTATGAAAAGAATAAAGAGAAGAGCAATGAAACCTAAAGAGAGAGAAAAAGTATGATATAAGGAAAGCCACAAAAAAGATCGAGGAGAGATAGAGAGAGAAGACAGAAGAGGACAACAAATGAAGCTGTAGGAGTTTCTACTAGTTCTGTCCCAGCAAGGGGGCATGGTTCAGACCTAGCTCGGGATGTGATACCTTTAATTTTAGAGGATGAGATTATGATAACCCCTACTACCATAGGGGTCAACGTTGTAGTAGTTGAGAATTCTGGAGCCCTACCACATTTCACAGATGCCTCAGATGAATAAGAGGCATTATAAGTATTCCCCTACTCTGTACATTAATTCAATGAATTGAGGACAAAACATGTATTTTCTATGGAGGGTGGATGTACTTGTACCACGGGGGTTTTTGTTGTCAATGTTCTTTTCCTCCCGTGTGCTATCTAGTAGAGACGTGCTATCTAGTAGAAACGGTATATCTAGGTTTGCATTTTCTTTTCTTAGGTTATGATGTAAATATCTTTTTGTTAATGTTTATATATAAAAGTGTTTTTTATTTTAGCATCTTGTTGTGTATATGGATGATGAATGGTGTTGGCATAAGGCTATGAATATGTTGGTGTGACTGTTTACTCCTATATTTTAGCATATGTGAGAAACCTTTAGTGAATCTGTAATCGGCATTTAACATGTAATATATGCATGACATGTCATGGAAATCTTAAGAGTTGTAGAATAGGTTTGACTGAGTTATCTGTGTGTGACAGTATTTCTGTTAGTTCTTGCATAGTGTAGTACCTAGAACTTGCCTGGTTCATTAATGTTTTTTTGTAGTTGATGAAATAAAAAGTGATAGCAGGACTCCTTGTACATTCAGTCCACTTAGCCAAAATAATTAACCCCACCAAAAAGATTTTTACATTTCTTAAACCCTTCTTTGAGCTTGTATTAGTTTTTCTTCATCATCAATAACCCTAATTAACTCTCTTTAGGTTTTTAACATCTAACTCTGGCCTTGTTCCGATATTGGACATTGTGTACCTAAACTTAGGCAAAACACCTAAGTTGAGGTTGGATATTGTCAAGATGTTAGCTGTCTAACAGAAAGTTGGTTTAGAGCTTAGTTTAAGGCATTTGGCCCTGGTGTATTCAAGACATTGTGCACCTTAACTGACTAAATCAACATAAGTTGAGACTGGATGATACTTGTATGTATGTATATATATATATATATATAAACAAAAAAAGAGGGGTATTATGGTAAAGGGTGAATAAATGAGAGAATGGTAAGCGAGCTAATAAAACATTGGCCTTGGTGGGTAGAACTCAAAGGAAACGAGAGTTAAATCATAATGTTGAGTCACTTTTCCCTAAATCCTTCCTTACCTAGCCTGAAGCCTCATTACAAGCCTCTACAAGACCTGCTTGATCTTGGAAAATCAACTACGAGGAAGCGTTAGATAATAAGGGCAAGCCTATGGGTATGTACACTATGTTTGTAACTTCTTTGATGAGTGTGAGAGTTTTGATTTATATCCACAAACTATAATGAGTTGTGGATTTTATTGATTGTGAGGGAAACTTGTGTTACACTTAGTTTGTTGATGTCTGTGGGATAGGATATCTATGTTTGTGTGTGCAAAATTATAATCAATGCTGGTTATAGATACTGATGTATTGAGCCCATATGAACAAGATGACAAGTGAATGGTTGTGTGGAATATGATTAAATAGTCAATTTCTTGTCATTGTGTTATTCATGTATGTAATTTGGTGCTGAGTTGCATGAGGACAAGCAATTGTCTTAGGTTGGGGGTGTTGATGTTCCGGCTTTTGACGGAACATTTTAAATTTTTTTCAAGAGATAATTGTATGTTTTTAAGAAACTACTTTTGCATTTAATACTAGATTTTAGTGTCTTTAGGTTAAGGATTTAATGGGAAAAGAAACATGGAAAAATACCATAAAAAGGGCACTGACGGTCAAATTGGCGGATCTTTAGCCATGCCACAGATCGCCAGGGTTGCCGTCAGAGCTAAACAGAATGCTCTAAGTAGAGAACTCATGAGATGGTCCAAGTGGTGGACCGTCAACCTTTTGACAGACCGCCAACTTGGCCATTAGGGTAAAACAGAACTCAAGATTCCAGAGGATCCAACGACGGCCTCTGCAACGGACCGTCAGTCCAGCGATGGTCTGCCAATATGATCGTCAGCCCTTAATAGAACCTGACATCCTGAGATATTTAGTGACTGTCTAAGCGACGGACCATCAGGCTTCCGACGGGCCATCAGTTAGACCATCAACTTAGAGGCGGTCTTTCTAAGTTTGAATTTTAAATCCTCTTCACTTGGAAGCATATAAATACCCAATTTATGTTTTATTAGGTAACTTTTACCATTTTTCCAACTCTAAACATTATTGTACGTAGTATTCTCTGATAAAAAGCTAGAATTGTGGATCTAAACATTTTAGGCTTATTTTCTTTTGAAGATTCAAGAACAAATCTTATGGATTTTGTAAGTAATTTCTGAACTTATTTATGAGAAACATAATGACTTTGTCTTCTTCTTCTATGAAAATGTGTGGTTAAGCTCCCATAACTAGGGTTATGGGATCCTTGATATGAAAAGATGATTGGGGTTGTGAAAACATTTGATTTCCATGATTAACTAAAGTTGTATAAACCCTTATTCGTAATAATGACCTTTCTTGGCTACGACCTTGAAGGGTGATCCCAAGAACATCACTTGTTAGAATAGAAAAATGTTTGTTGGAAAAAGTAAAGGTTTACATGGGATCTAAGGACTTTAACCTTTGGGTTAAGGTTTGATTCCTTAACAGGATCAACCCACATGAGAGAATAATTAACTAAATTAACCTATTCTTTAAGTTTGAGAGAATTGAAGGATAATCTACTCATTTAGGTTGAGAAACAAATGGGTAAACATTGGGATTCAATAACTCTTGCAATCGAAGTGATTATTCAGAAATTCAAAATAATTCACAACCCTAGCTGCTTGAACATCTTGGTAACTATAACTCTAGTTTGTCTATTCTCATTGAATTACTATTTCCAATAATAATCACTATCTGGAACACTTTTTGTTACAAATAACGAGATAAAATTTACAAGACTAAACCCTCTTTAATTTGAAACCTTTGATCAACAGTCTAGTAACAACCACAATACTTAGTAAACACAGTATTCCCTGTGGGATTCGATCCCAACCTAGTTGGGTTATATATTTAAGAACGACCCCTTACTATCTCATAAAAAAGATGTAATTTGGGTGTATCACACCACGAGGCTAACCTCACGCAATAGGAGTCATGCCGCACCCCCTCCCTTTTTGTCATTATGATTTTTTAATAAATTTTAAGCGCACTAGGTCTTTTTGCACCTTAAGTCATTACGAATTCTTTATGTACGTGTATAGGGACTTACAAATGATTTTTCACTTTGAAATTCACATTGTTCTAATTCTAAGAGTAAGATAGAAGATAAACCACCTAGCGTTCAAGGTTCCCAAGTCCCTAAGGTCAAATACACTAAAATCTCGCCACAACAAGGTATTCAGAACTATCCTAACACTCATGGGCATAAGTATACTATTTTTATAAACTCTATATGCTAAATTATGGACTTTGAAATTGATTGGAAAACATGATTATAAAAACCCCTTGTTTTGACAAAATTATGTAGTTTCTATGGGGTTTTCTATAAACTTTGAATTTTATTCATGTGTTTACGTTATGGGTTTTAAAGTAATTGAAGTTGTTAAAATGTTAACCCCATTTTGATGATAAGAATTATGCATTTAACAATTGTTGTGGGTTCTCAAATGACTAAAAAAATTGATGTTTGATAGCTTCTTTTATCACATTATGGATTGATTGTTCATATGATATTTAGAGAGAATATTTGTATTTCAAAATACTCTTATTTTCTCATGAACTTGTATGATTTATGAAAGGAATGACCACCTAAGAGTTGTGTCTAGAAAGAAAATTGTTTTGCCTAAACTTGTATGTCCTTTTTGAAATAGAACTATTTTATGATATTTAAATCATGTTGGTGTTCAGTAATAAGTTTTTGAATAAATGGGCTATGGATACGATATGATATGATATGATATGATACGACTTGCAAGTCTAGGTGTGATGATATCTTGTTATGAAATTCCCTTAATAGATTAAGAGATGAACTTGCATGAACAATGATTTTAAGATGTTAAAAATGGTCTTTAAGAGAGTTAGATGGTTAACCGAGAAGACCTGAGTTGAAAACCTTACAGCCTAAAATCGTGTTTTACCAACACAAAAAAAATTGGCTTAGTTCTGATATGCAGATGGCCAATGTATACTTGCCCCAACCTAGTATGTAGGACTCCAATCCTTGAGACAAACTCAAATCGGAGGCTTGGCCGACGAGTTAAATTTGTACCTATAAAACCTGTGAGTAGTAGAAAGGTCAGGGATGCCACCTAGCTTAGAATTAAAGAAAAAAATTGACTCTATGTTTTACGAGATTGATTGAAACTTTTTACTATGCCCATGTGTTTTCGATTTCTACTATGTTAAATTGCTTTCACAAGGCTCTCAATTATTTGATATGAAATACATGTTACTTTCGGATTGTTCTGCATACCAATACATTCCAAGTGTTGACCGTCCTCGGACGGCTATATTATCTCATAATATAGGTTCTAAGGAACAGTCTCGTAGTATAGTGCAGCAGTAGACCTCTTTTAGAAAATCAACACTAGTGATCCTCCCTTACTTCGGAAGACATTTCTTCAAGTGTTAATTTCTTTCAGTTTCATGATTAACCCGGGGGCCTTGTCCCGGTATAGATAGACTAGTATTCAGTGGAGGCTTCGTAGACTAGATTAAGTTTTATGTCTTAGTATGACAACATGTATTAAATTTAATTATGAGACTTTTTCCCTTATTAAGTTTACCTTACGCTTCATATGTATGAATTATGCTTATGGTTGTATGCTAAGGGGTATCTCGGGCCCTTGTGGTTTGGGATGCCTGTTGTGGCTAGGGCCTCAACTCGGGTTGTGACAAGCTTGGTATCAAAGCCAAGTTTAGGGTTCCAGGGTGCCTACAAAACTATGTCGAGTAGAGCCCTTCTTATAGGTGTGTATCACACCATATTTATATGAGGGAGGTTATGAAGAATTTAGGAATATTTCCCTTTCTTTATGTTTTAGTTCGTGTTGTCAAGTCTAGATTTAACTTCTGACTTTCTGCATTCACATATGCTTCCACAATGTACCAACAATCAGAATACCTCAGCCAGACCCTCTGGTCCCAATAGGATAAATGCTAAAGATGTTCTCCTAAATCATAGGATGTGGACCTGTTTAGAGCCCATACTCCTAAATTCAATTCTCCTCCATGAGTCCCACTAGTCCCTACTATCCCTTCCCAAGTTCCTCAGGTCGGTACGAACCGTACTTAGACTCCGTAGAGAGAGGTTTTAAATGCTGAGTTCTGTCAGTCTATCCAAATACTTGCTCAGCTTGTGGCATCACAGTCTTGTCGGTCTAGAAATATGAGTTCTGTTACTATTTGATCTGAAATTACTCAGATTGGTGAATTCATGATACCGAACCCACCCACCTTTATGGGTGGTAAGATTGAGAAGGATCCTTAAGAGATTTTTGATGATATGGATAAAATATGTAGGGTCATGCATGCCCGTGATACAGTGAGAGTAGAGTTTGCTGCCTATTAGTTGAGAGAGGTGGCTTACAAGTGGTATGATAAATGGGAAGAATTGAAAGGTGAGGATGCTAAACCTGTAGTATGGGAGGAGTTTTCAAATATTTTTCTAGACCATTTCTTTCCTCATGAATTGAGGGAGGCTAAGGCTAAGGAATTCATTAATCTAAAGTGGGGAAAGATGGGCATAAAGGAATATGTAATTAAATTCACCTATCTATCCGGTATGCCCTAGGGTTGGCTTCCAATATGAGGTCTCCCATGAGAAAGTTCACATCCAGTCTTTTCAATAATTTGGTGTTATAATGTAAGGAGGACACACCAAATAATGATATGGGTATCTCCAGGCTAGTATTGTATATGTAGCAGGTGTGGAAGGATAAGAAAAAGCAGATAAAGGATAAAGAGAGGCATGCTAATAAAGCTAGGTCAGCTGATCAGGATGCTAGTCAGCAACAGGATGGTCAATGGAACAAGAAATGGTCTAAGATAAAATTTTGGGTCAATGTTCAGTCAATAGCAAGCACACCAGCGCCCAGACCTCTAACTAATCGATAGTTTTAGCCCATCAGTAGGTCAATAATTCAGGGTACTTAATATCATGGTAGTGTGGCTCAACCCTTTAAGCCATACCCACGCTATATTTTTTGTGGGAGGAATTACCCAGGAAAGTGTCATTATGGTATTCATTTATGTTATACTTACGGTCTGCCTGGCCATTTCTAGAGATATTACCCTATAGGAAGGGGAACATTTGAGGGCAGTAAGGCCCCAACTACTACATTGTCTTCCCCAGCTGCTAAGGTAAATATTGTCGGAGCAGGCATAGGTTGTAACTATTTGTATTCATTATCAACTCACCAGGACTCAGAGGTATCACCAGATGTTGTTATGGGTAGTTTACAGATCTTCTCTCAAAATTTTTATGTGCTACTTGACATTGAGTCTTATGTAACTCCTTATGTGGCCGTGAGTTTTGGTTTTGAGCCTGAAAATATTTCTAAACCTTTCTCTATCTCTGCTCATGTTGGTGACTCTATCATTTCAATATTAGCTTATAAGAATTGTGTGGTGTCTATTTTTCATTGGGATACTATACCAAACCTCATAGAGCTTGAGATGGTGTACTTTGATACAATCTTAGGGATGGATTGGCTCCATTTGTGTTAAGTCACATTAGATTGTAGAACTAAAAAAGTCACCTTCTGTTTCCCTAATCATCTAGTTATAGAGTAGGAAGGATATTCTCTTTCACCTAGAGGGAGTTCATATCTTATTTCATATCTCACATCAAAGGTTGTATATACCATCTTATTCGGGTCAAAGATTTTAGCACTGAAAATCTTTATTTTCAATTGGTCCCAGTGGTTAATGAATTCTTATAAGTCTTTTCTCATAATGTCCTAAGTATCTCCAGATAGAGAGATAGATTTTTGTATTGACCTGTTGCCTGATACTCAACCCATTTCCATTACGCCATATAAAATGGCTCCACCAGAACTAAAATAATTGAAGGATCAGTTAAAAGACCTTTTTGGTAAGAGTTTCAATCATCCTAGTGTCTCCACATGGGGTGCTACCATACACTTCATGCGTAAGAAGTACGGTTCACTTCATATGTATATAGATTACCGTCAGCTGAACAAGGTCACGATCAATAATAAGTACCCTCTTCCCAGATATGATGATCTTTCTTACCAACTTAAGGGTGCTAGGTATTTCTCTAAGATAGACCTTCATTTGGGTTATCATCATTTGAAGGTTAGGGAGGATGACATTTCTAAATTAGATTTTTAAACCTAATATGGTTATTATGAATTTCTGGTCATGTCCTTTGGATTGACTAATAAACTTGAAGCATTTATGGACCTTATGAATAGGGTGTTTCGACAGTTCCTGAATTTATTTGTTATATTTTTCATTGATGATATTTTGATTTACTCCAAGAGTGAGGAGGACCATGCCAATCACCTCTGAGCCATCCTTCTGACTCTTAAGGACCATGAGTTGTATGCTAAATTCTCTAAGTGTGAATACTGGCACAGTGCAATAGTTTTTCTAGGGCATATTGTTTCTACTAAGGAATTAAGGTTGATCCCCAAAAGATTAAAGAAGTAAAGAAATAGACAAGATCCACTATTCCAACCGACATTCAAAGCTTGTTTGGTCTGGCGAGATATTACAAGTAGTTCGTGGAAATTTTTTCATCTATAGCTGCTCTATTTACCAGGTCCACACAAAAGAAAGTGAATTTCTTATGGTCCAAAGCATGTGAAAGTAGTTTTGAGAGACTAAAGGAACAATTGACAATGGCTCCAGTTTTTACCCTTCTCGAGGGTACAAAGGGATTTGTTGTTTATTGCGATGCATCCCGGGTGGGACTTAGTTGTGTACTTATGCAGCATGGTAAAGTGGTGTCTTATGGATCTTGGAAGCCTAAAGTCCACTAAAGAATTACCCTACTCATGATTTAGAGTTGTCAGTTGTAGTATTTTCACTTAAGATCTGGCTTCATTATCTTTATGGAGTGCATGTAGACATTTTTACTAATCATTAGAGATTAAGAGCTTATAGTATGTGTTCACTAAGAATGATTCAAACCTCATACAGAGGTGGTGGCTTGAGTTGCTGAAGGATTACAATATAAGATTGCTCTATCATCCAGGTAAAGCTAATGTCGTAGATAATACACTTAGCAGGTTTTGGCAAGGGCCTCAGGTCAGGTCGTGAAAGATATACATTCTTATTTTTTTAATGAGGGGTAACATACACTCTAAATCGTGAAGTTGAGGGTATATTTTCCCCTTTGCCCATAAACAAAACATTGGAGGTGATGAAGGTGATTGCATCAGCTATTATTCCTTCTGGACTCAAGTGTTTCTTGTGGAAACACATCATAGTTATAAGTTGAGTGTACCTCTGCAATCACACCAAGATCTTCAATATCTGACTACAATCACGCCTAGATCTATAATATCTGACTACAATCTTCGACAGTACAGTCTGACTATACCTAATACATCAAAAAGTTTACGGAACTTCAGAAATTAAGATTCTGAAAATCCAAATTTATTGGCATCACCTACCGTTGTAAAGGATGAAAGTATATCTGCTATTAGGACTTTTTGGGATAGTAGAATATACAGAGACCTTACACCTACATTAGAGGTAGAGAGGCTATTTCTGATAGACCCTATTTTGGATATTAGACTGCAACCATAAATATTTGGTATCTATAACAAGACTTTTTTCCATATCAAGACATATCGAGAGGTTGTTATAGACCTTTACTAAAAGGAAAACCATATCAAAGAAGATTGAAAAAGGGAAGATTTACAGAACGATGAACAACAAATTAAAAAAGAAAGAAATTTTTTTTTTAACTTTTTTCATTCAAGGAACTACTCATATCAACCTCTATAAATTAACTTTGGTGAAGTTTTACATAACCATGACAACAAATCAAAAACAAAATAAAATCCATAAATGATCTTACTTTTTCCATTCAAAGAACTATTTGTTAAGTCTTTAGTTTTGATGATTAACAAATTATATGTCGGGACCTATTTCCTGGATATTATGTGATGACAAAGATATCACCACTTAAGGAACATGTTGGGCTCACCTGTCACTATTACAGTCAACTATCACAGAAAAGTTGGTAAAAAGTTGCTGCCATCTTTTTTTCTCAGTCAATGGGATTTATCCTAAGTTTTCTTGTGTCATACTATACATTGCTCATTTTACTCATCAAGAAAACCAATGCTTCCATATTCTTAAAACTAAATATCTCTCTGAATCTGTTAATCGAAAGTAATAGGGAACTAATAGCTCATCAAGTTGTATTTTATTTTCTTTAATGTATTTGAGTCTTTGTAAGTGTTCTCTTAAACAATTACCTACATTTTCTTATGATTATTAGTAATTGTTATGGTGTTAACCACTTCTCTTTGTAATCATATAGAGTTAGGTGATTTTCAAGCTAGAGTTAGTTTGGTGTGTTTATTTATATTTAGGTTGGTGATTTTCAAGTTGCTTGGATATAGCGAAGCTTAGAAATTCTGGAGGCAGATCATGGTTTTTCTCCCTTGAGAATGGAGTTTATACGTAAAATCCTTGTATCTTCTATTTATTTTATTCCTGCACTTTATAACTTATGTCTCTCTAGTTCTTGTTGTGTGAGTTCATTTGGGAACAGTTCCCAGAATTAAGGAGAAACCCATTGCAAGTCTTTACCATCACTTCTACATAAATTAACTTTCATGAACACAATGAATGTTTAAGAAGCATACCAAAATTTTTTAGCATAACTGACAGAACTTGATGATGTAAAAACCCAGTCAACGCCATCTTTAAATCAATCTACTGGAATAAGTTGTATCAACCAAAACGGACACACACCCACATATAATCAAGAAAAAGTTGTGGAAAGAGATTAATTTAAAACCTAGGCTTTATTCGTATAGCAATCTTGAAGTTTCTCGTAATGGTTACTTCATTGATTATTTTTATACATTTCGTCAAATATATAAGAAATTAAAAGATAACAAGATCTCTATAATCTGAAAACTTTAAAAGTTATGGCTCATTTGATACAGGGGATAAGAGATAAATAATCCCGAGATTAATTTCAGGATGAGCTTATCCATGTTTGGTTGAGATAAAATGCATGAGATAACTCATCCCAGGATTGTAGTGTTATTTTATCCCACCTTAAGGATGGGATAACTAATTCTAGGATTAGTAATCCCAGAATAACTTGTTTCCCAACCAATGACTCCTTACTGTGATACCAACGAAAAGTTTAAAACATGCCAAGTTGTATTACCTAATCTGACATAATTCAATAAATTAAGTTCATCTTTCGAAGTAGAGCCTTGGAGTAACTGGTAAATTTGTTTCCATGTCACCAGGGGGTCATGGGTTCAAGCCTTGGAAATAGTCTCTGGAAGAAATGGTAGGTAAGGCTGCGTAGAATACACCCTTGCGGTAGGGTCCTTCCCTGGACCTTGCGCATAGCGGGAGCTTTAGTGTACTAGGCTTCCTTTTGTTTTAAGTCCATTTTAGAGTTTTCCTTGAATTCGATTGTGACTGGAAAATTATGCAACTGGGGGAGCCTTTGTTTTTCATTATGGATACTCCAGAGGTGGGAAATTGAAAATCATCCTCTAGGTGAGGAAACTACCCATTAGGGTATTTCCCATTGGTTTTGAGGTTTCACGGTATACCAGTGGACATTCTGGATGGGGAAGTACTATTGATTCTCTTATGGAGGGGTTCTACAACAAAAGGTGTTTATTGAGTTTATCAGAAAAACTAGAAGAAGAATCAATCCATCATAGGAGTAATATATTTTGGAATTCTATGGTTTTCATCTCCAAGGGAAATCAAGTTTTTTGCCATCCTCAAGCACTTTAACCATCAGTAAAGAAGAACTACAGAAGTTAAACATATCATCCTTAAGGTAAGGATCAATGATTAATGCATTCCAAAATTTTGAAACACATTTGATCCAAAGAAGAAACAGTGCAGGTAATTAACCTGAGGATTTATTATATCCTCTGATAAGTGAATTCCCATGACCTAAATATGATATGTAGAATACTTTAGTAGTTCCACTGTTGAAGATGTTAAATCTTACGGGCACACAAATATACTCATGGAGTATATGAAAACCAAGAAGAAATATCAAAAAAGAAAGCTCCAACAACTAGAGCTCAAAATATCTTTTCAAGAACAACTTATACAACTTACCTTCAATTGGTTAAGAAAACTGAACAATTGCGACAATTGCCATTCCAAATAAACAATACTCGTGGAATTTCACCAGTAATGTTTTAGTGTTAATCTGGATCACTCAAAAATCGCAACTATTTAAAATTGGTTCCTCTAATGTCATGAAGTGTAATTTGGGAAAAAGTCTAACACTTAGTCGAATAAATAATAATTGAACTCAATTCTAAGCAAGTAACACCATCCTGAAATCAGAACGCACCTGATAAACATCTATCTGGTCTGTATTATCATTCAACGGCTCGATAATGTTGTTCCCTGCAATTTAGTTAAAAAATTATGGTTAGGATGTAGCAATTGTACAAGTGATGTAGTCAGAGGTGCATAAATGCTGGACATTAAAATTTTAAAAATACATATAGGAGGAACAGCTATGCTTGTGAACTAATCGGTTCAACCTGAATTACTGAACTGATTCAAGCAATTTGGACCAAATTTGAATTACAAAATATTATGGTTTTCCGGTTCTGATATGATTAGGTATATTGCAAATTGAACTAACTGAGAATCGAATATGTAGACACCGCTGAAAAATAATTAGCAATCTACATCTAAGACTCTATAGACTAGGTCCAAATCTCAATCCCGATAGTCCGTCTACTTACATATTTCTATTTATATATTATTATGCTTGAAAGTTTATGAATTTTTGGTTAATGTCTTTGGTTATTTAAGACTGTAATTTTAAGATTTTGTTACTTTTGGTTATGTTAATAGTTGCTTGTTTAAAATACGAAACTGAACAAACCGATTTGTGTAACCAAGATGAACCAATTAAAAATGAATTTAATTGGACCTAAAATTGGTCGAGTTTGGATGAAAAATTTAGAAAATTGAAATTTAAAAAGCCACAACGACCAGAACCAATTAATTCGTGCAATGTTAGGGTTTGTTAATAGAGTTAGTAAGGTTCACAGTTTAAGTTGTGGAATCTGCCACTTACAGCCCATACTCAGACCCTGCAGTGACTAAGCCCATAGTAATTTTCTATGACCTTTGCCTAAAAATTCAAGGAGATTTTCTTTAGTCCTAACATAAAGCATATAACGGTAATGAAGTGTGTCTTTTCTTTATTTTGCCCTATTGGCAGAGGCGGACCCACATGGGCGTTATTCTATTTTGACAGTCGCATTGGTAGGTCCCTTGGAACATACTCCACAGTCACTTTACAATCCCAACTAGGTTTTCTTCCATGCATCTTTTTTTGGATTCTATTTCTTCCACTTTGTTGTCTAGGTGAGCTATCTCCATCCCTAGCCACTTTATTAAAGAACATGTCCGACATATTTTCTTCCTCTTCCTCATCCAAAAATATTTGCTAAAATTTCCTAGAATTAGCGTTAGTTGGACTTAGTCCTGATGCTAAGGCCCCTGACTCATTTTTCTTAACAGTCGTACTTTTAGGCACAAATATAGGAGATTCTGGACTTAATTTTCTATTCAAAGGAAGAGGTGAAACCTGCTTCACTCCTTCAGCCAAATCAGCCTATCTAAGAGCACTTATCTCCCTTTTCATCAAGTCTTAGTCATTCTGTATGATATGAGCTGCCCAGATTCACCTTGATGTTCACCAAGCAATTCCAAAGATTGGGAAAGGACCTTATAAGACGAGGTGTTCAATTTGACCATGAGTAGCTTGGTGGGTAGATCAGAGTTTAGTGATATGGCAAACTCCTGAACTGTTGAGTTTTTGTTGCTGAAGACATAGGTATAACTTGATCTTGTTGTCCAAGATGAAATGATGAACTATCAAGTATTGTTAGACAGAGTTGAAAAAAAAGGCTAGACAATACATTAGGTTTCATTAGACAGGCAATCTTTCTTTTTTTAATTTATGCATTTGTAGAAGGAAGTTTGAGTTTGATAACTGATCAACTTTCTTCTTGACTTCAAGTTTTTGCACTGTTTAAGCATCATCATTTGTAATATCATCATAGAGTGTATTAAAAAAAAATTGATGATCACAAGATACCTAGTTCTCTCTTGATCATATTTTCTTCATGCTTTTTAATTGATAGAAGTTCATTACCACATTAGGATTGGTAAAGTAAGACCTAGCCCCCCATACTTTTACTATCTTTATTGAGGATTGCTAATAAAATGCAACTATACACTCTATCTAGTGGTATATATTACCCAAAAAACAAGACTCTTAGAGGTATATGTATACCTGTTAATGTCGCGACCCAAACCGAGGCCTTGACCGCGACCAGCACCCCGAACCATAAAAGCCTAAGAGCCCTTCTAGTTGGCAATGATATGCAACGTTCACATACTATAAAGAAATGCGGAAAAACATAGTAAAACGGAAAAATGGTAATGCTCTTTCTTCAACTGAATAATATGAATATATGTTCAAAACATTCCAAGAACATCTAACACCAGTCTGGAAAATCTCTACCAATACAAAAATAATATATGTCTCAAACCGGGACAAGGCCTCCGGTCAAACCATAAACTAAAAGAATTGAAAAAATCACATGAGACAAGGCCTTCCAAAATAAGGGAGACTCACCACTCCAAACATCTGACAATGATTCTACTGCTTAGCAGAACCCTGGGATTGAGCCTCAAATCCTGAAATATAGGGGGTCAATGCAAAATGTACTGGTATGTAGAACAATCAAAAAAATACAGTTATATGCAATATAGGTGAGTGCATTTCATAAAACATGTCAGCATAAAACATTTGAAAACACATGGGCATAATTTGATAACTTTCAAAACATCTTCTTGAAATCATGACTCTGCATATTTATTTCTCTTCTGAGCAAGATGGTATACCCTACAATCTATAATTCTACAGGATAAATAGATCCACCCTTGACTCGGCGGCCAAGCCCCCAACCCATGTTTGCCGCAAGGGTCGGAGTCTCTGTATCTCTACTATGCCACAAGAACGTCGTCAACGTACAATCCCCCTTTTTAGGGAAACATGAACCTGTGTAGGCAAACCACAGTTTTGGGCAATGAGTTGTCTGAACTCATGCCTTCTTCGGATAACTATCAAACTCTCATAATCCCAATTTTAGATTCTTTAAAACACATCTTCTTCTTAAAGTTGTTTCTCTCTTATTATCTTTGGGCACATCAAAATAGGGTATCGACATACCCAGACTTGCAAGCCATATCACAATATCTCTACTCCCCTTTTTTTGTCACAAATTGTATTATTACCCTCCCCAGACCTCACTTTGTGGGAATACACTGGGTTTGTTGTTGTTGTTGCGTAAGTTCATACTTTGAAAGCACATCAAAACAAACCACTTTCTCGCTTTAATACTTTATCTATGGTGGTAACTTTTTCTATTAATTTAAAACCATTCTTAATGAGGAACATTATCACTTATAAAACATGTAAAACACCCCTTTCATTATCTCATAAGGATAGTAAAATTAGTAAATAACAATTTATCAATAGACTCGAGCATTTAGTAATTCGTATAATCAATTCAAAACTTGTAAAATCAATGGATTTCATAGTAAATGAGGAAATTTCATGTCCTATGCTCTCATTTAACTTCACAATCTAAATATCACATGATCACAAAAAAAACATTTTGGGTTTAGGGTTTCATACCATAATTTCCACAACACTTCATCAACATATAGGATTTTCAATGCATGCTTAGCAATGATCTTGAAACAAATTTCGTATGTATACATATATAATCTTTAAAACTAGTTTGAAAATAGTAAATCCATGCCAATGAGGTTTAGGATAGCCCCACGTACATTAGGTTACTTAGTTAGAAGAATGTAACCCTGATCTTGACACTTTTTTTTTAGGGTCTTGAACTTGAAAGGCTTGATTTCTAGTTCTTGGGAAAAGATAGGGTTTGTTTGAGAGAAAATTTTGAGAAGATGGGAAAATAATGCCCTAACTGGTGATTTAAGTCTTGGATTTATGAATTGGATTGAGGGGAAAAGACATAATTTCCCCTCGAGAAATTTTAAACTCATAATTACATTTTTCAGGCTCACTGCGATGCGGTCTAATCGCGATAGCTAACTAGATCTGACGAAAATGATCATAACTTTTCGCTCGGGTATCAGATTAAGGCAAAATTGGCATCGTAGGAAAGCTAATTCAATTATATGCAATTTGGTGGGTTTTGAGAAAAATTCCACATAGATCAAAAGTTATACACGTACAAAGTTTACCCTTCTAGAATTGAATACCAAACTTTGTCCTAATCAAAGGCTCTTTGCTCAACTTTGCTCTAAGTGATTTGTATGAACATTTTTCACCTAATAAGCACTTCACACACTAGGATAAAGATCGTGACACATGCATTCAAATTATAAATAAAGAACAGGATGAAAACACTTTTACCGTGATGCGGTAAACTCCGTATCTCTATACTCACCACATCACAATTAATGCGATGCAATCGCGGCGAGGCACTGGAATTGAATTCCAAATACGACCCAATCCTTGTCTGAAAAATCCAAAACTTCCCCGAGAGATGCCCTTTACACCCCTGAACATAAATCAACTCAAAATTTTATGTCTCGGGGTCGGAAAGACCAAATTAAAAATTGTCAAAGTTAAGAGGTCTAAAATATGCCCAAGTCTCCCAACACTTAGAAAAATTTTAGATCCTACACTTCCCATGCATGCAGCAAAGAGTTAAATCAAGCCAAGAATTGCACAGGGTGTTACATTATCACCCCCTTGGGATCATTCAAGCCCGAATAATGGGTAGGGACCTCTTGAAGCTCCAAAAATATGTAATTAAGGACGTAACCTTACTCTAAGAATTTTCACTGAAGGAAACATACATATACCTCAAGAAGAGCATTGATGACGTCGCCAAGTGAATCGTGTAAGCACGAAGCATGAGAGGATAAGAATTGACATAGAGATGATCTTGCACGTGATTTTTAGGGATCATAATCATCACAACATAAGTCATGAGTTAATTTGGTGATAATAGGCCTGATTTACATCGATTCAAACATGAGAAAAATTTTGCGGGAGATGGGGAGAAAAGCATTCTCTACTTTACATGATACAACAAATAGACTCAAACTAAGAGACACTACTCGGCTATGCCCCAACATTAAACAACATACTTCATCATATCCAACTTACAATTCTCCTATTAAACATATTACCACAAGAGTTCGAGTCCTACTGTATAATACTCCTATATTTATGCCTAACTCGGAGAAAAGAGGTGCTATCTTAAGCTATGAGACTCCATACTCTACATCCCTTTAAGAGTATTACTTCACCTTATCACTACCATTAAATATCCTTAGATTTTAATTCAGGGAATACTAACCACATAGTACATGGGTTGTGTTTACATCAACCACATCATTCAAGCCTATCATTACTACACCCACTTAATGGATCTCCCACAAAAACCAATAATTTCAATCACTCTCACAAATATTTTTGCCATATACCTCCTTCGCAACTATTTCACATAACGAAAGTCCATCTCCTTCTTTCTCCCAGCGCTTATAACCTTAGTTAAGGAAATCACATCAAAATTTTCACATTCAAGAACATCTACTCCCACTTCCTAAGTCACTACTACTCTTCCATAACTACCTATCACACTATCATTTGGAGGGTCATTAAGGGGTCCGAGCATAAGCATCATGAATGGGAGAAACACTACGCAATTATAACCCATATTAGTTGATCTACTCAAGGTGGGACATTAGGTGAAGATACGATACAATCACGAAGTGCTTCATATATCAAGTGTCTGGATCAAAAGTAGAGACTCACTCTGGCATAAACACAACATAGCATGAGTCCTTAGGACATACCATAGTGAGAAACATAAGCGCTTATATCACGAGTCATATAAAATAAGTTTGGAATTCATGAAGTCAACAATTGAGACAAGGAATTCTACTCGAAGCTATCGCTTCTCATTTTCAGAGCTGAAATAGTCATGAGTTTGCGCAACTTTATCATTTTGGCTAATCCCGGCATAAAATAAATCAGTAACATACGAAAACATAGTTCCTTAGAACCAAGCATGATTTGTGACATAGATTTATGGATCATGAACATCATAACATAAATCTTGAATACATGAAAGACTGGATTTACTAAGACATCATTGCTTCTAGTTTGGAGGTCGTACATTATATGACTTACAAAGAGAACTTAGACCTTAGACATAGGAAAGACTTGAATACATAAGACATTGGTACAATGACCTCTTAAATTGCAGTAGGAGGAATATTCTTGAATAGGAAGATGTTTATCATGACTCCTCCCTGCAACTTGCCACACTGAGAAAAATTGGGAACTACCTTAATTCACCATCTCCCCCTTAGATCAAAGACACAATCCTAGACTTGTGGACATATCCCCTCATCAAATCTATAACCACAACTCTCAGCACAATGGTGGGTCAGTATACCCATGAACACAACTCCCCTCAATAATTGTAATAAAAATACACAAATTTCTTTCTAGAACCTCCCCCTTCAGGGACACTATTCACAACTCTCTAACACCCAAAGTCATCGACTTATGACTAACATTATCGTCGGCATGGACATCCATGCTTCTATACACTTAGCACTCCATCTTCAACTCTTAGAATACTAACATCACACATATAATCAAACAACTTACAACTTAACAAAATTGGTAAAATTATACAAAAGGCGCATACTGCCTACCTATATTTCCTCAAGTTCAAATTTAATGAACACTATACAACAGCTCCCTAGACTTATCCATACTACAAAATTCAAGAACATAAACCAGGTACACCTGACACTTATATATATAAAATCTTATCTAACAACATGCTACCTGGGGGTTCAACTTATCCTTATATTCCCACACTCTTATCCACTTAATGACTCAAGCACAAATCATCATTTTTAACACTAGTTCTCAGGTACAAAAAAAATCACAGTTATCCACTTCTTTTTACACAGGTTGCCAACCTAAGCTATTTCACCCTCACATAAAGCCTACTAATTCGTTCCCAAAAAATATGCATCATTAACCTTAAGCTACTATTATCACCACCGCAATCCACATCTAAAGTTCAAGCCTACTATTTAATAACACCAATCATATGAAGTATGCCATATACTATACCAATCAATCGAATTGAAATATCAACCTAAGTATATTATTTCAACTAACTATGACATATAAGTTCATCATCTCCATGACATTACAACAACACCTCAAAATCTACTCCATACCGTCTCACAAGTACAAATTTACAATGACTAGAGAAAAGACAATCAAGGAGATAAAGTCACATAAAAGGGATAGTCACTCTTAATCTTATATTATAACCCATTACGATCTTATCAACATATTCCACTTCCTCACATCATATTTACTTACACATGCGTATAGTTAGACTACCTTCAAATTCTCTTTTACACCAATGAGTCTCTACCGATAACTTATTGACTAATCTATCCCTTTCCATTCACAACCTATAAAGGATTTCTATAACCACCATAACTATCCATTCTGAGATCCTTCCTATTTAGTATAAATAATAATCATAGCTAGACACTTTCTCCACATACTACCATATACTCTAAAAATTTTGCTACAATATTGGACAATCACCAAAAAAGAGCATCCCACCCCTCAGTCAAGGGTTATACAACTCAAACTACTTATTTATGCAAAAGTCACCCAGACCCTGACTTCTAACCTTGTGACTTTATATCACTAACTTATGGATCATCTTACTACCAATAGGGTATGACAACTTAACACATACTACTACTCGGGTGGAAATATTGTTCCAACATTGTATCATATATCACTACCTTTAAGCATGATATCTGCAATAAGAATTTTAACAGGGACTGAATATACTTCATACCTCAGGCTCAAATGCACGATTGATGTAGATATGGGTATAATCTTAAATCAATATACTTTAAAGAACTTATGGACTCCGCTCAAGTATTTGTCCAATTTCATAATCTTTTATGATTCAATTAGAAGGGACCACCTCATTTAGACACTAAGATTCTGCACTTGAATCGACTCGACAATGAGACATCGTAAATAAAATCAGAGTAGAGAAAGAATCTATATAACTTCAAAAAAAAAAAAATGGCACAATCTAGAACATGAAAAAAAGTGAAACATTCCTAAATGCCTAGTAGTTTCCTCCTTAAAAGTATGAAGCGTTACACACACATAAATAGGACTCTACCCGACTCGATTTCTCAGACACCCTAGAACATGAACCTGGCTCTTATACCAAGTTTGTCACGACTCGAATCAAGGCCCTGGCCGAGATGAGCATCCTGAACCATGAAGGCCCAAGAGACCTTCTAATGGGAAATCATATGCAATGTTCACATACGATAATGAAATGCAAAAAAACATAGTAAAATAAAAACATGGTCATCCACTTTCTTCAACTGAAGAATACGAATATATGTTCATCATATTCCAAGAATATCTAACACCAGCCTGCAGAATCTCTAATAATTAGAAAATAATATCTGTCTGAAACTTGGACAAGGCCCCCGATCGGACCATAAACTAAAACAATTGAAAATATCACATGAGACAGGCCTTCAAAAATAAGGGAGGCTCACCAATTCCAAACGTCTGACAAAATTTACTGGTACGTAGAACAATCAAAAAATAGATTACAATTTTATGCAATATAGGTGAGAGCGTTTCATAAAATATGTCAGCATAAAACATTTGAAAATGCATGGGCATGATTTGATAACTTTCAAAACATCTTCTTGAATTCAGGACTCTTTATCTTTATTTCTCTTCTGAGCTAGATGGTACACCCTACAGTCTATAATTACACGGGCTATACCCTTGACTCGGCAGCCAAGCCCCCTACCCATGTTTTAAGCAAAGGTAGGAGTTTCTACATCTCTACTATGCTACAAGGTCATCGCCAGCTTATAATCGCCCTTTTTGGGGAAACATGAACCCGTGTCGACAAATCACAAATTTGGGCAATAAGTTGTCTGAACACATACCTTCATCGGGTAAACATCAAACTCTCTTAAGCCCAATTTTAGATTCATTAAAACACATCTTCTTCTTCAAGTTGTTTCTCTCTTATTATCTTTAGGCACATCAAAATAGGGTATCGCCATGCCTAGACTTGCAATCCATATCACCACATCTCTACTGCCCCTTTTTTATCATAAATTATATTATTGACCACCCAAAAGATTTAAAATCATGCATAAGTTCATACTTCAAAAGTACATGAAAACAAACCACTTCCTCTCTTCTATACTTTATCTAAGATGGTCACCTTTTCTATTAATTTAAAACCATTCTTAATAAGGAACAAGATCACTTATAAAACATGTAAAAAAAACCTTTCATTATCTCATAAAGACAGTACAATTTGTACATAGCAGGTCATCAACAGACTCAAGCATTTAGCAATTCGTATAATCAATTCACAATATGTAAAATTAATGAATTTCATTGTAAAAGAGGGAATTTAATATCTCCAAGTTCTCATTTAACTTCACGATCTAAATATCACATGATCACATGAAAAATATTTTGAGTTTAAGGTTTCATACCATAATGTCCACAATGCTTCATCAAAATATAGGATTTTCAATGCATGCTTACCAATGATCTTGAAACCAATTTTGTATGTATAATATATAATCTTTAAAAGTAGTTTGAAAATAGTAAATACATACCCATGAGGTTTAGGATAGTCTCGCATATCTTAGGTAACTAAGTTGGAAGAATGGAATCCTAATCTTGACATTTTTCTTGAGGATCTTGAACTTGAAAGGCTTAATTTCTTGTTCTTGGGGAATAGATAGGGTTTGCTTGAGAGATAAGTTGGAGAAGATGGGCAAATAATGCCCTAATTGGTGATTTAAGTCATGGATTTACTAATTCAATTGAGGGGAAAAGACAAAATTTCCCCTCGAGCAATTGAAACTCGTAATTGCATTTTTCAGGTTCACCGCGATGCGGTCAAATCACGGTAGCTTTACTAGTTTTAACAAAAATGATCATAACAATTCGCTCGGGTATTGGATTTAGGAGAAATTGATATCATTGGAAAACTCATTCAATTATCAACAATTTGGTGGTCATGATCTGAAAAATTTCACATATATCAAAAGTTATACACGTTGAATGTTGACCCTTATAGAATCAAATACCAAACTTTGGACGAATCAAAGGCTCTTAGCTCAACTTTTCTCTATGTGATTTGTATGAATATTTTTCACCTAATAAGCACTTCACACACTAGGATAAAGATCATGACACATGCATTCAAATTATAAATCAAGAATGGGATGGAAACACCTTCACCGTGATGCGGTAAACTCCCCATCGATATGCTCATCGTGATGCGATGCAATCGTGGTAAGTCTCTTAAAATCTATGTCTCAGGGTTGGGAAGATGCCCTTTACACCACTGAACATGAATCAACTTAAAAATCTTCGTCTCAGGGTTGGGAATATCTGATTAAAAATCATTGAAGTTCATAGGCTTAAAATATGCCTAAGTCTCCTAACACTTAGAAAAATTTCAGGTCCTACACTTCCCATGCACGTAACTAAGAGTTCAATCAACCCAATAATTATATGGGGTGTTAGGAATAACCTATCAACATTTGTGCCCCTATCTACCTTCTACTTCTTGAACCATGTGTGAGCCACATCATGTAAATGGTAGGCGGATAACTCAACATTCTCACTCACGATTATTCCCATAATATTTGTTACCTTCTTCACTATGTCAAGGAATTCTTGTGGGTTCTCTTCAGACTTAGGCGATAAAAAAAATAGAGGATTCATTATGGAGAAGTCTTAAATTCTAGTTGTAGCAATATTGGCCATTGGGTTGGCCTAAACAGCAGCTTGGCATTTATTCTGGGCTACCACAAAACAAGCTAAAGTGGTGAAAGCTGCTCTACATTCTGCGTGAGAGACATGCTCATCCAGGGGATCTGCCTAAGGGGCAGAGGTGCTGGCTGGTTTCTAGTTTATCTTCTGTTAGTCTTTTGGGAGGTATGTTCTATAATTGAAAGGAAAATTTAGATTAGGTAGAGATTTTATCTTGAGCTAATGCTCACCCGTATGACATGAATACTGAAAGAAGGGAAACTTTTCCTAAAAATGCCTCATAGGCTCTTGTCCATAAGTATGGTGCACTACCCACCCATGCACAAGACTCTACTTGATGTGGCTTTCAGACTCCCTAGTACTCTTTAAAATCTTAGGCCCTTACACCAAGATGGTAACGCCCCAAGTTTATCCCTTGGAATTCACACGATACTTACGACCCCAAAGGTTCACAAGCTAACCCATGACTGGTACCTTCTATGAGCACTGAATAATAATACTAAAAATCATATGCGACAGTATAACTAAAAATACCATAAGGTTCTAGCAATATTGGAATAATAACTGAATGTACTGATAATAACATCTAAAAAACTGAATATTGGTTGTGCTAGTCTAAAACCCTCTAACTGTCTGAATATGGAGTTGATGGGATAAGTCCCTAACTAACTCCGACTACTGAACTAACTAGAATACTAAGAAAAATAAACTTTGTCCTCAAAGTATGAGGACTTACTACTGTATCTGCTACTGATAGTCTGAACTACTAAGTATGGTCAGGACCTTGAGCGTTTGAACCTTTGATATGAGACATCACAGTGCAAAGAAAAAGAATGCATTTACACTATTTTGCCCTTAAAATAACACAAAAATAGATGATTGTGGGACATGAAAGGACCTTATTTCCCTTAAAATAACACAAAAATAGAGCATTTACACTATTTTGCCTTAGCCACGCGGCGTACATCAATGGAACAGACCAAAGTGTGCGACGCACAGCCCTTTAGTGGAAGATGTATGCCTCATCACCTAATCCCAAGTAGACAACGCATGGCAATTGCCTGGATATTCCAATGGTTGTTGGCAATGATCATGCGATGCACAGCCATGGCATGGATCCTATCTTGTGATGTACACTTAATTTTAGGGTGCTAAAACACCCCCAGCACCTCCCACAGCATCTATAGATGTCCTATCATAAATACAGGGGTCTTAAAGGTCATTATAGAGAGCATTATTTGAGTGATACAACTATACGATGTCATAACAACATACCTAGTGTAAACCCACAAGCGAAGTCTAACGAGGATAGAATGTACATACACTTTATCCTTACTTTGGTAGGTGGAGAGGTGTTTTTTGTGGACCCTCGTATGATGGAAAAGCATATCAAAGTAAATCAAAATAGGAAAGATTAAGAGAACCAACAAAACAGTATACATAATATTATCTCACAAGTGATGTTTGGGAAGGGTAGAGCATATGTAGACTTTAGCTCTACTTGGGAAGGTAAATAGGTTGTTCCCAATAGACCCTCAGCTCAAGAAAATACATATGAAAGTAGATTGAAAAAAGGAAGATTTGTAGAACCAAGAACATACCTAGTGTAACTCCACAAGTGAGGTCCGAGAAGGATAGAGTGTAAGTAGACCTTATACCTACCTTGGGTGGATGAGAGGTTGTTTCTGATAGATCTTCAACTTAAGGAAAATCAGATCAAAAAAGGAAAATATTTACAAAACCAACAACAACATCATACTTAGTGTCATCCCATAAGCGAGGTATAGTGAGGTTTATTTATTGATATATGAGCAGACGCTAACATATTTGAGGCTTTTAACTGATAATAATTGCAAAGTTTTAAGCAACTTTTGTCATTTTTGATTGTTTTATCTTTGATTTTGCAGTAGAAGCTAAGATTCTAGAAAACCAATAAGGATGGAAGCAAAAGAGTTGAAATCTGAAGCAGAAAGAAGAAAAGTGTGGCTGAGGACATTCCTGATAAGTCGTCAGCCCTGTGATAAGTTATCAGCTTCATCATCAACCTTAGACAGAGAATGGACCTGAGCTAAAAGTTATGATGACATTTTGTGCTAAGCCATCAAGGAGTTGATAGGTGCAACGGGTGTAATTATTCCTCCACTGTAGGCACCTGGGGCAAAATTCAACATTACAAGTTCAATGATTCAACTCCTCAATCTGAAGGAGTTGTTTGGTGGCCTTCCTGGGAATGACCCAAACTTGCATTTGGTGAACTTTATCACCATCTGTAAATCTTTTGTTAACCCAGGAGTGGGTCAGAATGCTATCTGATTGAGGTTGTTTCCGTTGTCTCTGTCTGGGGAGGAAACATTGTGGCTTAATGAGCTGACACCCTATTCTATAACCAACTGGAGGCAGTTAAAAAGAGCTTTTGTAGAAAGGTTCTTTCTGCCTTTCAGGAGGGTATAGGTAAGGGATGAGATCAACAACTTTAGGTAGCTCCCGACTGAAGCCTTGCATGTAACCTGGGAGAGATTCAAGAAGAAGCTGACACAGTGTCCAAACCACAATATGATGGACATATACTTGATGGAGACTTTATACAGGGCTCTTAACTCTGTCACAAAATAAATTATAGATAATGCTGCTGGTGGTTCATTTGTTGATTTTACAGTTCCATAGGCTTCAGAGATGCTAGAGAGAATGACCAAACAGAGTCGGGCATGGCATACTAGAGGCTCTGTGGTTGCTAGCCCCACTATTTCTGTGGGAATAACTGCGGAACAATGTAGAAGAGATGAGGACCGTGACCAAGACATGGCTCACCTAACAACACAGATGGATCTGATAACCAAGCACTTACTATCAGGCAAGACTGAGAAGGTTAAAGTTGTGGGATCTCAAGATAGAGTTGATGCGGATGCAGAAGAAGAGGCAAACTATGTTAATAATCAGGGGGGTTTCGAGGAAATGGCCAATGGAATCAAGGTCGGAATTATTATGATAAGCCTGGTTATAAAGATAGTGAGCAGGGAAATTGGAGGAACAAAAATGATAGGAGCAGGATTTATGTACCTCCTGGAAATCGTGAGGCTGCTACAACAAGTTCTGAAAAGATGTCCATGGAGGACATGATGGCTAAGTTGCTGAAGGGAGTAGAGGATACCAACTCTGGTGTGACTACCATGAAGACCGATCTGTCATCTATTAGTCAGTTGGTAAACTCACACTCCACCGCAATCAAATAGTTAGAGCAGTAGATGAGCCAACTCTTTGCAGTATTTAACCAGAGAAAGAGTGGAACATTACCAAGTGATAAAGTCCAGAATCTTCGGAATGATGGATCATGTATGGCGATTACCACTAGGAGTGGTAAGATGTTACCTGGCATTTCGGTGGGCAAAAGTTTGGTTGAAGATGTGACTGAGGTAGAGGATGAACCCAAAGAAGAATGTCCAGTGGAGTCTGAGAAGCTGGATGGTTCTGATGGTCCTCTAGAAAAAAAGAAAGAGAAGGATAAGGAGGTAGTGTTGAAAACTCTCCCAAAACCACAACCTCCCTTTTTCCAACGATTGAAGAAAAAAATTGATTATGAAAAATTCAGCAAGTTCATGGCATTAGTCAAATAATTGACGGTGAATGTGCCATTGGTTGAGGCACTTGAGCAAATTCCAAAATACTCAAAGTTTATGAAAGACCTTTTTACGAAGAAACGGAAGGTTAGCCATGAGCTGGAGGACAATCTCCATCATTTTGGTGCTATCTCCACAAGGTCTTTAGTGCAAAAAAATACAGATTCGGGAGCATTTACCATCTTGTGCACTTTTGGGTCTCTGAACTTTACAAAAGCACTATGTGATTTGGGATCCAGTATAAACCTGATGCCACTCTCTGTGTACAAGAAATTGGGTTTGGGGGATCCTACCCCGACGAACATGTGATTGGTGATGGCAGATAGGTCTGTGAAACGGCCAGTGGGCATATTACACGATGTATTGGTAAAGGTGACCGACTTTATATTGCCTGCTGATTTTGTATTCCTAGACTGTGAGGTGGACTTCTAAGTGCCCATCATCCTGGGTAGACCATTCCTTGCAACTGGGAGAGTGATAGTGGACATGGAGCTGAATGAGCTGAATTTCCGACTCAACGACAAAGAAGGAAGATTCAAAATACACTCATCCATGACACAAAAAAGGAGATGAATTTTCTCTCAAATGTGGATGTATTCTACGAAGATGGTAAAGAGGTATCAACAGGTTGTCTTGGCGAAGTCTGAGTAGTCAAGGTAACCAAGTCGTGCCGCGACATTAAATCAGGCGCTATTGGGAGGCAACCCAAAATTTTTATGTTCTAGCAAATTATTTATTTTTGTAGTTAGGTTATAAGTTCAAAGAAGGTGGAATCGATGTATCCAGCCAAGTGTTCCTGATGACATATTTGACGAGCTGTCACAATTGTGATAAGCTCTCAGATTCGTCGTCAGAGACATCATCTCAGAGGTCAGTTCTGTTAAGGCTGACGACATTTGTGATGGGTTATCACACTTGTGATAAGCCATCAGAAAATGTCGTCAGAAACGTCCCAAAATTAGCTATCAGAAAAGCTTGTGCCTAGGTGAAAAGATCCGACCCGGCCTACTACGCTGTTTTTCCACCTTCCCGCGTGTTTCCTCTATTTACTTTAAGTTTTATTTTCTTTCCATCTTTAGTTTATTTTCTTCCCCTCGTAAAGTATTTCCAAGTAAAACAAAAGAAAACTTCCTTATGTAGAGGGATTTGAAATCAAAATGAAGAATCTTCTATCCTCTACTTCCTCTTGCTCGTGTAACCAACTGAAGGCACCTATTAGGTTTTGTAATGTCTCCTAAAGAAAAGAACCCCAATCCTACAAAGAAAGAGAAAAAGAGGAGTGTACCCTGGAAACTCATCAATGAGGAATCCGATAATGAAGAAGAAGAACCACTGCTCAGAAAGCAAAGAAAGAAGATAAGCTCGGAAAAGCCTCTACCACCCCACTAGTTGAGGTGGAGGAGAGTGAAGAAAGTGATATTGAGCCAACAACGTTTGAGCATACAGCTTCTGAGCAACAAGAGTCTGAACATGCTGAATCTGAAGAGCATAATTCAGATCATCCTGATTTCGAGGAACATGAGTCTGGGCAACCTAAATCCAAGGGACCATTAACTGACAACCCTTCTGCTGAGCCACAAGATGATGAAGAATCTCTGATTCGGGGAACTATGGTTAAATGCAAGAACCTCGAAGTCCGAGACAGCACTAGGTGGCAAATTCCCAGAGCCCAGAAAATCTTCTTTGATGGGCTTCACAGAACTAACAGAAGAGCTGTTAAGAGACCAATCTTTGAAGAGAAGAGAATCATCACTAAATGGTTGAGCAGACATCCTAAGGTGGGCAGATATTTCGTGACTATGACTTGGGATGGACTACAAGAGGAGGAAACTCATTTTGCCCTACACTAGTTAGGGAGTTCTATGTGAACTACCAAGCTCGCTTTAAAAACATTTGTAAAGAAGGGGAGAAAGCAGAAGACCAACCTTTGTTGGATAAAGTTCCGGCACAGGGTGTAATGGTGGATGTTTCTAAAGCAACAACCAATAGGGTCCTTCATGGACCAAACTTCACTCCTCAGGCTACTTCACCTACTTTCTATGCCTGGTTGAAGCATTGGGAAAATCAACGGTCTTGGTTAGCCACACTCATAGCTGATAAAGAACCGGAATGGCTGACCAACCCGAGAGAAAGGATCTTCAAGGCCTCCTTGAATTCAGAGGCAAGATTTTTGTGAGGTATTGTACGTACCTAGTTGATGCCCATAGATGGAGATAATATACTCGTCAATAATAGAGCAATACTAGTCGCAAGTTTTGTGGCTAACCTCAAATTTAACTTTGGAGAGATTATCGCCGAAGAGATAAAAATTTAGGTCTCAAGGTCTGACACAGCATATCCCTTCTCTTGTTTAAATATAAGGTTGTGTAGGGCAGCCAATGTGCCTAAATTTGAAGGGTTAGAAGAAGAACTACTTGCCAAGAGGACCCGCAATCCTATCCAAAATGATAAAAATCAGTCGAGGTTGTTGCTTGATAGAGGTACAGAGATTTCAACAAATCCACCGGTTACCGGGACCACCTCAGCACCTAATGCGGAGGTGCCGAAGTCTATAGATGCACCTACAACATCCTCAGCACAAGAAGATCCAATGCCTGGAACTAAGATAAATCCTTTAGATACAATGCCTACAATAGAATTTTCCTTCAACCCTATAAATTTCAGGAGAGTGGCAAAGCAATCCAAGTGGTGTGAAGTGCAGCTGCAACTCTTTGCCAAATAATTTACGGCTGTGGTAGACAAGAGGGTTAAGGCTTTACTTGAACCCTACAAGTCTCTTCCAGGCAGGATTGATGAATTGGAGAACCGCTTCAATGTGTGGTCGAAAGAGAAAACAGTTCTAGAGATTGCACTATTCAGATCAGACCTAGATAAGGTAAAAGTGGAGGTTAGAAAGCTACAACAGCACCAATTTATGGTGTCTGCAGACCCGGCTGTTAAGGAATCTGAGGGAGAAATACCATTGCTTGATCTCACAGAGGAACTAATAAAGAAAAAAAAGAAAGGTGAGAAGAAAGTCAAGGGTAAGAGAGAGAGGCCTGACAGTGATGAAGAAAGAAAGGCAGAGAAGTGGTCAAGAAAGAAGACTCAAAATGAGAAAATGAAGAAGGCAAGGATCAAGTCTATATTTGACAATGACAGATGGGAGACAGCCATCCTAGCAAGAGCTACAGGTGCCTCCACTAGTAAGCCTTCAGAAACTGCCAGGTCAGCTGCACCAGAATAGAGCGAGGCTCATGATGGAGATAGGGATGCTAAGGATGCGGCAACAGGGTCAGTAACCCATGACCCTAAGCTTGATCTACCCCAGGTATACCCTAACCCTTAGTTGAGATTTTCTTTGATTTTAAGCTGAGGGTGTAGGGTAAATTATTGTTGTAAAATTTTGTAGTCGACTAGGAAAAATACTAGTACTTGAGGAAGTTAACTTGTTTTTGGAATTTTTGAGCACCTTTCCAATGGACTGAGTTGTTACTTATGTGAATTGCATCTAAGTGTGACCACTGTGCATCTTTGTATGGCATTAGTTCTAGTGATGAAATAATTAGTGCTAAAAAGCTGCATGAACTAAACAAATAGTAGCTTGTGATATACTTGTGTGCCATGTGTGTGTGAGATCTTACTCAGTACCCATTGTATGTTGAATCCAGAACTTGCCCGGTTAGTTTTACCTAGGTTGAAGGATAGGGGGTAGGAAAAGATCATAGGCCGTTTTGATATTAGCCCACTGTTAGCCTAAATGACCTTCCCTGTATGTACAATATCCCTTGATCTCTACTTTGAGACAGATTAGCCTATTTTTTTATAACACCTGTCACCTTCTAGTTTATATCATAATGAACCTATTTTGGCCCTGGTCCTCCTTGGATACTGTGGACCTTGACTTAGGCAAATGGCCTAAGTTGAGGGTGGATATCATATGGGTCCATGATGTAAAATGAGTAGGAAGAAAGGTAGAGTAAAAAAAAAGAATAAAAATTTAGGTGTGGTAGAAAAGAGCAAGAAATAAAAAAGTTGTGAAAAGAAAAAGTAATTGTAGAAAAGACCGCACCCATCCTGAATAAGTGTGATCAAGAAAAGAGAAGAACAGAAAAAAGCTAATGAGTGAAACCCCAAAAAGCTAATGTAGTGTCAAGGAGGCTTAGTCACTTTAAATATCATCTAGTATCATACCATCCCCTAGCCTACATTACAAGCCAAAGAGAAGACCTATAGTGATCCTAGGTGACCTGTCTAACGATCTGGGTAATGAAACTAAGGGCAAGCCTATGGTATTCGGCATACATTGATGGGAACTTCATTCTGAGAGTGAGTGTCTTGTGATTGTCCCCATGGTTATATATGTAATGTCTGATATGAGGAAAGGGGGATTTTTTTTGTAGTAAGGGCACACTGGTTATATTGCTAGTTACTGACTTGTTTGGATAGTGTAAACATGATACATGCAAGGTTGTGTTGCTGAGTTGGTGCCATATCTTGATCCATATGTGTTGCATTGTTGTTCTTCAATAATATACACAGTTGTTCTTGAATTGACTGACCTTGGAGATGGTGAAGATATTTTGATATGATATAGATGATTGACTGCCAAATGTACTTTGTATTCTCTTGGATGTATTTGAGTTACTTGAGGACAAGCAATTGTTTTAAGTTGAGGGTGTTAGTGTGTGAGCAGACGCTAACACATTTGAGGCTTTTAACTGAGAATAATTGCAAATTCTTAAGAAACTTTTGTCGTTTTTGATTATTTTATCTTTGATTTTGCAGTAGAAGCTAAGATGCTAGAGAACCAACAAGTATGGAAGCAAAAAAGTTGAAATCTGAAGCAAAAAGAAGAAAAGTGTGGCTGATGACATTCCTGATAAGTCATCATCCTTGTGATAAGCTATCAGCTTCATCGTTATCCTTAAACAGAGAAAGGACCTCAACTTAAAGTTGTGACGACATTTTGTGATAAGCCATTAAGGAGTTGATAAGTTGTCAAAATTGTCGTCAGTCTAAGGCAAAAAATAGGAGCTGAGCTAGATAAGTGACGACATTCGTGATAAGTCGTCAAAGATCTGATAGGTCATCACAATTCGTCATCAGCCTAAGGCAGCGAATGTCAAAATCAAAAAGGAGCTGACGACATTTTTGATAAGTCGTCAGCCTCCTGATAAGGTGCCATGAATAGCATCACCTATGTTAGAAATTTCTTCACTCTATGACTTTGTTTCCATAATTAAGGTGAACTGTTCAAAGCATTGCTTAGGGTTTTCTAGGGAGTTTCGAACATCTTTTGGAGACACGTATTTTGTTACTTTTCTCTCTAGTATCTTGTCTTGAAAAAACAATTAACTTTGAAGAGATTTCCATCAATACTTTAGGGATTCCTATTGTGATCTAATCTAAGAATCACTAGTTATTATTCATCCTGTGGTAAGTTTATCTTTCAAATTATGAATTCATCTAGTTTTTCCGATCATTACATCATGAGTGGCTAAACCCTTCTAACCTGAATTATGGGATGTATGGGTTAAGTTTTGGTAAGATTCTAAGTGTTTAAGATTCAAAAGGTAATAGGACTCCTTGATAATTCCAAGATTTTAATCATTGTCTATTGGTTGCAAACAATAGATAGCACCTGCTTTGATTTGCTTGAGATAAGAAATCAAATACAGTAGGAAGTGAATTATTGACAGAGACTTGGAAGCACTAAAAACTTCCATTTAATGATTGATGTTGTAACAAGGTTGATTAACCTGAGGTAAAGTCTGGTTAGTGAATATAAATTCCCTAAGTCTGAGAGGATTAGGTAATTAAATGCTTAAGTCGGTAGAGAGACATTTAGGCATAACTTCGATAAAGATAATCCGTTGTCCTATTTACTGTGAGAATCTTGAATCAATATTAGCATCTGTCAAGTATCAAAACCCATAGTGAACATAATTCTGGTTTTCCATAAACTGTTGATTACAAACACTGAAGCTAAAGTGACCAAAAATTATTTGTTAAACTCAAAACCCCCTATTTCAGGAAACATCCAACTATTAGTTGATTAACTCGCACACGACTTAAGTTCACACCATATTCCCTATGGGATTCGACCCCAGTCTAGTTGGGTTATATATTGACAATGATCGCTTACATTCTCATTAGAGAGGTGTAGTTTGAGCGTTATCATTTATACATTGACTAACCGTTGTCTTATGCTATAGAGAGGTTTTTATAGACCTTTACATCAAAGGAAAACCAGATTAAAGTTGATCGAAAAAAGTAAGACTTACATAACCATGAACAATAAATCAAAAAAAAAGACATAAATGATCTTCCTTTTCCTTTCAAGGATCTACGCATAACGATCTCTACAAATTAATTTTAGGGAAGTTTTACATAACCATGACAACAAATCAAAAACTACATAAAAACCATAAAATATCTTACTTTAAAGAACTATCACATCTATATAAATTAACTTTCATAAGCCCAAAGAATGTTCAAGAAGCATACCAAAAATTATCAGCACAACTGACAGAACCTGATGACCACAAAGCACAGTCAACGCAAGTTTCTGAGTGAATCTATCTACAGTAATAAATTGTATCAACCAAACGGACACACACACACATAATCAAGAAAAATTGGGCAAAGAGATTAATTTCATACTTAAGTTTTATCCTTATAACAATCTTGAAGTTTCTTGCAATTGTTACTTCACCAATTATTTTTAGGCATTTCGTCAAATATATAAGAAATTAAAAGACAACAAGATCATTGTAATCTTAGAACTTTAAAATTTATGGCTTGTTTTGTACAAGGGATAAGAGACAACTAATCTAGAGATTAATTTCAAGATGATCTTTTCCATGTTTAGTTGGGATCAAATGCATAGGATAACTCATCCCAGGATTGTAGTGTTATTTTATCCTACCTTGAGGGTGTGAAAACTAATTTTAGGATTGCTAATCCCTAGATAATTAATCTTGGACTAACTTGTTTCCAACCGAACAACCCCTTACTATAATACCAATAAAAAGTTTAAAAAGTTTAAAATGTGTCGAGTTGTATTACCTAATCTGTCATAATTCAATAAATTAAGTCCATCTTCAAGTTTTCCTTGAATTGGATTGTGATTTGAAAATTTTGCAATTGGGGGCGCCTTTATTTTCCATTTTGGATACTCCATAGATGGGTAATTTAAAATAATCCTCTAGGTGAGGAAACAGCCCATTAGGGTATTTTCCATTGGTTTTATGGTTTCAAGCGGAGTAAGAGACAAACTATTGTTAGAGGAAATGGCGAAGGAGAAATCATCACTAATTTTGTCAAATCCAAAACCACCCTAAAATCAAAACTCACCTAAGGTTTCCTTAGAATGTAACCAAACACCTTGTCCTATTAACCATTTCAGGTATCTGACCACTCTAGTAGTTGCTTTTAAATGTGATTTCTTAGGATGCAACATGTATTGACCAAGAGTTTGCACTGCATATCTTATGTCAGGTTTGATAATGGTGGCATACATCAATTTCCCATAAGCCTCTAATAGTAATTTAAACCAGACAAGTGTTCATCACCAGCAGAACTAGTTTCTTGATCATACTCTATTGAAGTTAGTTTCACGTTAAACTCTAAAGGTGTGGGTGCTGGTTTAGCACTGCTAAGTCCCATATTAGAGAGTAATTCTAACAAATACTTCTTTTGATTTAGAATCATACCACTATGGGATCTTAACACCTTTATGCCTAATAAGCACTAAAACTCTCCAAGATCGTTGAGCTTAAACCACTGATGTAGTACTGTTTTGGCCTTAATAATCATATAAACACTACTGCCAGTTATCAAAAGATCACCTGCATAGACCAAGATGATGGTCATGCCCTCCTTCCTTGTTAATATGAACAAGAAATAATCATGAGAACTTTAAAAACAAAAAGGAGCTGTAAGAGCCTGAGTGATCTTGGGATTGCACTGTCTTGAATCCTATTTAAGGCCATATAAAGACTTAAGTAGTCTATAGACTCTAGTGTCACCTTTCTTCTTAAAACCACATGTACTTCCATATAAATCTCATCTTCTAGATCCCCTTTGATAAAAGCATTATAGATATTCATTTGGTACAAAAAGTAACCATTGGAGACAGTCAAGGAAATGACACACCTCATTATTACCATCTTAGCTAAAGGATAAAAACTATTATGATAGTCTAAACCCTCGTGCTAACTATATTCCTTAGCTACCAGTCTAGTTTTAAAACTTTCCACCTCCCCATTTGCCTTAAATTTTATCTTTTATACCCATTTAGAACCAACAACATGCTTACAAAAAAACCAAAGTTAAAACCTCCCAAGTCTTGTTAGCCTTAAATGCCTGAATCTCCAATTATAAACTAAAATCGTCTCTCATCATGCATAGCTTGCTAAAAGGTATGTGGCTCATCAAGTGTAGAAAACTTGTCAAGGAAACTATGACAGGATGGAGTAACTCAATCATAAGAAAGACAAATCGCTAAAGGATATTTACTATTTGAACCTCTAATAGGAGCTACATTATCTTTCATCCATATAGGTTGCTTGCTAATGCTAGAAATCTTTCTGAGAACAGGAAATGGTCTGGAAAAGATAAGGTATCAGAATGTGGTGCATTAGTTGGTATTTAAGGGTCTTGAACCAAAATATTTGAATCTATAGGTGTTGCTGCAGGGTTGTCAACAGTCTGAGAATAGTCTAGGATAGACCTATCTACTTTAGATTTGTCATGAGACTCTGCAGTAGACTCTATGGAATGATGTGCCGCTACTTTTGTATTATTTTCTGCATTATCTGATATGGAGAAGAGAGAATGCACATCTTGCTTATTAGCCTGTGCCAACTTTATAGAAAATAAGATTTCTCTAGAAACTCCTAGATAGTAAATATTTTGTAGTAGACAAGTCTAATTAGTTAAAATGAGTTGTGGTTGGTGAGCCACATATATCATAGTTTAGTGTAAAATATTTTTGCTTTTTGTGGTTTGTGCATGTGTGTGTGTGTGTATATATATATATATATCCCATGTAATGAACTATCCAGAGAAAACCCATGTGGTTTGTGGTTTTTTCTTGGATCTATTTGTTAGATAAGTCATAGAACCTTAAAATCAGCCAATGAAGAGTCCTCCAATATTTACCAGAGAGAATTATCATATTTGGTCTATCAAAATGAAAGATTATGTTAAGTCTCTCAACTTATGAGAAGTTGTTTGGAGAGGAGAACTTGTTGTCTATCCAGTTAGAGACAATACAACTCTCAACGAAATTAAAAAGTATGATGAGTTGGTGACTAGATATCCAAGATCTCTTACTTGCATACTTTCAAATCTTATGGAAGTGATATATACAAGGAGTATAGCTTGTGAAATAGCCAAAGAATCTTGGGTTAAGTTGAAGTAGTAGTTTGAAGGCATCAACCAAGTGAAGCCTGTTAAGGTATTAACTTTGAAGATGGAGTTTGAGCTCTTGAAAATAAAGGACTCTAATAGTGTGAAAGAATACTCTTCAAATCTGATGGATATTGTAAACCAAATAATAATACTTGGTGAAAATTTTCTCGATTAGAAAGTTGTAGAGAAGATCATGGTTAGACGTTCAAGCAAGTTTAAATAAAAAATCTCAGATATTGAAGAGTCTTGTGACTTGACTACTCTTTCAATAGCTGAGTTGATCTCTAAATTACAAATTCAAGAGCAACAGGTAACTATGAGAAGTGAAGTGATAGTCGAAGATGCCTTTCAAGTAAGGCATAAGTTCAAGCAACAAAAAGAAGGGAAAAAAGTCTCTTTAGATGACTCTGGAGAGGTGAAATATGGTGGATACCAAGGTGAATCATCAAGGAAAGAAAAATTCCCACCTTGTGATATTTGTAAGAAGATAAACCACTTAAAGAAGAATTGTTGGTAGAAATCAAAGAGGTATCCTATTCAATATAGATGTTGTAAGAAGTATGGACACATTGAACAGTATTGCAGGCAAAATAAAACTCAAAGTGGTCAATCTTCAAAACTTTTAAAATTTAGCGAAAAATCACCAAGTTAAAAAATCAGAGGAGGAGGTATTCATGGCCTCGCACACATCACATGTTGATAGATGCAATTGATATAATGATAGCGCATGCATAAGGAACATGGCGATTGATGATAATCTATTTGTTATCTTGGACAGATCTGATAGGACAAAGGTGAATCTTGGAAATGGTGCACTATTTCAAGCTGAGGGTAGAGGATCAGTGAAATTTCCTACAAATGAAGGTATGAAAATCATAAAAGATGTTCTTTTTGTGCCAATCTTGACTCAAAACTCATTGAGTTTTGCTGAGTTTCTTCATAGTAATTATTCAATTAATTTTAAAGATAAAAAATGTGTCATTTATGATCATAAAGGATGTGAAATAGCTAAAATTAGCATGATTGATAATTTTATTCCAATTTCATGCTATTCTACTGAAAGATGCTCTTTCAATGTTAAAATAAGTGATACTTAGCTTTGGCACAAAAGGTTCAGTCATTACAATCTTAGTTCATTGGTGTATATGTGTAATGCCCCGAGTTATCATAGAATTTTCATGTCATAAACCTCTTATCTTTTTCTGACGAAATTAGATCCAGCCTAAAGAAATTGTTACCCCTAAGTTGACTCTCTCATTTCGATCTCAGCCATATAGCTATTTTTTATGAAAGTTCATACACTCACCAATCAGTTCAGTATCCCATTATATTGGTATTAGGTCATACAATTTATTTCAATTGTGCATGATAGATTGTAGCCTTAGATTCCTCACTAATTTTAGCCTAATTATCCACATTCGAGGATGAATGTTCCCAAGGGGAAGTTATTGTAATACCCTGTGCTTTTTCCAACTTAAATTTGTTCCTAGAACGTTAAGGGGAAGCTTCCAAAATGAATAATATTATTCTATGTGGAATTTTTAAGATTTTGACTTTCCATTGTGTGGGAAATTGAATAAGCTTTCCATCATTACCAAATTCTCCCAAATTCGACACTCGATTAAGAAGTTAGAGTATTTTTAAGTTGACAGTGTGCCACCTGGACTCTCAACTCGCGGAGAAGGCAAAAATAGTAATTGTCAATTCTAGTGGACCTCCGCGATATTGGTGCGTCATGGAATGGTCCATTTTCCCATTTGTCAAAATCTAGTAGCCTAACGCGATCTTACCGCATCGCGTTGGTAATCAAAATGACATTTCAAAAGGGGACCGCGATTCCTCCTCGTCGCTCCAAGCCCTGGGTTCCCTGTTGTCTATTTCCAGTGCTTGACGCGATCATGGCGCGTCGCGCCAGGTGCCTATTTCGAAATATTTTGACATAAATTAAAAGCTTCATCCAGGGTTAAATTGGCCTTTTCCCATAATTTTATTTCATCCATATATGGGATTTAATCCCTATTATCATTCTCAAGTCGTTCTTTATTGAATTTTCCCCAAAACAAAGCATTCTCTCTCAAGAAAAATATAACCCGAGATTATCAAAGCTTTCTTCCCAAGGAAATCCCATTTTCCTCCATTAATACTCCAAGGTAATTCAAGATTAAGGATGGAGTCCAATGTTTTTTCCTCCTAAGAAAGAGACCCCACATTGGGGAGGAGCGTCATACTATTGTCAAGGAGTATAACCTCAATTCAGTGATCACTTAACTCGACCTCAGGCCCAATATCTCATCCCTATGCCCAAAATCTCAAACCTACGGTGGCACGTAGTTCTGGGGTAAGAAACCATAGTAACTTACCCGACTCTGTGCTAAATACTACTCCCTTTAGTTTATCTCGCTCATCTCATGGAAATCCACTTTAAAATAATCTCATGGTTCATCAAGAACCCAATAATCAAATCTGTAATCTCATGTAGTGAAGGGAATTTCAAAACTCCATGCCCATTAGGTCAAAACATTTCTCAATAATTTCAGAATACTCAAATCATGGGTGCTTATAGCATAAGAGTTCATAAAATTGCAAATCTCAAGTAGGGATAAATAATCCATAATTAACTCTCAAGTTAAAACTCATCAAAAGCATAATAGATAGCATATAGATTCATAACTCATGTAGAAATCTGGAAATTTCAGCAATTTGTCTCAAAATCTCAACATACTCATATACTTCGATATCTCAAACATTTCAACTATTAATTTCTCAAGGATTAAAATCATGGGGTATAGACCCAGCTGCAATTTCTCAAGAAAACATGTGAAAATCATGTCATTAGACTCTCAATTCATGGGAAACATCAAAATATTGCAATCAATAATAATGGGTGAAAAGCCCTAATTCAAATTTATGTAAAATCTCATAGATTGCAGAAAATCATAGTTTAAATAAGCCTTTGGGCACAAGAATGAAAGGATTACCCATGTTCAAAACCACACATACCTTAGATTATGAAATTGGATGAACAAGATTTCTTCAAACTCTTCTTCTTACTCTTGAGAGAGGGTTCTTGCAACCCTTGAACTTGGAGAACTCAAATCTCAACACAATTTGTAGAATATATGGTGAGTTCTTTGATTTCTTGGAGAAGGGTTTTTGATTTGATATTGAGGGAGAAACCCTAGCTCTCTTGTGTTTTGGATGATGAATGAAGCCATTTTCTTCATTTGGAATATATCTGGTCCGTTGGGGGCTGATCGGGGGCTGCAACGGTCGGAGCGATGGTCCGTCGCTAGCCTGACGGTCCGTCGGATCGTCCATCACACATCGGTCAGAAAAAGAACACCCTACCTTGATTTGATGGTTACAGCGATGGTCCGTCACAAACTCGATGGTCCGTCAGATCATCCATCGCACGTTGGCTAGGATGAGGCCACACTGCCTCAGCGGCGACGATCTTAACGAAGGTCCATCACAGCCTTGGCGGTCCGTCATCCTGGCCGTCGCACTTGGGCCAGAAAAGGGATTTACTACCTTGGTTGTGACGGTCCGAGCGATGGTCCATCGAAGACTCGACGTTCCATCGGATCGTCCGTCGCACCTGGGCGGTTCCGACAACTCTCAGTAAAACAACCATAATTTCTCACCCCGATGCCGGATTTGGACGAAATTTGTATCGTTGGAAAGCTAATTCAATTCTCTACATGAAAAAAATCAACTTTAAGAAAATTATACATGGTTGAAACACCAATCACTTGGGAAGTCACTTCTCAGTCTTTTAGGGATGAAATTACATTTCACTTGACACGCTCTAAGACTCAAACTATGAGGGAACTTTGCGGGGTCTTACAATATCTCCCCCTTGGAAACATTCGTCCTCGAATGTCACTAGTTATACTAGGAACACAGGAAAATAGAGTACACATAGATAAAGGAATTTGCTAAATTTCTCAAAATCTCTCTAAACTCTTGAATACCTCAGAAATTGCAAGAACTCATGCAAGAATAGATTTATTGCTTAACTTAAGATTAGAAGGGCTGAATTAAGGAAGAATAATACCTTTGGATCGATTTGAACTCGCGGAAAATAGGTGCGGGTACTTGGCTCGCATTTCTTCTTCTGCCTCCTAAGTGGCGCCCTCAACTGATTGGTTCCACCACAACACTTTAACCAAGGGAACCTCTTTGTTCCTCAGTCTACGGATCTGAAAATCTAGGATCTCAACGAGAATCTCACCGAATGAAAGATTATTCTATATAACAGCACTCTCTGAAGTATCTACCACAACGGAATCACCAGTATGCTTCTTAAGCATGGAGACATCAAAAATAGGATGGACGGCTGACAACTCTGCAGAAACTCAACCTCATAGGCTACTTTACCAACACGGCTCAAAACTCTATACGGGCCAACATAACGGGAACTAAGCTCTCCCTTTTTACCAAACCTCTTCACCCTTTTCATTGGTGAGATCTTTAAGTACACGAAATCACCCACTTTAAAATCCAGATCTCTTCTCCTAACATCGGCATATGACTTTTGATGACTCTGAGTTGTCTTTAACCTCTCTCTAATCAACTTAACTTTCTCCATAACTTTAAACACTGCATCAGGCCCAATCACGGCAGCTTCACCCACTTCAAACAAAGCTATGAGTGATCCACATCTCCTACTATACAAGTCCTCAAATGGAGCCATCCCGATGCTAGCATGGTAACAATTATTATAGGCGAACTCTATCAATTGCAAATGCTCATCCCAACTATCTTTGAAATCAAGAACACACGCCCTCAACATATCTTCTAGAGTTTGAATGGTCCTCTCAGCCTGACCATCTGTGTGCGGATGAAAATAGAAACTCAAAAGAACTTGGGTACCAAGACCCTACTTAAATGCCCTCCAAAACTGAGAAGTAAATTGAGTGCCCCTATCCAAAATGATAGATGAGGAAACTCTGTGCAGCCTGACTAACTCCCAGATATACAATCTAGCATAATCCTCAGTTGTATAAGATGTATGCACAGGAAAAAAGTGCACAAACTTAGTCAGCCTGTCTACAACAACCCAAATAGAATCATGTTGACGACGCGAAAGAAGTAACCTGGTCACGAAGTCCATATTCACTACCTCCCACTTCCAAGTGGATATAACAAACTCTTGCATCATACCACCAGGTTTTTTATGCTCTACCTTAACCTATTGGTATGTTGTACACTATGCTAGAAACTCAGCTATATCCTTCTTCATACCATTCCACCAATAGATTTCCTACAAGTCACGGTACATCTTGGTAGTGCCAGGATGAATAGAATACTGTGTGCCATGTGCTTCATCCATAATCCTCTACCTCAGATCATCAACATAAAAAACGCAAAATCTATTCTGCAATCTCAACACGCCATCTCCCCCTTGGTAGAAAACCTCTACCTTTTGGTCCTTAACTGTCTCCTTCAATCTGACCAAACTAGGATCTCTATCTTGCTTCTCCTTCACTTCCGAAACTAAAGAGGATTCGGAACTACTTTGCACCAAAGTACTTCCCTCAGCTAAATGAAGAAACCTAACACCCAATCTAGCCATACAATACACATCACAATCTAACTCTTTCTTACCTTTCTCTACATGAGCAATACTATCCATAGACAATCTGCTAAGGGCATCCACCACTACATTGGCCTTGCTTGGGTGATACAACACACTCATATCATAGTCTTTTAACAATTATAACCACCTCCTCTGCCTAAGATTAGACTCCCTCTGAGTAAACACAACTGCAGGCTCTTATGATCAGTAAACACATCAACATAAACAGCATAAAGATAGTGTCTCCAAATTTTCAATGCAAAGATCATAGCAGCTAACTCAATATCATGCGTTGGGTAATTTTTCTCATGCGACTTTAACTGTCTAGAGGTATAGAATATAACCTTACCTCTTTGCATCAACACACAACCCAAACCAATTCTAGAGGCATCATAATAAACCACAAAACTATCTATATCATCAGGCAAAGTCAACACAGGGGCTGAAGTAAGTCGAGTCTTCAACACCTGAAAACTCTTCTCACAGGAATCTAACCATTGGAAATTAACTTTCTTTTGGGTCAACTGGGTCATGGGAGATGCAATAGAAGAGAAACCTTTAACTTAATGGCGGTAGTAACCCGCTAGAACCAATAAACTTTTAATGTCAGATGGAGAGATAGGTCTAGGCTAATTTCTTATAGCTTATGTCATTTGGGGATCAACTCTAATACCTTTGACTGAAATAATATAACCCAAAAAGGCTAGAGACCTTAGCCAAAAGTCACACTCACTGAATTTGGTTAACAACTGGTATTCTCTAATAGTTTGCAAGACAATTCTAAGGTGATCTACATGATCATGCTCACTGCAAGAGTAGACAAGGATGTCATCTATGAACACTATGACAAATATATCAAGATATTGCTTGAAGACTCAATTTATTAGGTCCATAAAAGCTGCTGGGGCATTGCTTAGCCCAAAGGACATGACTAGAAACTCAAAGTGACCATAGCGGGTTCAGAAGGTTGTCTTTGGAATATCATATTCCCTCACTTTAAGTTGATGATAGCCGGATCTAAGGTCTATCTTGGAGAAATAACTTGCACCTTGCAACTGATTAAACAGGTCATCAATTCTCAGAAGAGGGTGCTTATTTTTTACTGTGACCTTGTTAAGATGACGATAGTCGATGCACATATGCAAAACCAAGAAGAAATAGAATAGGTGCTCCCCAAGGAGAAATACTGGGCCTTACAAAACCTTTGTTTAAAAGATCTTTGAGTTGCTCTTTCAACTCCTTAAGCTCAGCAGGTGCCATACGGTATGGCAGAATATAAATGGGATGAGTGTCGGGAAGAAGGTCAATCCCAAATTCTATCTCTCTATCAGGAGGTACCCCTGGGAGATCATTCGGAAAAATATCTTGAAACTCATTAACAATATCGGTTGACTGAATAGTTGGAGCCTCGGACTTTGTGTCTTTGATTCAAACTAGGTGATAGATGCAACCCTTGGATATTAGCTTTTTGGCTTTGAGATAGGAGATAAAATAACTCTTGGGAGATACCGAACTCCCGGACCACTCAAAAATAGGCTCATCAGGGAACTAAAACTTGACCACACGGGTACGATAGTGTATAGATGCATAACAAGAATGAAGCCAATCCATACCCTAAATAAGGTCAAAATCCACCATGTCTAACTCTATCAAATCAGCAAGTATGACTCTATGAAGAACAGTAATAGGATAATCTCTATAAACTTGTTTAGCAATAACTGAGTCCCCTACTGGTGTGAAGACTAGGAAAGGCTCAAGAATCTTTTCGGGACTTATATTGAAATTCACAGCCACAAGTAGGGTCACATAGGAAAGACTTGACCCGGGGTCCAACAACACATAAACATCAAAATAAAAGATGCGGAGCATACCAGTAACAACATCAGGAGAGTCTTCCTACTCCTGACGAGATGGTAAGGAATAGAATCTATTTTGGCATTGGCCGCCAGCAATGCTAGATAAAGCACCTTGAACAAGGGAGGGAAGAAGGATAGGAGCTGGTGTACTAGTAGTTTATGCCTGAGGTCAGGCATCTCTGGTCCCCTACCTAGCATGCGGACAATCTCTAAGTCTGTGTCCCTACTTGCCACAACCAAAACAACCCCTCAAATCTGTGAAACACTTACCGGGATGATCCCTACCACACTTAGCATAAGGAGGATAACGAGGTCGATTACCAATACTGTTCTACGACCTAGACATAAAAAACCTGCTCCTTTGCTCCTACCTGCCTCTAGGTGCAGGAGAACTAGCTGATGAAAGTGTTGGAATACACGAACGTCTCTAAAACTGAGGGCGGTTTCCTCCTTGGATCCTAGGCTGACTATATGATGTTAGGCATATTTACACGCCTAAAGTACCTTAATGTACCCATATTCTAGCTAAGTTTTGAGGACAAAATATATAATTCTGCACTTTTAGTCCTTTTTCCTGTAAGTGAGCTAACCAACGTGATTAGCAAGATTTCAGGTATTTATGATGAAGATTTCAGCATATTATGGACTGTTGGATGCCAATGGAAACTTCACGTAAGAAGGAAGGAAGCTTCTGGAAACTTGTGAACTGAAAGTGATGCATGGAGAACTTGTCCCGGGCAAAAACAATATTTCTAAAGACTTGGGGGATCAGCAGTAACTTAGTAGGATTAGGACAAGTATGCAGTAACCCAGTAGGATTAGGACAAGGATAAAAACCCTATTTCAGTAGGACTAGGAGAAGGATGTTATAAAAACCCTATAATGCTGAATTTTTCAGCATTCAGTTATTCATTCATTCAAAGCTTTTATTATTCACTCATTCATTAATTCAAGTCTCTTTCATTCAACCTCCGCTCCTAATTCACGTTACAATATTCTGTAAGTCTAACAGAGAAACACGACTCACTTGAGGCACGGATAGAGGAAGAAAAACGTCAAACCTTTTTGACGCCAAAAATCATCCAAATCGTCAAGCTTGTTCTAGGTTTTGGTATGATGATGATGTCTATTGTGATTTCCGTTGCACTCATGAGTAGCTAAACTTCTCTGTTAGGATTATAGAAGCCTTATGAGACACTATCTATTGCTATAAGTTGGTGAATTCTTGATATGTATGCTGCTTATATCATTACTCTCTTCATCTTAATTGAATTCTTGTGGTTGCAAACATATAGAATACGCCAGTATAGCATTAACTTGTTCAAAAGAAAAGTTACATGTCTGGAAAAGAGAGAATGACAAGGAAATAGGGCTACCAACCCCTGTTTAAAAGTTAGTGCCGTAACTGAATTAACCTCTTGGAGAATTCGTACCATTAGTATACGCTTTAAGCTCGAAAGAGTTAAAGTGATATAATCCTTGATGGTCGAAAGACGCTAGGATTTACCATAGAATACGAATCTCTATAAGTGCATGCATGTCTGAATTCCGCATAACTCATAGCCACTAGATACGTAGAACTCATAAGGTGGACATAACCCTAACTTACAATTCTCATTGATTAAAACCTACCAAGCATTCCGTTTTTACTTTGCTATTTTGATACTTTTGCTTCACGCATAAAATCCCCCCTTTATCTGTAGAATTTTCGACCAACAATCTACTAATAGTTGCATACTTAGTGACCAAGTATTCCCTGTGGGATTCGACACCCAACCCAGTTGGGTTCTATATTTGACAACGACCGCTTACACTCTTACGAGAGCTGTAGTTTGAGCGTTATCAAATTTTGGCGCCGTTGCCGAGGAATACGGTTGTCAACTAAGTTTGTGATAGTTACTAGACCCTTTGGTCAAAGATTCTTGAATTTTACTTTTATTTGTTGTTTTTGTTTTATTCAGGTTTGCTTGAGTGCATGCCAAACACGCGAAGTTCAGGTCAACAGTTATTACCTATCAATCCTGAACCACAACTTATTGGCAGAATGGATGCATAACGTGACATTGACAGAAGGGCGGCTAAACAGGAGCAGGCTAGACTAGCTGCACTGGCAGCTGCTCAAGTGCATCAACAGAATATTGATAACCCAGGTCGAGCAACAAATCCTGATGATGAGGACCTGGGTGATGATGAGTTACTGAATCCTAGGCGTGCAGATGAAGTGGCAGCACCTATGCACAGGAGAGATCGTCAAGCTAGAATGAGACCTGACCGTCGAGCTGTGCAGGCTCGTTTTGATGATGATGATGATGATCTAGACGGAGCTGGTGCCACAGGAGCTATTATTCCGCCGCCCTTGGCACCCGGAGCCAAGTTCAATATCACTAGCACCATGATTCAGTTATTGCAGCTCAAGGGACTATTTGGTGGACTTGCAGGTGATGATCCGAATATGCATCTGGTCAACTTTATCTCTACATGCAAGTCATTCGACAATCCAGGAGTTGGACAGAATGCAATTCGGCTGTGATTATTTCCATTGTCTCTATCTGGGGAGGCAACTCTATGGTTGAACGGGCTAACTCCTGATTCTATTACTAATTGGAGGCAATTGAAAGACGCTTTCCTAGAAAGATTCTTTCCGCCATCCAAGAGAGCACAGTTAAGAGATGAGATCAGCAATTTTAGACAGCTTCCAACTGAAGCTCTCCACGAAACATGGGAGAGGTTCAAGAAGAAGCTTATGTGGTGCCCAAACCATCAGATGACGAATATCCACTTGATGGAAATATTATATAGGGCTTTGAACTCAGTGACTAAGCCAGTGGTTGATAATGCTGCAGGTAGGTCATTCATGGACCTTACTTTTCTTGAGGCAAGTGATATGCTAGATCGTATGACAAAGCAGAGTAGAGCTTGGCAGACCAGGGATTCTGAGGTAGCAAGCTCTACCGTATCTATTGGCTTGACTGCAGAGCAGAGGCGTAGACAAGAGGAACGTGACCAAGATATGGCGCACATAAAACGCAGATGGATCTTCTTACCAAGCATTTATTATCAGGGAAGACCGAAAAAGTCAAAGCAGTTGCGTCAAAAGGAAGAGACGAATCCAATTCAGAGAAAGAAGCCAACTACTTGAATAATCAGGGGGGTTTTCGAGGCAATGCCCAAGGAAACCAAGGTCGAAACTATTATGATAAATTGGGATACAAGGACCGTGATCAAGGTGGTTGGAAGAATAAGACTGATAGGAGTGGTTTGTATGTTCCTCCTGGGAACCGTGAGGCTGTGGCGTCTGGCTCTGGGAAGATGTCAATGGAAGATATGATGGCGAAGCTGTTGAAGGGAGTAGAGGCAACTAATACGGGAGTGAATGAGGTGAAGAACGATTTGTCTTCAATAAATCAATTAGTTGACTCGCATTCTACTGTAATAAAGCAACTAGAGCAGCAGTTGAGTCAACTTTCAGCGGCATTATATCAAAGAAAAGCTGGAACACTACCTAGAGACACAGTGCAAAATCCATGAAATGATGGATCATGTATGGCTATCACCACCCGAAGTGGTAAAGTGTTGGAAAATCCATCTAAAGGCAAGTAGGTGGTTGATGATATAGAAGATAATGAGATCATTGCAGAACCAAAAGATGCCGAAGAAGCTGATGAGGTTGTTCGTGACGTCACCTCTCAACGTCCACAGCCTGAAAAGATCGCCGAATTGAAGCAAGATGAAAAGGAAGCGGTGGAGAAAACTATTCCCCTTCCACCACCACCTTTTCCTCAGAGATTGAAGAAGAAAACTGACGATACCAGGTTCAATAAGTTTATGACTATGTTGAAGCAGCTAAATATTAATGTTCCTTTGGTCGAGGCACTGGAACAAATGCCTGGGTACGCAAAATTTATGAAAGATCTTTTGACAAAGAAGCGGGCAGCAAGTTATGAGTTGACGGATACTGTTCATCATTGCAGTGCAATTGCCACAAGGTCCTTAGTACATAAGAAGGCAGACCCTGGTTCTTTCACTATTCCTTGCACGGTTGGATCTATGAATTTTGCTAAGGAATTGTGCGATTTGGGAGCTAGCATCAATTTGATGCCACTATCCGTCTATAGAAATTTGGGGTTGGGCGACCCTACACCAACCAATATGCGGCTTGTGATGGCAGATAGGTCGGTAAAACGACCTGCATACTTTGTGATTGTGGATTGCGAGGTGGATTCTGAAGTTCCCATAATCTTGGGACGTCCTTTCCTTGCAATAGGAAATGTGCTTATTGACATGAGAGCTAATGAGCTTTTATTTCGGTTGAATAACGTAGTGGTCCGCTTTGATATATGCAAACCAATGAAGTAGCCCAGCGATATGAATGTGTTCTCCGTAGCTGATGTTCATTATGAGGATAAGAAAGCATTATCTGTAGAGAAACAGCTTACTGTTGAGCCATTATCTGCTGCGCTGCTGAATGTTGAGCATGAGGATGATGAAGATTATAAAGAAACTATGTGTGCTCTAACAGAAATAAGGTTCTATTCTTATACTCCTAAGCAGCCGGACCTTGATCTTAAGAATCAACCGTCACCAACAGCGAAGACTTCCATTAAAGAGCTCCCAGTGCTAGAATCGAAAGAGCTCCCCAATTATCTAAGGTATGCATTCTTGGGAAGTGGAAATATACTTCCGGTGAGTGTGACGGATGATTTAAGTGAACAGCACGTAGAGGCTCTCATCTCTACTCTGAAGAGATACAAGAGAGCTATGGGTTGGACTATTGATGATATAATTGGTATCCCTCCTGGGATATGTATGCACAAGAGTCATATCGAAGAAGATTGCATGCCTACAAGTAAGCATCAGCGTCATCTGAATCCATTCAGAAAACGATGCCCCATCTATCTCTATGAAGTCTAAGTAATCGAGATAGCTATGTCGTGCCGCGACAATAAATCAAGCGCTTGGTGGGAGGCAACCCATCGTTTTTAATTGTTTTGTTTTCTTAAGATTTTGTCGAGCCACGACCAAAACTAAGGCGCTTGATGGGAGGCAACCCATCGTTCTAATTATTTTTGTTGTTTTTGAGTAAATGTAGGTGCAAGAGGTGTAAAGGAGGAGATTGGTTTCAAATTTTGATTTGGAAGTATTACATGTTGAAGGTGGTAAGTTAGGAATGAAGAAGCAAAAGGCTATGGGTTAGGCATTGCCTATGAAAATATAGGCAAAGAACAAGGCAAGGCCTATGTAAATCTAGGCCACGAACAAGGCAAGGCCTATGCTATGGCCTAAGCTCTCGGATTCTACAATGCCATGGCATAGGCGCCGCCTATGCTCAACAATGCCATAGCATAGGCGCCGCCTATGCAAAAGCCTTTTGTCTCTGAATCTAGTATGCCATGGCATAGGCGCCGCCTATGCCTAACAATGCCATAGCATAGGCGCCGCCTATGCTCAACAAGGCTTTGCAAAAGGCGCCGCCTATGCCAAGCATAGGCAAAGCATTAGGCGCCGCTTATGGTCACTTTTGGTCTCCAAATCCGATTCCAAATGGGTCAAAACCCGACCCAAGCTTGTCCTATAATAGAACCTTAGTCTTAGAACAAAAATGCATTGCAACTTCAACCTAGGCGCCGCCTACCTCTCCAAAATCTCTCAAAAATTTTCCTTTTGCTCTTTTACTTTGCAAGAACATCTTCCGAGGCCATCAACCAAGTAAGCACTTCTTTGTTCTTCTTTTATATTCCATAAGTACTACACTACTACGCCTATAATGAATTGTAAATCTTGAAGTAGTATTGGTGATTTGAATGTGGTTGATTTGTAGTGATACAACTAAGTGAGTGAAAGAATACGTAAGGATGATCTTGACTTGTTTCCAACTTGTATTTGATTTTGATGCACTGTCATATTTTTGCGGAATTGGCATGGTCAAGAAAATTGCATAATCTTGTAACTAGAATACTTACATGTTGGAATGACTTGTTCATCGAGATGAAAATCATGGTTGACTACAAACATACGATGTTGTGATTATTTCTAATGCCATAACTTGATTCAATCTCTATGTAGTAGTCTTGCTCAAAAGGTGCATTAATCCACACATGAAAGTATAGTCAAGATTACATGAAATAGAGTTGGAAAGGATAGTAAGATGACATGAAAGTATGACTGTGCTGAACATATTGTTGGAACATATCACCTAAATGTATGTCGATGAAGTCTGAGTAATCGACATCATTCACTTAATTAGTTTGTCACAACAAATTAAGTGTGGGGTGGTACCTCTACTGCTTGTTTGTCGATTGTATCTACTGATATGAAGCTAACATGACTATTATTTTAAGCTCAGGTACAATGGCACCAACAGCAAGACAAGGAAAAGAAAAAATAACCACTTCACAAAAAGGCCAGAAAAGGGGACGAAAAGAGCAAGGTGAATCCTCCTCGCTGCAAATACCTCGACGCATGTACGGGATAAAATAGGTCCTAGAGGAGGAAGAAAAGGAGTGGTACAAGAACAATAAAGTAAAAAAATATGTTCATGTGGAGTTGATACAAAAGGAGAGCCTAGCAAAGAAAGAACCCCGCATTTTGGCTAAAATCATGGCGCTTCATCTTGATTTCATTATCCAAGATATGGGAGAATGCAATCTTGATCTAACGCGATAATTCTATGCCAATTGGTCCCCAAATACTACCGGAAGTGAAGTGAAGATTCGGGGTCAAGTCGTGCAACTGAATGCGGAGTTCTTCAACTCTTTTCTGGGTCTTCCATCTGTGGATCCATCACCACTCAAGGAGCTTTATCGCAGACCTCCATACAGGGCAATCAGACACACACTATGTGGAACAATATCAATGGCACGGTGGAGTCATCACAAGGATACCGGTCGGCACAATACCTTCCCGTATGCCTCCTTGAACAGAGAAGCTCGGATATGGTTGTGGATAGTCAATTATTGCCTGATTCCAGGGTCACAGTACACAAAGATCACACGTGATAGAGTGTGCTTGGTGTACGCTTTGATGACGAACATCCCCATCAACATTGGGGAGATTATTCGATCTTCAATGTGTAAGGCCAGGCTGCACAAGAGGTCCCACTTCAAGTTTGGAAATCTGTTGACAGCGATATTGAGGAAGGAGGACATTGAAGAGGAACCTGCAGATCATAAGCTTCCACACAACCCGAAGAAAGTTGACCTCACAAAGGATAAAGATGCTGAATCCATGCATGGCGGCAACCTAACCACTGCAGAAAGACATGCTCGCGACGAATACCGCCATTTATATGGCATGATGAAGTTTACCATGATGAGCGGGGGTCGTGTTCCAACTGCTGCAGAGCTCCAACAGTTGGATTATGACTACCCAATGAATGAGCATGCGAGGGCGATGTGTGGAGTAGGTGTATATTTTGAGGAACCTCTTGATGACGACATGCCAACCGATGATGATCGACGAATGCCAGACTCCGATGTGGAGGAGAACTCTGATGATGATTCCGATGCAGGGGGTATGACCCCAGACATAGAGGATGAGTCCGACTAATCAGGTTCTTCTTATTTATTTTCCACTGGGGGCAGTGTGTCCCGTCTAAGTGTGGGGTGCTGGTATTTGTATGCTATACTTCTTTGTCTGCATTTGCATTTATTCTAGTTCTTGTTCGTTTTAATTAGTTAGTTTAATTTTAAATTTTATTATGACAAGAGTTTGTGCTAAAATCATTGCTATTGAGACGTTTAGGCTCCAAGTGTGACTCACTGTGTGATATTTATGTGGCTTAATTCATTCATCTGTTGGGTCAATAGTCTATACTGCTCCCAATAAAGTTGACCATGTGCCTTGTGTGTGTGAGGATATAGTATATTCTGGGTTGTGACTGATGCTAGAACTTGTTTGGTGTGTGTGTAAAGCAAAATAAAGAGTGAAAGTTTAGGAGATGATTTAGGCATTTCTTTGGCAGCCTGTGATTGTTTACCTTCTGTTTACCTACCCGTGGACATTATCCTAGTCAAGCCTTTAAGCCATTTTCTTTTACAGCCTCATATGTAAGCCTAATCCTTTTTTTTTCAAGACCATAATTTGATCCAAATTCCTAAGTGCTTTAAATTGTGAAGTCATGTGACAAAATAAGAGGAAATTGGGTGAGAGTGATGCCTTAAAGTGAATTGGTACTTGAATTTGTTATGAAAAAAAAGAGTGGCTATCATAGAGGTGTGTTATAAAAAAAAAAATAGAAAAACAAAAAGATAAATTGTGTTTATGATTAAATAAAAAGATAGTTATGCTTGAATGGCAAAATAGGTGAAAAGGGGTGATAGATGAAAGAAAGGTAGCAGGGTTGATTAAAAGAGAGTGTTAATGGCATAATGTGATGTATTAAAGCGCTTAGGAACATAGTCACTATTTCTGGCCAAAATAGTCCTACCCGTCCCTTAGCCTACATTATAACCTGTAAAAGACCTAATTGATCCTAAGCTTAACATTCTGATATTAGTAGAGCATTACACTAAGGGCAAGCCTATGGTCATCAGTTGCAACATATGAATTCTTTGTGAGAGTGAGAGCAAGGAGAAGCTTATACCCATGTTCTGAAAAATGCAATACTTGTGAGTGATTATGGGTAGTATCTTATGTTAGACACACATGGTTGATGAGTTTTGGGTAGTCTTGTTTGATTCTTTGTGCCTTAACTTGTGGATACGAATTAACCATCATCACGAGTCTATGTTGGAGGTTGAATTGTTTCTAGAAGTGATTAGAAAACTACTCTTTGATAATAATTGTTGTGCCTGTCTTGATGAATATTTTGTGTTGTTACTGTGAAACCCGAAGTAGATGTTTATATGGACATGATATATTGTTCGAGGACGAACAAAGCTTTAAGTGTGGGGTGTTGATGTTAGGCGTATTTACACGCCTAAAGCACCTTAATGTACCCATATTCTAGCTAAGTTTTGAGGATAAAATATATAATTCCTGCACTTTTAGTCCTTTTTCCTGTAAGTGAGCTAACCAACGTGATTAGCAAGATTTCAGGTATTTATGATGAAGATTTCAGCATTTTATGGGCTGTTGGACGCCAAAGGAAACTTCACGTAAGAAGGAAGGCAGCTTCTGGAAACTTGTGGACTGAAAGTGATGCATGGAGAACTTGTCCCGAGCAAAAACAGCATTTCTAAAGACTTGGGGGATCAGCAGTAACTTAGTAGGATTAGGACAAGTATGCAGTAACCCAGTAGGATTAGGACAAGGATAAAAACCCTATTTCAGTAGGACTAGGAGAAGGATGTTATAAAAACCCTATAATGCTGAATTTTTCAGCATTCAGTTATTCATTCATTCAAAGCTTTTATTATTCACTCATTCATTAATTCAAGTCTCTTTCATTCAACCTCCGCTCCTAATTCACGTTACAATATTCTGTAAGTCTAACCGAGAAACACGACTCACTTGAGGCACGGATAGAGGAAGAAAAACGTCAAACCTTTTTGACGCCAAAAATCATCCAAATCGTCAAGCTTGTTCTAGGTTTTGGTATGATGATGATGTCTATTGTGATTTCCGTTGCACTCATGAGTATCTAAACTTCTCTGTTAGGGTTATGGAAGCCTTATGAGACACTATCCATTGCTATGAGTTTGTGAATTCTTGATACGTATGCTGCTTATATCATTACTCTCTTCATCTTAATTGAATTCTTGTGGTTGCAAACATATAGAATACGCCAGTATAGCATTAACTTGTTCGAAAGAAAAGTTACATGTCTGGAAAAGAGAGAATGACAAGGAAATAGGGCTACCAACCCCTGTTTAAAAGTTAGTGCCGTAACTGAATTAACCTCTTGGAGAATTCGTACCATTAGTATACGCTTTAAGCTCGAAAGAGTTAAAGTGATATAATCCTTGATGGTCGAAAGACGCTAGGATTTACCATAGAATACGAATCTCTATAAGCGCATGCATGTTTGAATTCCACATAACTCATAGCCAATAGATACGTAGAACTCATAAGTTGGACATAACCCTAACTTACAATTCTCATTGATTAAAACCTACCAAGCATTCTGTTTTTACTTTGCTATTTTGATACTTTTGCTTCACGCATAAAATCCCCCCTTTATCTGTAGAATTTTTTACCAATAGTCTACTAATAGTTGTATACTTAGTGACCAAGTATTCCCTGTGGGATTCGACACCCAACCCAGTTGGGTTCTATATTTGACAACGACCGCTTACACTCTTACGAGAGCTGTAGTTTGAGCGTTATCATTATACTCATGTTGCTCAGATCTAGCCCTCTTATTACCCCTCACTCTGTCTCTCTCTCTAATCTTATTCGCCTCTATCTGTTGTGCATGCGTCATCAACCTAGACATGTCCATATCCCTATATAGCATCGCAGTCCTACACACTTTCAGCACCAAACCAGAAATACCTGTCACGAACTTGCTCATACTAGCTCGGGTGTCAGAAATCAAATCAGGAGCATACTTGGCCAACTAGTTAAACTTCAAGCCGTACTCCTTAACAGTCATGGAGTCCTACCTCAAGTTCATAAACTCCTCAATCTTTGTTTCCCTCACCTCAAGCGGAAAGAACTTGTCCAAGAATGCAACTTGGAAGACCTGCCAAGTCATAGGAGCAGCAACCTCACCTCTACCCTTTCTACATAATACAAACCAGTCATAAGCTATGTCCTTCAACCTGTAAGACACCAACTAAAATCTTTATTCCTCATTAATATACATCACCTACGTGATATTTCTCACCTCCCTGCTGATTTGCAATTGCAGCCTGGTTATTAGCCCAAACATTAGCGGTGACTGCTCGAGCAAACTCCTGAAAGGCCACCCAAAACTCAGCATGAGGCACAGTCTCATTCAAAGGATCAACAGATGAGGGTTGCTCATCATCATTTCTGCGGGCATTCCCTCTTTGGAGAGGCATTTTCTGAAATAAAAAGCATGAATTATTAGATGAAAGGGACAATTGTAGGCACGATAGAATTTGAAAGAAAGAAACAACTTTTTCCTAAAATGTCTTGTAGCCTTTTGCCGATAGATGTGGCGTGCTACGCACCGATGATCAAGAATCTACTCAACGAGGCTCATCAGACTCCCTAGGACTCTTTTAAAACCTTAGGCTCCAATACCAAGTTTGTAACGACCCAAAATTACCTCTCGAGATGACACACGGTGCTTAGGGCTACAAGTAGCTCCAAGATAACCCTTTGAGCCTATCATTTCTCATAATACACATTCAAGAAGGAATATAAAAAACACTGGCATTGTCATATCAAATGAAAGGAAATACGAAGCTAATACTCGGTACAAACGACCACAATATGGAACTCTCAACACAACCACAGTCTGATAACTAGTCTGACAAAGCCTCTACTACTCCATGAACTCGAGAGTCATTGGGAAAGGTCCCCAACTGACTCAAACTTAACTGAAAATAATAAAAAAAACACTCAACTACTGAAATGTCTAAAGATAGGTGCTCGAACCATGAGCACTCACCACTGTAGAAATATAGACAAAGGTACTCGGGAATCACTGACGAGGCTGGGACTGAGCACCTGAACCAACATTATAAAACAATGTAGCACATAGACGTATGTATGGATCAGCACTTGGGAATGTACTGAATATATGGGGGTGTATGCATTTACATAAAACAATATCAATACTCTTTAATCAAATTAGGCATGCAAATAGGAATGACTCACATGGCTTGAATAAGTCTAAAATGTAAAGCTCATAAATCATGTAGAATGAAGCATGTAACACAAATCTCGTGAGTCATTATACTTTGGCTTTAAAATCTACGCTCTCCTCTTATTCTCATTACTCATAGGATGAAGGAAGCTTTAAACAATATTTTCAACTCATGCATATGTCTCATGGAGAGTAAAACTTCTTTATTGCTCAAGAACTTATAACACTTTTGAACTCAAGCACTTGGAACTCGGAATCGTATGACTTTGGTTTAAAAATTGATGATCAACTCTTATTAGTATAGAAAACTACTTCCTTATTTGGAAAATCCTCAAAAGCAATTCGTTCACTTTAGAAAATATCTCATCTCAAAGATTTAGGGAAAATATTATATCTCAATTTTAAATACTTTAGTGTAGGGAAATAACTTATCTCATAGCTTTAGAGAAAATACTTATATCAAGGGAAAATACATTAATCTTAGGGAGTAAATCTGCAACTTTACTATTAGGAAAATAACTTATATCAAGGGAGGTTCTCTTAACCGACATAAACCATGCGAGCTACATGGAGTCCAACGTTTTGTCCTCCTAAGGAAGAGACCCCACATTGGGGAGGAGCGTCATACTCTTTCCAGGGAGTATAACCTCAATTCAGTGATCACTTATCTCGGCCTCGGACCCAATATCTCGGCCTTAGGCCCAAAATCTCAAACCTACGATGGAACATAGTTCTGGGGTAAGAAATCATAGTAACTTACCTGACTCGGTGCTAAATAATATTCCCTTCAGTTTATCTCGCTCATCTCATGGAAATCCACTTTAAAATAATCTCATGGTTCATCAAGAACCCAATAATCAAATCTGTAATCTCATGTAGTAAAGGGGATTTCAAAACTCCATGCCCGTTAGGTCAAAACATTTCTCAATAATTTCATAATACTCAAATCATGGGTGCTTATAGAATAAGAGTTCATAAAATTGCAAATCTCAAGTAGGGCTCAATAACCCATTATTAACTCTCAAGTTAAAGCTCATCAAAAGCATAATAGATAGCATATAGATTCATAACTCATGTAGAAATCTGGAAATTAAATCTCAACATACTCATATACTTCAATATCTCAAACATTTCAACTATTAATTTCTCAAGGATTAAAATCATGGGGTATAGACCCAGCTTTAATTTCTCAAGATAACATGTGAAAATTATGCCATTAGACTCTCAATTCATGGAAAACATCAAAATATTACAATCAATAATAATAGGTGAAAAATCCTAATTCAAATTCATGTAAAATCTCATAGATTGCAGAAAATCATAGTTTAAATAAGCCTTTGGGCACAAGGATGAAAGGATTAACCTTGTTCAAAACCCCACATACCTTGGATTATGAAATTGGATGAACAAGATTGCTTCAAACTCTCCTTCATACACTTGAGAGATGGTTCCTGCAACCCTTGATTTAGGAGAACTCAAATCTCAACCCAATTTGTAGAATCTATGGTGATTTCTTAGATTTCTTGGAGAAGGGTTTTAGATTTGATCTTGAGGGAGAAACCCTAGCTCTCTTGTGTTTTGGATGATGAAAGAAGCTATTTGCTTCGTTTGGATTATATCTAGTAGATAAAAGAGTGGAAAGACCGAAGAGTCCCTTTTAAAAATGACTTAAAATACTGATTTGGGGCTGCAACGGTCAGAGCAACGGTCCGTCGCTAGCCCGACGGTCTGTCGGCTCGTTCATCGCACGTTTGTCAGAAAAAGAACACACTGCCTTGATGTGATGGTCCCAGTGATGGTCCGTCGCAAACTCGACAGTCCGTCGGATCATCCCTTGCACATTGGACAGGATGAGGCCGTACTGCCTCAGCGGCAACGGTCTCAGCGATGGTCCATCGCAGCCTTGGCGGTCCGTCGTCCTAGCAATCGCATTTGGGCCAGAAAAAGAAGTTACTGCCTTTGTTGTGACGGTCTGAGTGACGGTATGTGGCAGACTCGATGGTCCGTCGGATCTTCTGTCGCACCTGGGCGGTTCCAACAACTCTCAGTAAAACGGCCATAACTTCTCACTCCAATGCCAGATTTAGACAAAATCGGTATCGTTGGAAAGATAATTCAATTCTCTACATGACAAAAAGTTAAATTTAAGAAAATTCTATATGGTTGTAACACCAATCACTTGGTAATTCACTTCTCATTCTTTTAGGGTCAAAATTACACTTCACTTGACACGCTCTAAGGCTCGGACTATAAGGGAACTTTGCGAGGTCTTACAATAAAAGAGGACAGGAACATACCTCAAATATCTATACTAAATCAATGACTAATATACCAATAGCTAGCCATAATATTGATCATAACAATGGTAATAACAATGTCAATAATAGAGTGAGTACTTGGTTATTCTAAATAATCAAAAACCTAGTCGAGCCTGTGCGTACCCTCACCGCCTCAGGCTCAGAAGTTTCAATCAACATACAACAACACAAGGCATGTTTATCACCTATATCTATGCAATCATCCCATACCAGCTAATAGACATAGGTGCATACTGGTGATAGGCAATGCGCATGCAAGAATGAATGCAAGGTACATAATCAACATCACAATCTCATCATTGTAACCATCATCATCATATTAATCAACCTCCGACCTTGCTGGGTATCAACATATCATTGCAATATCCTATGGACCCAAATCAGGTGTGTATATATATATACATCATCACGACTGTATCCTTCAAACTCAAACCGAGTATATATATAATCACAACTATAACCGCTCGACTCAAACCGGGTATATATATCATCACAATAGTATCCTCCAGACTCGAACTGAGTATATATACCATCATAATCATCAATACATACATGCATACATACATACATACATACAGGACTCGAACCGAGGATATATATATATATCATCACAATTGTATCCTCTTGACTCAAACCAGGTATATATATCATCACAATAGTATCCTCCAGACTCGAACCGAGTATATATACCAGCATAATCATCAATACATTCATACATATAGATATAGATATATATAAATAGATGCATGGGCTCAAGTCATGGCTAAAAGAGAGTAAATTTGTAAGTTGTTGCTCGGAATGATTTTCGAGACTAAATCATTGTAAAAGTGTAGAAAGGGTCAGAATATCTCACGATCAAAATAAATTATAGTGTTAATTCATGGACCAGAGTCTGTCTCGGTCAAATCTTTAAAACAATATGTTTAATCTCTTTTATACATATAAATATTCTATTTAGGTGGGCAATTATTATAGTAAATAAGTCCATTGTTAAGGTGAAAAGTGGATTTTAACCCTTAATTAAAAAACAATGATAAGGTTGTATTTCATCTAGGATCACATTAATACCGATATAATAATCATGAGTGTATGAAATCTATGCATGCCATCACTAGTATTTAGTCAATGAAATCGTATGCAACATAAACATATATGTGTCCAGATTTTAAAACTGCATCCTTTACAAGGATAAATATTTTTTGGATATTCAACCAATATCATAAAATGCCCTCAGCCCAATAATATATCCAAAATAATCATGACATCATAATCACAGCCTTAGGCCCATATATATATTTGGAATTTATATCAACAATCATATTTATAAGTCGTAGCATATCTATAATCATCTCACATATAGGAGGAATCTCACATCTAGGAGGCATAATAACAATAAGCATCTCATACATCATGACTAAGTGGAAAATCATCTCTAAAATCCCAATAATCATAACTAAGAGGAAAATCATCTCTATGGACCAAATATCATAACTAAGAAGAAAATGCATCTCTATGGGTCAAATATCATAACTAAGAGGAAAATGCATCTCTATGGGTCAAATATCATAACTAAGAGAAAAATGCATCTCTATGGGCCAACTATCATAATTAAGAGGAAAATGCATCTCTATGGGTCAAATATCATAATTAAGAGAAAAATGCATCTCTATGGGCCAAATATCAAAATTAAGAGGAAATAACATCTCTAAAGGCCCAATATCACATCTAAGGGAAATTAACATCTCTAAAGGCCAATATCACATCAAAGGGAAATTAACATGTCTATAGTCCATTAATAATAATCTGACAAAAATCATCAGAACTTATTAATTCACCAAGTAAATCTCATAAATAAGGCTCATTAGTCTCAACTAGGCCTACTATCTGCAACTAAGCCTACAAGGGCTAATCCAAGTCTTGGCCTAAGTAGGCTGAATGAACCCACTTCTAATCCTTAATCTCCATATTTAGGCCAACTATGCCCAAAACTAGGCCAAGGTATCAAGTTTAACTTCTAGATGTTAAGTAAGCCATAACCAATCCTAAAATAGGAAATTCGGCTAGAAACATGGGAAATTATGTCAATTCAACCCCAAGATACGATTTAAAGATCAGTAAACTAGACCGACTAAAGTCAATCACATTAACCATGATTCCAAGATTTGGACCACAACCCAAACTTAGCATCATAATATTTCCATACTACAAACTAATTTAATCTAGGAAGAAGGCAATAGGGTTCTAAAAGGGTCATAAACATACTACCTTATGGGTCCAAAACCCTCATCCAATTCCCCAAACTTCAATAACCAATACTAGGTTATTTATTTACAATCAAACCTAACATTCATATTCGTATGTCATACATAACACACGTCATCTTCATAGATGAGTAGGTAGAAGGCTACCTCAAAGTCGAACCATAAAACCTCACATCAAGCACCATATGTTTATCTTTACTTCACAATCTCCAAAATGCAATCATGCTATCAAAAACATAATCTACTCATCAATATTAGTCTAACGGTACCCATTTTGCACTATTGTGTTTCAGGTCCAAAAACGACACCAAAAATCCCAAGTAGGTCCCACATACAAAAATCACATTTCCAAGGTCAACCCAATGCTCATACATCACCAAGGAATCATAATCTTCAATTAATGGATGCAAAAAAAATCAAATTTGTGGCTAAATCAATCCCTAAGCTAAATCAGGGTTTTGAGTCAATAACTAAGAAATACATCAATAAAATGATGAATCTAACCTTAATCCGGAAGATAATCATGATAAAAGATGTTTACCAAGCTCCCTAGACACTCACAAGACACAATTTTGAGTTATCATATCCGTTTAGAGTTTTTGACTCTCAAAGATGAAGGGAAAATGCCCAGATTCGCAAACTTGGGGTCTATTTGTGGACCCTCTCGGCGAATAGATGCGGTATCCCCATGACAGCAAAGTCAAAAACTTATTTTTGACCAACGAAACTTATTCAAAACCATAATAACATGATCAAACAGTGAAATTTGGGTGTATACCACATTTCAAATCCATTAGAACCATTAAAACTTTTATCCAAGATTGTTTCAGTGAAAAATAGGGCCCACACCTATAGTTTCATTTTTCATAAAATTCGCTCAATAGCCCAAAATAAGTTTAGAAGACTTAGGACCTTAACCAAGGGTCCCCCTAGCCTAAAATCAACTTTTTGGATGCAATGGTGAAGTCGAATTTTCAATCTGGAATTATTTTGACAAAATGTAGGTCCCACACCCATATTTTCAATTTTTCAACTTTCTGAATAATAAGTCAAAATAAGTTCGGTTGTATTGGGACCAGAACTAAAGGTCTACTTAGCCTAAAATTGTTTTTTTCCCAATGGACATTTGGAACCAGCAAATACTTCAAAATAAAGAATTAGCTATACAAAATAAATGAACTAGCTGGTAACCAAACCGTTAATTCGAGCGAGTCATAAATGACTTGGGACAGCTATGGAGAAGCTCAAACGACGAAGATAAGACAAAATATAAAAAATAATTGGAAGGGTCATTACAATATGCTAAATAGATTACCAATGAAAGCACTCCAAGACATGATGCCATTTGAAGCAGGGAAGTGTATAATGACGTTTGTGAGACACTTGAAAGTATTTGGTTCAGTGTGCTATGCCCATGTTCTAGATGCTTAAAGAGACAAATTGGACAATAAGGCAGAACTTTGTATTTTGTTGGGCTATAGCACAACTGCCAAAGGGTAAAAAATGTATAATGTTAGCACCAAGAAGCTATTTGTAAGTAGAGATCTTGTAGTGGATGAGTTTAGTCACTATGATTGGGATCGAGAAATTATTGTAAAGAACTAAGATGGGAGTACTTTAGTTGTAGTTCTAAATCCGCAGATGAGTGATATTTCTTTTGGTCCTATTGCTGCAATCGAACACTATTTAGATGTTGAATTGAAAACTGATTCTCTAGTTTTGTAGACCAGATAACTAGCTGAAGTTTATGAGCAATGCAATTTTGCTTTTGATGAACCACCCTCTTTGAAGAAGAACAAAGCTTAGAATTCCATAAGGGGGGGGACCTTGCCATGATTAATAAAAATGAAACTTGGGAGTTGGTTAATAGGCCAGAATAGAAGAACATCATTGGTGTCAAATTGGTCTATAAAGAGAAGTTCAATCCTGATGGCTCCATCTTAAAACATAAATCCAGACTTGTAGTTAAAGGATATTCCCAACGGCTTGGAGTAGACTTTAGAGATACATTTGCTCCTATCATGAGGCATGAAATAATGAGATTTCTAGTCACTCTTGCAGCACAATACAAGTGGAAAATCTACTATTTTGATGTCAAATCTATATTTCTAAATTGATTTCTTCAAGAAGATATTTCTATTGAAAAACCTGAAGGTTTTATAGTTGCAGGTGAACAAGAAAAGGTGTATAAGCTTATAAAAGCTCTCTACTATCTTAAAAAAGCTCCTAAATCTTGGTATAGTAGGCTAGATACGCATTTGTTGTCTTAAGGCTTCAACAAAAACCTAAATGAGCCTATTTTATACTTCAAAAGGCAAGATGATGGGAGATTTATAGTGATATATTTTTATGTTGATAATTTGACTATCACAGGTGAAAATTCTCTTGCGGTTCAAGAAACTAAAAATGTGATGTTAAAAGTTTTTGAAATGCCTGATCTAGGAGAGATGAAGTTTTTCCTGGGAATGGAGATCGCTCAGTCTTGTGAAGGAATTTCTTATCCCAAAAGAGGTATACCTTAAATCTATTACAAACTTTTAAACTTCACAAGTGCAAATTAGCTACTACTCCATTTGTTGGGAATGGAAAGTTAATAAAGGATGATGGAGAAGAGAAGGCAGATTCAAGACTTTGTAGGAGCCTTATTGGAAGCTTATTGTATCTGACTACTAGCAGGACAGACATGATGTTTGTTGTTATTTTATTATCTAGATATATAGAATGTCCTAGCATTAAGAATTTTGGAGCTGCTAAAAAGGTGTTGAGGTATATTATCGGGACAATGAATAGTGGAATTTGGTACAGAAGTGTGTAGAATGGAGCTCTTATTGGCTATTCAGATAGTGATTAGGGTGGATGTTTCGATGATTATGAAAGAACATCTGGTCATTCTTTTTCATTTGGTTTAGACATTTTTCCTTGTAGCACAAAGAAGCAAGATATCATATCTCAATTTTTAGTGGAAGCCGAGTATGTGGCTTTTCCATCTGCTTCAAATCAGGGAATCTGGTTGAGAAAAATCCTATTTGAATTGGATAATTTGCCAAAAGAACAAATAGTAATCTATGTGGAAACTAAATCAGCCATTTCTCTGGCTGAAAATCTAGTACAACATAGAAGGATGAAGCACATCAACATCAAATTTTATGCTTTATGAGATATTGAGAAGAATGGTGAAGTTAAGCCGGTGCATTGCAGAAGTGAAGAACAAGAAGCTGATATTCTAACCAAGGCTCTTCCCATTAACAAGTTTGAGTTTCAAAGGATGTTTTAAGAAGTTTTACTGAAAAATCTTAAGTGTGTTAGAAAATAGGATTTCTCTAGAAACTCCTAGATAGTAATGATTGTGTAGTAGACAAGTCTTTTTAGTTAAAATGAGTGGTGGTTAGTGAACCGCATATGTCATAGTTTAGTGTGAGATATTTTTGCTTTTAGTGGTTTGTAATCCTCACACTACATTTTTTCAGCTACATTTTTTCTACTATTTTCAGCTTGTTGCCTTTCATTTTTTCTTTCCTTTCTTTTTGACACAACTCATTACCAGAGTCCATGAAAGGAAATTCATCTTCCAGAAAATGTGCATCCCTGCAAATAAAGAATTTTTTAGTTTGCAAATCCATCAAAATATATCCATTTTCTATCTCAGAAAACCCCATCCAAATAGAAGGTGTTGCACTCTATGAAATCTTATCTCCTCCAGGTATAACAGAAGTATATTACTTAAGCATCCCATTACCATAATGCGAGATAGTGAAGGTTGTTAGGATAATAGATAGATCATATCTGTCCAGATTATGTGGACTGATATGATCTATCTATTATCCTAAGGTGACTTATTGTGAAGTACCTCATTGGGACTTTTGCCTGCCAAAGTAGAAGATTACAATCCTATTCATGAAACTTTAATACAATGCCCCCAGTAACTAATTAGGATACATCATTGAATATAATACTACAAAAACAACAACATCATACCTAGTGTATTCCTACAAAGTTGGAGGGGGTAAAGTGTACGAAGTCCATACCACTACCTCATATGAAGTAGAGGTTGTTTTCTATAGACCCCCAGCTCAGGATAGATAATAGTATAACAAATAAAAAACATAAAAGCAAACAACAAAAGGGAATATCACACTACTAGATAATAAATGTGAGAAATATAAGAGAAAAATATTATTGAATTATTGTAACTACATTATTACATTGAGGCCCTATTTATAGACAATACATTCCAATCCTTTTCCTAATAGGACACTACATTACAATCCTTTTCCAAGTAGGATTCTATATGTTATTCCTATTCCTACTCATATTCTAATACTCCCCCTCAAGTTGGTGCATAAAATACATATGTGCCAAGCTTGTTATGGATGTAACTAATATGAGAATCGGTGAGGGACTTGGTGAGGATATCTGTAATACCCCACATTTTGGACTAGAATAAAAATCCGTCATTCCTATGCGTAGATGTTTCAAAAGCCTCAAATCTTATATAAATTTAGTGTGTTAATAAATTATGTAGTGTGGGAATATATTTTACCATGAATTTAGATCATATAGGTCCCCTAACTCAAGTACAAGTTGAAAGCTTTCCTATCGTTCAAGTTTTAGTGAGCGTCAAAACTTGAGTCAACTTCAATCAACCATAACTCGTTGTATATGATGAAATGGGTAGTTTACTGTATATCAAATGAAATATATTTGAATTATCTTTCCAACGATACCAATTTTGCCTAAATCCGATATCGGAGCAAAGAGTTATGCTTATTTTACTCCTTCATATCAGGCTGGAAACAGTGTGACGACATTCATGATAGCTTATCACATTTGTGACGCCCTATCACGAAGGTCGTCAGTCTTAAGCAGAAACCAGCTCCTAAGTGACGACATTTTTGATAGCTTATCATATTTGTGATGCTCTATCAAGAAGGTCGTCAGCCTTAGACAGAAACCATCTCCTAAGTGACGACATTTGTGATAGCTTATCACATTTGTGACGCCCTATCATGAAGGTCGTCAGCCTTAGGCAGAAACCAGCTCCCAAGTGATGACATTTGTGATAATTTATAACAAATCTGACGACATTTTTTATGACTTATAACAAATTTGACGGCCTATCATCCTTGGTCGTCAGCTATGATTTTCAGCAACTGGGAAATTATTTCTTAAGGGTATTTTGGTCTTTTCCTTCACCTTCCATGACTTATAACCCTAAAGAGGCATAATTTTTCCCATTTTTCTTCAGTTAAGCATCTTAAAAACCCTCTCTTACACTCTCAACCATAAGATTAGGGTTTTCATCAAACTCATCTCTCAAAAGCAAGATTCAAGCCTTTTTCCAAGATAATCAAGAATTAAGTTTCTCAATCCAAGAACTCTCCAGCAAATCATCAAGGTTTCCTTTCTAAGGTATGCGTGTGTTCATTCATGGACTCCTTTCATCCATGAAGTTCAAGAACCCTTTTTTTATTTTTCTAAAACTATATATTATGGTTTTCATGTTATGAATGGATTGGTGATCATGTTTATGTGTTGAATGATGTCAAGATAGAATCTTTATGTGTTATTATGAATCTATAACATCATATGATTTGAAAACATGTAAGTTTGATTATTTATGATGAGTAATTGTATGATTTACACCTATGCCTAAGTTGTGCATGTAAGGTGTTTGATAAAATACCTAAGAGACTAGAAATCATACATTATAGCTAAATTGTGACTAAGTGAAGGATTCATGATAGGCCTCTATGATTCAATGTCATCCATGTTGATAATGTGTCGTGTGAACACTGTTGGATTACTCATGAACTAGTCTTATGAAATTATGCTATGCTTACTTGCAAAACCCACTCATGTACAAGATGTAGAATACCCATGTACTTCAAGAAATTCCCCAAGTTATGATATTATGGATTGTGGTTGTAATATGTAATGAACATGATATTGAAAGCTATGCAAGTATATACATGTTGTATGAAATTCCCTTCCATGAAATAGATTGTTGAGAACCATGCTTAGTATTGATAACGCTCAATCTACAACTCTCGTTTGAGTGTAAAGCGGTCGTTAGCAAATATAGAACCCAACCTGGGTTGGGTGTCGATCCCACAGGGAATAGCTTGGCCAACAAGTAAGTAAAATTACTAAACTTTTGGTGCAAGTCTCGTAAGAAGGGGGGATTCTTGTCTTGCAAGTAATGTAAACAAAAGCTGAAAATAATAAAGTAAAAAGAGAGAGATTGTTACGTTGGTTGTAAACAATGAGAATTGAAGCGTTGGGGTTATGTCCACCTTCTGAGGTATACGTCTCTATTGGCTATGAGTTTGTAGAATTCTGACATGCAATTGCTTATAGAGGATTGTAGTCGATGGTAAATCCAAGCGTCTCTCGACCTAAACAAGGACTATTTCACTTTAACTCTCTCAAGCTTAAAGCGTGTCTAACGGTACGAATTCTCCAAGAGGTTAGTCCAGTTACGGCACTAGCTTTTTAATAGGAAAGGGTGTCCTACTACCTTGACATTATCTCTTTTCCAGACAAATAACTTTTCTCTCGAACAAGTTAAATGTTAGACTGGCGTATTCTTGCGTTTGCAACCGCAAAGAATGTAGATTAAGATGAAGAGAATAATGATATAAGAAATATACGTGCCTCGAACTCACAAACTCACAGCAATAGATAGTAACTCATTCGGCTTCCATAACCCCAACAGAGAAGTTTAGTTACCCATGAATGCGAAGGAGATCACGATTGACATTGTTGTTATACCATAAGATTGAGTAATTTCGTGTAGCTTAGGTGGTAGGCGTGAGGCGTGAATTCCTAGGCAAAGTAACGATTCTCTTGTTGTGGAATTTAAGAATAGAAGAGTAGAAGAAGAAAAATTGAATTGTAAGATGAGAGGTTAAGAAGATGTTAGAAGATGTAAGAAGATGATAGAAGATGATAGAAGATGATAGAAGATGATAGGGTATTTATAATACCCATATCCTAATCCTACTAAGCTAATGAAATAAATAACCAAATCCTATTAGACTAATGAAATCCTTAACCCAAATGTACTAGGTTAAGGTAACATTATCATAATCCACATAAAATAATGAAATACATAACCTAATTGTACTAGGTTAATGTATCATTGTCAAAATCCAGCCTTGTGTCTGTAAGTCCCCAAAGTCTTCAGAATTGCTATTTTAGCCCGGGACAGATTTTCCATGCAGCAGTTTTGGTCCTTAGGCGTGTAAACTCCCTTCCCTTCCTTCGTGAGCTTTCTTTAGCTTCAAGTAAGCCATAAAATGCTGAATTATGTATCATTTATACCTGAAACTTTACTAATCGTGTCCGTTAGCTCATTTACAGGAAAAAGGACTAAAAGTGCATGAAATATATAATTTGTTCTCAAAACTAGGCTAAAATATGGGCAAAATATATTGATATAGGCGTGTAAATTCGCCTATCATCAACACCCCACACTTAGAGCTTTGTTCGTCCTCGAACAAACTATCATGTCCTTCTAAACGTCAACTTAGGGTTTTACAGCAACAACACAAAATATTCGTCAAGACAAGCACAACAATTATCAACAAAGAGTATCTTTTCGATTATAAGTAGAAACAGTTTAACCTCTAGCATAGACTAGTGATGATGATCAACTCGCATGCAAACGTTAAGGTACAAGGAATCATATATGACTACCCAAAACTCATCAACCATGTGTGTCTCACAATATAATACCCATAATAACTCACAAGTATAGCATATTTTTCAAACATGGGTATCAAAATATCCTTGCTCTCGCTCTCACAAAGAATTCATATGAAGCAACTGATGACCATAGGCTTGCCCTTAGTGTAATGCTCCACTAAATGTTGGAATGTTAAGATTAAGATCAAGTAGGTCTTTTGACGGTTGTAATGTAGGCTAAGGGACGGGTAGGACTATTTTGGCCAGGAATAGTGACTAAGTTCCTAAGCGCTTTAATACATCACTTTGTATCATTGACACTTTTTTCTTTCAACCTTTCTTCTTTCTTTTGTTATACCACCCTTGTTCTCCTCTTTTGTTTTTCAATTTTAAACATAACTCACTTTTCAGCTTTCCTTTCCTTTTTCTTTTGATAACATACCTCTTATGATAGCACTTTCTTTTTCATAACTCATTCAAGCACCAATGCATTCTAAAGCATCATACTCACCCAATTTCCTCTTATTTTGTCACATGACTTTTTCACTTTAAAGCACTTAGGAATTTGGATCAAATTATGGTCTTGAAAAAAATGGATTAGGCTTACATACAAGGTTGTCAAATAAATAGGCTAAAGGCTCAAAAGGGTTTAACTAGGATGATGTCCATGGGTAGGTAAAACTGAAGGTAAACAAATATGGGTTGCCAAAGAAATGCCTAAATCATATCCTAAACTTACACTCCTTATTTTCGCTTTGCATACATACCAGGCAAGTTCTAGCATCAGCCACACACATAGATTATACGATTATCTCACACACACAAGGCACATGGTCGACTTGATTGGGAGTAGTATAGACTCTCGACCCAACAAGTGAAGGAATTGAATCACAATATCACATAATGAGTCACAACTAGAGCCTAAACGTCTCAATAGTCACAATTGTAGCACATCATCTTGTTATAATCTCATGCTGCCTATCAAAATAGTTTCATGCGAAGCTAGAAAAAATAACAAAAACAAAAAAACTAAAACACGAAAAAAAAACAACACAAAAAAACAACAAAATAAACAAACATAGATGCGATAGAGAAGTATAGCATACGATACCGCCACCCCACACTTAAACGGGATACTTCCCTCAGTGGAAAATAAATACGAGGAACCTGGTTAGTCGGACTCTTCCTCATTGTCGGGGGTCATACCCCCTTCGTCGGAATCATCATAAGAGTCGTCGTCAGAGTTCTCCTCCTCGTCAGAGTCTGGCAAGCGTCGATCGTCATCAGTCGGCACATCATCATCTAGAGGTTCCTCAAAGTATACGCCCACTCCACACATCTCCCGTGCATGCATGTTCATGGGATAGTCGTGGTCCAGCTGTTGGAGCTCTGCAGCAGTTGGAACACGACCTCCGCTCATCATTGTAAACCTCATCATGTCGTACATATGGCGGGAGAAACTCTCATCCCGAGCATGTCTCTCTGCCGTAGTAAGGTTGATTCAGCATCTTTGACCTTTGTGAGGTCAACCTTCTTCGGATTGTGTGGGAGTTTATGATCAGCTGGTTCCTCTTCGATAACCTCCTTCCGCAAGATTGCTGTCAACAAATTGCCAAATGTGAAATGGGACCTTTTGTGGAGTCTGGCCTTCCTCATGGTAGATCAAATGATTGCCCCAAAGTTGATAGGGACATTTGTCATCAAAGCATAGACCAAACACACTCTATCTCTCGATATCTTGGTGTATTGAGTCCCAGGAATAAGACATGAGTTGACAATGCGCATCCAGATTCTTGCTTCCCTATTTAGTGGAGCATAGGGGAAGGTGTTGTGTCGGCCGGTTTCTTTATGTCTGCCCCACCTTGCCATTGATCTGCTTCCACAAAGAGTGTGTCGTATTGCTCTATAAGGAGGCCTGCTGTACAGCTCTTTGAATGGTGCTGTGTCGATCGAAGGTAAGCCAAGAAAAGAGTTGATCCAGTCCGCGGTGAGCTGTAACACCTGGCCCCGAATTTTGACTTCATTGCCTGTTGTGTTCGGCGACCAGTTGGCATAAAACTCTCTTGTTAGATCAAGATTACACTCTCCCATGTCGCGGAAGATGAAATCCAACTTCAAAGCCATTATTTTTGCCAACATACGCGGCTCCTTCTTTGCTAAGGTATCCTTGTTGATCAAGTCGACGTGCACATATTTTCTTTCTTTGTTGCTGCTGTACCATGCTTTGGCTTCTTCCTCAAGAACCCATTTTATTCCGAACATTCTGCGTGGTAGTTGTGCTGAGGATGATTCTCCTTGGTCTTTTCGACTTCTCTTCTTGCCCTTTTGGGAAGTGGTCGCCTTCTCCTTGCCTTGCCTCGCTTTAGGTGCCATTGTACCTGAGACTAGAAATAGTGTTAGTTGCAGCACAGTCTCACTTGATACAATCTATAAGTAAGCATTAGGGGTACCACCCCACACTTAGTTTTGTTAACACAAATCAGTGAGGTGAAAGTAGTCGATTTACTCAGATTTCATCGAGATACGTTTTAGGATTGTATTCCGACAAGAAAATCAGCAATGCATCACTTACTTGCAGCCATTGGACTACTTTCATGGTAGATATAGCAACACTACTACATAGGGGTTACCACATTGAATCGTTATTCTTACAACAATCACAACTTCCTAAGTCGGTAGGCACTATAAGTCTTATCCCTATGACCGGGATAGTCTAACATGTAAATATCCAAACAACAATCTTAAGCAATATTCATAGCCATAGCAATTCCGCAAATATCATAACAATGCTATTGAAACCAAATTCAAGTCGGAAACAAGTCAAGATTTTCCTACGTATATGTTCACTCACATGATTTTGCAACAACAATCCAAACACATGAACATCACCAACAATCTTATATAATTTAGCAATTCATAATAGCCATAGCAACGTAGTACTTACGAGAAATAAATGAAGAATAAGAGAGTACTTACTTGCTTGAAACTTGTGGAGATGGTTTTGTGAATTGGAAGAGCAAAAGAAGAAAATTTTGAGAAGATTTGGAAGAGTATGCGGCGCCTTTAGGGTATTTTCTATTGTGGTTGTGTTATAAAACTAAGTCCCCTTTATATAGGAAGAGTATGGGTCGGGTTATGACCCATTTACACTTGGTTTTGGGGACAAAAATCCTACATATGCGGCGCATAATACTCGGCATATCAATGACATATGTGGCGCATTGTCTATGGCATAATGGGACATATGCGCCGCATAGTCTATGGCATTTGTAGACATATGCGCCGCATAGTCTATGGCATATGAGATACTGAGACCAAATGCCATAGCATAGGCGGCGCATAGTCAAAAGCATACCTAGGAATAGGCGGCGCATAGTGTATAGCACACTAGATTCCGAGACCTTAGGCTATAGGATAGGTTGTGCATCGTTCGTGGCCTAGTTTTACCAAGGCCTAGCCTTCCTCGAAGCCTATTTTGGCGTGAGAAAGGCTCAATCCATAGCCTTATGCATCACCCATCCTAACTTACCAACTTTACCATACAATGCGTCCAAATCGTCAATTGAAATCAATCTCCTCGTTGACTACTTCTTGCACCTATATTTGCTCAAACAAATGAAAACGATTAGTACGATGGGTTGCCTCCCACCAAGCGCCTTAGTTTTGGTCGTGGCACGACTCTTATTTTTGGATTTTTATTTATCAAAAGCAAAACACATACTAGAACGAAATGAAAAATGAAAAACGATAAACGATAAATGAAAAACGATAAACGATGGGTTGCCTCCCATCTAGCGCCTTATTTATTGTCGTAGCACGACATGGTTACCTCGAGTACTCAGACTTCGTCGAGATAAGTGATGTCCATGTCATTCATCGAGTCAAGAGGACCGATATAAGGCTTAACACGTTGGCCATTCACTTTGAAAACAACACCCTTATTGCCTTCCAATTCGACTACTCCAGATGAGTAGACTTGGATAACTTTAAATGGACCAGACCACTTAGATTTTAACTTACCTGGGAAGAGCTTAAATCTGGAGTTGAAGAGTAGTACCATATCACCCTTTTGGAAGTTTCGTCGAACAATCCGCTGATCATGATACTTCTTCATCCGCTCCTTGTATAAATTCGATCTTTCATATGCATGGAGACGGAACTCATCTAATTCGTTCAGCTGCTCCAACCTCAGATTCTTCACATCATCCCAATTCAGATTCAAGTGCTTCAATGCCCACAATGCCTTTTATTCAAGCTCGATGGGTAGATGACAAGCCTTCCCATAAACTAGTTGATAAGGAGACATGCCAATGGGTGTCTTGAATGCATTCCTATATGCCCATAGTGCATCATCTAGCTTTCGAGACCAATCCTTCCTATTTGCATTAACCGTCTTTGCAAGGATTTGCTTAATCTCGCGATTGGAAACCTCTACTTGTCCACTAGTTTGGGGATGATAAGGCGTAGATACCTTGTGTTGCTTGACACCATACTTGGCCAATACAGATTTGAACAGCTTGTTGCAAAAGTGAGATCCTCCATCACTTATGATAGTACGAGGTACTCCAAAGCGAGAGAAGATATTCTTCTTTAAGAATGCTACAACACGCTTTCCTTCGTTGTCGGCTAATGCTACTGCTTCAACCCATTTCGAAACATAATCCACAGCAACCAAGATGTACTTCATTCCAAACGCATTCACGAATGGACCCATGAAATCAATACCCCACACATCAAAGAGTTCTACCTCCAGAATTTTGGACATGGGCATTTCATGGTGTTTTGAAATAGCACCTTGACGTTGGCATTGGTCACACCTTCTCACATAGTCGTATGCATCTCTGAATATCGAAGGCCAATAATAACCACTTTGCAATACTTTTCTTGCCGTTCGATTGCCTGCATGATGTCCTCCAACTTGCGAAGTGTGGCATGCTTCCAATATAGTAGGCACTTCTTCATGGGATATACATCGTCGAATGATCCCATCCGCGCATCTTCGAAACAAATAAGGTTCATCCCAATAGTAGTGTTGAACGTCATGCATAAACTTCCTCCTTTGGTGGTAAGATAAATTGGCAGGTAGCACATTACTCACTATGAAATTTGCAAAGTCGGCATACCATGGTAATTTCTCCATTTTTGTCACTAATATCTCCTCGTCAGGGAATGCATCATTAATCTGAATTTCAGGTTGCGCCACATGTTCATTCTCAAGTCTAGATAGGTGATCAGCCACTTGGTTCTCGCAACCTCTTCTATCTTTGACTTCAAAATCAAACTCTTGCAGCAGCAATACCCATCGAATCAACCTTGGTTTTGCATCCTTCTTCGTCATTAGATACCTAAGAGTTGCATGGTCTGTATGGACGATCACCTTAGTACCCAATAGATAGGCACGAAACTTCTCAAACGCATACACAACCGCTAGGAGCTCTTGTTCAGTAACAGTGTAGTTCCTTTGGGCTTCATTTAGGATCTTACTCGCATAGTAGATAGGATGAAATAATTTCTCCTTTCTTTGTCCAAGAACAGCACCAATGGCTACACCACTAGCATCGCACATGACCTCAAACGGGAGCGTCCAATCTGGTGCTACCATGATAGGGGCTTCAATGAGTTTTCCTTTAAGGCATTCGAATGCCTTTAAGCAATCGTCATTAAAGTCAAACTTCGCATCTTTCTCCAATAGTTTGCACAATGGACTAGAAATTTTGGAAAAGTCTTTGATGAATCTACGATAGAAACCAGCATGGCCAAGAAAACTACGAACTCCCTTCACCGAAATTGGAGGCGGTAGCTTCTCAATTACCTCTATTTTTGCTCGATCAACCTCTATTCCTCTTTCAGAGATCTTGTGCCCAAGAACGATTCCTTCTTTTACCATGAAGTGGCACTTCTCCCAATTCAGCAAAAGGTTGAACTCTATACATCTTTGCAATGCCATGCTCAAGTTTTCCAAACATGCTTCAAAAGACTCACCGACAACTGAAAAGTCGTCCATAAATACCTCCAAAGTGTCTTCAACCATATCAGAGAAAATAGACATCATACAACGTTGAAAGGTGGCTGGTGCATTACACAACCCGAATGGCATGCGTTTGAAGGCAAACGTACCATATGGGCATGTAAACGTTGTCTTCTCTTGGTCTTCGGGAGCAATACAAATCTGATTATAACCTGAATAACCATCCAAGAAGCAAAACCATCCTTTACCCGTTAATCGATCTAGCATTTGGTCCATAAATGGCATGGGGAAGTGATCCTTGAGTGTCCAAGAATTCAGCTTGCGGTAGTCCATGCATACTCTTCATCCCGTAACGGGCCTGAGTGGAATAAGCTCATTCTTTGCATTCGCGACCACCGTCATTCCTCCTTTCTTGGGAACACATTGTACAGGACTTACCCATGTACTATCAGAGATAGGATATACAACTCCTGCGTCTAACCACTTGATAATCTCCTTCTTCACCACTTCTTGCATAGGTGGGTTTAAACGCCTTTGATGTTCAATGGTGGGTGTGCACTTTTCTTGAAGCTGAATTTTATGTGTGCAAATCCCAGGTGGAATACCAATAATATCCGCAATGGTCCATCCAATGGCTCTAATATACTTGCGTAAGATCGCAATAAGAGCTACGACTTGTTTCTCACCCAAATCGGTTGCCACTATGACTGGAAGTGTGTTTCCGCTTCCTAAGAATGCGTACTACAAATGACTTGGCAGCTCTTTCAATTCTAGTGTGGGTGGTTCTTCAATAGATGGCTTGGCTGGTGGTGTGGGTCGATTCTTGAGATCAAGATCCAACTTCTTGGGAGTATAGCGATATGTCCCTAATCCCGATAGAGCACAAATAGCTTCTTCAGAAATTTCAGCATCCTCATTCTCTCCTTTCATGAGCAAAACCTCCAAAGGATCATCAAGAATTTGCTCTTCTTCAAGTCGTTCTTTCTCATCATCAAAGACAACATCAGCCACAGAAAATACACTCAGATCTTTGGGTTGCTTCATTGATTTGCAAACATCAAATCAAACCACTTCGTCATTTATTCGGAATGAAAGTTCATTAGCTCTCAAATCAATGAGCACACTTCCTGTAGCAAGGAAAGGGCGTCCCAAGATTATGGGGACCTCTGAATCTGCTTCACAATCCAAGATGACAAAGTCTGCTGGAAAGATAAATGAAGAAACCTTTACCAAGACATCGCATAGAATACCAACCGGTCATTTTACCGACCTATCCGCCATAACAAGCCTCATATTAGTTGGTGTAGGATCTCCTAACCCCAACTTCTTGTAGATCGATAATGGCATCAAGTTGATGCTGGATCCTAGGTCACATAATGCTTTGGCAAAGTTCAAAGATCCGATGGTGCAAGGAATAGTGAAAGCTCCGGGGTCGGCCTTCTTCTGAACTATCGATCGGGTAGCAATTGCACTACAATGATGCACATCATCCTTCAGCTCATAACTTGCTGCCCTCTTCTTAGTCAAAATATCTTTCATAAACTTTGCATACCCAGGCATTTGTTCAAGTGCCTCTACCAATGGAACATTAATGGTCAGCTGCTTCAACATAGTCATAAATTTGCTGAACTTAGTGTCATCCGCCACCTTCTTCAATCTTTGGGGAAAAGGTGGTGGTGGGTATGGAAGTGTTCTCTCCATGGCTTTCTTCTCCTCTTGCTTCCGTTTTTCCATTTTTTCAGGTTGCACGTCACTGGGCGTGACATCCTTGACGTCAGGACTGGTTGTTGCGGCATCTTCTCCTTTTACGTTATCATCCATGTCCGCAACTTTTTCAACCACTTTCTTGCCTTTTTCTGAAGGTTCCAGCACCTTACCACTTCTGGTAGTGATGGCCATGCATGACCCATCATTCCTTGGGTTTTGCACAGTATCGCTAGGTAAAGTGCCAGCCTTTCTTTGATTGAGTGCTGCTGAAAGTTGGCTCAGTTGCTGCTCTATTTGCTTGATTGAAGTGGAATGAGAATCAACTAGTTGTTTCATGGAGGACAAATCATTAATTACCTCAGTAACTCCCGCGCTCGTTGCTTCCACTCCTTTCAATAATTTAGCCATCATGTCTTCCATACTTCCAGAATTAGATGTGGTGGTATCACGTCTACCAGGGGGAACGTACAAACCACTCTTTTCATTGTTTTTATTCCAACTACCTTGTTCTTTGCTTCCAGATTTATCATAATAGTTCCGACCTTGGTTTCCTTGGGTATTCCCTCGAAAACCCCCCTGATTGTTCAAGTAGTTGGCCTCTTCTTCCGAATCAGATTCGTCTCTTCCTTTTAGCGCCACAGCTTTCACTTTTTCGGTCTTCCCTGATAATAAATGCTTTGTAAGAAGATCCATCTGTGTTTTCATGTGCGCCATATCTTGATCACGTTCTTCTTGTCTTCTTCTTTGGTCTGCAGTCATGCCTATAGATAAAGTGGGGCTTGCTACCTCGGAATCCCTGGTATGCCAAGCTTTACTTTGTTTCGTCATGCGATCTAGCATATTGCTTGCTTGACCAAAGGTGAGGTCCATAAAAGATCCTCCAGCCGCATTATCCACCACTGGTTTAGTTATTGAATTCAAGGCTCTGTATAGTATCTCCATTAGGTGAACATTAGTCATATGATGGTTTGGACACCTCGCTAGCTTTGTCTTGAACCTCTCCCATGTTTCATGAAGAGCTTCAGTGGGAAGCTGACGAAAGTTGCTGATTTCATCTCTCAATTATGCTCTTTTGGATGGCGGAAAGAATCTTTCTAGGAAAGCATCTCTCAATTACCTCCAATTTGTAATAGAATCAGGAGTCAGCCCATTCAACCATAGTGTTGCCTCCCCAGACAGAGACAATGGAAATAGACGTAATCGAATTGCATTCTGACCAACACCAGGATTGTCAAAAGACTTGCATGTAGAAATAAAGTTGATGAGATGCATATTCGGATCATCGCCTGCTAGTCCACCAAACAATCCCTTGAGTTGCAATAACTGAATCATGGTGCTTGTGATGTTGAACTTGGCTCCGGGCGCTAATGGTGGTGGAATTATAGCTCCAGTGGCTCCGGCACCATCAAGATCATCATCATCATCGTCGAAGGCTGGCTGCATAGGTTGGTGATCATGTCTATACCGAGCTTGTCGACCTCTTCTGTTGGCAGGTGTTATGATTTCAGCATCACGCCTAGGGTTTAGTAACTCGTCATCACCTAAATCCTCATCGTCAGGATTTGGTGCTCGTGCAGGGATATCAATGTTCTGCTGTTGAACCTGGGCTGCGGCAAGGGCAGCCAATCTTGCTTGTTCCTGTTAAGCAGCCATCCTTGCGATTTCAGCTTGTGCTTCCATTCTACCAATGCGTTGTGGTTCAGGATTGATTGGTAATAACGGTTGACCAGAACTTCGAGTATGGGGCATGCACTAAAATAAAATCCTGCAGTAGACAAAAACAAAAACGAAAAGTAAAAGTACGAGAATCTTAGACCAAAGGGTCTAGTAATTTTCACGAACTTAATTGACACTTGTATTCCCCGGCAGCGGCGCCAATTTTTTATAACGCTCAATCTACAACTCTCGTTTGAGTGTAAAGCGGTCGTTAGCAAATATAGAACCCAACCTGGGTTGGGTGTCGATCCCACAGGGAATAGCTTGGCCAACAAGTAAGTAAAATTACTAAACTTTTGGTGCAAGTCTCGTAAGAAGGGGGGATTCTTGTCTTGCAAGTAATGTAAACAAAAGCTGAAAATAATAAAGTAAAAAGAGAGAGATTGTTACGTTGGTTGTAAACAATGAGAATTGAAGCGTTGGGGTTATGTCCACCTTCTGAGGTATACGTCTCTATTGGCTATGAGTTTGTAGAATTCTGACATGCAATTGCTTATAGAGGATTGTAGTCGATGGTAAATCCAAGCGTCTCTCGACCTAAACAAGGACTATTTCACTTTAACTCTCTCAAGCTTAAAGCGTGTCTAACGGTACGAATTCTCCAAGAGGTTAGTCCAGTTACGGCACTAGCTTTTTAATAGGAAAGGGTGTCCTACTACCTTGACATTATCTCTTTTCCAGACAAATAACTTTTCTCTCGAACAAGTTAAATGTTAGACTGGCGTATTCTTGCATTTGCAACCGCAAAGAATGTAGATTAAGATGAAGAGAATAATGATATAAGCAATATACGTGCCTCGAACTCACAAACTCACAGCAATAGATAGTAACTCATTCGGCTTCCATAACCCCAACAGAGAAGTTTAGTTACCCATGAATGCGAAGGAGATCACGATTGACATTGTTGTTATACCACAAGATTGAGTAATTTCGTGTAGCTTAGGTGGTAGGCGTGAGGCGTGAATTCCTAGGCAAAGTAACGATTCTCTTGTTGTGGAATTTAAGAATAGAAGAGTAGAAGAAGAAAAATTGAATTGTAAGATGAGAGGTTAAGAAGATGTTAGAAGATGTAAGAAGATGATAGAAGATGATAGAAGATGATAGAAGATGATAGGGTATTTATAATACCCATATCCTAATCCTACTAAGCTAATGAAATAAATAACCAAATCCTATTAGACTAATGAAATCCTTAACCCAAATGTACTAGGTTAAGGTAACATTATCATAATCCACATAAAATAATGAAATACATAACCTAATTGTACTAGGTTAATGTATCATTGTCAAAATCCAGCTTTGTGTCTGTAAGTCCCCAAAGTCTTCAGAATTGCTATTTTAGCCCGGGACAGATTTTCCATGCAGCAGTTTTGGTCCTTAGGCGTGTAAACTCCCTTCCCTTCCTTCGTGAGCTTTCTTTAGCATCAAGTACGCCATAAAATGCTGAATTATGCATCATTTATACCTGAAAATTTACTAATCATGTTCGTTAGCTCATTTACAGGAAAAAGGACTAAAAGTGCATGAAATATATAATTTGTTCTCAAAACTAGGCTAAAATATGGGCAAAATATATTGATATAGGCGTGTAAATTCGCCTATCATCAAGTATGAAATCCCTTATTTATGATATTGTGGATTATGCACTCTACTTTTATGATCAAGTCAGTCATGTGTGTCAGTTTCCTTCCATCGAGTCCTGGGGGTACTTGTACCCAAAAAATATAGTTGTGTGCCTAGAGCCATGTCATATTTTCATGATACTCTCAGTCAAGCCATGATCTATCGAAATCAGTCAGTCATGTGACTCAGGAAAACTCAGTAATCTTAGTAGTTCAGTATTATCAGTAATCTCAGTGCTAAGTAACCTCAGTAATCACAGTAAATCTCAGTAACTTCAGTACTCTTAATCAGTCCTCAGAACTCATTATATTCCGCCCGTCATCAGAATCCAGTAAACTCAGTTTTAGCTCCGCTAAATAATACCACTAGTATCAGTTCAGTTAATCAGTATCAGTTCAGCAAATTAGTTCAGTTAAGTTATTTAGTTCAGTCCAGTTATTCAGTTCAGTGTCTTTCAGATGGGAGTAGGATTCAGCACCGAGCGAACCTAGGGATGGGGGCTCACCCGCTAGAATAAGACTGAGATCCCTAAAAGCAATCCCTAAGTTCCAAAACTATGTTGCCAGCGTAGGTATGAGATGTCACTCGTTAGATAGGACTGACATACTCAGGGGTCACCTGTTAGCATATTTATATGTATAGGACTGATCCCAGGAGTCACCCGCTAGATTTGGACTGACTCCACAGCAGATGTCTTTACTGGTGGCGCGGTACTGACACCCTTCCAGTTAGGGCAGAGATTGGACCCCAGTCAGCTTAGCTTGGGGCATGTCGGTTAGATGAACACATCCCACAGTTTCAGTTATAGAATCAGGGCTTTCAGACACAGTCAACTCAGCTTAGTAGTACATATTCAGTACTATTAGATACAGTCAATGCTTATCATTGTAAATAGACTTCAAGATCACCCTGTAGCTAGGACTGATCTCAACTATGATTAATCAGTATCAGAATCATTAGATTTAAAGATCACCCGCTAGATAGAACTGATCTCAGACTAAGTCAAATCATCCTTATTATCAGTATACTCATGATCACTCGCTAGATAGGACTGATCTCAGATTTAGTTACTCCAAGTAGAACGGAACTCAGATCGTTCCATCAGAACTTAGACTGTCAGATACAGTCGCTCAGTATCAGTTATATCGATTAGTCCGATCATTACTGTTATATCAACTATATCAGTTGTCATAGCTCATGTTACCAGTATTCAGTTTCAGGACTGTTAGACACAGTCATTTAAACCAGTTCTTCATAATTTGAACTATCAGAAATAGTCAATAATCAATTCAGTACCTCAGTAACGGTAAAGTCATGTCGTCAGTATTCAGACTCAGTAGTCAGCATCATCACGAGTTCAGTTATAGTTGTTTATGCATGTATGTATTCTCACGTTCATATTAGTTAGCATTGTTCATGCATATAACCCTATGAATTTAGACGTACTGGCACATTTGCGCTATGGTGCTTTCTCTTATGTTACACCATAGGTTCAGAGGCACAAGCTCCAGATCAGCAGTAACATTCCAGTGTTCGGAGTTTGCAGTGAGTCCTTCTCATTCGAGGATGATATGATTATTGCTACATTTACTATTCAGTTGCTAGATGGAGTTAGTTGGATACATGTTCCTTCAACTCCTTATTCAGTTCAGTTAGAGGCTTTCAGACTAGATGTCAGATTAGATATTCAGATCTCATTATTTTCAGTATTTATGACTTGTTTTGGTATTATTATACCTTTTTCAGATATTTTGTTATTAGACATTTATTCAGTTTGAACCTTATAGCCTTTTATGTTCATGTTTAGGCATTTTATGATATATTATGCAGTATACAGGTACAGATATCAGTCATGGGTTAGATTGTGGTCCTTCGGGGTCATGAGCACCATGTAGCATTCCGGTTCAAAAAATTAGGGTGTTACAATATCTGCAAGAAAACTGATAAGGAATACTTTAGACATCTGGGAAACCTCAATTGAAATGGAACAAACTGAAAAAATGATCCGAAAAGTAGTAAATATTGTCGTAAAGTCGATGTGTCGCTGGACATTTGACGAAAACTGGTATAAAATATACGGGTAATCTCAAAATCAAGAGACAAGTAGATCTCGCCGGAAACTTAGCCGAAACATGCTCACACGCCAGATTATTATATTTGATGGCTGAAAAGTGACTACAATCTAAGGAAAAAAAGTACATGGGTAGGGTCGAAATGATGACACGACCTTACTGAAAAAGAGAAATATGTGTAGGGTCGGAATGATAGCACGACCCTATTGATAAATACAAATTATAAGAGTAGGGTCGGAATGACATCACGACCCTACTAGAAAAGAGAAATTATATGGGCAGGGTCGGAATGATGGCACGGCCCTACTGAAAAAGATCTGAGGAGTCACCGAAAATACATACGGAACTATGTAAATTAAATTTGAGGAGTCACCAGAAAGGTGCATGGTGCTATGCAACTCAGATATGAGACAGTAGTCCAGAAAGATGCACGGTGCTACGCAAATCAGATATGAGAAAATAGTCATCGAAAAGAAGTACGGTGCTAAGAAAAATAGATATGAAAAAGTAGTCACCGGACAGATGCATGGTGCTACGCAAAGATATGAGAAAATACTCACTAGAAAGATACACAGTGAGTCAGTAACCCAACTTTTGCTAACATAATCATTGGCCAGACGGGCGACATATATGGATTATAGCCGCCCACCAGTAACGAAAACTCTTTGATTCTTTACCAAGATCGTGGAAGCTTTGATACCATGTGAGAAATATAAGAGAAAAATATTATTGAATTGTTGTAACTACATTATTACATTGAGGCCCTATTTATAGACAATACATTCTAATTCTTTTCCTAATAGGACACTACATTACAATCCTTTTCCAAGTAGGATTTTATATGCTATTCCTATTCCTACTCCTACTCATATTCTAACAATAAAGAAAATAAGACACCCATAAGGTAATACTATAAACTAGCTATTCAAAAATCATAGATATCGCCAAAACACCATGAACAAGAAACTATAAGCTCAGATACAGACAAAGAACTTTTCCCTACTATTATGGACGTACTCCTACCTACTAAACCTCTACCCTAATCTGTATGCTCCATGCCTTCCTATCAAGGATCATTGTCTACCGTAAGTTGTAAATGCTCTATGTCATGCCTAATAACCTTCCTCCAATATTTATTTAGCCTACATGTTCCTCAGCTAAAATCATCCATATCCAGCCTCTCACACCTCCATCTGAGGCATCCCTGTCCCTCCTCATCAAATGTACGAACTATCACAACCTTACTTTCCAGTTCATGATTGAACCTAATAGCCCTTGAAATATTCAGTATATGCATGTGCTTTCTTTCTATTACACCATTTTGTTGTGGTATGTATATACAACTAATCTAATAAATTATACCCAAGTCTTGAAACAAATTCCTACATTGAGTATTAAAAGATCATGTGCCATTATCAAATCTAATAGTATTAATATGCGAACCAAACTGAGTTTTGATCATTAATAAGAAGTACTTCATGGAAACAATGGATCCAGTTTTCAAAAGCAACATATCACCCATGTAAATCTACTACAATCATCTACAATAGTAAGAAAATAATATTTTTTGTCATAAGTGGGTGTCCTAAAGGTCTATATGAACTATATCAAAGGGTTGAGCAGCTCTAGAAGTACTAAGAGGAAATGAAACCTATCTTGCTTAGCTAGTAGAAAAACTGCACATTTATTCAAAACTTTACTACTTGCATTATTCTACATCAATTGAAGAGACTTCATTGTTTACATTGAAGGATATCCAAGTCTTTTATGGAAAAGCTTGTAGTCTTGAAGAGAGGTACCTTCCACCATCACCACTTAATTCTTCTCATTATTCTTCACTCCTTGTGTATGTTCACCTTTGAATATTTAAAGACCTTCATAGTCCTTACCAATCCCCTTAACCCTGCCATTATAAAGGTCCTGAAAGACACAAAAGTTAGGGTAAAATGAAACAATACAAGATAGTTTCCTGGTTATCTTGGAAACTAATAATAGGTTGAACTTAAAGTCTGGCACAACCAACAGATAATTCCCTATTTCATTTTCAAAGATAGGAACTTTACCAACATATGTGACATCTACCTTCTCTCCTGTAGGTAAACTTACTCTATCTTTTGATGATCTAGATGTGCTATTTTCCATGATATAATCTTTCTATCTACTGATATACGATGAGGAAAAACTGAATCTATTATCCATTAATGAGATCTAAAGTCGGTCATTAAACAAGTGGACATACCTATCATGCTGACCCGCTTGTTGTCCTATGTGAATTTGTGTGATATGCCTAAGATCTCTTTGTATTCATCTTCATTAAATCCTAGTGCCTTGGCCAAAGGAACACGGCTAACTTCATGACTAGTGGAAGGACCTACTTCACAATCACCTCCAAAAACATTGTTTTGTTGTTATAGAAGCCTGAGTAATTTTATTATCGTTAAGATAATTTCCCTAGTAGTTGTAACCTCCTTGATTATTTTTTCCAAATGTTCTTCCATTATAACTACCAGCATTGTAACCAGTCTTCTTCCTTGACTTCCAATCGTCAAGGCCCAATTAGATTATAACAATTGTCCTTTGTATGTCCAGTAAAGTGATAGTATTCACACTTTCTCCCTTTTGTAGATTGAGTTCCTTTATTCCTACTCGTATGCATGATAATTGATTCTATTTTCTCATGACTAGTTATTAAACAAGCAGAATGCTGAATCTCATCCTCAATAATCATAGCATAATCTTGATTTTCAGTATGTGTAACACCTTTTAGAAGGATTTTCCTTCGATCCTGATCATATGACTCATTCAATCCACTGAGGAACTGAATCACATTAATTGAGTCATATGATCTGCATATTCCTTCGATTGTGGACATCCGCAGCTTGGTGTGGGTAACATAGCATCATACTCCCCCTATAAATGTTTATGTTTAGTAAAGTAAGCAAAAACAGAATCTATACCTTGCATCAGAGTGGTGATTTCTCTATGTAATTGACAAATCCTAATTTGATTCACCTTGTCGAACCTTTCCTTGAGATCATGCCAAATAGTAAAAGCACTAGTAGCATACACAACACTATTGTCATGCCTTGAGCTGAGGCCGTGGACGTGACATGCACCAATGCTATTGCTAGTACGAGCAAACATTCTATCATAATACACTAGAATACAACCAACATGAAAGAATATAAATGAAACAATATGGGATATAAATAAGATATCTTAAAGAAGAAATATTTTCATCAAGGTTTATTAACACCACATAATTTAACGACACTACTAGTCATAATAAAGACTAGTAATTACAAAAAAATTTTGACAACTACACCATCCTGTGAAGTCTCTAATAAGTAGAAATACTGAAATAAAATAAAATATCAAGAAGTCATTATATCTTGTCAAGCCTCCTAGTAAGAAAGAGGCTCACCAATGGCAGAAGATAGAGATCCTAATGAGGCGCCTGACCGCAGACTTGAGAGCCAAAACCTACATCATGAAATGATGTAGCACCAAAGAAGGTCAATACATGGAATGTGTTGGTATGCAAAACCATTTCAACTGTATCAAATACAAGCATGTCATCAACATATAAGAAAATTATCACATAATCATTATCTACTAATTTAGTGTAAACACATTTATCCACTTGAACAGAAGAAAATTCATATTTTATTAAAACTTGATCAAACCTCTCATGCCACTATTTAGGAGTTTGTTTAAGGACATAAAGAGATTTAATTAGTTTACAAACTTTTTTTTTCTTGTCCAGAAACTACACATCCTTCAGGTTGAACCATATAATTTTCTTATTCTAAATCAGCATTTAAGAAAGCTATTTTTACATCCATTTGATGGATAAAAAGCTTATGAATTGATGCCAAGGCAATTAATATTCGAATAGAAGAAATTTTTATCACTAGTGCAAATGTATCAAAACAATCAATTTTTTTTTTAGCAAATTCTTTATCTACTAAATGAGCTTTATATTTATCGAGAGATCCATCGGGATTGAGTTTATTTTTAAATATCCATTAACAATCAATAAGTTTTGCACCAAGAGGTAAATCAATTAAAATTTATGTATTATTTTTCATAATAGAATCAATTTCAACTTTTATTGCCTCTTTTTAAAATTTAGCATCAAAAAAAGATATGGCTTCAAAATAATTTGATGTTTCATTATCGACAAGAAATATTTGAAATTCATTTTTATAAGAAAATATTCTTTTCTAGGCCTTTTACTCCTCAATTCCTCAATATTAGAGGTAGTTTCATTTTCTCTTTCAAGAGGTGCAAGAGATTTTTATCACACAGTGAAAATATATATTTTTCAAAGAATTTGGCATTCTTTGTCTCAATAATAGTATTGTTATCAAGCACATCACTTTTCAAAATAAGAAATCTCTAAATAGTATTATGTTCAGCATATCCAATAAGCATGCAATCAACAGTTTTAGGATCTATTTTTCTCTTTTTAAGTTCAGACAAAAGAACTTTAGCAAGGCACCCCTATACTTTTAACTATTTCAAATTAGGTTTATAACATTTTCACAATTTATAAGGGGTTCTACCAGGTCGTTAATGAAGAATTCTATTTTGCAAGTGACATGCAGATAAAATAGCTTCACCCCATAAATTATTAGGTTCATTAGATCTAATTAACATAAAGTTCATTATGTCTTTCAATGTCTTATTTTTTTTCTTTCGGCTACACCATTAGACTTAGGTGAATAGGGCGGAGTTACTTCATAAATAATTTCTTCTATTTTACAAAAAGTATTTGAAGATACATATTCTTCACCTCTATCAGGTCTAGTTCTCTTGATTTTTATACTAAGCTGATTTTCAACTTCAGTTTTATAAGACACAAAATTATCAAATGCATCATCTTTATTTCTAAATAAATACAACTTGGTAAATCTAGAGAAATCATCAATAAAAGTCATATAATATCTTTTACCACATCTAGTCATAGTTTCCTTTATAATCTCCCAAATCAGTGTGAGTCAAAGTTAATAATTTAGTTTCTCTATTAACTAAAGAACATGATTTTTAGTAATTTTAGCTTCAGCATATATTTCACATTTATCATAATTATTTGAGTCTAAACCAAATATTAGATTGGATATTCTTTATAAATTTAATATTAGCATGCCCTAATCTACCAAGCCAAAAAAAAATAAACTCAACCTTATAAGTAGAAGTAGATGCACTGTCACAGATCTAATCTATTATATATTAAAAGTGTGAATACCCTTAGAAAAGTGATTCGGACCTTTTATCCCTCATTAAAACACTTTGCAATAGACAAAATAGTCTTTTCACCTTTTCTCTCAAATTATTTTTAATATATAAAAAAGTCTAAATTTCTAAAATTCATTAAGTTTGTTTTTCTAATACGAATTGTGTTTGGATTAGGATTCTTTCAACCATCAATTATTTAATATTTTCTTTCATTAGTTGTGACATTCTTCAATTCCTATATGTCGTTGTAGGTGGGAGGAAAAATTAGGTATAATTTAGAATACTTTTACCCTTTAAAGTTTTGACAGTATTTATGATTAAAGAGATAAATTTTCTTGTGATTTGAGGTAGGTTTTTAAAAACTCAATATGCTCTTGAAGCTAATTTAGGTTTAGAATTTTTTTATTTTTTTTTACGAATTGAAATATTGATAGTATCTATGTTTCAAGAGATAAATTTATTTGTGATTTAAATTAAATTTTATAAAATATTAGTTGTTTTTTAAGGAAATTTTGGTTTAGGTTTTTTTTTTAATGAATTGAAATCTTTATAGTATTTATATTTAAAGTGATAAATTTTCTTGTGATTTGGGGTAGGTTTTTTAAAAAAAATTATTTATTCTTGAAGTTTGATAATAAACTATCATGTATTTTTTAAGACAGTTGCTAATTGAGATTTTAGATTTAAAACTTAGTATATGAATTATACATAATCTACAATTGGCAGTAAAACTTGTGATTGCAAGGGACTAAGCTTATTGTTTTGCCACTACACAACTTGAACAAGTTTTTCATTGGTCAGGGCTGGAAACTTCTTCCATCAAGTTATTTTTGGGGTAGTAGATTCTTTTGCATTTTGGTCTACTATTTTTAATGTAGGTCCAGCGACCATCAGCGGTTTCAGAACCTATTAGAATCCACTAATGTCAAGCTTGATGTTCTTGCTTAAGCCCTTTTGATTCACTATTGAATTAGCATTTTCCTTGTTCTTGTTTTGGTACTCGAAATGGATATGGAGTTTTATATTTCTTATTATCTAGCAGGGCTTCCAAACAAATTATCGAAGATGACAAGACAGAAGTACTCCATGCTTTACAAACTAAGCTAAAGGTAACGACTATTATGGGATTAATCTATGTAGTAGATTGTATTTTAAGAAGGGGTATACAAAATCAATTGTTTATTGATATCTTCTCATTTTTTATTGGTCCATAATTATTAATTGAACTTTTTGCTCTTCATTAAGGAATTATTAATAATTATTTTTTAATTATTTGGACTTTGAAATTTGTTGGGTTCGAAATCGAAAGGGCGTCATGAGGAAGATTAAAATTCGCAAGCCATAGAGGCGATAAATCAGACGACGAAGAAAAAACATACTAAAAATATATTATTAATGTGATTTGATCAAATGACCTACATATGAAAAACGAATATTGCAAAATTTAAAATCTACCGGAGAAAATCTCCCCCTAAATAAAACTCTTTAACCGACTACATTGTGGATGCTATTGTGTTATGACTAGACAAAAGAGATCTTCTATTTATAGAGCTACAAAACCCTTTCTCTAAAAAAAATAAACCTAATATAAATCTACTAGGAAAGAGATCTTTTCTTATTAGGAAACATTTTTCACAAAGAAATTTTTTTCGAAGTAAAACACAATAATGATAGAATCGAAGTAAAGTTGGAAATTTAGGACAAATCCTAACAAATCTACCCTTAGATTGAATTTTCTGGAAAAATTGTTCATCATCTTTTTCTTCATGTAATCTTCGTCACTGCAGCCATGGTTAAAAATAAAGTTTAAAATATTATGGGTTTAAAATGGTTTAAAAAATATCTTATTTTTATTTTTAAAGATAAAGTAGCAGGAATGTTGAAAATATGCTTTAAACTCCTTCACCACATGTAGCTAGACAAAGATCTTTATCATCATAAAATTGGTTACAATTTGATCTCAACATGCCTTCAGTATGAACCATAGGCTCTTATACCACTTCTTGGGTTTGAAATCGAGAGAGCGTTATGCGAAAGCTTAAAATTTGCAAACCATAAAGGCGATAAATCAGGCGACAAAGAAAAACATACTACAAACATATTATTAATATAATTTGGTCAAACAACCTACATATGAAAAACTAATATTGAAAAAAATAAAATCTACTGGGAGAAAATTTCCCCCTAAACAAAACTCTTTAAACGACTAATAGTGGATGCTATTGTGTTATGACTTGAGAAAAGAGATCTTTTATTTATAGAGCTACAAAACCCTTATTCTAAAAAGAATAAACCTAATAGAAATCTACTAGGAAAGGGATATTTTCCTAGTAGGAAACCTTTTCCACTAAGAAATCTTTTTCAAAGTAAAACACAATTACGATAGAATCGAAGTAAAGTAGGAAATTTGGGATAAATCTGTAATGCCCCGAGAGTACAGCTTGGGCGTCACAAGATGCCTACAACCTCAAAGGACTACAAGCTAACCCATGTTGGTACCTGCTGTGAGCACTGAATGAAATAACAGAGAACATGTGTGGAATTCAACTGAAAATGCCATATGGTTTTATCAACTAAAGTCAAAACTGAATAAAAATACTAAAAACATCTTTCTGAAAACAATATTGTAAGACTGTCAATAGCAACTGATAACTAAATAACTGACTGAAAGTGTCTGAAAACCTCTAATTGAATGACTAAGGAGTTGATAGGACAAGTCCCCAACTAACTCTGACTGACTACTAAAACTGAGATAATGAAATGAACATATTTGGTCCTTGAAACATAAGGACTCACCATTGTTGTTGCTACTAGAGCGCTGGAATATCTAGGTGCGATTGCGAACCTGAGCGTTCGAACCTATGATATGAGACATCATAGCGCAAGAAATGAGTATACGATCAGTACTTTGAATGTACTGGTATGCTAAATGAGGTTAGGCTGTTATCCATGGGCTTATGTGCATGAATAAAGATAACTGACTGAATGTAAAGTAAGAGATAACTGATGTATAGTATGCATGGAGACTATAAAATTGAAGAATGCATGAATAAGCATATAACATGATACTTGGATAGTTTGTAAACTGAAATACTGAATTACAAGATTCTGAACAACTAATAATTGTATGCCAAGGTCAAGCAAGCCTGAAAACTAAACTCTGAACTGAATATTGGACTGAGATGGTGGGAGCTTTCATCTAACCGACATGTTCTAATTGAGCAAATTGAAGTCCAACCTGTAACCCCAGTTGGAAGAGTGTTAATACTGTGCTACGGGTACTAACATTGGCAGTGTGGATCCACTAAAGTGTTGTCCCAAAGGACTAAGGGTCACCCTCAACTAGCAGGGCCCTAATGAGATATGTGTCAACCCTCAACTAGCAGGTTAACATCTCTAACTTACGTTGGCTACATAGTTCTAGAACGCATGGATTGCTACTAAAGGTCACACCCTCAACTGGCAGGTGAGCCCCCATCCCTGGGTTCGCTCGGTACTAAATCCTACTTCCAATTGAACTAACTCTAAATTACTGAACTGACCTTAACTTACTAACATGATATACTGACTAGACTGATGATACTCTAATATATCCAAATCCAATCTGAAAATACCAAAACTAAGTAAACAACTAAGTTTTTGGGTATTCATAACCTCCAGGACTCGATATCAATGACAACAAGATCATACCAACACTTTAAGAACATAACAAGTAATCAATATTCAAAAATTCATTCTTTGAGGCATTTCATCAAACACTTTCAATGCATGGCTTAAACATGGGAATAGTTTTACTTTTAAATAAATAGCTAGCATGATTTTGATACTAAATCCCTAAAGTAAGGCTTAAATCAGCGAACAACACCATTCAAAACATGTAGGATTAATAACAACAATAATTTCATGGAAACATTATATAAAGTCGAGATTCATGGAAATTCATAGGTAAAATTCATGGGAACATATAAAAATCATAAATTTTAAACTTGAAATTGGGTTCTTGAACTCCATGGGAGAAAAAGTCCCATGGATGAACATTTAACATACCTTAATTGAAGAATTCGTAAAGGTTCTTTGTGGATTTCTTGAGAATTGATCTTGAATGTTGAAGGGGCCAGGGTTTGTTCTTGAGAGAGAATGCTTTTAATTTTGAGTGAAGTATGAATTTTGAGGCAAAAATGTTGTTTTGGGACCTAAATCTCATGTTAAAGTAAGGGAAAAAATACAAGACTACATTTTTGTATTTAAAAATAATAACTAGAATGCCATTTAAGGCTTCACCGTGATGTGCCAAAGTGTCATCGTGATTTCCACCGCGACACGGTGCAATCACGGTGACTCTCTGGAATCACACAATTGTTGTTTTGCCCTTCACCGCAATGCGACAGCCCTTCCATTACTATAGTCACCATGATGCGATGCAATCGCGGTGACATGCTATTTCTGAAATCCAAACATGGTCTAAACCTCATCCAAAAAATCCAAAACTTACCCGATACATACTACTTACACCCCTGAACATGAAAAACTCAAAAACTTACCGGAAGGTCAACTTAAAAATCTTTAAAGTTAAGGATAGTCAAAAGTGACTAAGTCCCTCAACACTTAGTCTTATTTTTAGGTTCTGAGTGCCTTAAGCACATATCAGAGGCTAAGCTAAACTAGGAATATACGAGGTATTATAATATCTACCCCTTGAGAACATTCGTCCTTGAATGAGACTGATCAAGCTAAGAGTACTGGAGGACAAAGTTTACATACTGAACATGCACGACTAAAACATGATTATGTGACTGAGTTTGAGACATGATGACTGACTGAACTGATTCATAAATGCATGCAATGGCATGAACATGATTATATGTCTGGAACTATGAATGATAAAGAGGAATTTTAAGGAAAACCGTTACCTTGAGATGAGTCTGAATTAGTGGAGAAAGGATGGGGGTTCTTGGTTCATATATCTGCTTCTGCTTCCCAAGTAGCTCCCTCAATGGACTGATTCCTCCAAAGAACTTTTACCAAGGGAACTTCTTTGTTTCTTAGTCTGTGAATTTGGCGATCAAAGATTTCAACTGTGAGTTCTTCGTAAGAGAGGTTGTTCTGAATATCTAAACTTTTTAATGGAATAACGGCATATGGATCACCAATAAATACCTTTAATAGATAAACATGGAACACTAGATACACTGATGCCAAATCTGAAGGCAACTCAAGCTCATACGATACCTTACCAAAATGGCCCAAGATCCTGAAAGGCCCAACATACTGGGGACTGAGTTTCCCCTTTTTGCTAGATCTCCTCACTCCCTTCATGGGAGAGATCTTCAAATATACAAAATATCCAACCTCAACTTTGAGATCCTTCCTCTTCACATCTGAATAAGATTTCTGTCGTCTCTAGGTTGTCTTAAGCCTCTCTATGATCAACTGAACTTTCTCCAATGCATCATATACTAAGTTAGGCCCTATCAAGGCAGTCTTACCTACCTCAAACCAACCAATAGGAGATCTATATATCCTTCCATATAGAGCCTCAAACGGAGCCATTGGGATACTAGAGTGATACCTCTTATTGTAGGCGAACGCAACCAATGGCAAGTGGTCATCCCAACTGCCCTTAAAGTTGATAACACAAGCTCTCAACATTTTCTCTAAGGGATGAATGGTTCTCTCTGCTTGACCATCTATTTGAGGGTGAAAGGTTGTACAGAGAAGAACTTGGGTACCAAGACCCTTCTGAAAAGCCTTCCAAAAATAAGAGTAAACTGAGTACCTCTATCTTAAATAATGGACAATAGGACTCCATGCAATCTAACTAACTCTCTAACATAGAGCTTGGCATAGTCCTTAGCTGAATAAGAAGTATGGACCGGCAACAAATGAGCTAATTTGGTCATTTTGTCCATAATGACCCAAATCAAATCATGCTGACAACGAGTACGAGCCACTAGGCTTTTGATGCTCAACCTTGACCTGCTGATAATTTGAGCACTTAGCTACAAACTCTGCGACATCCTTCTTCATACCGCTTTGCCAATAGATTTTCCGCAAATCATGGTACATCTTAGTGACCCCTGGATGAATAAAGTAACGCGCACCATGCGCTTAGGTGAGAATTAATTATCTCAACTTATCTACACATGGCACACACAGTCTACCCTAAAAATACAGGATACCATCTCCCCCTTGGGAGAAAACTTCTACTTTCTGATCTTTGACTGACTCTTTCAACTTAACTAGACTAGGGTCCCTATCTTTTTTTTCTTTTACTTCGGTAACCAAAGAAGATTTTGAACTTTTTTGAACCCAAGCACTACCCTCAGCTAAATCTACCAAGCAAACACCTAATCTAGCTAAATGATGAACCTTTTGGACTAATTTCTTCTTATCATTCTCAACATGAGTCACACTACCCATAAAAACTCTACTAAGGGTATCTGCTACTACATTGGCCTTGATCGGATGGTACAAAACACTCAGATCATAATCTTTCAACAATTCTAACCACCTTCTCTAACGGAGATTCAAATCTTTCTGTGAAAACACATACTACAAACTTTTGTGATCCGTGAACATATCAACATGCACCCCATATAAATAGTGCCTCTAAATCTTTAAGGAAAACACAACAACTGCTAGTTCAAGATCATGGGTAGGGTAATTCTTTTCATGAGGTTTAGGATTTCTTGAGGTGTAAGCTATGAAATTACCTCTCTATATTAATATACAACCTAAGCCAACTCTGGAAGTATCACAGTAAACAATAAACCCATCTTAACCATTAGGCAATGTCAAAATTGGGGCTGAGGTAAGTCGAGTCTTTAACTCCAGAAAATTCATCTCACAAGAATCTGTTCACTGAAATTCGACCTTCTTCTGGGTCAATTTGTACATGGGGGACGTAATAGATGAAAACCCCTCAACAAATCGTCTGTAATAGCCAACCAAACCCAAGAAACTCCTAATATCTGGTGGAGAAATGGATCTAGGCTAGTTTCTCAGAGCTTCAGTCTTTTAAGGATCAACTGTAATGTCATCACCAGATATAATATGGCCCTGGAAAGCTACTGATCTTAGACAAAATTTGCACTTACTAAATTTGGCGAACAACTGATGGGCTCTAAGTGTCTGTAATAATATTCTGAGGTAGTCTGCATGATCATTTTCATTACGGGAATAGACAAGAATATCATCAATGAAAACTATGACGAACATATCCAAGTACTACTTGAACACTTGGTTCATCAAGCCCGTGAAATCCACTGGGACATTTGTTAGACCAAAGGACATGACTAGGAATTTGAAGTGACCATACCAATCTTTGAAAGCTATTTTCGGAATGTCGCGTTCTCTGACTTTGAGATGATAATAGCCGAATCTGAGGTCTATCTTAGAGAAGTAACTGGCACCCTGAATTTGGTCAAACAATTCATCGATTTTGGGAAGTGGATATTTATTCTTGATGGTGACTTTGTTCAACTGACGGTGGTCAATACATATTCTAAGAGAACTTTTTTCTTACGCATAAAAAGGATTGGTGTGCCCCATAAGGAAATGCTGGGTATAATGAATCCCTTATCTAAGAGGTCTTTCAGTTATTCTTTCAATTCTTTATGTTCGACTGGAGCCATTTTGTATGGCAAAATAGAGATAGGTTGGGCATTTAGAAGAAGGTCTATTTCAAAGTCAATTTCTCTTTCGGTGGGAACTCCAGGAAGATATTCAGGTAACACAAATGGGAATTTCCTCACTACGGACACCAACTCAAGATTGGGAATTTCAAAACTAGAGTCTTTGACTCGCACAAGATGGTAGACACACCCCTTAGATATCATTTTCCTTTCTCTAACGTACGAAACAAACTGACCCTTAAGTGCTAAAGTACTACCCCTCCATTCAAGGACTGGTTCATTCAAAAACAGAAAATGAACAACTTTGTTTCTACAGTCAACTGAGGCATAATATGAATAGAGCCAATCCATGCTGAGAATGACGTCAAAATTAGTCATCTCTAGTTCTACAAGGTCTACTGATGTAACTTTCTGAGACACCATAATCAGGTAGTTCCTGTATACCCACCAAGATATGATAGACTTACCCACTGGGGTATACATTAATAAAGTATCTATTAAGGTTTTGAGACTGACTCCGAAGTCAACTGCTACATAAGGGGTTACAAAAAAAAAAGCTCCGGGATCTAGCAAGGCATAAACATGTAAAAAAAAGACCTGTAACGTACCAGTAACCACATCAGTAAAATTTTCCTGATCCTGCCGGGACTGAAGTACATAAAATCTATTTGGGCACTGACCACTGGTGGCATTAAAAATGGCACGCTGCTGGGTCGGGTGATCGGATGGAACTGGGGGATGACTGGACTGACCCAGCTGATCACTCTGTGGAAGATCCCTGATCCTGTGACATGACTTTCCACACCCATAGCATACATCGCTGCCAGCTCTACACATGCCCTGATGGTTTCCACCGCACTTCTGGCAAAGAGGATTTGTGCGACCACTATTCACACTCTCCTGGGGTTTAGGGACCGGTGCCTTCTCCCGGTTATCATTTTTGGGCTTCAGTGTTGCGGCACTAGTCGAATATGAAGCTGGGACTAAAGATTTCTAATGGAATTGAGGATGGTTACCACCTTCCAACCTTGGTTGATCAAAACTAAAGTTACGCATTCTGGCTCTCTTATTCTCCTTCTCTCTTTTCTTAAAATTTTGCTCCTCAATCTGGTGAGTATGGACCATCAATCTAGACAAGTCCATCTCCTTAATCAACATAGCGGTCCTGCACTCCTTGACCATGCTATGAGACACACTCGAGACAAACTTACTCATTCTAGACCTATCATCAAACACTACATTAGGAGCGTACCTCGCTAGCCGGGTAAACTTAAGAGAATACTCCGTCACACTTATGTTTCCCTACCTTAAATTAATAAACTTCTACACCTTAACTTCCCTTAACTCCAAGGGAAAGAACCTATCTGGAAAAGCTGAAGTAAACTCCTCCCATTCAATAGGCCTTGCATCTGCCCCTCTATCTCACTTTCACTGCTAATACCAGATGTGAGCAATATCCTATAACTGGTAAGCACCCAACTCTGCACTCTCACTAGAAGTCACATCCATAATATCGGTCTCCTTCTGAACTATGTCAAGGAACTCCTGCAGATCCTCATCAGGCTTGGATCCCAAAAATAGAGGAGGGTCAGGTGAAATATCGAATCCTAGATACAGCAGTATTAGCCACCAGAATGACTGGGACAGTAGACGGCTGATTATCCTGGGCTACTACTGAATGAGCTAAGGTAGTGAATACCGCTCTGAATTCGTCATGAGAGCTAGGCTAGTTTAGGGGATCTTCCTGAACGGGTGGAAGTGTGGGATGATTCCCGTCTCTCCTACGCTAGTCTTTCTAGGAGGCATATTTTATAAATGAAATCGAAATAGGATTAGAAATAGCTTTTAAATCAAGCTCATGATCATTCGTACAATATGAACACTGAAAGAAGGAAAACTTTTCCTAAAATGTCTTGTATCCTTTTGTCTATAAGTGTGACGTGTTTCACACCCATGCATATGAATCTACTCAACGCAGCTTTCAGACTCCCAAGGACACTTTAAAATATTAGGCTCTGATACCAAGTTTATAATACCTCGAGAGTACACCATGGGCGTCACACAGTGCCTACAGCCCCGAAGGACCACAACCTAACCCATGCCGGTACCTGCATGAGCACTGATTAAAATAATAAAGAACATGTGCAAAATTCAACTGAAAATGCCATAAGGTTTTAACAACTGAAGTCAAAACTAAATTGAAATACTAAAAACATCTATCTAAAAATAATATTGTAAAACTGTCAATAGCAACTGATAACTGAATAACTGACTGAAAGTGTTTGAAAACCTCTAACTGAACAACTAAGGAGTTGATGGGACAAGTCCCCAACTAACTCCGACTGACTATTAAAACTAGGATAATAAAATAAACATATTTGGTCCTTTAAACATGAGGACTCACCACTGCTGCTACTACTGGTGCGCTGGAATATCTAGGTGCGGTCAAGAACTTAAGCGTAACCTATGATATGAGACATCATAGCTCAAGAAACGAGTATTCGGTCAGTACTTTGAATGTACTGGTATGCTAAATGAGGTTAGGATTATATGTGTGGGTTCATGTACATGAATAATGATAATTGACTGAATGTAAAGCAAGAGATAACTGATGCATAGTATGCATAAAGACTGTAAAATCTAAGAATACATGACCAAGCATATAACATGATACTGGGATAGTCTGTAAACTAAAATACTGAATTACTGATTCTGAACAACTAATAAGTGTATGCCATGGTCAAGAAAGCCTGAAAACTGAACTCTAAAATGAATATTGTACTAAGACTGTGGGAGCTATCTTCTAACCGACATGCTCTAATTGACCAAATTGGAGTCAAACCTGTAACCCTAGTTGGAAAGGTGACAATACCATGCCACGGGTACTAATATTTGTTGTGTTAATCCACTAAAGTGTTTTCTCGAAGGGCTAAGGGTTACCCTCAACTGGCAAGGTCCTAATGAGATATGTGTTAACCCTCAAGTAGCAGGTTAACTTCTCTAACTTACGCTGGCTACGTAGTTCTGGAACACAGGGACTGCTACTAAAGCGCACACCCTCAACTGACAGGTGAGCCCCTATCCTTGGATTCACTCAGTACTATATCCTACTCCCAACCAAACTAACTCTAAATTACTAAACTGAGCTTAACTTTCTAACATGATATACTAACTAAACTTATGATACTCTAATATATCCGAATCCAATCTAAAAATACCAAAACAAAGTAAATAACCAAGTTTTCGGGTATTCATAACCCCCAGGACTCGATATCAATAACAAAAAGATCATACCAACACTTTGAGAACATGACATGTAATCAATATTCAAAAATTCATTCTTTGAGGCATTTCATCAAACACTTTCAATGCATAGCTTAAACATGGGAATAGTTTTATTTTTAAACAAAATAGCTAGCATGATTTTGATACTAAATCCCCAAAGTAAGGTTTAAATCAGCGAACAACACTATTCAAAATATGTAGGATTAATAACAACAACAATTTCATGGAAACATGATATAAACTCGAGATTCATGGAAATTCATAGGAACATATAAAAATCATAACTTATAAACTTGAAATTGGGTTCTTGAACTCCATGGGTCAAAAGGGCCCACGAATGAACTTTTAACATACCTTAATTAAAGAATTTGTGAGGTTCTTGGTGTATTTATTGAGAATTGATCTTTAATGTTGAAGAGGCTACGGTTTGTTCTTGAGAGAGAATGCTTTTAATTTAGTGAAGTATGAATTTGAGGCAAAAATGCTATTTTAGGAACTAAATCCTGTGTTAAAGTAAGGGGGAAAGACAAGACTACCCTTTTACATTTAAAATTTGTAACTAGAATATTGTTTAAGGCTTCACCGCGACGCGCCAAGTGAGTCATCGCGATTATAAAAAACCAATATTTTCAATATTCCTGCTCACTGTTATGGAATGAAAGAGGCAAGAAAGAAAAATAAATAGAAACTGAATGATAACTCTTGATTGATTTTTTATCTTGATTCAAATAGAAGAGTACATCTCTATTTATAAGAAAATAAATAAAATAACTAAGGAAAATATGATATTTTTTGTAAGACCCCATAAAAGTTATACTCTAATTTAGTCCTATATAGCATGAAAAGAGGTCCTAGACTTAAAACATTTTATCTAAGTATTGATACTTAGTCTTATATTTGGCCTCGAGGTTTCAATGACTTTATTTTTTACCCTTACGACCTGAAAATGTCAATTCTTAGATTGATTCTTGATTAGGGATGTCTATAGCTGTTCTCGGACGAGTTTTAAATTTTTCAAACGTCATTTGAGGCACGTTTAAGTGTCCAAAATAGTGGATCGACGTGATCTCGGGGTGTCGCGCACCCATCACGTCGACAGTGCTGACACCAGCTCAAGTGGGCAAATTCCAGTAAGTTGATGCAATCTCGATGCGTCGCATTGGCCATCGCATCGACCCCATCGATGCAGCGCGTTGGTCTGCACATTGCTGGGCATAATTTCAGCTCTTTTAATTCCGCGTCTAGAGGGGTAACTAAGTTAATTTCCCCACCTTTATTCAACCAGAAAACACGAGATTAAGTCATCCTAAGGGAAAAATCATTATTTAATCTCAACTTCTCTCAAGAAAAAAGCCCTAGGTTATTCAATTTCAAGTTCGAGCTTCAAGAACACACCAACGATCTTCACGAATTTGATTACTAAGGTACGTTAGGTGTTCATCCTTAGGTTTTCCTCCCACCCTTGGAGTTCCAGAACCCTTTTTAAACAACAAGTTTACGATTTCAGTATTTACATGTTGGAATTTGATTGTGTTCATGTGTGTATTAATGTTTGGGGTTTCAATCCATGATTAATTACAAGTTTGATAAAAATCAAGATAGTATGTATGTTGAATTATGTGATCCTAATGCTAAATCTTTTAATTGCAAGTTGAGTATTGCATTTATGATGCTTATGTGATAACCATTCTCATGTGCATTAGTTATGCTCCCTAAGTGTTTGATAGAATACCTATGTGAATTGAATAGTAATATCATGACAGGTTTACATGTGCTCACAATCATGTACAAGTTCATGTCTCTCAAGTGTTTGACAAAATATCTAAGTGAATGTGTTGTTAACAAGCAATTATTGTTATGCTTTCAAGATTATGCCATGCTTTACTATTGATATCGAGTTCTAGGGGTATTCAATACACGACAATCTAGTTGTTTGCCTAGAATTAAGTAACTACAGAATAGTCTTAGTAACATCACAAATAATAGAATTCAGTCAGTTATAGAACTCAGTGAACTTAGTCCAGTTCAGTATGTTAATACGATTAGTAACTGTTCAGTCAAGACTAGTACAGTCTAGTGATCAATTTAGTGTCTATTAAGTTGGGAGTAGGATTCAGCACCAAGCAACCTAGGGATGGGGGCATTCCTGCCAACAGAGGGTTTGACCCTTAGTAACAGTCTCTGTGTTACAGAACTGCGTAGCCAGCATAGGGAAAGATATCCCCCTGCCAGACACGGGTTGACGCAACCATATCTATAAATATAATTCATGAGTCTTCCTACCAGATTAGGGTTGACCCAACATTATTAGTATCCCTTGGAAATGTGCTAACACCCTTCCAACTGGGGTCACAGGTTGGACCCCAACTCAGTTCATAATCGGGGTATGTCGGTTAGATGAATACTCCCACCATTACAATTTCTATTTCAAACTCAGTATAAAACTCAGTTAAGTTCTACAGAATCAGGACTGTCAGAAATAGTCACCTAGTATCAGTAATATAATTATCAATAATCTTAAATATCAGACACTTAGTTATCAGAATTTAGTATTCAGTATTTATAGCAGTCTCAGTTATTTATGTACTCTCATTCGGTTATATTTATATCATTTAATCAGTAATTGTTCATGCATACGAACCCTCGTATATCAGTCTACCTCACTTTGCATACCAGTATATTAAAAATACTAATGCATACTTTTTCTCTTGTGCTATGATATCTTATATCATAGGTTCGGACGCTCAGGTTCCTGACCGCACTTAGCCATATTCTGTTAGCAGCAGCAAATTCAGTAGTGAGTCCACATTCATCAAGGATACTATTCATTTTAGTATTTCAGTATATTTAGTATTTTTATTAGTCAAAGTTAGTTGGGGGCTTATCCCATCAACTCCATATTCAGACAGTTCAGCTAGAGGCTTTTAAGACTAGACTTGTTCAGACAGTATCCAGTTTCCATATTTTATTATCAGTTGCTATATTTTGCCAGTCATGAGTTAGCTTGTGGTCCTTTGGGGTCGTAAGCACTGTGTAATGTACGGGGTGCAGACTCGGGGCATTACAAACTTGGTATCAAAGCCTAAGGTTTAATAGAGTCCTAGGGATTCTAAAATATACGTCAATTAGAGTCTTGTGCATGGGTGTGTAGCGCGCCACACTTACGGACAAGAGGCTATGAGGCATTTTTAGGAAAAGTTTTCCTTCTTTCAGTATTCATGTCGTGCGAGTGAGCATGATCTCAAGTTAAAATCTCTGTCTAATTCAAGTTTCTCTTCCATTTACAGAATATGCCTCCTAAAAAAACTAATGGAAGAAGAACTAGAAACTAGCCAACACCTCCGCTCGTTCAGGCAGATCCCCTGGATGAGCATTTTCTCACGCAAAATTTAGAGCAGCTTTCACCACTCTAGCTCACACTATAGTAGCTCAGAATGAACGCCCAGCTACCGTTTAGTCTAACCCAATGGCTAATACTGCTGCAGCCAGAATTTGAGACTTCACCCAAATGAACCCTATATTATTTACAGTGTCTAAGTTTGAAGAGGACCCACGAGAATTCCTTTTCATGGTATAGAAGGTCATGGATATTATAGGGGTAACCGCTAGTGAGAATGATGAGTTAGTTGCATATCATTTGTATGATGAAGCTCATACATGGTTTAAGTAATGGAAGGCAGATAGGATTACAGATGTAGGGCCCATAGAATGGGAGGAGTTTGCTACTTTATTTATAGATAGGTTTTTTCCACTGGAGTTGAGGGAAGCTAAGGTGTTAGAATTTATTAAATTGAAGCAGGGAAGCATGATAGTGAAGGAGTATTCCCTCAATTTTACTCACATGGCCAGGTATGCTCCTCATGTGGTAGCGGATAACAGGTCTAAGATGAGTAAGTTAGTGTCTGGTATATCCGATAGTATGGTCAAAGAGTGTAGGACCATGATGCTAATTAAGGAGATGGACTTAGCTAGGTTAATAGTCCATTATCAGTAGGTAGACGAGAAAAATACTAAAGAAAAGGAGAGAAAGAACAAGAGAGCTAGAATAGGTAGTTTCAACTTTACTCAGCCTAAGTCAGAGGGAGGTAATCGTCCATAGTTCCACCAAAAATCTTTAGTTACAGCTCCATCCTGAGCTAGTACTCCAGTTCCTAGGTTCAGAAATGGTAGTAAGGATAGGGCGCCAGTCTCTAAATATCAGGGTAGTGTTAGCAGTGCCCGGACAAATCCTCTTTGCCAGAAGTGTGGCAGAAACCATTAGGGTGTCTGCAGAGATGGTAGTGATGTATGTTTCGGATGTGTAAAGCTAGGCCATATGGTCAGAGAGTGTCCTCAGGTGGGTTTGCTGAGTCATCATAATCGTCCCCCAACTCAGTCAGGTCACCCGTCTCAACAGGGTACCGTTTCCAGTGCCATCATAGGGAAACACCCAAACAGACTCTATGTACTTTAATCCCGATAAGATCTGGAAAGTTCTCCTGATATGGTCACTAGTACATTACAATTTTATCATTTACACGTTTATGATTTGCTAGATCCAGGAGCTTATTTAACCTTTATAACTCCCTCTATAGCGGTTGACTTTGGAGTCAGTCCTAAAATCCTAGCAAAGCCCTTCTCAGTCTCTTCCCCAATGGGTAGGTCTATCATAGCCTAGTGGGTATACAGGAACTGTCTAGTTATGGTATCTCAGAAAGTTACATCAGCAGACTTAATAGAGTTAGAGATGATAAATTTTAACGTCATTCTCGGCATGGATTGGCTTTATTCATGCTATGCTTTAATTAACTGTATAAATAGAGTTGTCTATTTTTAGTTTCCTAATGAACCTATCCTGGAATAGAGGGGTAGTACTTCAGCACTTAGGGATCAGCTTGTTTCATAACTTAGAGCGAGAAAGATAAAATCTAAGGGGTATGTCTATCATCTCGTTCGACTTAAAGACTCTAGTTCAGAGACCCCTAACCTTGAGTCAGTTTCAGTAGCCTGTGAATTTCCAGATGTGTTTCCCAAAGATCTTCCTAGAGTTCCTCACGAAAAGGAAATTGACTTTGGAATAAACCTTCTTCTAGATACTCAGCCTATATTTATTCTGCCATACAAAATGTCTCCCGCAGAACTAAAAGAACGGTTGAAAGACCTTCTAGATAAGGGATTTATTAGACCCAGTGTTTCCCCATGGGGCGCACCAGTTCTATTCGTGCATAAGAAAGACGGTTCTCTTAGAATAAGTATTGATTATAATTAGTTGAACAAAGTCACAGTCAAGAACAATTACCCGCTTCCCAGAATCGATGACTTATTTGACCAACTTCAGGGTGCCAGTTACTTTTCTAAGATAGACCTCAAATCAGGCTATCATCAGCTTAGAGTTACAGAATATGACTTCTGAAGACAGCTTTCAGAACTCGGTATGGTCATGTTGAATTTTTAATCATGTTATTTGGCCTTACCAATGCCCCAACAGCCTTCATGAACATGATCAATCGCGTGTTCAAGCAGTACTTGGACATGTTCGTCATAGTCTTCATTGATGACATTCTTGTCTACTCCCGAGGTGAACACGGTCATACAGACTATCTCAGAATAGTATTGCAGACCCTCAGAGCCCATCAATTATTTGCCAAATTCAATAAATTCAAATTTAGGCTAAGGTCAGTAGATTTCCTTGGTCATAGAATTTTCGGTGATGGCATTAGAGTTGATCCTCAAAAGACCGAAGCAGTGAAAAACTGGCCCATACCCATCTCTCTGTCAGATATCAGGAGTTTCTTGGGTTTGTCTAGCTATTACTGACGGTTTGTTAAAGGATTTTCATCTATTGCATCCCCTATGTCCTGACTGACTCAGCTGAAAGTCAAGTTCTAGTGGTCAGATTCTTATGAGAAGAGTTTTCAGGAATTGAAGACTCGACTCGCTATAGCCCCAGTTTTGACTTTACCTAATGGTTCAGATGGGTTTGTTGTGTATTGTGATGTATCCAGAGTTGGGTTGGGGTGTGTTTTGATGCATAGAGGTAAGATCATAGTGTATGCCTCTAGATAGCTTAAGCCTCATGAAAAGAATTGCCCCAACTATGACCCTGAGTTAGCAGCTATAGTATTTGCCTTAAAGATTTGGAGGCACTATTTGTATAGGGTGTATGTTGATGTGCTAACAGACCATAAAATTTTGCAGTACGTATTTTCTCAGAAAGACTTGAACTTGCAACAGAGGAGGTGGTTAGAGTTGAAAGACTAGAACATGAGTGTTCTGTATCACCCGAGCAAGGCCAATGTAGTGGCTGATGCTCTCAGTATATTGTCCATGGGTAGTGTTGCTCACGTTGAGGATGGTAAGAAGAAATTAGTTCATGAAGTTCATCAGCTTGCCAGGTTGGGTGTTCATTTGGTTGATTCAGCTGAAGGTAGTGTATGGGTGCAGAATAGTTTGAAATCCTCTTTGATTTCCGAAGTAAAAGAAAAGTAGGATAGAGATCCCAGTTTAGTTAAGCTGAAAGAGTCAGTCAAATATCAGAAAGTAGAGGTTTTCTCCCAAGAGGGAGATGGTGTGTTGCGTTGTCAGGGTAGACTATGTGTTCCATGTGTGGATGGTGTGAGGCAGAGGATTCTTGCAAAAGCGTATGGTGCACTCTACTTGATTCACCCAGGGGCCACTAAGATCAATCACGACTTATGGGAAGTATATTAGTGGAGTGGGATGAAGAGAGACATTGCAGAGTGTGTGGCTAAGTGCTCAACATGTCAGCAGGTTAAGATTAAGCATCAAAATCTTAGTGGATCTATGCAGGAGTTCAGTATTCCCACTTGGAAGTGGGAGAAAGTGAACATGGACTTTGTGACGGGTTTGCCTCGAACTCATCGACAGCGTGATTCGATTTGGGTTATTGTGGACAGGATAACCAAATCAGCCCATGTCTTGCCTATTCATACCTCTTATTCAGTCGAGGATTATGCCAAGCTCTATTTTAGAGAGTTATTCAAATTGCACGGAGTTCCATCATCCATCATTTCAGATAGAAGTATGTAGTTCACCTTTTATTTTTGGAAAGCCTTCCAAAAGGGTCTTGATACCCAAGTTCACCTCAGTACAACCTTCCACCCTCAGACAGATGGTCAAGCAAAAAGGACCATTCAGACTTTAGAAGATATGTTAAGAGTAAGTGTTGTTGACTTTAAGAGTAATTGGGATGACAACTTGCCTTTGATTGAGTTAGAGTATGATAACAGTTATCATTCCAGTAATCAGATGGCTCCATTTGAGGCTTTTTATGGGAGGAGATATAGATCTCCCATTGGTTGGTTCGAAGTAGGTAATGCCACAATAGTAGGGCCTGACTTAGTGTTTGATGCCTTATAGAATGTTTAGTTGATCAGGAAAAGGATTAAGACAGCTCAGAGCCGACAGAAATCATATGCAGATGTAAGGAGAAAGGATCTCAAATTTGAGATTGGCAATTTTATGTACTTGAAAATCTCTCCCGTGAAGGGAATGAAGAGATTTGGAAAGAAGGGAAAGCTCAGTCCCCGATATATCGGTCCTTATAGAATTCTTAGATATTTCGAAAAGGTAGCTTACGAGTTTGAGTTTCCTTCAGACTTAGCTTCAGTACACCCAGTGTTTCACGTTTCCTTGCTAAAGAAATGCATTAATGACCCATCAGTTGTAATCCCTATAGAGGGTATGGATGTTCATAACAGTCTCTCTTATAAGGAAGTCCCAGTCGAAATCCTTAATCATCAGATTCACAAACTAAGGAATAAAGAAGTTCCTTTGGTCAAAGTTCTTTGGCGGAACCAGTCCGTTGAGGGAGCTACTTGGGAAGCAGAACTAGATATGCGAACCAAGTATCCTCACCTCTTCTCTGCAATCTCAAACTAAGCTCAAGGTAATAATCTTCCTTAGATTTACTTAGTTTTATGCTAAAAATACCTTTACAAACTAGGTATCAGTTTCAGCTGCATAGCATTCTCATAACATGCATGCCTGCATGAAATAGCTCAATCACATGTCATGTCTGCAGAATTCAGTCATGCTTCAGTTATGCATATTCAGTATAAATACTCAATTTACCAGTAGTTTCAGTCATTTAATCATGCTTCAGTTGTGCATGTTCAGTAGGTAAACTCTGTCTATCAGTATTCGCAGCTTAGTCAGCCTCATTCAAGGATGAATGTTCCCCAAAAGGGAGATATTATATGACCCCGTAAAAGTCCTATTCTAATTCAGTCCTATATAGCATGAAAAGAGGTCCCAGACTTAAAAAAATTTAGCTAAGTATTGACACTTAGTCTCCTATTTGGCCTCGATATTTCAAAGACTTTATTTTTGACACTTACGATCTTAAAATATTGAATCTTAGATTGATTCATGATCAAGGATGTCAATAGGTGTTCTCGGATGAGTTTTGAATTTTTCGGACGTCATTTGAGGCACGTTTGGGTGTCCAAAATAGTGGATCAACGCATCGCATCATCTATCGCATTGACAATTTTATCACCAGCTCAAGCAGGCAAATTTCAGTGAGACGATATAATCTCGATGCATTTCGTCAACCATCACATCGACCCCATCGAAGTGATGCGATGGTCTGCGCGTCGCTGGGCACAATTTTTGTTCTTTTAATTCCGCATTCAAAGGGGTAATTAAGTTAATTTTTCCACCTTTATTCAGCCCTAAAACACGAGATTAAGCCATCCTAAGGGATTTCATTCTTTAATCTCAATTTCTCTCAAGAACAAAGCCCTGGGTTATTAAATTTCAAGTCCAATCTTCAAGAACACACCAACTATCTTCACGAATTTGATTACTAAGGTATGTTAGGTGTTCATCCTTGGATTTTCCTCCCACCCTTGGAGTTCAAGAACCCTTTTTAAACTACAAGTTTATGATTTCAAGATTTACATGTTGGAATTTGATTATGTTCATATGTGTATTGATGTTTGGGGTTTCAATCCATGATTAATTACAAGTTTCATGAAAATCAAGATAGTATGTGTGTTGAATTATGTGATCCTCATATTAAACCTTCTAACTGCAAATTGAGTATTGCATTCATGAGGCTTATGTGATGACTATTATCATGTGAATTAGTTATGCTCCCCAAGTGTTTGATAGAATGCCTATGTGAATTGAATAGTAATATCATGACAGGTTAGCATGTGCTCCCATTCATGTACAAGTTCATGTCTCTCAAGTGTTTGACAAAATATCTAAGTGAATGCATTGTTAACAAGCAATTATTGTTATGCTTTCAAGATTATACCATGCTATTGAGTCCTGGGGGTATTCAATACCCGACAATCTAGTTATTTATCTAGAATTACAGTACCTACAGAATAGTTTCAATAACATCACGAACAGTAGAATTCAGTTCATAATCGGGGTATATCGGTTAGATGAACACTCCCACCATTACAGTTTAAGTTTCAGACTCAGTATAAGTTCAGTTCTGCAGAATCAGGACTATCAAAAATAGTCACCCAGTATCAGTAACAAAGTTATCAGTAATTTTAAATATCAGACACTTAGTTATCAGAATTCATTATTCAGTTTCAGTATGATCTCTGATACAGTATATGTATGTATATGCACAGTATTGCATACTCAGTATTTATAGCAGTCTCAGTTGTCCACGTACTGTCATTCAGTTATATTTATATCATTTAGTCAGTTATTGTTCATGCATATGAACCCACGTATATCAGCCTACCTCACTTAGCATACCAGTACATTCAAAGTACTGCCACATACTTTTTCTCTTGCGCTATGATGTTTCATATCATAGTTTCGAACGCTCAGGTTCCTGACCGCGCTTAGCCAGATTCAGTTAGCAGCAGAAGATTCAGTAGTGAGTCCTTATCCATCGAGGATACTAGTCATTTCAGTATTTCAGTAGATTCAGTATTTTTATTAGTCAGAGTTAGTTGGGGGGCTTATCCAATCAACTCCACATTCACACAGTTCAGCTAGAGGCTTTTCAAACTAGACTTGTTCAGACAATATCCAGTTTTCAGATTTTATTTTCAGTTGATATATTCATCAGTATTCATATTATGAACCTTATGGCGTTTCAACCTAACTTCCACATATTTCAATATTATTATTCAGTGTTCACAGCAGGTACCAGTCATGGGTTATCTTGTGGTCCTTCGGGGTCGTAAGCACCGTGTGACGTCTGGGGTGCAGACTCGAGGCGTTACATTTTCCTTGTAGCTATTAGACTAAATATTCTGTAATTAATAAACCCTAGGTTTAAAAGGGAGTAAATAATGTAAAATATTCTTAGACTAAAAATAGAGAAAATAACAATATCCTGCTATTAATGAAAAATCACAAAATGAAAGGAAGGTAAATCTCAACATCTCCCCTCAAACTCAAGTTGGTGTATTCAACTTGAGTTTGAACACTTAATTATTCTTGAAAAAATTACTTTTCTTTGAAAAATACGAACAGCCATCAGATGACTCACGTGCTAATATGATGTTCGTATTTCCAACACATTATTGGAATTGAACAATAGGGGCCGGACATCCACGAAACCCCAAAACAGTTTAAATAATGCAGGAATATGCCATGAGATGCGATAGTTAAACTTTACAGCATCAAAACATAAAAACACATAAACAGTTAATCAAAAGACGAAATCAAATATTTGGTTAGAACCTAGTTCGAAAAATCCCCAGCAGAGTCGCCATTTCTATTTTGCGGAGAAATTGACTTATTTGAGAAGAGTCGCCACTTAATTTTAAAAAGAAATTAAGAAACTTTTAGAGAGTTTCTTCAAACGATTCAAAACAGAAAAATCATTTAAGTTAGAGATTCTAGGTAAGCGGTTCCTATTAAAGTTTTAAGAAGGATTTAGGCACCTAAAACATCCGCTAACTTACGATTATCCGGACTGTTTAAAAATCGTCTTTGATTAATCCTGAAAAAGTTGATTTTTTTTTTAAAAGAAAGCGGTTTTAAAAATATTTTGATGTTTATGCAAAACTAGTTTTTTAGCAACTTTACTAAGGATTTGACTAGGTTCACAAAGCACATAAGGCAAACAAACATAAGGAACCGAGGGAAGGGGAGAAAGTAAGGGATTTAGGCCATTGGGCCCAAATCAACTTGTCCTAAACTAGTTTAGGCTTTCGACCCATTTCACCTATCCTAGTCTAGTTTTCGAGCCTTTGGCTCGAATCTTGCTCCACCTACATTAAATACAACCTTGGCTTCGTGGCCCAAATGAATGAATAAAAATAAATAACTAAATAAATAAAGACAACAATAATAAATGACTAAATAAATAAATGAAATGGAAACTGAAACTTTCAAGTCTCTTGGCCGCTTCAAATGTAGGACTTTAATCTATTCTCCTTCTTCTTCGTTCGACTCCTTGTATCCGACACGCTATATGATCATCTTTTTAGGACCTTCGGAATCGACTCAAAAGATGGGCCTTATTGGCCCACTAGGGAATGCAAAAAGTCCATTTGAACTCCAACAAATTTCCATGCAAAAAAGAAAGAAGAAAAAATAAAGAACATTAATACGTGATTAATGAAGGGAAAGAGAAGCACGGTTAACACATTAGTCAATCAAAGAAAAAATTAAAATTAACTAATCCATGGTCTATCAAAAGGGAGGGGGGGAACTAGATGACAATATTGGGGATTTAACTAAACGTAGTATGATTCTTAAATAATCACAAGCCGATTAACTTCTCTGATTTTCTTAGGAAAGGAAAATGTCACTGAATCTTTACTAGAATTTGTAATTTCCATAAAAAAAAAGGTTAAAATGGTCAGATGGCAATGAATGATAAGATTAAAGGGTCTGACATTTGATCTTCAGGCATTAAAAAAATGTAATATAATTTGCTATAGAAACATTTACAATTTTGTAAAGAAAAAGAAAAGAGCACTTGGTTGACAAACAAATGATTTGGTTTACATATAAATTTAGTACTATAAAACGTTTTCATCTTGGCACTAATTGTCAAGTATTAATAAGAAGACATATAATTAAGGAATTCATAATGGGGTAGCTATAATAGTAGTAGACATATCTCACACAAAAAAAGTTCCAGCTACGTTAACAAAACAAATGAACTTTAAAAGAATACACAAGTCAGAAATTAGAACCCAGCATATACCAAGTTAAGCTCTAATCCAACATATGCAAATTTACCTCTCGATGTACAAATAAGAAAAGCGATAAAAGGAAGAAGCTTTAGCCGATCAAACATCTTGTCTCTTCTCGTGGGTTAATTACACCCATCTTGAACACACTGACAGAATGTAACCATGAAATAAAATATTGGCCCTATAGATTACTATCGTTGTTGCCATTGAGAATACTTGATATTAACAAAAACAGTCCTCCATAGCCAAAGATTTGGAACTAACAAATAACGTCAAGATAAGATTGAAACCGAAACGAAGAAAATGAGATGAACAAAGCCATACAAACTAGAACAAGAACATCTACTTAGCCAAAAACAATATTTCACAACAAAAATCCTATGGCCTTCATAGGCTCTACAGCAAACAACCCAGCATTTATCACGATTACAACTAAGCAATTGACTAATTCTACGGAGAAAGGGGATGAAGAAGAGAACGGCGGGCTTAAAAGAGACGAGATTATGTTTACCTCTTTTGGGGCAGCAAAACAGGATGACGAGCTAACGTTTGGACTCGCAACCATCAGAAAATACCTTCACTATCAACTCAAGGCTCTAATCTAGCCGACGAAAACCCAGGAATGAAATTCTTACTAATCGAAACTGTATTTTTTTTAAAAGACTCCCTTTTTCAAATATTAGGAAAATTATTCTCAGAAAAAACAGAAGGGAAAGAAAAGAGAAAAAGAATCCCCCCAACTTCGAACCCTAAAAAATTTCTTCAAAATTTCGAGACCCCAACTTAGAACCCTAGAGCCAAAAAAAAATAAAAAATCCAAAAATCCCCCCACAACAGTGACCCAAATGGGTCTTTAAATAGAGAAAAGGATTGGGGTATTTTCGGGATTCGGAAGAAGGAATTTTGAATTTCCAATCCGAAAAATTTTCCCCCCACAGCCTGTTTTCGTCAATCAATTGTACCCCTTTTTGTTGTTTTTCCTCAAATCCAAAAATGGATTTGCCAATCGAAAAGAAAACCCCCTTCAAACCAATAGAAATTGGCCAAATATGTACCAAATTTGTACCCCCATCCCTAGATTCGTGGAGTTGAACGTAGAGAGGCCACCTTGGCACTATTCTAGAAGGTTCGAGGTTCTTCCGTATGAATTTCGAGTGGGACGCGTGTGGAGAAGGGTTGGGTCGAATCAGTTTCAATGGTCTTTGGGTTGAGATCAATGGATTTGGATCGATTTGAATGGGTTTCGATTGTAGGCGGGTTAGAGATGAAGTCGTTGTTTGTTGATGGTTTTTTGTCGATGGTTGGAATATACGCGTATTGTTGAGGGTTGGTGTGATGTTGATGATTAAAAGAGGAAGGGAAGTGGGCTGGGTTGCTGATTTTGGAGTGCGCTTGGTGGTTGGGTTTTGGAAGTGGGTTTAAAATTGGGATTGGGGTTATTTAATTTGGAAATTTGTCCAATTCATTTAAGTTTTGTCCAAATTGAAAATTAATTGGCCAATTGCATCGCGATTGTGGCCAATTTGATTTCAATTATGGCCAAATTTAATAGATTGGCTAAATTAAGTTAAAATTCGAGATGAATTTAATATCTCCTTTAACCCCAAGCTTCTTGATTCGATAAAATCAAGCACATATTTATCCAAATAAATTATTTTTTAGAATAAGTTATATTTAAATCAAGATTTTGATCATTACATTTATTTTCAAAGATTATCCTTAATTAAAATTTGATATTGATGAAAATGTTCATTTAAATGATATCATTTATACAATCTCATATATGTAAATACAAAAATATATAATTATCACTTAAATAACAAATTTAGCCCAAATACATATTTTTAAATGCATTTATTTGGAAAAAATAGTTGTTGCGATTTTATTTGAAAATCCAAGAAACTCGAGATTAAATGTAGTTGTGGAGGGCAAAAATTAGGTGTCAACAATTCCTAACCTTCTTTGGGGGCCCATCTAGGTGAGGTTTGGTGGTGCTATAGGCACATATACACCGCACCCAAAAATTCTCAAATGAGATATATTAGGATCTTGACCCAAAACCAATTGCAACGGAGAAAATTTATGATAATTTGTCGATCTAAGATGAACAAGTATTGCAGCATGCAAAATTGCATGACCCCAAACAGAAGTGGGCAACTTAGTTTTCATAAGCAATGGTCTTGCTATCAACTGCAGACGTTTAATCAATGACTCAGCAAGGCCATTTTGAGTGTCAACATGAGGTACAGGATATTTCACTCTTATCCCAATTGATAAGCAATAGTCATTAAATGATTGGGATGAAAATTCTGCAGCATTATCAAGGCGAATAGACTTAATTTGATTATCGGGAAACTGTGCCCGTAATCGTATTATTTGTGCCAATAATTTTGCAAATGCCAAGTCGCGAGATGACAAAAGGAGCACATGAGACCATCTAGAAGAAGCATCTATTAGGACCATGAAGTATCTAAACAACCTACTAGGTGGGTGAATGGGTCCACAAATATCCCCATGTATGTGTTCCAAGAACGCGGGGGATTCAATCCCAACTTTTATTGGCGATGGCCTCACAATCAGCTTGCCTTGATAACAAGCATTACATGAAAAATCACCATTCGAAAGAACCTTCAAGTTCTTTTATGGATACCCATTTGAATTTTCTATGATTCATCTCATCATTATAGATTCAGGATGTCCCAAACGATCATGCCAAAGTACGAAAGTATTGGAATTAGTAAACTTCCGGTTTACTATCGAATGTGCCTCATTTGCACAAATCTTTATCCAATACAAGCCAGAAGATAAAGCAGGAAACTTTTCTATAACAAATGTCTGGCCAGAGACATTCTTGGTGATACCAAGATATTCAAAATTCATCTCATCAATTGTCTTGATATGATAACCATTTTCACGGATAGATTTAAAACTCATCAAGTTTCTCCGAGACTTAGGAGAAAACATAGCATTATTTATAATGAGTTTAGTTCCCTTGGGCAAGATTATAATGGCTTTTCTGAAGCCTTAAATCAAATTAGCACTACCAAAAATTATAGTAACATTAATCTTGCCCATGTTTAGATGAGAGAAATATTTATCGTCTTTGAATATCGTATGTGTAGTGCCAGAATCAATCAAATAAATATTTTCATAATTGGACAGCTTACTTTAAAAATTATCCATATCTTAGCCTTAGCCTTCAAATTTAAATGGTTGAGTCTCGTGCTGATAACGTGTCATAAAACAAGAAAGAACAAGAAGAAGAGTAGAGAGAGTAATTCTTATTTCTTCTCTTGAAGGATAAATTACAATGAGGGAAAACCCCTTTATTTATAGGGAAAAACTAGCCTTGGGGTTTGTAACTTTTCCATAAATAGACATACACAATATATGGTAAAGTAGGTATTCACTATATATGGTAAAGTAGACATTCACTATATATGGTACATTTATAACAAAAAGATATTATCGCTCAAAATATGTATATAATTAATTTAAATAACAATATTATATAAAAAAAGAACATTTATGATTTGATTACAATTGACTAAATCAAGAAAGTATCAAGAAATATCAATTAAGAGAATAACCAATTAGTAATCAAACAACTTATATGAAAAAAAATATATAATAATCAACGAGTTATTCCAAAATTAAAAATATTATGAAAAAGATGTGATCACTCAAATGGTAACTTTGGACTACAAAATGGAAGAAATTTATTTCAATAGATTTAAAGTAATTTTATTTACAAAATATGCATTCATATTTATTGAAAGAATTTTTCATTCAATATATTTTAAGTAATCTATATTTAAAACAATATGCATTCATATTTGATGAAAGGATTTTCATAATTAAGAATAACTATCAATGAGTAATTACACTATCATTCTATATTAGGAAATGAATAAATGATAGTCTTGAATTTAAAAGGAGGGTAGATTGAAAATAAATAAATATTAAAAAAAGTTAAAATGAATATTACTACATAGAAAAGATTGCATAATATTCATCGAAAATAACTACAAAAATTACATAGTCCTAACTAATATTCGAAGTCAAATAAAATTTTGTCTTACAAAATTATTCTTTAATTGACCAATTATATAACCTTATATATGTCTGTAAGAATAATTTTTTATTTTAAAATAATCAAATTTGAAAAAAGATACTTCGTTTTGATGAACAAAAATTAATTAAAAAAGATCAAATTATCTTATATAAAAATTTAAATGTGCAGATCAATAAAATGAATTAGGAATAAATATTTCTTAATAATAAGTATATCAATAAAACATTTATAATAATTTTTACATGATGAAATGTAGGTGTGAGTTACTAATAAATTAGAATATATGCAACTGAAGTATTACCATAAAATGAATATTTATATGACAAAAGGTTTTTAGGATTTCATTCAATGTAAGTCAATTAAGGAAGCATGACAAAATTGATTGAGAAATATAAATAGAAAATGAATAATCAATTAAAAATTATATACATATATATGGAAAAGAATATTGTACCAACTGCAATTAATCTAGAAGTTCTAATGGCATAATAATAAAATCAATTAGTAAATAGTAATCATGTAACTTATATGAATAAGATTATAATAATCAAAAATTCATTTCAAAATATAAAAAAAAATATTATGAAAAGATGTTATCCCTCAAAAAATATACACAATTAATTTAAATAATAATATTATTTAAAAAATATTTATGATTTCACTAAAATTTAGTAAATCAAGAAAGTATTACAAAAAAATCAATTAGAGAATAACTAATTAATAATCAAGTAACTTATAGGAAAAAGATTATTATGACAAATGAGTCCTTCCAAAATTAAAAATATTATGAAAAAGATGGCATCACTCAAAATGTGTATATAATTAATCTAAATAACAATATTATATATATATATATATATATATATATAAAATATTTATATATATATATATATATATATATATATATATATATATATAAAATATTTATGATGTGATTACAATTGACTAAATCAAGAAAGTATCAAGAAATGTCAATTAAGAGAATAACTAATTAGTAATCAAACAACTTACATAGAAAAAAATATAATAATCAAAGAGTTATTCCAAAATTAAAAATATTATGAAAAAGATGTGACCACTCAAATGGTAACTTTGGACTACAAAATGGAAGAAATTTATTTCAATATATTTCAAGTAATTTTATCTGTAAAATATGCATTCATATTTATTGAAAGAATTTTCATTCGATATATTTTAAGTAATCTATATTTAAAACAATATGCATTCATATTTAATGAAAGAATTTTAATAATTAAGAATAACTATCAATAAGTAATTACACTATTATTCTATATTAGGAAATGAATAAATGATAGTCTTGAATTTAAAAGGGGGTAGATTGACAATAAATAAATATTGAAAAAAATTTAAAATGAATATTACTACACAGAAAAGATTGCATAATGTTTATTGAAAATAACTGCTAAAATTACATAGTCCTAATTAATATTCAAAGTCTAGTAAAAAATTTTCTTATAAAGTTATTCTTTAATTGACCAATTATATAACCGAATATACGTCTATAAGAATAATTTTGAATTTTAAATAATCAAATTTGAAAAGATACTTCGTTTTGATGAACAAAAAATAATTAAAAAAGATTAAATTATATTATATAAAAATTTAAACGTGCACATCAATAAAATCAATTATGAATGAATATTTCTTAAAAATAAAAATATCAATAAAAATTTATAATAATTTTTTATAAGATAAAATGTTGGTGTGAGTTACTAATAAATTAGAATATATGCAATTAAAGTATTACCATAAAATGAATATTTATATGACAAAAAGAATTTAGGATTTCATTCAATGTAAGTCAATTAAGGAAGCAAGACAAAATTGATTGAGAAATATAAATAGAAAATGAATAATCAATTAACAATTATATACATATATATGAAAAAGAATATTGTACCAACTGCAATTAATCTAGAAGTTCTAACATCATAACAATTTACCACTATAGAAGAAGGCTACACTTAGTAAAAGATAATTAATTTTTGTCTTAACATCTTGGAGAAGATGAATTGAACAAGTAATTTCTACCATAACTTATTTTGTCGTGATAATTGTTAGAATCTCAATTTACTGTAAGTATTGTTTTAAAATAGATTTTTCTTGATTTATCAAGTCAACTAAATATACAGGTTATGTTACATATTCATTTTATTTTCTACATGTTTGGTGAAAAATTTATAAGTCAGTATTCATATACTTTATGTTTTACAAAAAAATATAATTTGTACTCTTTGAAAATTTAAATTAGTAATCTTTTAATTTGTCATATATTTTTAAAGAGTTATAAAAATTTATCTTGGTCAAAATGTGCAATGAGAATTTTAGCAATAACATAAAAATTTACAAGATATACACTAAATATGAAGAAACTAATATTGATATTAGATAGTTGATTTTCTTGCATTGCAAATATTGTTGCTTTAGAGTTTAATGAGATAATAATATGATTTCAAAAATTAATAAACTATGATACAAAATTACTAATCCCTTATATTTCTATATATTAGGGTTAACACTTGATTTGTCTATACTATATTTCTATATGTTATGATTAACAATTAATTTGTAAATTAAATTGTGTGATTTTAATAATATATTAAAAGTTTTGTGATATTGTATTAGGAATGATGGTTAAGTGACCTTAGAAAAAAATGATAGTTGTATAACTATCTAAGAAATTTGCCTGGCACTAGGATTACTATCTCAAAAGCTATATATCGAAGATCAAAATTTGGGTGAGTATCTCGTGGCTGATGCTCAATGGGCAATGCTCAATTTTAATAAATCAAATACTTATGAATATTGATTTTTCCAAATTCATTATATTTAAATTCTTACTGCAAATATTATTGTACTTTTACATAACATATTGTACTAATGTGAAAGTAAAGGTCATTTGTCATTTGTTATTTATAAACATTATGCTACAAACTTTCTTATTTTTTTGTTTTAGTTGATATAAACAGGCAATGAGTTCAATCATGTTTATCTTTATATTTGTAACTCTAATTTTAGAATATTGTAGATCTTTTGGTGCAATAATTATTTTGATTTACTTTGTACAATATAAAGGATAAAGATGAATAAGATTAATATCTTATTGTACTGATGAACATGAGGGGCTAAGTATTAGTTGAATGTTCTAAGATGGGAGGGAATTCAATTTCGATAGTGATTAATATTTATAATTTCATTCAAATTGAGTAAATTGAGAACGTATGATAGGATTGATTGAAAATAGAGTTGAAGAGTGAATATTCAAACCTATGAAGGACTAAACCATTTATTCGAAAAAGTAATATACAATAAGATTCATTAATATTTGTTGGTCCATTATCATAAGAGAATAAGTGAACATTGTGAAATTGTGCAAACAGGTTAGGACTTTAGATAATGTAATAAGTTATTTGTTGAAAAAATGGTAATAAAAAATATGAGAGAGAGAAAATTGACTATTATTGAGACTTTGCTCAAAATATTTTTCTTAACGCAAAAATATTTTAAATTTATAAAAAAAATATACTATGACTATGATCGTGCAAAGGAGTACAAAATTTACTTTAAAAGAAAAATCTATTAAGACAAGAAAAGAGAAGGGAAAATTCCTTTCTCCCTCTTGATAAGAGGGTGCAAATTAAAATATTTACTATAAAAGAATTTAAATTTCAAGTTAAAATTTTACAGAGAAGCCTCATGCACATAACTCTAAAACATATCTTTCATTAGTTCTTCGTTTTTCTAACCAAATTTAGAAGTAAGTCACTTAACTAATAATAATTATGTTAAATATGCATTTTCTTTTGTAATTATATGATTTTTTTACAAATAAAATCATATATAGACCACAATATTATCTAATATTCTCTAATAATTATATTACAATATAATATTATTTGCACGCGGATACTAACCTTCGAAAAGAAATGTTTAAGTTTTATGTAATTAATGATATTAGGTTTCATATTTTAATAGTTATTTTTCGTATTGCATAAATTTATTAATTTCAAATACGTGAACGATATTGAATAAATTTTTTTATTATATAAAATCAATAAGATAACAGTTTCTATAATTAATTTCATTTAATATCGACCGTGCATCATGCGGGTACTAATACTAGTATATATTATAAAGCAGAGAACAAAACACTACAATTAGCCAAGTGGCAATCTATTGTTAAGCCATGTGGCAATTTTTAAGACCAAGTTAAATTATTGTAATAAAAGTTTGAATTAAAGAATATTAACTATTTGAATTTAAAAATGTATTATTCTTTTAAAAATAAAGCCACTAACTTAAAAATAGAAAAATATGGTTAAAGAGTCCTAAATAAACTCTTACTATTTCAAAAATTTATTCCTTTTATATACTATAAAATATATTTGTATACATTTAATTTAATAATAATAATAATAATAATAATAAATAGTAGTATGCAGTAAAAGTGATAACTAAAAAAAGTGTATCGTAATAGCAATACTGAGGTGATAATACTAATAATAATAATGGTAGTAGTATTAATAGTAATAGTAGTATAATTATAGTAAAAATAATAATGGTGATTAAAAATAATAATTATTATTGTTCATTAATTTTTTAATTATTTATAATTGAAAAATAAATGATTCAAACTAAATTTAAAATGTCTGCAATTAGCTTTATGGATGTGAACCGATTTGAGGTCAAATTCCCTTATTTTTAGGCATTTTGAAGGGAAAATTTGTTCATTTAGTGGATAATTCAAGAAAGAAATAAGGATGACTACCTTATTATTATAAGTGCTTTTAATTACTGTAACTTATCTATTTATTTGAAGCATAGAAATTCAAAATGGTAAAATAACTAAAAGTATCTAATGATAAATTTATTAAAATTATCTTAAATTAGTTTTTTTTCTAAAAAAAATTATCATTGGCTTAAAATTAGGAATCTAATATTGAAAAGTTTTAAATGAACTCATAAAATTCATAAACTTTCTCTTTCAATGTTTTAAAAAGTATTCAGATATTAAATAAAAGATAATAATATCAATAATAAGAATAATTATAATAAACAATAGTAGTAGCGGTACACACATAGTAGTACATTTAATTTTTTTTTAGAAAAAAATTAACATAGAAGTAGTGTTGTTGTTGTTGTTGTTATTGTTATTATTATTATTATTATTATTATTATTATTATTATTATTATTATTATTATTATTATTAATAATAATAATAATAATAATAATAATAAAAATTATAATTAATAAATAAATAAATAGAGGAATATATAGTACTTAGTGATAATGATAAATAATAATATCTATTTTACAATTATTTATACATCTTTAATATTTATTTGTGATGGGTTTTCCAAACTTCACCCTTACTTGCAAAAATTTTAAATTATAAATATAAATTAAAAATTATTTAAATCTAACATATATATTTACTTGCAATTCATTTATATAGCTGAATTGTTGTTAAATTTTATCAAAGAAACATTTTATTTTTAACAAGAAAATAAATGTGAAAATGAAAAGTAGATTAACGAAAAAAAATGTAAAAAAAAAGGGTAAAATAGTGGTGATGGGAAATTGTGACGAATTAGTCCTTTTTTTAATTTTTATTATTTACTTTTAAAAATATATAATCTATCTTATTGATTTGAAATATATTTCAACTCTTGTTTACAGATAATAAGATAATTATGCATTGTATTTGAAAAAAGTATGAGATAAGATAATGAAGTATATAAACTTATCTTCTTCTAACAAATTAATATGTTGTTTGATTTTGAATTTGAATTCAAATGGAATTTGAATAGGAATGAGACTCTGGCTTCTTAATATTCTTATATATAGAGTACATTGTGAAATATTTTACTGCATTCTTCATTTATTTTTAGAACTTTAATTTAATATTTTTATTTTTTTATATACAAAAAAAAATATGACATTCATCTTCATCTTTTCCTCTTAACTTTCAGAATTGATGAAAGTATCTATTGTCATGATTCGACTTAATGGGTAATATTACAATAACAGTCTTTTTTTCTCCACTATAATTTAACACATCTCTTCAATATCATACCTTTCTATTGCTTTCATTTTATTAAAGTTCATGACAATTTCTCTACCTGAATATGCTTATTGGGTTTATAGTGTAATGACTTTTTAGATATATATTATTGAATATTTATATATATCCTATTTCATTTCAACTGTTGGACTAATTCATCATGTTTCAAAATCACTTTCAATGGAAGAAAAGCTTCAAAGAAACTTATTTGGAGAATTATACAAGTGTTTGAATTCAAGCAGTTACTTAGAGTAATGAAAGATTAATTAGTAGTTATTAGTTAATTTTGAGTTATAATTATAAACAACTTTATTTGATGTGATTATTTGATTTTGTGAGATGATAAAACTTTTCTCTTTATTGACGAACATAATTGTTAAATTTTATATTTTGGAAGAAAGTTATTTTTTTATCTTTTGATTTTTCTAATGACTAGCTTAATATAATTAATTAAAAAATAATTTTGGCTAATGTTTGAATTAGCATTTGAATGGATAGTAGTTTACTTAATTTGTGTGCATGCATTTAAAAAATTATATTATGAATATATATGATCAAGAAGTAAGTTTTCAGAAAATGAGTCAAAAGCAAAAACATTAAACAATGAAAATAAAATTGTATATGAGATCAAGACTCTTAAATATATGATAAGACTTTTTTTATAAAAAAAAAATAGACATCGTCTTTTTACATTTTAAAATTGAATTTAATATTAAAAAAAATGTTTTTTGATACAAACACGTACGATATAAAAAGTTTGTGGCCCTTCTCAAAACTTGACACGCATAAACACGAGCGACAACCGTCAGTAATTCGTAAGAAGGTATCTGTACCATCTTCATGAGGCCCTCAGCCTTATCAATTCGACCCTATCAAACTTGACGATACAATGCAGGATCTTGTTTCAATGATCAGTGCCTAATCAGTTAAAAACTGCATTCATATGAACATTATACTTTGTGTGTGTTGTCCCGGTGACATTATCAGTAATAATTAACTCCCACACATATGATAGTGGATCCATCTGCATGCACCTTATTCTTCCTATCCCATCTGTGGCTTAAACTGAATAAACAGATAACTAGCAAGTTGCAACAGACGCCACACAGGTTGGAAAAATAAACTGATATATTCATCTGTTGTAACAGATTGTCAATATGTTGTAAGTTATTTGACAGATGAAATATATTTTGCAACAGATTAACCATCTGTTAGATTTATTTTAAAGCATTTTTCTTTTCTTTCTGAAATACAATAAAAAATTGTATTTAGATCTATTTTTTTTAATTTACATATTCGAAAAGTCACCAGTTTTATTTAATTAAGGGATATGAACAGTCGTGGCTTTTTGTTTGAAGTTCCCTCCAGCCTCCGTTCCATACTTTCACTTGTTCATTCTACTAGACTTACAATACAAATATGGATGATCCAGATTTGTACAAAAAAAATTCATATCGAGTCCTTGCGGGAACTTCAAAGGCAGTTTAATGAACTCCAGAGGAATTTGGCCGACTTCGGAGTAAGGCTGAGGAGGGCCCTGCTGCTGACGGATGAAAAATGTCCGATTGACAATAATAATAATAATAATAATAATAATAATAATAATAATAATAATAATAATAATAATAGTAATGATAATAATAATAATAGTAGTAGTAGTAATTATAATTAGGTTATGTTTTTTTTTCTTTTAGCGAGTGTATGTATTTTATTTTTCTCCTTTTGTATATCGGATCTACCCAAGGGATTCAAAAATATATGTCGACAAAGGTTAATCTGATGCGACAGATCGATCATATGTTGCAACAGGAAGTTATTAATAAAAAAGGGTTATTGTTATTGAGAGGGGGGAAAATGCGTGAATTTCTGATTATTTAATATAAAAAATGGTTCGTAAATAAATACGTAATAAGGAAATAAATGATAAACATAATTTACAACCGTAGTAAAAGAACGGTTATTTAATTTTAATAACTAATCGTAACTTTTTGTCAAAAACACATAGATTCAACAATGTTGCTGATGCATCAAATTACCCATCCGTTGTGACTGATGTATCAGCTGTTAGAAGAAATCAAAAAAGTTATTAAAACAGATCGTTCATTTGTTGCAACAGATGAAATATCTGTTGCAACTGATGGTTTACCTGATGCAACAGATATACAATTTGTTGCCAGAACTCAATAAAAATGGTTATTAATTAAAGAAACGGTTATTGAAAAGGTGTTTTTTTTAATTTATGTAGTAAAAATTCAGTAAATTTGGATTAATGATATGATGATAATCTTTTTTTAAAAAAGGATAGATATATGTTGCAACAGATATATTATCTGATGCAACAGATATATTATCTGATGCAACAGATATATTATCTGATGTAACAGGTTCTCTCTATTATTGCAACAGATGATATATCTATTGTGTGTTGTCTGATTCAACAATTATAGAATTTGTTGTCTCAACTCAATAAAAATGATTCTTGGAAAGAACTAATTAATAATAATAATCTGAAAAGTCATAACTTATCACAATATTTATTAATTTAATTAAGTCATGACTTTTTACAGTAATAAAAAATATAATTAATAAATGAAGGTGAACAGTTTGATTATATGTTGCAACAGATAGGTTATCTAATGCAATGGGTTTTATATTTGTTGCAACAGATGACATATTTGTTATCACAGATGAAGTATCTGATGAAACAGATATATAATCTGTTGTCACAACTCAATAAAAACGGTTCTTGGAAAGACCTAATTAATAATAATAATCTGAAAAGTCATGACTTATCATAATATTTATTTTTTTAATTTAATCAAAAATATAATTAATTAATGAATGAAGGTGAACAGTCGTGCCTTTTTTCCTCTCATTCCAATTCAATCCTCTATAAATAGGTCCCTTCTTACTCAATCGTTCATTCAACTACACTCTATTTATTTATTGCATCTCGTCTTTCATATTACACCTGCACTTCCACCACTTTATCTTCCCTGACTAAGGTAAGTTTCTAAGTTTTTTTCTTTCCAATTTGTAGTATAAGTTGTATTACATTCAGTTATTCTTAAGATCTTTACTTTTGATTTTAAGTTTTTTGTCAATTCACATGTGTTCTAGATTATGGCTGACCCAGTGTGGGATGTTGCTTTTCTGCAAGACGTTGTGAATGAACTTCGGAATCAAGTTCGTGACCTGCAATGGGAATTGGGAGGAGTTAGAGCAAGAATGTTCCGCAAGATACGCAGGCTGAGGAGGGCCTTGCTACTTCCGGTTGAAGATTGGCCGGCTGGCAATGATGATCATAATAATAATAATTAGATTATTATTTATCTTTAGTCTATTATATGTATTTTTATTTGTTTTTGTTTAATAAGAAAATTATGTTTGATCTTTGACGTTTTAATTCATATTTAATTTCCATTCTGTCTATTATCTTCTCAACAAACATATCGATGATTGGACGTAAAAAGGAATAATTTAGAATCCAGAAGCAATAGTAAGATTTATCTGTTGGGTTTGTGACACAGGGGCTGATGTGTTGTTCAAAACAGATTACTCATATGTTGCAACAGATAAGAAGTCTGATGCAACTGATAATCAGTCTGATGCAACAGATAAATAGTTTGTTTCAACAGATGACTAGTTTGTTGCTTGGCTTTGACGTTTTAATTCATACTCCCTCCGTCTCAAATTACCCGTCCCAAATTGAGATTCCACATTGATTAAAAAAATAATTAATAACATGTCTAGTTAACCATAACCCAATGATCAGTTGGTGGGACAGTAGACGTGTTTGAAATAAACATTGTTTGCTATTCAATCGATATTTCATAAGAGAAGAAAGCTTTTAACGTGGGTCGGCGTATAGTCCCCCAATTAAATGATGTTTCTATTTTAATTTGGAGAACGAGTGATTAATGCAAAAGGTAAAACATGGATTTTTTTTAATATTTTCTTGATTAATGAAAAAGACAAGTTAAATGAGAAATCAAATTAGGAAAGTTGGGACGGGTAATTGGACGTAAGGAATAATTTTGAATCCAGTAGCAATAGCAAGAGTTAAAATATATTGGCTATCTGTTGGGTTTGTGGCAGGGGCTGATTTGTGTTGTTCCAAACAGATTAATCATCCGTTGCAACAGATAATTAGTCTGATGCAACAGATAAATAGTCTGATGCAACAGATAAACAGTCTGATACAACAGATAATAAGTCTGATGCAACAGATAAACAGTCTGATGCAACAGATAAACAGTCTGATGCAACAGATTACTCATCTGATGCACCAGATGATTGATTTGTTTAAATTGTGGGCACTTATGTTGGATTCATGATCAGGGTTCTATCCATTTTTGAAAAAACAGCAGTGTACCCAGATGACAAATACGAATAAAAATCATAATTTTACTTGCCAAAGTCACCTATGAAGTAATGCCAAAGTGGAAAGTGATGTAGGAAACAAAATTTGACCTAAGAAATTGGTCAGAACAGTAGCGTTGTACCAACAACAACAAATGGTCGACAAGAAGAAGATGAAGATGATAATGAAGTAGAAGATAATGATAATGAAGTAGGAGATGATGAATAAAGCAGCAAAAACAATGAAAAACAAAAATCGCTAAGAGAGAGAAAACAACAATGGATGAGAAGAGAGAGAAAGACGCTTTTTTCCCTCCATTTCCCATTATATTAGGTAAACATTGGGATCAAAGTATAAATTTAAAAACTTGTGGGTTATTTTTAAACTTTCCCAACTTTCTTAATCCATAATAAAGTAATTGTCAACTCCACTCAATAATTAAGACTTGTGTCACCCACACCTCATTTTAAAAGTCTTTTGTCACCTATAGCCCAAAGCCCCTAGTGTTTGTTTGGGATTATTTATTTTTCTTAAGAAAGCACTTATTCTGAGAAAAAGTAATTTTTTTTTTAAATATGAATATTTAATAAACTTTCAATTACAAATGTTTTTTTAAAAAGAAGTAGAAGTAATTTTTTTGCTTTTTGGAAGAAACAAAAAAAATTTGCTTTTCAAGAAAAGCAGAAGTAAAAAATTATTTTTTTCATCACAAAAATATCTCTATCACTCATACTCACTTATACTCTCTCTCACACACACATATATATATTCCTTATTAATTAATTAACATTTCGTATAAGTTTGATTAAAGTTTGATCTTAAAATTTTATACTTCATATTTACATCATAATTTTTTAATTTTATTACATGATTTTATTATTTTTATTATTGTTATTATTATTATTATTATTATTATTATTTTATTTTCACTCATTTTCTTTAAATAAATTTAAAAATATCATTGATGATCATTAAAAGGTTTCACTTCTCAAAATGTTATGACCGTATGTGACCGGGACATGTGTTTTACATTTGTATGGCCTAGATGAAATGATACTGAACATGATACAAGAATATTTGATCAAGCGCTTGGACGATCGAATCTTAATTTTCCTCATCCCCCACTAGGTTAGTAATTTTAATATTATGTTTTATATTATTTTACAAATTATATTATTTTATATTAATTAATTAATTTTTTTGTATTCATGTAGATAAATATTATTTAGTGGACTCGAATTATGAAACACCGATTGGTTATTTGAGACAATATAAAGGGGAGTGTTATAATCTCTGTGATTTCAGACGTAATTCTAACTTCAGAAATTCAAATTAGACTTTCAATTTCTTTCACTCCAGTTTGAGATGTACAATTGAAAGAACATTTGGAGTTTGAAAAAATAAATTTGCTCTCCCACGCTCAATGTCATTTTTTAAATTCGACACTCAAGTTCATCTTGTTATAGATACTATGGTTGTACATAATTTTATATGACAACGCTTTACAACTGATAAATACTTTAACAATTATGCTAACGAAGACATCATCACAGAGATCGAAGAAGGAGATGAGCCTTCTGGTATACCTTCAGAAATAGAAGACAGATCTTCTATTAGTATGGAGACATTGCATCATAAAATTAGGGATGAAATCGTTGAAATTTTTTATGATGTATAAAGGACTAATTATTGTTGTCGTTAATTTTTTCATATGTAGTGATTTAAATAAAAATAAAATTTTAATTAAAAATGTATAATAGATATTTAAAATAAATTTTCTCTATAAATTGATTTTAGTAATAAAAGTCTATTGATACATGTCCTTTTTGGTCATTTGTGTCAAAAAGCACTTCTTGAAAAAGATTATCCAAACACAATTCGTTTATCAAAAGCACTTTCAAATGAATTTACCAAACACAAAATATTTGTTTTAAAAGCACTTTTCTGAAAAGCTATTTTATAAAAGTGATTCTCAGATAAGTAATTTTCTGACAGCAATTCAAAATCGGCCCTTAGTCTCGCTCTTCTTGATTACGCGCCAAAGTGCATTATAATTGGTTCTTTGTGACGGAGTAGAAATTTGACGAAGAGTGTGTAGATTTTCTTTTTAATTGTATTAAAGGTGTACAAAATTAAATACGCACTCATAATAACTTATATTTAGCTTATATACACAACATAATTTTTCGACAAAGGTTGTGCACCTAACCATTTTTTTATATTGGTGGCTCAACCCATATTGGTTCTTACACTAAATTAAAGAGTAGCTTTATTTATATTAATGCATTGAATTCTTCATTCTTCCTTTTTTTTATAAAAAAAAAATAATACGTGTATAATTGGAAAAAGAAACACATAGATTAAGACGGAAAAAAATATTGAGCAATCATTGGATTTGGAAAGTACTAAATAGGATTATAAGACAAATAAATTGATACGGAGGATAGAAAGTACTTATTATTTTCCTTGAAGTTTGTATATGCTCTTAACAAACACATTTGATAATATTAATCATTGTTATCTTTTAATTAAATATTGCACGTGTGTGAGAGACAGAGAGAGAGAAGACAAGAGTAAAATCTCTCATGATTTTGCAGATACAAAATTTAGTGTAAAAAAAGGAGATGTGGTTGACAAGACTGAAAAAACTACATAGAAATACAACATTCTAGATAGGGAAAAGGGTCAAATTTATCCATCTACTTTACAAAATTAGCTAATATATACACTCGTCATATTTTGGGGTCAAATTTATTCATCTATTTTAAAAAATTGATTAAATATGCTCTTTGTCATACTTTGGGTCAAATTTACCCTCATGCCATATTTTGGGGTCATATTTATCCCTATTATTGAGAAACTTTTCACATGTACCTTTCCTTTAACAGAAAAGCTCAAATCAATGTTAAATTGCCCATTTTTAAAATATAAATCACACTCTAACGATTTGATCGACAAAAAAAATACACATCCCTTAGTTTTGTTGGTCAAATTTTTTCAACAAATAAAAATACTTCTCTTTCAACGTGCAACGCTTGTAAGTTGTTTACAAATGAACAAAAAATAAAACGAAATAGTATAATGTAGATGCATGGAACTAGAGAAAATTTTCATTACAAACTCTGCTCTTGTTCAGTTATGTTCGAAATTCAAATTTTGATATGCAATTCTAGAGATCCGAGAATCAGGGAATAAGTTTCTGAGAAAATAACATGAAGAAAATTTTGTCTAGATCTATGTTACATATAAAAACATTTGAATGAAGAGATATCACGATTAACATATAGGAAGACCTCTTAACTCAATCATCTAAAGAAATATCTAGTGGGCATAAACAATTGTATTTGATTGTCAAGTGTCATTTTTAATGAGCTCTGCACTGATGCAGATCCATGAACTGAGAGAGGGGTATATTTTTTTGTGTCTGCACTAATACAGATCAACTTTTCATGAGCTATGCACTGAGAAATATCCAGTGGCTTAATCTCATCGAAAAAATTTGACCAACAAAATTGAAGGAATAGATTTATTTTTCTTTTTTGTGGCTCGAGCCGGGTCGGGCATATTAGATTAGTGTGTGTTTTATTTTTAAGAATATGGGATATTGAACGTTGATTTGAACTTTTTTGTTAAAGAAGGGGCACATGTAAAAAGTTCCTTAACAATAAGGGTAAATTTAATCCCAATATATGACATAGAGGATAAATTTGACCACAAAGTATGACGTAGGGTATATTTAGATAATTTTTCAAATTATAGGGGTAAATTTGGCCCCAAAGTATGGCAATAAGGGTAAATTTGACCCAAAGTATGACGAACGATATATTTAGCCAATTTTTCAAAGTGGAGGAGCAAATTTGATCCTTTTACCTTCTAAATATGAAGCATCGAATCAAATTTTTAGGTACCTTTAGAAAATAGAATTCTTAATTTCTTAAACAATAAAATTACAACTACGGTTAAATATTTTATTATTTGGATGAGTTAATAATAAGAATATTTCTTTTAATGTTGAAAGTCTTATCCGATAAACATTACAGCTACAATTAAATATTTAATATTTGAATGAGCTAATGTTAAGAATATTCCTTTTAATGTATCACACGAGCTTTGGACAAACTAATTAACAAAAAGTACAATTCCATTATTTTTCAAAAGTTTCATATTAGAAAATAACTTTTAAGTTGAAAAGTTGTTAGATTATACATGAATTTATTTCCAGAAGGGTATTGGCAGAAAAGAAATACCATAAATAAAGCAAATTTGACTATAGTAAAACGCTATGAACCAAATTGATTAAAAATGCAAATTAAAAGCAATAAAGATTTCACAAAACAAAGAGATAGATATATTCATAAAAAAATTATCATTAATTTTTAACCTTCATTCTTGAATTAATTTGGAAAAAGGATAATTTTTTATATTTTTTAGCTTATCGAGTTGCTGCTTTGAAGGGGTTTGCTTTTGTGAAGGCACTAAGAGAACATGAATCACATGTTCCTTGGGTTGTGGATTGCAGTTGACATTGTGTGATGTAATTTTCAAAATAATTATTCGTGTTGTTATTCGTTTGACAAAATATCAGGCTTATTAACCGTAACTTGCAACTTTCCAAGAAAGAATCAAGCTAAGCTTGAAAGTTGGCCAAGGGAGGACTTGAAAAGCATTCAGATTTTGATGAAGCTACTGATAATGAAGAAGATAAAGACCCTAAAAGACAAACATCAAGCAGCTTAAGTCCTTGCAGTTGATGAAGGAGGATGATAATCATCAAGCGGGGAGGGATGAGCATGACGATATTAAACATCAAGCTGAGAATGACCATGATCCTGAGAGCGAGGGAGAGGATAGGTCTAAAGATAATACTGAACTATAGAAGAGCTTGTTAATTTTGGATTTCCAGCACTTCAATGTCAAGTTTAACCACCAAATCAATTCACCTATTGATATGAGAAGCTAATTTTCGGTCGTGATATGTAAGGATGAATTATTCAAGATGTAGGTTTTGTTCAATATGAGATCTTAGGGATTGATCAATCAACTTGACAAACTTTTTGAGAATTGTATGGCTAAATTGGTGTCGGTTTGGGGCTGACTGAGTATCAGATTAGGTCAATTTGGTGATTACACAATGTACTTGCAAACAATATTAGACATATTTTGACAGTATAATAATCTTTTTTATGAAAATAAATAATGAAAAAATATTGACATTGTGATACTGATTTAGTAGCAAAATTATTGTGTTGTTAAAATAATAAATTAATGTATTCTTTCCTCAATGTCAATTGAAATTACACATATGTAGTTCATTCTTATACTCTATTTTATACACTTTTTTTTAACAAAAGTAAAACTCAAGTGCAACGAATGTATCCTGAACTAGTAAGTAATAATAACATACACAATATAGTTCAACAAAGTAGGATCTAGGAAGGGTAGAGTACACGCGGATCTTACTTGTACCGTAAAAATAGAGAGACTGTTTTCGATAGATCATCTGGTTAAGAAAAAAGATCCAAAAAAAAAGTAAAAAAAAGTGAAATCATATAATGCTTTATAAATAAAGAGCAAAAGATAACGAGGAAAGGACAAAAATAGCACTTAAAACTAAAATAATACCATAAAAATAACACTCACAATTAAATACCCACAAAATAGTCATTAGCCGTGTATCATTTTCATTTTTGAACCTCAAAAATTCGGTGAAATACCACCATATCTGTACAAATTTTCCCTTATTTTTTTTCAGCAGTACACCTGTACAAATTTTCCCTTATTTTTTTCAGCAACATTAACACACTTCATGTGTTCATCAACTTCCATTTCAAAGCTAATTTACCTCTCACCGAACCACCTTTTTTCTGTACGTGATTTGAGCAATTTCTTCTTCAGATTAGATTTAATATCCTTACCCTTCACAACTGTTTTACTCTGCGATCAAGTGTTTCTTCCAGTAGAGATTGGCCAACAGATTTAGAGTTTGATTGCAACTTGAAATCAGGAACAATTTATATAACTACTCTCTTTAATGATAAATGATTCTCAGTAAATTCTTAAACAGATAAAGGATTCTCTTTCACCATTTTCTTGATTGCTTTTCCATTCGATGGACTCGATTTTTCCATCATTTTCAACAAAAACCTCAAAATCAAACAAAGGATTTCGAAGCAGAGTAAGAATTTTTAGGTAGGTTATACGGTAGAAAGGTGTAGCAAAGGAAAATTTGTTGATATCAAATTATAGAGTAAAAATATACTTTTCGTTTCTATTTTTTTTTTTTAAATTGTTATTTGTCTTAGTTGGGTGGTTAATAAAAAATAGCTATTGTATATGCTTGCAAAGACTGTATGAATATATAAACACTGTATATGTATGCATAGATTCCCTTTCTATAGTGTTATAAAGTGTATCAATGTGGTATAAAAGAGTATCTATTGAGTATATGATCCTCTCTTTTAAAAAAAAAAAAGTGTATCAATGTAATATAAAAGTGTATCAATATAGTATAAAGTGTATCAATCTAGTATAAAAGAGTATCAATTGGATATATGGACACTGCATATGCATAGATTCCCTTCTATCTTGTTATAAAAGTATATCAATATGGTATAAAAAAGTATTAATTGGGTATAGGATCCCCTCTTTCTTTTTTAAAAAGTGTATCAATATAGTATAAAAGTGTATCAATATGATATAAAAGTGTATCAACTGGGAATAGAAACTGCATATGGCCAACTGGGCAAATGGCTAAAATAGGGAAATAAATTTAGCCGGCTGGCTAAAAGTGTCCACCTTTTCAAATTGTGGCCATTTTTTTTTAAATGGTCAACTCATGTCCTTTTTCCAAAGATAATACCCTTCACTGTATTCCCGAAAGTTATATTCATAAAATAAAATCCGGAGGAAGATGCATAATTTAAACATAACATTTTTTAGCCGAGATTGTAACACCATGCATTTGATGTACTAAATTCTAAAGTTATAATTTCTACATATTTCCTAAATCTTTCTAACATACAAATTATATCGATGTTATAATTTCTAAACTTTTCGTCGTTGCTCAAACTATGTGTTATGCTTCAACAACCACCCCGATTGAACTATTTGAACCCATTCGTTATCGATGGAATCAGAGGTACTTCAAGTCCATAAAATATTGAAGATAAAGAAAATTATCACAATTTTGGTCAAATTTTCCTTTAAATTAGTTTTTTATTATTACATCAACAATAATCCGACAAAAAGAAAAAGAGTAACGGGGACAAAGTAGCACTATATTCAACTTGAATGAGAAATAAATTTGAAGTACTGCAACAATCAAATATTGTGGTGGCCGAGCACTTACTTCCTAATGAAGGAGGGGTTGCATCTCAACTTTGATAATAAGTTGGTTAGGGTGGAATATCAGGGGCATCAATAAAAAGTCTAAGCAAAAGGAGTTAAGAAGATATGCAAGAGAGAATCATGTAAAATTGATGGAAATGGTAGAGACAAGAGTGAAATACCCTAAAGCTGCACCAATAGCACAACAAATACTACCTGGTTATAGCTTGATCCAAAATTATACTTATGCGCTAACGGTAAAATTTGGATATTATGAGATGTTAGTAGTTTTCAAGTTGAATGGGAGCTGCTAAATGACCATAATTTTCTGGTCATAAAATGGTCATAAATGTACAAAGACCATACTAACTTTTTCCTTAAATAAAAAAGAAGTAAATTTTTAATATTAAATGCAACTAAAATTTATGTGGGATAAGTTATCACTATCATTAAATGTGAAGGAAAATTATTAAATTAACTTTAGTATGTGGAACTCACCTAACTTCATCCATTGCATTTTCTTTCTTCTACCAGTTTTATTACTATATTGATCATAATTATTTAAAATATTTTTTAGAAAAGTTCATCAACGATTATTAATATATTGATCATAATCCTTTAAAATGTTTTTAGAAAAAGTTCATCTATGATTAACTAATTTTGAACTTATCACAATAATAAATTTATTATTATATAAAAGGCATTCAATTCTAAAGTTTATCACATTTTTTTAAAACGTCAGCTAGGGTTGATAAATATGAACGATATAATTTTTATAATGTGTCAGTGTTTATTATATTTAAAGTATTTTAAATTTTGATTACTAATATTGAAATATTTTCAAAATAGACTTAAAAAATTAAAATTTTATTTAAATATAATTTAAATATATTTAAATATAATAATTAATAAAATTATTTAATTAGAGTACATATTTTTTGCCATAATTTTTTGGCCCAAAAATGGCCATAAATGTATAAAGACTATACTGGCATTTTCCTTTAAAAAAAAAAAAAATCTTTACTATCTTCTAAATTCAAGAAGTTAAATGTAACTAAAATTTATAGTGAATAAATTATGACTATCATCAAATATGAAAGAGGAATATTTATTTAACTTTATAATGAGAGACCCACCTTAATTTCACCTTCTATCCAATCACACCCACCCTTTTCGTCCTTCTCCCTCAATTTCTCTTTAGTCTTTTTTTTTATCGAAATTTAAAACTAACTTTATTATATATTGATCGTAATTCTTTAAAATATTTTGGATAAAGGTCATCGGTGGTTAACTAAATTTTGAATTTATCACAGAAATTTATTTATTTATTATATAAAAGTCATTTCATTCTAAAGTTTATCACAAAAGTGTTTTTCTTGAAACATTAACTAGGTTCAACAAATATGATTTTATAATGTGTCAATGTTTATCATGTCCAAAATATTTTAAATTTTAATTATTATTATTGAAATATTTTCAAATTAGACTTATAAATTATTTAAATATAGTTTAAATTTATTAAAATATAATAATTAATTAAAACTATTTAATTAGAGGATATATTAATAGTGAATATAAGTAATATTTACAAGTTATCAAATTACCGTAATATAGAGGTACAAAATACAACAGTAATGCGTCTTGATATCTTTAGTTGTTGTTAACTAGGGTCCAAAAATGTAAATTTTGTGATTTTCACAATTTCTATAATGTGTCAATATCTATTATGTGTATAATGGTTTGAATTTGACTGTCGTTAATGAAATATATTAAATTATATTTAAAATTTATCTAAATATATAGCTTAAATTTTATTTAAATATAACATTACTTAATTAGAGATCATATTGATAAAAAATATACGTTATAATTTGCAACTTATAAAATCGACGTAACATAAGGACGTAAGACGACAACATCAATGCATGACTCTCATGAGTTATTGTTAACTAGGATAAAAATATATGAACTATACGATTTTTATAATATGCCGATGTCTACCATGTTTAAAGTGTTTTGAATTTTGACTATCGATATTGATATATTTTAAAATTATATTTAAAAATTATCGAAATAAAATTTAAATTTTTTTAAATATAATATTTAATTAAATTGCTTAATTAAAGGACATATTTATAAAAATTATCAGTAATGATTCACAAATTATCAAATCAGCATAACCTAAGGATCTAAGGCTACAACACTAATGCGTCTTGATATCTCTAGTTGTTGTTAACTAGGGTCAACACATGTGAACAGTATAATTTTTATGATTCTATAATGTGTCGATGTCTATTATGTCTAAAGTGTGTTTGAAATTTTGACTGTTGTTATTATTCAAATTATTTAAATATATAGTTTAAATTTATTGCAAGTTGGCTCGGACACCACTACTATAAAAAATAATTTAAACATAATTAATAATTAGAGGTCGTATTAATAACATACATAAATGATAATTCACAAGTTATCAAATCGGCGTAACACGAGAGCCTAAGCCCCCCACAACATTAGCGGAAGACTTTTCGGGATTGTTGTTAACTAGATTGACACACATGAACTATATGAGTTTTATGATTTTTATAATGTGTTGATGTCCACCATGTCTAAAGTAAGACTCTTATCTGATAGCAACTAATCCTTATAAATATTACTAAATTGATATTCAAGATACATATATTATTTATTAAAAATATTTTAATAAATAAATATATATATTTATAACTAATATTATAAAAATAATTAATTCATGTTTTTCGATAATTTTTTATTACCCACGTAATTTAATTCACAAGCAAAGAAAATATGAATCTATAACCTTGTTCAACAATAAAATTATATTTTAATTCAATAATTAAAATAGTAGTGTAGTTAATCAGTTATACTAGATGAATAAATAAATAAATAAATAAATAAATAAATAATAATAAAAATGTGTGGCACAACATAAAATTACAAGAAGTAATGATTGACAAATAAAAAGAAAGGAAATGGAACATAAATAATGTAAAATAAAAAATTAAGATTAAAAATCAAAAACTAAAATAGTAATAAAAAAATCGAAGGATGAAAGAGGCTAAATATCCATGCGACACCTTTTAATTCGGAGAGAAATTGATGAAAGAGGCTAAATTGTTATTTTTTCTTTTATTTTTAATTTGGAAATAATTTAAAATAAAAAGTTAGCAAATGTATAATTTATTTATTTTATAAAAAAAAAAAATTATGTTTAATGAGTGTGATATGAAATGATACAAATTATTTAATAGGATAAACCAACTATTAGTAATAATTTGTTTTCACTTTAAATACTTAAGTTATTTGTGATTTTATTGAAATGTAATATTTTATTTTATTCTTTTACTTTAAAATTATTTTATACATAATTTTTTTAAATGTTTAAAAAATAGGCATAATATTACGGAAAGTATAGGTGTAAGATTTTCATAATATATCATATGTATGCTTGATTTTCATAATTAGGATCGACACTTATGAATTGTATAATTTTCGTGATTTCTACAATATGTCAATGTCTGTCATAACTAAAGTACTTTGAGTTTTTGAGTGTTGCTATTGAAATATTTTAAAAGTTATATTTTAAAAAAAATATATAGTTTAAATTTTATTCAAACATAATAATTTATAAAATTACTTATTTAGAGCTCATATTAATAAAAAATATAAGTAATGATTCAAAAGTTGTCAAATTGGCATAAAATAAGGGCACAAAAACTACAATATTAATTTTTGAGTACTCTCCTAGGTTGTTGTTAACTAGGTCGAATAAACTTCTTTGAAAAAAGATTACAAAAATACAATACTAAATTTATATTGTGTCTACATAGATATTAATTTTTTTTAATCATAAAATCAAACACTAAGTTTCAACACAATAATATATTTGCCGGTCTCATTAAATTAAATTTTTAATCATTTGATTTGATTTGATACAATCTTACCGAGTCTTACAAGTAAACTTGAAATATAATTTAAATAGATCAGTGATTATAATGTAGTTATTTTTAATTAACTAATTATAGTTGATTTAAATAAAATTTTACTGCGTTTAAACTTAAGTTTTATCTTGATCAGATATTTTGATAATTGTTATGACTCTCAAACATTATTTATTAGAATAATACTTTTATGGTCTATTATTAAATTGAATTAACTAATAATTACTGCAAATGTAATTATTATTAGTTGAACAAGGATTAATAACTGAACATTATAAAAGTGTATCTATACAATAATTTATATCTAAATAAATGGACAATTAAATTTAATTGCTTTTAATCAACTATTTATATTAATTTCACTAAGTGTTACGTTATGTTTGTTCGATAATAATACTTTTATTGCAATGGCGTCGATAGAAGTTAAGTATTTTAAAATGAAATCTATGTAAGAAATTATAGTCAATTTTTGGATGAAAAAAAAAACTCTTTATAAAGAGAAAAATGAATAAATTAAATTTTATTTTTTTGACTTAATTATCGATTTGAAGATTTAGCTTGTATGAATTATTATTGATTTGATACTAATAATGAACTATTTCAGTGTCTTAAGCATACATACATATATATATATATATATATATATATATATATCCACGATTAAAATTAATTGATAGTCCTATCTCATATATAGAGTATTTGAAGTGTCATTAAAGTTGTCAACGATTGGATCCAATTTTATAGCTTGTAAATTTTAAATGTAATTTTTAAAAATAAGTAATTATATTAACTTTGATTAACTAGTTATATCAAATCTAAAAAAAAAATTAATAAGTCTCACACAAGCTTATCCTAATCAAGTGCTATGAGAATTAGTATTTATTATGGACTCAAATCAATTTCATAAAATCACTATTATAGCTATTATATGTCCTTCAATTTGTTATTTTCAAATAGTACACAAAAATTGTGGTCAAATAATTTTTGTGTTCTAAATTTTAAAGATAGAATATTTTTATGTCACAAATATATCAATTTTTAAAGTTAAATGACGTTTATGTTTGAATTTTTTTATGTGATAGAATCAATGTTATGTAATAGCAGATAAATTTTACCTATCTTTGATTTCAGTTATTCAATTTTTTAATTCTTTTTAATTTTCACCTATAACATGCCTAGTGTAAGTGAAAAAATTATTTTTTCACACGATAAAAGTTAATTTAGCAATAGTAACCTCAGCTTGTAGTCGTAATAAATTATTTCAAACAAAATATTATAATTAATCAATATTTCTACTTCAAGTTATTGAGAAATGTGAAAACAATTAAATGTGGACATAGTTAATTTAGCTATAATGAGTGATTATTTTGGGTTGATGTTTATTAGCGTCAACAATTATGAACTCTATGATTTTTATAATGTGTTAATAACTATCATGTCTAAAGAATTTTGAATTTAGACAATCGTTATAGGAATATTTTTTAATTATATTTTTAAACTATTTAAATATGTTGTTCAATTTTTTAAAACATAAAAATAAAATCACATAGTTAAAGTTCATATTAATAACAAATATAATTAATGATTCACCAGTTAATAATTATATTTTTAATTCACCAGTTAACAAATAAAATAATTAAAGTACGTAGGATCGCAAGACCATAACATTAATGTGTGACTTTTTTGAATTGATGTTTAACCAATATCGACTTTTTTTGAACTATATAATTTTTATTTTGTGACGATATCTATCATGTCTAAAGTAATTTGAGCTTTGACTATCACTATTGAAGTATTTTTAAACTATATTTTTTTTTAAAAAAACTATTCAAAAATGTTGTTTAAATTTATATAAACATAAAAATTAATATAATTCCTTAATTAGAAGTCAGATATATTAATAAAAATATAAATAATGGTTCCTAAGTTATCAAATCGGCGTAGCATAGTGACGCAAGACTACAACATCAATGTATGACTATCTTAGGCTATTGTTGATTAAAGCCGACACTTATAAACTATATGATTTTTATAACTTGTCAATGTCTATCACGTCTAAAGTGTTTTAAGTTTTTATTAAAATATTTTTATATTATATTAAAAATTGTTAACTATGCAAACTTTTAGTTTTAAAACTCGTAAATAATTTTTATTCTTTTATTTATGTATTTTTCTTATCATTTATATACAATTTAAGTGTAAGATTAACATTGGGTATTTTTTTTTCAACTAAGAAATTTTTATGCTAAATTTTTAAATGTTATGTTAACTTCTTGCCGCTCTACTTCTAAGAATAGATAGAAAAGATTTGAAATGAAAAAAAAATCATTTGAATTATCATGAGAAAAATTATAGTATAATTAAAATTGTACAACTGAATTCATAAAAAAATAATTAACTTTTTGTGTTGGAAATTTCGATAATTGTTTATTTTATGTAATACTAAACTACGAATCAAATTTCAACAAAAATAAAAAACTAAAAGTTATTCAAAATATTGATAGGTTTTAAGATATATATATATATATATATATATATATATATATATATATATATATATATATATATATATACCTCCTATTTATCTATATAAAATAAAGAGATATAAAATTTAAAATTAAAGATTAAAAAAATAAGAATATTTATAAGATAAAACACATAATTAAGTAGATATGATACATAAATATATAATGTTAAATTAAAAATTTCAGATAATACTACTTTGGTCACACTGATTTTGGATATATGAGAATATAATTAATTAATTTTCTATTATTATTTAAATCCTAGATTATTCTTTTCAAGCAATAAGTACTATGCAATCATATTTATGAAAATTATGTTAATTTGTTCATTTTTATGTATTGGGATAGTTTCCAATGTTTTGGAAAAGAGTAATCAAATAAGTAATGAAAGAATTTTAAATTTAAGATGAAAGGGGTAAAAATGTCCAAAAGAAAACTAGTTTATAGTGTGAATAAGATTTATTACTATTATGGCCAAATTATGGCCAAAAGGATTTATACACACAAGTAAATATAGTTACAAGGATTTATGGCCACAAGGATTTATTACTATTATGGCCAAAGTATATATAGTTACATAAGTAACCTTTATATATATATATATATACACACAAAAAAAAAATACTTAGTATTAGTATAAAAATGTTTAAACTTTGAAATTTTTGCTACTCTATCTTGAGTGAAATGTCTTTTTAGTGTAATTGATTAATAAAAGAAATTATTTGTACTTCTTTTTCAATATTTCTAAATGTGTAATGCATTTTTATGATACAATTAAGACATGTTTTTGAAAAGTCGAAGTAATAATACTCTAGTATACGAGTACATATTGTCAAAGTTAAACAAACTATAGTTACCGATTACCATACCGGAAAATACTGAAACCAAACGTCAAAATACCGAACCATACCGAATTAATATGGTATGGTAATGGTATAATGTTTTTAAAAACCGAATACCAAAATTACTGTACCGAAGTTTCAAATACCGTACCATACCATACCATGCCCACCCCTATCTACAAAACAAATCTATTTTTGGCAAACTTCTTTTCTTATTTTGTGTAAAATTCGGTAGTATTCTAATATAATACAAATAATATAGATGTAATACAAATCATATAGGAGTAGAAGGATTTTAAGATTTAAAATTTTGATATATCATATAATGTAAAAAGGAATAACTTAATTAATCAACTAGATATAAAATAACTAAAGTAGAAAATCATATTGCATGAAAAGAAGAGTTTATTTGCATGAAATTCAAATTAACTTTGTTCTTTTCATTTATAATAAACGTTGAAGTGAGGCATATCATACAATAATATATTTGAGATATAATATTTATTTATATCATTTAAATAGATACATCATGTTTTAACGTCAATATATTACTACTTTCTAATAATATTGTTCTTAATTCTTATGTATATTTTATTGCTTGACGTGAGAGACACGTGCAAAGCACGTACATTAATCTAGTATATATATATATGTGTGTGTGTGTGTGTAGATTATTTTCAATTTATTTTCTTTCTTCTTCATCACATATCTCCATCCCCAAAATACTCTCTCTCTCTCTCTCTCTCTATATATATATATATATATATATATATATATATATATATATGTATGTATGTATATGTATACATGTATATGTATGTATGTATGCATGTATATTATTTTCATTTTATTTTCTTTCTTCTTCATCACATATCTCCATCCCCAAAATACTCTCTCTCATGAAATAAAAAGCTTCAAGAACTCGTCAATGGCTATCATAGCCAACCTCTTTATCTTCCTCATCTCTATTTTTGTCAGAATCTAAATCACTTCTTCAACACTTCTACCAATTTCATTTTCTCATCATTAATTTCTCAATTACCATTTTTGTCTCTACCAATTTTAGTTGTAATGATATGCACAAAAATATACAATTTTTTTTTTCTTTTCATCAACATTCAACACAACAATCATACTTGCAACAATTATCACCAAAAGAAACAAACAAACAAAAAAAAAGTAAATCTAAACACAAAATTAACAAGTGTATATGTATCCATTTTGTTTCAATTTTTTTTTTTTAAAAAAAAAAACTATTCAAAGACTTTTCTTTGAATCTAGATTTGATTGGAATTCTAGGCTTAGCATATGAGTGAAGCTTGGCCCGCGTCGTCTTCGTCATTTTCTGGTATTTGGAGTCAACGAGAAAAGGAAAAACGAAAAGAGAAAAGAGGAAAGAATAAGGAGAAAAGGAAAATATATAAAGAAAAATAATTAACTTTTTAGATAAAAAAAGATATATGACATGGCCTTATGTGGCAGCGCGTGCAGGTCACTACTTGAAATAAATCTGAGTATGAGTTTTTAGACGGGTATATATTTTAATTTTAAAATGTTCAGGGAGTTAATAGGCCCCGTGAAGTTCGAGTATGTAATTGAAATTTTGGGTAAAGGTTGAAGGGATTTTAGGCTATTTTCTCTTCACTAATTATTGTAATAAGTTTATGGCAAGGGATACCAATAAACTTAAGTATTGAAAACATAATAACAAACATCAACGTCATACTCCCTTCATTTCATAATAAATGAATTGTTGAATTTTGGCACACATAATAAGAAAAAAACATTAAAAATATAAATTTAACACAACTTTTTATTTTTATCCCAAAAAAAGAAAAAACTGACCTTGTATACTTTTTTAAAAGTTAATTGGTTGTCAAATCATAAGAGTAAATTTAAAAAAAAATTCAATGATTTACTTATTTTGAAACACCAATAAATACCCCAACAATTTACTTATTCCGAAACGGAGGGAGTTGATGACAACTTCTTAGTGTTAGAACATGTAGAGTGGAAAAATCCTTGTTGTATAATTAGAAAATCATCATTTTTTGAAATATTGTGGAGGGGAGTCAGTCTTGGAACTCGGAACCAAAATGAGCCACAAAATTAAAAAAGTGATCAAAATAAGTTATCTATTTAAAAAGTTACCAAAATAGATTAAACGTAATAATTTATTACGTTTTTCACTTTTTTGTTAACGATCAACTAACGGAGTTGACTTTTACAAAAAACGTAATAATTTCTTACGTTTTACACATTTATTTGTAAAATGTAAGAAATTCTTACGTTTTATAAAAAAAATATAAAACGTAAGAATTTTTTATGTTTTATACGATGATCGAGAAAAAATAATATAGTGAGTTGTCTAATCTGTAATAAATGCATTTTTAGAAAAATGTAGTACAACGTAATTTTTACCTACGTTGTTTGCTTTATTAACGTGACCCACTTTTAAAAAATTGTCCACATTAACCTACAACTTGACTTTGTTTTTAGTTTCTCTTAGGAATTCTTTTAGTTTTTTCTTTCCCTATTTTTACTCTAGATTATGTAAATTAGGAATTTTTATATAAAAAATTATTATGTTTTACACAAAAAAAATATTACTTTCTCCATTTTGAAATAACTAAATTATTGGGGTATTTATTGGTGTTTCAAAATAAGTGAATCGTTGAATTTTTTTCATATTTATCCTTATAATTTGACAACCAATTAACTTTTGAAAAGGCATTACCAAGGTCAGTTTTTTCCTTTTATGGGTAAAAATGGAAAATTATGTTAAATATATGTCTTTGATGCTTTTTCCTTAATCTGTGTGTCAAAATCCAATAATTCGTTTATTCCGAAACGGAGGGAGTAACAAATTAACAAAAGTATGTAAAATGTAAATAATTTTTTTTAAAAAAACAATTGATTTGTTTTGTTAATTCAAGTACTATGGAGTTAATTTTTTTGACTTCTTCTTTCATAAATAGTATTAAAAAGTTATTTTTTAGTAAAAGGTATTGAAAAAATTACATTCTTTTATAATTTTGTAAAAATGGGGTAGGTTAATGTAGAGTAAAAATGGGGAAAGAAAAATCTAAAAGAATTCCTAAGAGAAACTAAAAGAAAAGTCAAGCTGTAGGTTAATGTGGACAATTTTTTAAAAGTGGGTCATGTTATAAAGAAAACAGCGTAGCTAAAAATTACGTTATACTACATTTTTCTAAAAATACATTTATTATAGATTAGACAACTCACTGTATTATTTTTCCTCAATCATTGTGTAAAAACGTAAGAAATTCTTACGTTTTATACTTTTTTTTTCATAAAACGTAAGAATTTCTTACATTTTACAAATAAATGTGTAAAACGTAAGAAATTCTTATGTTTTTGTAAAAGTCAACTCCGTTAGTTGACCGTTAATAAAAAAGTGAAAAACGTAATAAATTATTACGTTTAGCCTATTTTGATAACTTCTTAAATAGATGGTTTATTTTGATTACTTTTTAAATTTCGTGGCTCATTTTATTTCCTAGATGTCTTTTAATTGGAAGTAGATTCATGTCCCCATTTACCGTTGTACGCATGTGTTTTTGAATAAATATAACAGAGTCAAGTCAAATCCTCAACAGCAAAGACCTATGCTAATGGTAATGACTTATTCTTTTTTTTTTTTAAATAAGTATATATTAGTGAAATAATTATCATCTCAGAGAAGTTTTTTTAAAATAAAGATCAATAAAATCATACCAATAATCAACAAAATCCAACAAAGATTACATAAATTAGTTACATTATCAAATTGAAAACAAATATTATAAGGAATTGATTATAAAAAAAAAAATTAATAATATTGCATCTCTTATTAAAATTTAGCTTTAACCCATCAATTTTATTGAACTGTCTCTAAATAAAAAATCATCGAGATATTCTTGTTACTAATAGAAAACAACTACTTAAATCATAATTGTCATAAGTTTGAAACTATTTCGCATTCATTCTTATTAAATACATCAATTAGTCATTCAACTGTCACATCACTACACCTACTTCATTTTCTAGAATAACGAGGCCAAAATGGCATAAATTGACTCGCCTACTCCCTAGTCCTTTTGACCAAGAAACAAATTAAGTCAATATAGGATTTTTCTTCAATGATATATACTCCATCGTCTATCTTCACTTATTTATTACTTGCACTATTTCATAATAAATAAATTATTAAATTTTAACATATAAATTAAGAAAAAAATATTAAAGATATAACTTTAATATAATTTTTTATTTTTACCCCTCAAAAGAAAGAAAAAGTTAACTTTGTAATATCTTTTTAAAAATTAATTGGTTGTCAAATCATAAGGATAAATTTGAAAAAAAAATCAATAATTCACATATTTTGAAACACCAATAAATACCCCAACAATTCACTTATTCTAAAACGAAGGGAGTATTGACTTTACATATTTTTAAAAATACTCCCTCCGTTTTATAATAAATGAATTATTAGATTTTGGCACACATATTAAGGAAAAAACATTAAAGACATAAATTTAACACAATTTTCTATTTTTACCCCGAAAAAAGAAAAAGATGACCTTGTAATTCTTTTTAAAAGTTAATTGATTGTCAAATCATAAGGGCAAATTTGGAAAAAGATTCAATGATTCACTTATTTTGAAACACTAATAAATACCCCAACAATTCACTTATTCCGAAACGGAGGAAGTAATAAATAATAAGAATAGTTATATTATATTATGTTTTGATTATAATGTAATTACGTAAAATGATAGATTATTCATTGATTTCAAACTAGACAAGCATTATTGATATCTATTTTTAGTAACATAGACAAGTAAAGATAGATGGAGGGGTACTCCCTCGGCCTCCGTTCCATTTTTACTTATCATAATTTTCTTTTTTAAAAGTCAAAATAATATGTACTTTGAGTAATATTGTAAAATGTACTCCCTCCATCTCAAATTACCTATTCTAAATTTTCTAATTTGATTTCTCATTTTACTTGTCATTTTTCATTAATTAAGAAGAGCCAAATTTTTTTCATATTTTACCCTTTGCATTAATTATTTTTTTTTCAAATTAAAATATAAACATCATTTAATAGGGTACTATGATAAACTAGTCATGTTACTAATTATTTTTCTTAATCAATGTGTCATCTCAATTTGAGACGGAGAAAATATTTTTCATCATATTGATATGAGAAAAATTACAGCTTATAGTACATTTCACATAACTTTTGAAAATTTCAATTTTAATTTTCAAATTTTGAACTGATCTAATCTAATTTAGCTTTAAAAATTAATTAAATCAACTCTCGATAAATAAAACTTAATAATTACTCAAGGTCAGTAATGATTAGAAAATAGACTAGAAAACAAAGAGTACATATCTACGATTAGAAAAAAAAAAAAGGTCCGTAATGATGTTCACACACATTCGTGAACTACATAAACAACATAGCTCTTTCACAATAAAAAGTCATTCATCTAGACATTCTCAAGTTATACTCTATGATATGATGAACAAAGAAAGTAGACTTTTTAAGAGTCTTCTCTTTTTGTTTTTGACAACTCGTTGTTATTTTTCGAGCCATGCAGCTACTCATCGAAAACTACTGGAATTAAAGTCTCCAATTGATAATTTTGGTGATATGTTACCAAAGTTTGTACCTTTGCCTCCATCCGCTCCATCTTGTAAAACAAGTCCTGGCACGCCTAGGTCTACAACATGTCCACCAAATCCGCCACCGGCTTCAGCGTCGTTGCCGCCTAATGCACCACCACCCAGGACGGACAATGGTGTCAACCGTCACTATTAAAAAAAACAGAAAAATCGATCATAAAAAACCGACCACAGTCCACAGCTTGTGGTCGAAAAAACCGAACACATGTGGTCAGTTTTTTATTTTTTTTAAAAGAAAAACCGACCACATGTGGTCGCTTTTATATTTTAAAATTTCAAAATAATCATTTGAATAATTGTTATATAAATTATTATTTTTTTTTTTTAAAAAAAAAACGACCACACGGTTTTATTTACAAAATTTAATTAAAAAGTATTTTCAAACCGACCACTTGTGGTCGGTTCTTAAAAATAGTTTTTGTTATATTTTTAAATAAAACCGACCACTTGTGGTCGGTTTTTTATTTTTTTTAAAAAGAAAATATTTTTAAAAACCGACCACTTGTGGCCGGTTTTATTTAAAAAATATAATTAAATTTTTTTGTAAAACCTGACCACATGTGGTCAGTTTTGAAATTAAAAAAATAAAAAAGTAAATAATTTTATAAAACCAACCATTTGTGGTCGGTAGTCGGTTTTGTAATTAAAAAAATAAAAAAATAAATTATTTAGCAAACCGACCAATTGTGGTCGGTTTTTATTAAAAATAATTAATGTTGAATCTAATTTATTATTTTTTGAAATTACACTGATCACTCGTAGTCGATAACTAATATAATAATAATAAAAATCAATCAATCTTAGATTTTGTAAAAATATTATACTAAAAAATATATCAAATAAAATAAATAAATTACGTTAAACATAATCTTTATCTTTTACTTATGTTTCAATATATAAAATAAATATTTTTCTTTGTAGATACGTTAATGACGTTAAACATGCATAATCTTAATTTGTATATTGAATATGTGTATATATGTATCATACCGTTTGCGATAATAATATTATGCTACTATTTCAGTTATAATAATGTAATGTACATATATAACCGATAATTCATCAGAATATTATGATTGTGTTCTATTATGAGGTAATATACTTGTGGATGTGATGTATATATAGTACGCATTCAAGAGTTTATATATATAAATCTCTCTCTCTCTCTCTCTCTATATATATATATATATATATATATATGATGTAGTGATCGATCGATGAACGATGTAGTCAAAAACTAGTAGAATATATCCAAACATATTGAATATGTTGATTTGAAATGATAGAAGTAATAATATACTGTACGTTGAAGTTATATTAATGTAAGCTAATCAAATTATTCGATAACTCATCAAAGTATGTATATGCAATACGCCGCATTATATTATTGGATAATATACTCGTGTACGTATGTGATATATATAGTACGTATTTAGAATTTGATATAGTCGATAGTGTATATATGTGTGTGCATGTATAGGTATATATATATATATATAAATTATGTAGTGAAGGCATATTAATGACATAAGATAAACTAACCGATAATTCATCTGAGTATATGTGATGTATATAGTACGTATTTGAAAGCTGATAGCCAATTGAATATATTTATATATACACGTATATCTCGTGTAGTGACGTATGCATTAATCGAAAGCTCGATAACATAATCTTTATATCAAAATATTTTGAATAACACGTTGATATCATACTATTGGGGAAATATATATTCTATTTTGTGTCAATGTAGACACGCGTATATTATTGAAGTTGTAATAACGTAAGACAAGTACTCGATAATTTATCTGATTAACATGTTGTATTACGAGGTATATATATATATAATATCATATTTAAAAGCTAATTAACCAAAAATTTATCATAATTTGCAAAATTCATTGATATTATTATACGATTGAGGAAATATACTACTCGTGTTAATGTGATGATAAAATAACTAATTATCTGATTTATATATATACGAATTGTATTAAATTATTTGGCTATTATAAATATTATAGAATTTATTAAAATTTTAATTTGTTAAAAATTAATTTTAATTTATTAATTTATTTTATAATTTTTTAATTTATTTTAAACTTTAATTTTAAAAATAATTTTGTAAGAACTGACCACATGTGGTGGGTTTTTAAAAATATTTTCAGAAAACCGACCACATGAGGTCGGTTTTCGTATTAATTAAAAAGAATTATTAAATTCATTAACCCGACCCGACCCGACCTACAAAATAAAACACAAAACACACAAACCCGACCAAAACATAACAACAACCACCAAAACCCACCAACACACTTGATAAATACACACAACACACACATTGTGATCCTGCGATGGCGACGACGACGGCAGCTCGACCAGCTTCTTCGGCGACTTCAACTTGTGAGTTGTTCTCTTCTTCTATAACTTTTCCTTTCCCTCTCATTTACTAAATAACACACACAAAATCCTAGTTGCGATTTTAAGTCTTAGAAATGTGAGTTGTATTACTAGGGATTTATTTGATTCAGCTGCAGGAGCAAGACCTTAGCTCAATTTTTCATAACTCATTGTCGTTTTTACTATTCCTTTTTGATTTTTTTTTAGGAGATCTTATTTCTATTCCTTAGCTCAAGTTTTTGCTTGTGGTAATTTGAGTTTTGGTATAAAAGACCAGCATTTTGACAAAATAAGGAAAAATGTTAATTTTATCTATTACTTTTAAATTATCAACGATTAGTTTTAAAGTCGGAATGGTAGCAGTGCATTGTCTGATCCTTCGATTTCTGTTATTGTTGTTTTTAGTCAGAATGAAAATCATAAATTTGATATCTTTTACTAAATTATTGCAATTATTTAAGCGGAAGATTATTCTTTCTAATAATTTTACTGTTTGACAGAATTCGAATTCGAGAAAAGGATTGCTTTGCTATTTTTCTGGTGACCGCTTATCTCTTTTTCTTTAATTTAGGCCAAGCAAAGGTAAGTTGATTTCTCTCTATTTTCTTATAATGGAGTCTTTAAATACAGTTTAGTTTGGGATTGTTCACTATAGAAGGCTTTGAAAGCCATAGAAATTTTGTGATGATTATATGGTGTGAGAGGGACATGCGACGCCTCTACTTATTTGCTTTATTACACTTGTTCAATTGTTTGACTTATACTATAAATGAATATGCTACTTGAAAGTGATTAAGTGTAGTTACTTGAAGGTGAACTTTTATTTTGAATTTTGTTGAAGCGTAGGTACTTGAAATGTGAACTTTGTATTTTTAATTTTGCTGTGCTTGGTAAATTGATTAAGTGTAGGTAGTTGAATTTAAAATTTTTATTTTGATTGTGGTTTAGTTTGGTAACATGTGAGATGACTTAGTGACTTAAAATTGATCAAGTGTAGGTAGTTGAATTTTAAATTTTTGTTTTGAATGTGGTTTAGTTTGGTAGCATGTGAGGTGACTTAGTCACTTGAAATTGATCAAGTGTGGGTAGTTGAAAGGTGAATTTTTGTTTTGAATGTGGTTTAGTTTGGTAGCATGTGAGGTGACTTAGTGACTTGAAATTCATTAAGTGTAGGTAGTTGAATGGTGAATTTTTGTTTTGAATGTGGTTTAGTTTGGTAGCATGTGAGGTGACTTATTCACATGAAATTGATTAAGTGTAGGTACTTGAGTTTCGAATTTTTGATTTGAATGTGATGGAATTTAGTAATGTGAGGTGACTTAGTCACATGAAATTGATTAAGTGTAGATAGTTGAAAAGTGAATTTTTATTTTGAAAGTGGTTTATTTTACTAACATGTGAGATGATTTAGTCACTTGAAATTGATTAAGTGTAGGTACTTGAAATGAAATTTTTTGTGTTGAATGTGATTTAGTGTGGTAACTTGGGAGGTGACTTAGTCACTTGAAATTGATTAAGTGTAGGTACTTGAAAGGTGAATTTATCATTTTGAAGGTAGTTTAGTTTGTTTTTTTGAGAGGTGACTTAGTGACTTGAAAATGTTGAAGTTTAGGTGCTTGAAATGTGATTTTTTGTTTGAATGTAGTTTAGTTTGGGAACTTTGGAGGTAAGTCACTTGAAATTGACTAAGTGTAGGTACTTGAAATGTGAATTTTTATTTTGAATGTGGTTTAGTTTGGTAACATGTGATATGATTTAGTCACTTGAAATTGATTAAGTGTAGGTACTTGAAATGAGAATTTTTGTGTTGAATGTGGTTTAGTGTGGTAAATTGGGAGGTGACTTAGTCACTTGAAATTGATTAAGTGTAGGTACTAGAAATGTGAATTTATCATTTTGAAGGTAGTTTAGTTTTTTTTTTTTTAGGAGGTGACTTAGTGACTTGAAAATGTTGAAGTTTAGGAGCTTGAAATATGAGTTTTTGTTTTGAATGTAGTTTAGTTTGGTAACTTGGGAGGTGACTTAGTCAGTTGAAATGACAAAGTGTAGGTGGTTGAAATGTGAATTTTTGTTTTGAATGTGGTTTAGTTTGGTAACTTGAATTTAGGAACTTTTTCATTTTGAATTTAGGTACTTGAAATGTGAACTTTGGTGACTTGAACTAATTACTTGAATCTGATTGATTGTGTAGATGGAACCTGATTATAGCTGGATATATCAACGGAATAATGATAATAGAATGGGTCTTAGGGTAAAATTTGTTAAAGGTGTCAGACGATTTATTGAACATGCTAAGACACTTGATGCTTGGTCACGTTTTTGGGCTATTCGATGTCTTTGTGTTAGATGTGATGGTGTAAATCTTTTAAAAGAAGAAGTTGTGAAGGAACATCTTTATAGAAGGGGGGTTTCACGAGGATTTTTTAAGATTGCATACTATTGATGGTGATGTTGAGCAAAATAACTTTGTTGTTGGTGAAAGTAGTAGGTATGTAGGGCATAATGAATATCAAGATACAAGGGTGACAGAAATGGTGCACGATGCTTTTGGGATACAACATGGGGACGACTTTAGGGAAAATAACGAAGATGTTACTAATAGAGAAGCAGGCCATTTTTATGAACAACTGCATGCTGCTAGTCATCCTTTGTTTGACAGGTGTTCGCATTCTCGTTTGTCTGTGGATGTTAGATTATTAAGTATTAAATATGATTGGAATATTGCTGAAGGAAGAATGGACTCAATGATAGACCTTATTAAAGAGTTAGTTGACCCCGCCTTAGAGGTTCTTGATTCTTTCTATAAGGTAAAAAGATTGGTGCAAAAGTTGGGTCTCTCCTCTGTTAGAATTGATTGTTGTGAAAATAGCTGTATGTTATACTTTAAGGAAGATGCTAACCTAGAGTCCCATAAGTTTTATCAGCACCCTCTATATAAGCGTGGTTGTAGTGGAAATAAAATTGCTATTAAGGCGATGCATTATTTACCTCTAATACCAAGGTTAAAGAGGTTGTATGCTTCAAATAGCTCTGATCCTCATATGAGATGGCACAATAAAAATAGAAGGCCCACTGGTGCTATGTGTCATCTATCTGATAGAGAGGCTTGGAAGCATTTTGATGCAACTTATCCTGATTTTGCAGCTGAGCCACGGAATATTCGTTTGGGATTATGTGCGGATGGCTTCTCTCATTTTTTAGTTGGTTCTGCGCCATATTCATGTTGGCCTGTATTTATCACCCCGTATAATCTTTCTCCTGAAATATTGATGACTAGTCCCTACATATTTCTGAATTGTGTTGTTCCTGGACCGCATAATCCAAAATGCGGAATAGATGTCTACTTGCAACCTTTGATTAATAAACTTCAAATTTTATGGTATGAGGGGGTTAAAACTTGGGACATCTCACTTAAACAGAATTTCAATCTGCGTGTATATTTAATATGGACTGTTAATGATTTTTCTGCTTATGGAATGTTGTTTGGGTGGGTGACAGTTGGAAAGTTGGTTTGTCCATACTGCATGGAAAAAATAAAATCTTTCACATTGAGATATGACAGGAAAAATTCATGGTTTGATTTTCATCGTTGTTTCTTGCCACCTGATCATGAATTTAGGAGACTCGGGAATGCATTTAGAAAGAATAGAACGAAACATAATGGTCCACCTCCAAGGTTATCTGGTCATGACATCTGGGAGATAGTTCAGAAATTGCCTAAAGTTAGCGAGGAACCATTGTATAGGCTTGATAGATATGGTGTTTCACATAACTGGACTAAGCAAAGTATATTTTGGGAGTTAGAATATTGGCCAGATAATTTACTTAGAAATAATGTTAATGTCATGCATACTGAGAAAAACTATTTTGACAACTTGTTCAACACAGTTATGGATGTCACCGGCAAGACAAAGGATAATCCTAAGGCCAGACTTGACTTACCAAAATATTGCAAACGCAGAGACTTACACTTACAGGAGGGGGCCAATGGCAATGTTCTTAAGCCCAAGGCTAGTTATACATTCAAGTTGGACCAAAAGTGAAAAATATGTGAGTGGGTCCAATGTTTAAAGATGCTCGATGGATATGCCTCAAATTTGGGAAAGAGGGTTGATATGGCACAAGGAATATTACATGGAATGAAAAGCCATGATTGTCATATTTTGGAACAATTACTTCCAATTGCTTTTATTGGTTTACCTGAAAACATATGGAAACCAATAGCAGAGATTAGTTTGTTCTTCAAAGACTTATGTGCCACCACAATAAAAGAAGAAAATCTGGAGCGAATGGAAAGTAATATTGTTGTTATCACCAACAAGTTGGAGAAATTTTTCCGCCAAGGTTCTTCGATGTGATGGAACATCTTCCCATTCACCTTGTGCGCGAAGCTCGGCTAGGCGGTCTAGTTCAAACTAGGTGGATATATCCATTCGAATGGTAAGCAATTGCAATATATTTAAATTCATACATTTTTTTAATATAGTAAACATCTAATCTTAAAATTGTGCAGGGCAATTTCAAAAAATTGAAAAAGGGTCTCAAAAATAAATATAGGGTGGAAGGCTCTATAGTTAAGACATATCTTGCAAGAGAAACATCTCAATTTTTTTTATACTACTTTCATGATGAGATTGCTTATTCAAGAAACAGACCGAATCGTCATCAGGACGATGAGAATGAGCCTCATTTGCAACCGATATTAATTTTTAATCAATCTGGTTGTAAGGCTAAAAAGACCATATTTCGTCAGCTCACTACCATGTAACACAAATCAACAACTTTGTATGTCTTGCTGAATTGCTCGGATGTTGAGCCCTCTCTGAAGTAAGGAGATTAAAAATTAACATATCTGATTTATTTACTCCTTCCCTTAAGGAAACTAATTGTACTTCGCATGTTGGATCTTCAGTTCATTTAAGACTCAATTCTACGAAAATCAAGTGAATGCATTCTTTGCAACATGGTTTACATATGAGGTTCATAAGTGCACTAATATTTTTACAAATTTTAAAGATTTACACATCCTTCAACTAACATATGTATAATATTTTTAGGCATACCATTCACCAAATACAACCGCATACGATCAGTTCTTGAGAGATATTTCTTTGGGACCAGTTGAAGCTCATGCAATGTCCCATTACATAGTAAATGGGTTTAAATTTTCCACCGAAGAACACTCCATAACAAGAAAAATAAATAATAGTGGTATTTGGGTTAAGGGTGATGATGATGTTGATTACTTTGGCATCATACAAGAGATCTTAGAACTGGAGTATGCTGGTTTTCCAATAAAAGAATTATCCTCTTTTGATGTAAGTGGTTTGATCTAAGCACAAGAGGTACAAGAGTACATAAGGATCATAACATCATTGAAGTGAAGCACAATAGGTCATATCCTGTTTACGATCCCTTTGTTCTCGCGCAAAATGCTAAACAAGTGTATTATGCTCCTTATCCATTACACAGTGATAAGTCTTATTAGTGGGTTGTAATAAAAACAAAGCCTATAGGACGGGTGAAAGTTGAGAATGTGTTGGAGACTAAGTATCAAAATGAAATGTACATTGATCACCAGCTAGTGGGCATTGACTTAGTGGATAGTTTGAATCACCCAAAAAATATATGTGAAGAATTTAATATTACAGAAGAAAAGGCTGAATGGGTAGGAGATAAGGAAACTTACGAAGAGGGTGAATGATTTAGTGGAGAATCTTCAGGAGAGGAGGATTAGTTTGTGTAGGTTGTATTTATTATGTATTGATGTCTTTATGCTTTGTACTATTTATCTTTATGTTTCTTGTTTAAGATTGATATGTAATATACTGTGTAGGATTGTTTTCACTTTTCCATAGTTTATATAGTAATAGAAATATTCTTGTCTATCTTGTGTTGTTGGAGCGATTTGAAATGTGAATTAGTAACTTGAAATTAGTTACTTGGAATATTTTCTTATAGATTCATTTTGCAAGGACTAACTACTTGTTAACTTTACATAATTTAGATAGCAGGTAGAGGCGACAAAGGTAAGAAAAAAGTTGATCCTACAAAAAGAAAAAAGAAAAAACAACCTCCGTCTTATAGATGATCGACAGGTATTTATATATCTGAGGGTCGGTTTGCTGACGCGCTAGCACGACCCTCATATTCTAGGTCGTCGCAATATTCAGTTCTTGCTTCTACGCATGTGGGTCCAATTCATGGGTCTACACTAACTCATTCTACTCCCATCACTGTGCCATCTCCATCACAGTAGAATATGAAGACCGCTGGCACATCTGAATATCTACCATCTTCAGTACCCTCTGCTAGCAGTCACCCATATTCTCACATCAATTTTGCTGGATCTATTGGGTTGACGGATCTTCATCTTAGAGGCACTCCATCCGGCGCTTCAGATCCGCCCATACCAGTGCATCTACCAGCACTTCATCCACAGCTCGAAGACAAAAATGATTATCGGAGGCGGTATATTATTCCATATGGGATAGGGAAAGATTTCTAAATATAACATTATTCATTTTTCATTTACTGTATTATTATGCTATATGAAATTACTGTTTGATCTTGTGTTGTAGGTTTAGGCCCGAAGATGGAGTTGGAAAAATTACGACTAAATGCATTTGTCGGAACTTCAACAACTATTGGACCAGCTGGCGAAAGGTTCCAGAACATGACAGAGAAATGATGTTTAGAGAAATTCATGTAAGGATTTAACTTATCGACTACTTAACACATTGTTAGGACAAAAAATTGAATATTATGTTTTATTTTTGTTGTAGAAATATTACCTGTGGAATGACGCGCATGAAAGTGCTATACAGAGGAATTTTATAGAAGAGCTAGATTCATATTCAACGGTCTGTTGGATTATGCAAGAACGACCAGGGTTTATTCTGGAACCCATGTGGCAAGATTATATTCACTATTGGAATAGCGACGAATACAAATTGTTGAGTGAGAAAGGAAAAAAAGTCAAGGCATCATCCAAGGGTGGCTCACTGCATACTGCGGGTGCAGTTATTCGGATTGTTATAGAGAAAAAACTGGTGTGTAACTTTTACCATTTTAATTATTTGTTTCTATTTAAATTTTTAATTAATTGAATATTAATAATTTTATCATATGCAGGAAAAAAATGGGTAGGAATATAAGACATGATGAGATATTCGAGGAGACGCATGCGAAGAAGAAAAAGAACCCAACTGATGAAGATGTCTGGGTTGAGCCTCGTGCAAAAGCTGCCCATGTAAGAATCAAATTTCTTGTTATGAATCTTTTTCTCAAAGTTGATATTATTCAAGTACAAGTAGTTTAATATTTTTTTACTATTAATTTTGTCCTATACTTTGAATATAAGACAAATATATGCAACTCATTAATGAGTATCGTAGTACTCAGCCTCCTAAAAGTCAAGGTGATACAATACCTGAAGAAGTAGAGGAGGAGTTATAGAGATAAATTGTGGGTCCTCCAGTTAGAGGCCAATACTACGGATACCACAAAAAATATTTTAGCGAGAATGTTATGTCTACGTTCGGCCCGACATCCTATACCTCATCATTTGAAAGAGAAACCATTGAATCACTAAGAACTATGATTTCTAAACTAACTGAAAAGCTTGCTGCACAGAGAAAGAGGGCAAAGTAGATGGAGGAGGAAACAACATCACAAATCAAGATGCTGCAGCAGTAGTTCATCTCTTTTATTCGATCTGCAGGGATTATTCCCCCATGTCCTAGTGATACAGTTTGGGCTGCAAAAGTTTTAGGCCCACTGGAGGATATCAACACAGATGAGGAATCAGATCCTGTGTGTGTGGCTGAGGATGCAGATGACAAAGACGATGATGATGAGTGGTAGTTTTTTTACTTTTGTGTGTGTTGTAGTTTGGATTTGTAGATGAGTTGTAGTTTTTACACTTTTGTATGTTCTTAAACTTGTATTGTATGTTGGTTGTTTGAATGGAATATAGCATGTATATTCTATGCTTATTTGTTTGGCTGGTTGATGGAATGTAGCATATATAAAGCTTTTATTTAAAAAAAAAATTCTAGAAAAACCGACCGCATGTGGTTGGTTTTTTGAATTTTTTTTACAAAAATCGACCACTTGTGGTTGGATTTCTGAAAATATTTTCAAAAACCGACCACAAGTGGTCGGTTTTGAAAAATCTACCACACTTTTATCAACCACACATTTTGGTCGATTTTGTGGTCGATAATGCAGAAAAACCGACCACATGTGGTCGGTTTTCCTGATTTTTTTAGTTGTGCGTCCATCGGAATTATCTATATAGGGAAGCTTTGGTTTTACTATGTTGTACGTGCAATTTAAATTGAATGTATAAACAACTTTGTTAAGAGATCAAAAAGAAATTAAGCTTAAAAATAATTTCACATGGGTGTTGTTTTATAATGCACAAATCTTATGACAGTTCTTTGAATTTAATGTCCTTAAACTATGATTTTTTTTATGTTTTACCCCTTATAGTCTCTCTTTTTTTCAACTTGCAACACAATCTATATTATATTTTTTATCGTTTACACATCCTTTAAGGCATAGGGATTGATTGATTGGTGAATAAGTTATATCAAAATTATAATACTGGGATTATAATAAAAGGACACATCCCCCTCCCACCAAAAAGGGATAATATATTTCTCTTTCTTGCTTGTTCCGGGAAAAAAAAAGTTTTATAAGTAATAATAACTTACATGAGAAAATTAAAAGAAAGGTGTTATTTAAGTCTTGAATAAAATATTGGTGACATTGACCAACTTAAAGGGTCAGATATAATTAGAAAACTTTATTATATTAATTGTGGACTTGATTAATATTTTCTAAATTTTCTAATCTTTTCAAAAATACAAATCAATCCACACCCATCTCCTCTCCAAATCAAATGTCTCTCTCCTCTCTCTATCTCAACTATTTCTCTCAAGTTTCTCCCAACCAACAGTTCTGCAAATTAATTCCTTTAATCCCTGACGATTTCAACCTCCTGGAGATAAATAGTTTGGCTTCGAGTTCCTTTTGGACTTTCAACCATCAATCAACGTCTCAGCATTGCTCTCCCGCAACAACAACTTTGAGTTCTTCATCGTCCCTTTTCTTCTTTCACAAGTATAAAATTAGGGTTTTTTAGTTATTAAGAAAAAGAGGAACTTGAGTCAACTTCTCTTCTAGTATTGGTTAACAATTGCAATATTTGTTGCTTTAATTTGAAATACGGTCTGATTTCTGGTATATCTTCTCTTCTTTTTTTGGAGTGAAATATAATTTTTTATTGTTTGTTGCGTTTTTTGAAGTTTGATTTTGGTTGTTCGTGTTGCGCCCGTTACTGGGTTGATTTGTTCGTATTCTCGATAAAATGGTGATATTTCTATTGTTCCATTGAATAAAATCATGCTACTATTTTTTTCTGCAACAGATTAACCTTCTGATGCAACAGATTATATATTTGATGCAACAAATTTACTACTTATCTGATGTTTAATGTGAAAGATTAACCATCCGATGCAACAGATTAACCATCTGATGCAACAAATTTATCATCTGATTAAATATATGATGCAATAGAGGAACCATCTGATGTAACAGATTTACCATCAGATTAAAAATCTAATGCAATAGATTAATCATCTGATGCAACATGGGAACTTTCTGTTGGATAACATCCTATCAATTATTCTAACTTGACATGTTCAAGACTTGATTTTTCCAACCGATCATTCATCTGTTGCAATAGACGATCTTTCTATTGGAATAAATCTAAACAATATTGAGCGTTGATAATAATTCCAACAGATCACTCATATATTGCCATAGATTTGTGACCGTTGCACAGTCCAGTCATCTGTTTCAACAGATGAGTGATATGTTTTTATTGTTGTAATAGATTACTCATCCGTTGCAATGATTTAGTCATATATTGCAATATATAACCTACCTGGTGCAACAGATGTGTGATCTGTTGGAACTGTTATTTTACTGTTGTACATGTTAGATTTACTGTTATCCTTTTTTAACAATGTATAATCAATTATAATCTATTTTATATTCTTGTTAATTTTAGATAATATGACTCCCAAAAGAAAAGAAACCCAATCAAGTCCAAGTAAAGGAACAAGTGAAGAAGCTAGGCTACATCCACCACTCTATGAGTTTGCTTTACAAACGTTTTCTCAATCAGGAGTAGAAGATAATGAACATGGGGAGAAGGAATGTTTCAAAATAGACGATCCAAATGCTAATATACCTTCCATCAAAGAGTTGGTCAAAACCTTCTGCATTGATAGTTATCCTGTGAGAATGCAGTGCCATGGTGCCACAGATTTAATGGGTGATTTCGTGGTTAAGTCAGCCATGAGAAAATTATTTGACGTCTTTAGAAAAATACTTCGAGAATAAAATTTGGATGCTTATTTCAGGGACAGCTGCTTTGGGCAATATCTTAATTTGCCGGAGGACAATAATGCTTGTTTCTTAATGAAAATGGTATATGATCTTCTCAAGCGTATGTTTATGTATGAAAAAAACAGATAAGATGGATGAGGTGTGGATAAATTACTGTGGCATGCCTGTTTGTTTTGGTTGGAAGGATTTTGCTATAGTTACTGGACTAAAATATTATCCTCCCCCTCCTTCTCAAGTTATACCTATTCTAACCCAAAAAAGCATCCTGCGCACCCAAAAAGGCAAATACAAGTCGAGTGATCATGAAGACTTGGTGTCCCTTGTTGGTCCAAGCTTCAAAAACAAAAATTTTATAGAAGAGTTGAAAGGTAAAATACTTTCAAAGATGCACAAGCAATCATTGTTCTTGGTTTTGTTTGTGCATAGTATTCTTTGGGCGAGAGATGTTAACAACAACATACCACTTGGTTTAATAAAGCTCTTCAAGGATCTTGAGGCATTTAACAACTATCTTTAGGGTTATGAAAGTTTCAAAATAACTGTCAAATATTTGTTGACTCTGTTAATTTATATGGCTTTCCATGGGTTTTCATGGTAAATATTTCTTTTATTATGATATGATTCATTTTTTTATTCAATAATGCTTTTGATTTATTGGCATTATTTTATAGACTTGGGCATTTAAAGCCATTCCTTATTTCAGACAATAAGTGAACTGCTAGGAAGAGGTTTCCTGTCCAAGAATCCTGACATGGTTGCCGGTCAAAACTGATAAAAATGCAAAATTTGATCTCTTCAACCCCCTAAAGAAATCAATAAGTCTAATTCTAATTAAGTTATTATTTTAATTAATAATTTTTCTGAATGATTTCATCATCATTCTATTATATGTACTGATTTATTTTAAATTGTCTATCCGTGGCTTGTTTCGACCAATTGAGAGTTGAAGATGACATTTTTTCTTACTTTACGGTCTATCCAAACTTTATCGAACCCTAAGGTCATTGATAGAATATAAAAGGAATTGTTTGGAGCAACAACCATTACAAGAAAAATAATTTTGGAGGGTAGGCTTGTTATTGTTGATGATGGTAGTGGTAGTGGTGCTGCTGTTGGAGCTAATGATGCTCCTCTTACAATTTTTGAAATAACAAACTATTATGATTATAATCATAATGGTTGTACAAATTTTTCCCTTCTAGCGAATGTTCTGCATGTAAATGTCAAGACTACAAGGCAAAACATGATGGAGTGATTAATACTATTAATGCATTAACTGTTTCTATAAAGGAATTGACATCTAAGAGGGGTGTCATTCCATCAAAGAGGATTTCATATCCACACACTCCACTAGAGATTAAGGTGACTAAGAGGAGAAGGAAAGAAATTTCCAAGGCATCATCAAGCATCGAGAAAAGCAAATTTGCAACTCCTCTGTCTCTGTCTTGAACCTTTGATTAATGTACAAGGTCCACAGGAGAGCAGCATAAACTGAAGAAGGTGAATGTATATCATCTGTTCCAACAAAAAAATAGACACGTACCTGTAATAACAAATGATATATCTGCTGTAAATTATCAAACAAATATATTCATTTATTGCAATAGTTGTCTAATAGATTGCATCAGATGTATTATCTATTGCAATAATTGTTCGTCTATTTTAGCAAATAAAATAGGTCTTCGTACTGTTTTAAAGTTGTACCAACAGATGAGTTGTATGTTTCAACAAATGGGTCATTTGTTCAAAATTATCGTACAACTCCTCCTTACCTGTTCGAATTTATCCTAACAGATGATCCATCTGTTTCAACAAATAGATAATCTATTGCATATCTATGATTGCCATTGACAATTTTGGCTTTTTAGGTGGATGTGAAGCCTGTCAGTTTGGGAGAACAGAAGAATTACCCGTTTGAAGGGTTAAACATCTCGAACGAGGCTCCATAAAAAAATAACAAAGTTGATCAACAACTTTTCAGAATGAATTGCCAATGGGTTTTTAAAACATCATGCCGGCAAGTACGTAAATCATTTTTAAAGATATTGATTTATAAAATTGTTGTTGTAAAAATATGACATTAACACATATAAATCATGTAGAAAATAAAATGACGAACACCATAAAGTGAGCGAATTGGGTCTTGGTTTTTATATGTTCGACTTTATTGTTGCACATCCCCGAACGAAGGATTGGTTCTATTTGATGTCACATCCCCAAACTTGCTGGAATGATGAGGTTTAAATGTCATACATATTACTATTAATTAATACTTTATTTAATTGTATCTTTGTATTAATTTTATCATCACATAATCTGAAATATTTGATAATATGTGCAGCACATTGATGTCATTTTTTTACTTCCTCCAAAAGAAGGCCAAGTTGTGACCACAAGAATAATACAGATACACGACATACAATTATTTGTACAAAGTTTACATCAATAATGCCTATGATGTGTATTGTCAACAACAACCGAAAGTTTTTCGAATTGAGGAATGCTTAATCAATATCAACAAAGGTTTTAGCATTCCAGCCGGATTACCTTGGCATTTGATCGATGAAGTGTACATCCCAATCAATTGTGGTGATGAATTCCATTGTGTGTTGGCTGTCGTCGTTCTAAAAGAGAGGCGCATCCGATTTTATGACTCGATTTCGGGAAGGAGACGTTCCACACCGTCATCGAAAATACAAAATCTGGCCAAAATGTTGCCTACTTATCTTGATATAAGTGGCTTTTTCGACCAAAAGGTTCGTACTGATTGATCAACGATTGAAGCATACCGGGATAAAATGGATAATCTATTTGATGTAGAATATGTTGAAGGAATTTCTCAACAACTTATTGGTATCCTTTAAGTATCATGATTTAGTTTTATTTCATAAATTTCACAACGCTTACATTAATTGCAAGATATGGATTATCTAATTTTTACAAACACAGGGATTACGGTCTCCTTATTGCCACTTACGCCGAGTATTTTAGCGATGGATTACAAGTACCAAATGATGGACTTGATGTCGTATTACTCCGTAAAATATATGCTAATTTTTTATGGAAATACGGAGAAGTGAAAGCTCAGAAATCGGACGCAAGCGAAATTAAAGATCCACGACGACCAAAACCGAATTTCATAGTACCAAATGAAGAAAAACTTGTCCATATTGAGTAACTCTTTATAGCTTAAGTCTGTCAAAGTAATAACCTCTCCTTAGAAATTGTTGGCACCAGAGGTTAAATTGTTGATTTATTTATTGAGTAGATCATCTGTAGCCATAATAATTTTTTTACATTGTCCATGAATTTTATTTAATCCTTAGATTTGAACTTATTAATTGAAATAAAATACTAGATTCAAATATCGCATCAGATAATGCATCTGTTACAACAGAGAATTCATCTGTTATAATAAATGAAATATCTGTTGGAATTATCAAACAGATTTAGACATATGTTGCAACATGTAGGCCATCTATTGGAAATTATCAAACAGGTCTTCCTACTGTTTTGATTTGTTCCAATAGATTACCTATCAATTGCAACAGATAGACTATATATTGCAACGTATTGTATTTCTGTTGTGACATATAGACTTAGAAACATCTGCATAATGCAATAAATGACCAACCTATTGCAACAAATAATCAATCTGTTAGAACAAATAGACTATCTGTTACAACATATATACAATCTATTGCATTATAAAAAATTCATCTTTAATCAAACATAAAAAAATTGTCACTACATGTAAAGTGAAGTGGCTTGAAATAAAAAAATATTATGGTGTTTGTGTTTCTACATTTTCTTCTTTATACACAGGCTCTGAGCATCTAGTTAGTACCCCATAAGCCCAGACCTCTTGCATTATTTCCACAATGTCATCGCACAGAGCGGCTATTTCTGTGTCGGTCAGCAAACATTCGATGTATGCAATCCTGTACGGCCCGCACGCGGCATCAATTTTATTTTGAAAGGTCCATGTCCTTGTTTCGACCTTCAAAATCCCATGATTTCTTCGTCAACACTTCTGAAAAATGATCCATCAGCTTACTCTGCCTCAACAAGTTAGAGAACAACTCCAACAGTGGCTGTATGTGGATAAAAAATTACCATCATCGAAGATAGGTAAGTTGCAGTCATAAACCTTAATCTTTCCCTCCTCGAGTAGTCTCTCAACAATGAGAGAATATTTGACGTCCACGTTCATGACTGCAATAATTCTCTTTGCCTTGGTCCAACTCTTGTCGTGTGGCTATGACCTCTTCCCTCTAACATATTTAATCATATATTCATCCTATTAGAACCTAGAAACTATCCAATCAAATCCCGATCCCCCGAGAGTGCGACTAGCTTACTGAGCTCATGGTACCTATCCTTTAAATTATTATAGAAGTTGAGGTCCATTGTCCTATTGGAAGCATCATTAGCATCCAGGTACGCTAATTTCCTACCCCGCATGAGGTAGAGAATTTCATTAATATACAGAGATATAAAAAGATAATTTTTAAATAGGTTAGTAATTGTAAAGAAGAAAAACATAGTGGAAAGATGCAACCGATGATCCATCTGTTGTAGAGGGTTCTCTAAATCTGTTCACAGATTACCCAGCCAACGAAACTTATCCAATAGATGGATAATCTGTTGCAACAAAACCACTACCAGTTATACCAGAATACCCATCTGTTGTAACCGATGACACATCTATTATGTAGCTTCTTCTTCATGAAGTAGATTATAAGGCTAGGTTAAAAAAAGTAAACTTACATTGTCCACATACCACTCTCTCATATTTTTCATATTCTTGAAGTCTTGACCGTGAAAGGTATGCATGGTGTATTTTTGTTCAGGTTGCTTGACATTCATGGACCTTCCCAGTTCCTTCTTCTCTTTGGTGCGAGTGTCACATATATGTCCACTTTCTTTAATGGACCCTGAACTTCAATAAGTTTTGGAGAGGGAGGAGTTATAATTTTTTTTGGTTTTAGATTAGAGAGTATTTGGAAAATTAATATTTTCTTCCTCCTAACTGCCCTTGTTGGAGTGTATGTCTCTCACCTCCTTGGATGGTATGACACCCCTCTTTGATTTCAATTCCTCAGTAGCTTCAGTGATAGCGTCTAATTTTTTAAAGAGTTTATCCTGTCTATCCTTACACTTTTTGTATTTGCAATGAGAACATGAGGGTGAAGAGAGATGAGAGGGACAACCGTAAGGGTAAAAAGGACCATATAAGGGTGAGAAGGACCACTGTAAGGGTGAGAGGAACCGGTGTAAGGGTGAGAGGGAACTGTGTAAAGGGTGATTTCAAACATATTTATTTTTTCTTAAGCATCAACATGCTCATCATTATGACTGGCAGCAGCATCAACATCAGCATGACTGCAACCAATATCAGCAACACCCCTAGAAGAAGCACCCAAATCTATTGCAGTAGGTTGGTCATGAAGAGCGTCAACATTAGGCTGACCTTGCCTAACCACTCTTCTTATGACTGTTGCTCCATCTAATTCCTTCTTTATTAACTCCACTATTGGGTCTGCTATTTTATCAACAAGACCTGGAGTAATAAACTAAGTCATACCCAACTCCTGCTCAGTAGGCACGATCCATGGATGCACAACCTATAAAAAAGACAGATATATTTAAATTATGTAATAATTTACAGTAAGTTGGGTTACATGTTAACACAGAAAACTTATGCAACAGTTGATTTGCCTGTCACAATAGATTAACAATATGTTGCATCGATTACCCATCTTTTGTATTATTTACAGTAAATGAGTAATCTTTTAAGCCGGGTTCAGAGAACTAAAGCAACAAATAGGTAATATATTGTGAAATATGGATCGTCTATCGTAATAGATTACCCATCTGTTGCACCAGTTACAGTAGATGGGTAATATATTACAACAGATGACCCATCAATTGCAACAGATGGCACATCTATTTCAATATCTTTGTGAGTCAAATTATTTTACTTGGAAGAAGACGTACTGCATCATTGGGAGGGTTAAAGAGATCATCCTCCTTAATTCTTGTGCTGCTCTTGGCAGCCAACTACCTAAGGATCCTTAGATGAGAAACCTCATCCGGGTAATCCTTGACCTATTTTCAGAGGTGAGGAATGGATTCAAATGCCCAATCCTAGAAAATATAAACAAGAGGCAAGCAAAATAAAGTCATAATAATTATTCAATATAAATTAATGGACGAGTAAACAATAGTGATTAAATTACCATGAAAGCCCAAGAAAATCCGTATAATGTGATCGTCTTTGGGGATAGCTTTGTCAGTAAATATCTGATAGTCAAGTAGTAGCTGTCATATCCCCAGGGGTAATTATTGAATTTCTCAAAATCCTCAGCAATCTTCAATAAATCTTCTATGACTTTGTGGACGTCTATTGCCAATATAATGGAATGGACAAACCAAACTAAGCACAATTTCTCCCTGTACTACTTTGGTATGGTTTTATCCTTAAGATGTTCTATCCACTTATTGGATTTGTACCCACGTCTAGCAATGTCCAACAACCCATCTATTTTTCCTTACGTTTGTTGGTTTTGGTGGGTGGTCGCTGGGATAATGCCTTCCCTTTATTTGATGGTGGTAGTTTGCTGCCCTATTTTCCTTGGATCTTTTGTGGGGTGTTTCCTTGATGAGAGGTTCTTCTAGACGATCGCATCTCAAGCCTGTCACTATAGAAAACTCTTTCAAGCTAAAACAAATCGGCATGCCATAGTAGTTGATTCAGATTTCATCCATATTTTTGTACCCCTCCTTCGAATGTTTATCACCCCCCACGTACTTGATTTTGCACTTGATAAGACCATATACCATGCTCATTTGGAAACAGGCAATGTGGTCCTCAAGCTACTCAAGAAAATATCCAAAGCATCTCTTCTTAAAAAGTTCTTCTATGTTTTCATTCTTCATAATATTCCTAAATTCATCAAAAGGTTTCCCCAACTAACATTTAAGTACAAGACTACCAGTTAGTTCTGTAGGGTTATCTATCAGCATCGCAACTTGAAACCTATTAATACTAATAGTTTTAACAGGATTATGCTAGGATTCGATCTTAATTCATGCCCCATTGGTGATGCATTATCATCTTGTTGATCATCATCCTCTTTCTCACTTTCTACTTCTTTCTCTTATTTATCATTATATTGATCAACATCCTCTTTCTCACTTTCTAATTCTTTCTTTTTTTATTTATCTTCTTCTTCTTCCTCATTTTTATATTCCTCACCAGACTCTATATACCCTTCTTCACCTTTCTTTTCATAACTTTCTTCAGCTTTATCTTTTCCTGACCGAGATTGTTCTGGAAGTTTCTCCGAATCCATCAATACTCTAGCCTTTTTTGTTAGGTGGTCAGAAGTTGACCCACTTTCAGTTTCTTTTCTTTTGGGAGACATCATTTAACTATGAACAACAAAAAAACAAAAAATACATCAGTTGGACCACAAATTTCAATAAATTATTATATGCCACATTACAAAAAAATATTCCAACGGATAACCCATCAGTTGGAATAGATGGGGAATCTATTTAAAGACCTATTTAATATCTCCCAATAGATATTCCACCTATTGCAACAGATGGACCATCAAGACCACCACTAATGCCACCAAGACCACCAACAATGACACCAAGACCACTAAGACCACCAAGAGCACCACCAAGACCAAGACCAACAACACCACTAAGACCACCAACACCTACCACCAATGCCATCAATACCCACACCAAGACCGCCAACACCACCACCAATGCCACCAATACCAACACCAACACCACCGACACCACCACCAAGACCACCAATATCGACACCCCCAACAATAGCCACAAATAACACCATAAACACCATCCAACACTACAATAAAAATAAGGTTTTTCTTGGGTTCTTTCTATATTTTTAGCATCAAAACTCAAAATTGTTAACCCCTTCTCAAAGGTTCTACAACTAAAAGTCTTTTTTTCATCATTAACTAAAAAGCCCTAATTTTAGAATGAAGAATAAAGGTTGAACTTTTCTCGAACTCTGTTACCTGCAAAGACATAGAAAATGATAGATACAAGCGAGAATGAAGTCAAAAATAACAACTACGTGGTAGGAAATGGAAAGAAAATCGATCTATTTTGAAGGGTTGAGCAATATGTTGAGCAATTTTTGTCTGTATTGTTGAGAGAGCAAGAAAAGAGCGAGAACTCGAGATTTAAAATGATGAAATATTATTCCCGTAAATGGATGATTTTTATGGGTTGATTTATATTTTTGGAAAAGAATGATAAGTTTTGAAATTGTTAATTTGGTCCGAATTAATCTTAATTATTTTTTAAAATTTTATAAGATGTAATTTTTATTCGTCTCATCATAATAATGTGTATTAAGTTCAACTGAAATACTGTTCAATTTAGGTATTATCTTAACAATAAGTTAATATGAATTATTTCAACTAAGAGTGATTTATTGATGACTTGGGTTGGGAGGAATGCAATACCAACATCATGTAATTGAAAAGATTAAAATTATGTTGTAGTTGACCCTATGTACTCATCCCTAGTTCTAGCTAAATCAATTGCAAGGAAATCTGTAGCAACAGGCGATTGAGCTGTTATAAATTTTCAAATAGATATTTACATCTGTTGTGAAAGATGACTGAGCTATTGGAAATTTTCAAACAATATTGATATCTGTTGCAATAGATGACATATCTAATTTAATTATCTAATAGAAATTTGCATCTGTTGTGACAGATGACTGAGCTGTTGGAAATTTTCAAATAGACATTGATACCTGTTGCAATAGATGACATATCTGATTTAATTATCAAATAAACATTTGCATCTATTGTGACAGATGATTGAGTTGTTGAAAATTTTCAAACAGATATTGATATCTATTGCAATAGATTATATATCTGTTTGAAAATTATTATTTTTTTAATTTAAAGAAATCTTCTATCTGAAAGAAGAAAGATAAAATTATACTTTCTTGGATAACTCAAAAATCTCCTCGTTGAGTAGTCTTATCTTGTCTTTTCAATGTCACCCTTCTTTTTCGTGCTCCTCGAGTTATTAATGAATATTTAAACCCATGTCTAGAATTATCTCTCCTTCAGCCCTAAATTTATTCATCTCTCTTCTTTTTCTTTCTCTCATCTGTAGGGTTATCACAACCATCTATTTTTTTCTCTCTTTTCTCTCCTCTTTCTCCTAAGGATCCTTTTGGATCTAAACCGATCTATAACTTTCCTTGACTGAAATTGTTGTTTTGATCCCCTTGCTTTTGACATTGTAGGTATAGTTTACTATTGCACTTTCATTCTCATCTTCTTCTTTGCAAGTTATTTAAATTAATTATTTACATCTATTTTTGTATTTATTTACCCTTTACCCATATCATATTTATTTATAAAATTTAAAGGAAAGGTTACTTTTAAGTCTTGAATGAACGAACTGTTGTTTTTATTAAAATATGCAAAAAAGTCATTTGTTGGGAGAATTTTAAAAACCTTGTTGACAGTATCACTTTTTGTATGTATTTTGTTTGTTTCTCTATTGTTGATGCTGTTCTGGATATTATTGGTGGGGTTGGTGTTGTTGGAACTTGTGGTATGGTATTATTGATGGTGTTGGAACAAATGATGTTGCTTCTTTATTGTTGATGGTGTTGGAACAAATGACGTTGTTTCTTTATTATTGATGTTGCAACAGATGGATCAACTGTTAGAACAAATCAAACCACTAGCAAGGCTGGTTTGATGTATTCAATCGATTACACATCTATTGCAACAGACTCCACATCTATTGCAACAGGTTCCATATCTGTTACAACAGATTGACAATCTATTGAATGGATGGGAAGCTATTTCAACATATGGATAATCTATCACAACAGATGGATAATGTTCTTTATGTTCTTCTCTTGTTTGACATTAATTTTTTTCTCTTATTTGTAGATATAAGGAAATAAAAGTTGATCAAGTTTTGTCCGACCAACACAAGAGGCTACAGTAAAGATGGGTTCGGAGGAATAAGCTGCTTGTAGATGGAATCACTCCATATGTAAGAGGTATGTATTACTGATAATGTTTTCGTGAAAACACACATAGAGTACACAAATTTTGTGAATGTCATTTTTTACCGATTAGTCATTGATCATTCAAATAAAATATCTACAATTTTACAGTTAAGTTTGATAGGTTCAAACTAATAAGGCTGAGGGACCATGAATATGGTACTGATACCCTGTTAAGATTTAATGACGGTTGTTGCACATGTTTATGTGTCAAGCATTGTGAAAAGATCAAGTTTTGGTGGCATTTTAAAAAGATTCGATAGCGATTGGACTAACTTTTAGGGTGCATTGAACTCTCAGAGGGCCTTCAAAGCCTCCCACTGCTTCAACCAAGAACAAAAATCAATATAGTTATTTCCCTAGCCCAAATTTATATGGTTGGGTTGCTCAGGGTGATGATTATATGCCAAAAGGTACGGTAGAAGAATACCTGCGAGGGAAAAGGGGAGTTGATGAAAGACTATATCATTTGAGAGATAAATAAAGAGGAAACAAAGGATAGGAGGGGATTTCATAGAAAATCTAGCCGATGAAACTGACTTAGAACACAAGAAATCTGAATCAAGTGCAAATATAAAAGTGTATCCAGTATTGAAAAATCTGTCTGTTGTCTATCTCAAAGAAAAATAGTACATCTAGGCACATTGCAAGGAAGCTGGACTAGGTAGCATGGTTGGAGTGATCACCTACATAGAAAATAGAAGAACACCAAGAAAGCAGCTTTGCGGGCACTGAGGGTTGAAATAATGTACATTAAGTCGAGAAAAATTATGCCAAGAATAGTTATAGTTAAAATAAGGAGTCTAAGTGAAGGCGGAAATTTCTAAATTATATTGCATCCCATGTCTTCTTGTTTATGGTTGCGAGTAGGTCCACTGCTATTGACCTGACCGGAACCACAAACAAGATTGTAAGGAAGATTGAGATCATTACTTACTTAGTAATATTGTAACGCCCCGGATTCTGAACCCCAGACGCTACACGATACTTATGACCCCAAAGGACCACAAGGTTACCCATGACTGATATCTGTAACTGAGCGCTGAATAATATACTGTAAAATTGCAAAAAACTGGAAAAAACTTTCTATAAGGTTCAATACTTAAATAAAACTGAATAAAGTATAATAATACCACAACTAAAACAACTGTCTGAAAATACTGTAGTCTGAAAAAACCTCTAAACTATTTGAATTAGGAGTTGATGGGACAATCCCTCAACTAACTTCATCTACTGAAATGCTAAATCTAATGCAATAATAAAATAAAGAACATCCTCGAATGATGAGGACTCACTGCTAAGTCTACTGCTTCTGGCTGAATCTGAACTGCTAAGGATGCTCTGGATCCCGTGCTTCTGAACCTATGGTATAAGACACCATAGCGCAAGAGAAAAGTATGCGTCAGTACGTGAGAATGTACTGGTACGCTAGACGAGGTAAGGCTGGATGCAAGGGATTACATGCATGAACAATACTGACTAAATATCATGAGACTAATGAATGAGGATACATGCGTGAGTGCATAAACTATAACTGAAATCATAGTAACACTGAATACTGAGTTTTGAATGCTGATTTACTGATGTCTGAGTCTACTAACGCTGGGATACCGAATAACTAAATCTGCTTATGTTGATATCTAAGTACTAATTAACTGTATCTAAGATCATTCATATCTAATGGGTAATCTCTGAATCTATTGGTACTGATACTGATTGACTGTATTTGAGATCAATCCTATCTAATGGGTGATCTATGAATCTATTAATGTTGATATTACTTGGTTAAATCTGAGATTAGTCCTATCTAGTGGGTGATATCTAAATCCATCGATGATGCTAATGATTGACTGCTTCTAATAGTCCTGAATCTGTACTACTGAGCTGAGTCTTTTTACTGAGATGGATTCTGAAACTGAGACTGTGGGAGGTAGTCATATAACCGACATGCCTCGAATCTGAACTAGTAGGGTCCAACCTATAACCCTAGCTAGAAGGGTGTTAGTACCATGCCACGAGTAATGACAACTGCTATGGGGTCAGTTCTAATCTAGCGGGTGACCCCTGAGATCAATCCTGTATTAGCGGGTGATCCCTGAGTATGACAGTCCTATCTAATAGGTGATATCTCATAACCTATGCTGGCTACGTAGTTCTAGAACTTAGGTATTACTTCTAGGGATCTCAGTCCTATCTAACGGGTGATCCCCCATCCCTAGGTTCGCTCGGTGCTGAATCCTACTCCCAACTAAAAGACTCTGAACTAATTCTTAGATTGTACTAGACTGAGCTGAATCTATTACTGATCGTACTGATTAACTGAGCTAAGTTGAGTTCACTGAGTTCCATTGACTGACGAAATACTATTGAGTTCTGAATTGATTACTGAACTGAAGCTGGAATGCTACTGATACTGAGATTACTGAGATTTCCTAAGTTCTATAACTGTCTGAGTTCTACTGAGTTCTGTAACTGACACTGGCTCTAGACAATCAGCTAAGTAGTCAGGTATTAAATACCCCCAGGACTCGATAACATAAATAATACAAGACAGGACAACTCGTACATAACATGACAATAGGCTATCATTCACAATACAATCAATGAAGCATCTCTTCAAGCACTTGGAGGTCTTGGACACATAATTGTATAGGGAGGCATGCTATTGTCTTATAACTCATTCAATAAGGAATACACATGAATAAGAATGCATGTAACATATCATAATTTATTCACTAAGGTTTTTCAACAAACATTTGGCATGAATGAACTTATACATAATCTGGGTTTCTCGTCAATATGCTATAATGACCCTATTTCCTTCATACAAGCATTTTATCAAATATATGGGGAGCATACCTTGGTCATACAACATTCGATACACTTAATTAACATGATTATATAAATCAACACGCATCTTGTAGGGTTTATTATGAATATCATGAAATTCACCTCATACTAGGACCAAAGTTTGGAACTTTGTAACCAAAACATGAATTAAAACTCAACAACATCATAAACTTCAGTCTCAATTCACATAAATCATGAAAACTCATAAATAACAATCTTTATAATTTAAAAAGGGATTCTTGAACTTCTTGGGTAGAAGGAACCCAAAAATCAACATCTAACATACCTAGAAATCTAGATTCTTAAAGTTTTTGAAAACTCTTGGAGGGATTCTTGAGATTGCTTTTGAAACTTGGGGCCTAGGGTTTTCTATCTTTGAGAGAGAGTGATTTTTTTCTTGAGAGATGTGAGTAAACAATGAGATAATAGGTCTTTTAGGGGTTTAATATCGTGTATAGGCTGATTTGGGGTTTTAGGAATTTACCAAACAACCCCTGAAATTAAATAACGGAATCTGAAAATCCCAATTTCTCATGTTGGCGCGACACAGTGAAATCGCGCCAGCTCACTAGAAACTGGACGACTGGGAAACTGGTTGGTGGTGCGACGTGGTGGAAATCGTGTTGCCACCTTGGTTGTAAACTGGAAAGGCACCGCGACGCGGTGTAATCACGCTGGTGCACTAGAAATTGACAACTCCGAAATTGAGCCTTGGCGTGATGCGCCATAATCGCGGAGGCTCACTGGATTTTGATGATTGCCATTTTGGCTGGCTCTGCGACGCGCTAAAGTACTAGGTGGTACACTGTCTTACTAAAATGGCTCTAACTATTCGCCCGAGTGTCGGATTTGGTATCGATGAAAAGCTTATTCAATTTTCCACATGATAAAAATCTTGAAAATACCACAGGGAATAAAAAGGTTTTCATCTATGAAGCAAGATCTTTGATGTTCTAGAGACGAATAGAAGCTAGATAGAAATATGCGGTATTACATATATAGATATATTTGATTGTATTTTCTTTCCTTAGCCTGCTATCAACATATCTTCGAGAAGATCAGATGCTTCTTGTAGTATGTGAATCCTAATAATTTTCAAGCTTGCCTCTTGCTTGCTGATTCGGTATTCAAGCTTGTCGTTGTCGTTGTTGAGGTTAGTATAGAGTTCTTGGTCTTTTATGAGCTCATCAATGAAAAACACTTCCTTTGAAGTTGTGGCATTGTAAAAGGCCTTCAGAAGGCTTCCAGAACACTTTTTTCAGAAGTCTTAAATGATACATGATGCACACTCAAGCAATGGTACCAACGGTTGAACAACTCACTTTCTTGAGCGTTGTTCAATGCAACTTGTTCAGACAAACTTCAAAGTATTTGATAGGATAATGAGATTGGAATTAGTGGAATCAATTTAGATCAAATTTTACATAATTACAGAATATTTGATCTAAACTGATTCCACTATTTCCAGGCTCATTATCCTATCGAATCATTTGAAGGTTGGTTGAACAAGTAGCATTGAAAAACGCTTGAGAAAGTGAGTTGTTCAACCATTGGGACATTGATTGAGTGTGGATCAACACATTGACCTAAAATAAACATACCCATCATGTATCATTTAAGCTTTCTGAAGAAATTATTTCGGAAGGCTTCTGAAGGCCTTTTACAATGCCACTACTTCAAAGAAAGTTTTCCTCATTGATGATCTCACAAAAGACCAAAAACTCTATACTAACCTCAAAGACGACAACGACAAGCTTGAATACAGAATCAACAAGCTGGAGGCAACCTTGAAAATTATCGGGATTCACATACTAAAAGAAACATCTGATCTTCTCCAAGATATGTTGAAGGCATGCTAAGGCAAGAAAACACAATCAATTATATCCATATTGCTAAGGAAGTAATGCTACTCAATTTACCTTTCAATCTTGTTTGTGGTTCTGATCAGGTCAATAGAAGTGGACCTAGTTGGAACCACAAACAAGAAGGCATGGGATGAAATTTAAAATTTAGAAATTGTCGCCTTCGCTTAGATTCCTTATTTTAACTGCAATTGTTCTTGGCGCAAGTTTTCTTATCTTACTGTACATCATTACAACCTTCGGTGCCTGCAAAGCTGCTTTGTTGGTATTCTGTTATTTCTACAAAGATGATCATCCCGACCACGGTACCTAGTCACAGCTCCCTAGAAACGTGTCCATCTGCATTATTTTTCTTTGAGCGAGACAACAAACGAATTTTCATTACTGGATACACTTTCATATTTAAACTTGATTCAGATTTCTCATGTTTTAATTCAGTTTCATCGGTCAGATTCGCTAGAAGTTCCTTGCTACCCTATGTTTCTACTTCAATTTGCTCTATGATGATATAGTCTTTCATCAACTCCCCTTTTCCTCGCATGCATTCTCCTACGGCTCCTTCTGGCGTATAATCATCTTTACGAACAACCCTTCCATATAAATTTTGGCCAGGGGAATTTCTATTGGTTTTCCATTCTTGTTTTATACAGTGCGAGGCTTCGAAGGCCTTCTCAGAGTCCAATTCACACTTAAAGTTAAGTCCAATTGCTATTGGATCTCTGCAATGACATCAAATATTTTATCCCTTCTCAAAGCTTGGCATGCATAAACATGAGCAACAACCGTCAGTAATTTGTAACAGGGTACCAGCACCATTTTCATGGGCCCCTCAGCCTTATCAATTCAAACCTATCAAACTTAACTGTACAATGCAGGATCTTGTTTGAATGATCAATGCCTAATAGGTTAAAAACTGCATTCAAAAAAACATTATACTTTATGTGCATTGTCCCGATGACCTTATCAGTAATACATAACTCCCACACATGAAAGTGGATCCATCTACCTACACACACCTTATTCATCCTAGCCCATCTATGGCTTAATTTAAACAAACAGATGACTAACCTGTTGCAACAGATGGATCATCTGTTAAAGTTATCAAATAATTATAGACATCTTTTACAACAGATGATCAATCTGTTGCAACATACGACTTATTTGTTGGAAATAATCAAAAAGATATATATAGCTGTTGCAACAGATTGTCGATATGTTGTAAATTATCAAACAGATAATAAATATTTTGCAACAGATTACTCATTTATTAGATTTATTTTAAAGAATTTTTCTTTTCTTTCCGAAATACAATAAAAGATAAAATAATATATTTAGATCCATTTTTTAATTTACATATTCAAAAAGTCACCAGTTTTATTTAATTAAGGAATGTTATTATACTTAACTCACACTTCTAGATATGACTGATATGAATTTGGACAAGGTGATTTTGCACGACTCCTTGCGGAAACTTGAAATGCAGATTCATGAACTCCGGTGGGAGTTGGGGCGACATGAGAGCAAGGCTAAGGAGGGCCCTGCTGCTGCCGGATGACAATTGGCCGGTTGACAATAATAACTAGGTTAGGTTTTTTCTTTGAGCATATGCATTTTTTTTTAATATATCGGATCTACCTAAGAGAGGGACCTAATATATGAATTCAAAAATCTATGTTTGATCGACTTTGAATTTTTAATTCTTATTTAATATTTAATTTTTATTTTGTCTAGTCCTTATTCTCAACATGTCGACGGTTGAAGGTAAGGATTCAGCATTTGTGGCAACGGATGCACCATATGTTGCAATAGATGGTTAATCTTTTGCGACAGATGAATCATATATTGCAACAAACGGTTGTTATAAATAAAATTATTGTTATTGATAGGGTGAAAAGTCATGACTTTTCTATTATTTAATATGAAAAACGGTTCGTAAATAAATAATAAGAAAATAAATGATAAACCACATTTTATAACCGTAAAAAAATGATTATTTAATTTTAATAACTGATGTTAATATTAAATAGGCGACAAGTCATGACTTTTCACCATTTTTTATTTTGAAATCTATATTTTAAATTTATTTATTAAGGTATATGATGATTGTTAAAAAAGATGTGAACAATCGTGACTTTTTGTCTAACACATGATGAATCGAATTTCCATCTGTTGCTACTGATGAATCAACTCTTAGAAGAAATCAAAAAAGCTCCTTCAACAGATGGTATATCTGTTGCCATAGATGGGTTATCTGATGCAACAGACATACAATATGTTGCAACAACTTAATAAAAACGGTTATTGTTTTATTAAAAGAAATGGTTATTGAAAAGGTGAGAAGTCTTCGATTATTTAATTGAGAAAAAGGTTATTTAATTTAAGAACTAATTAATAATAATAAGCTGAAAAATCATGACTTGTCACACTAATAAAAAAGTCAACAGTTTGATTTAATTAAGTCATTTCTTTTCACAGAAAATAATAAGGAAATAAATAATAAACACTGTTTGTTTATAACCGTAAAAAAATAGTTATTTAATTTGACTAATTGTTGCTAATATTAAATAGGTGAAAAGTAGTGACTTTTCACCATTTTTGTTTTTAAATTTTTTTTTTTAATTTATATAATAAAAAAGTCACCAATTTGAATTAATGAAAGTATATGATTATTATTAAAAAAGATAGATTATATGTTACAACAGATAGATTATCTTTGCAACAAATATATTATATGTTGCAACAGATAGATTATTTGTTGCACATATGGTTTAATTGAGAAAAAAATTATTTAAATTTAAGAACTAATTAATAATAATAATCTGAAAAGTCACGACATACCACAATAATAAAAAAGTCAGTCAGCAGATTTGATTTAATTAAGTCATAATTTTTCATAGTAATCAAAAAGTCACCAGTTTGAATGTAATTAATAAATAGAGGTGAACAGTCGCGCCTTTATTTCTAATTCATTCAAATTCAATCCTTTATAAATAGGTTCCTCCTTACTCGTTCATTCTACTCTGCTCTATTTATTTCTTGCATCATGTCTTTCATATTACACCTTCAACCACTTTCTCTTCAAGGACTAAATACCTTTTTCCTGACCTAGGTAAATTTTTTTCTTACTTTTTGTATAAATATACCCAATTGGTAGTATACGTTGTATTACATTCAGATTCTTTTCTTTATTTTTGTTTTTACAATTTTTGTCAATTCATGCGTGTTTTAGATATGGCTAATCAAGTTTGGGACATTGCTATTCTGCAAGACATCGTGCGGGAACTTTAGAGGAAGGTTAATGACCTGTAGTGGGATTGACCATCGTGAGAGCAAGGATGGTCCGGGAGATTCACGGGCTGAGGAGGGCCCTGCAGCTGTCGATTGAAGATTGGCCGGCTGGCAATAATAATAATAATAATAATAATAATAATAATAATAATAATAATAATAATAATAATAGTAATAATAATAATAATAATAATAATTAGATTATTTTTTTTCTTTTTTTATTTGTTTTTGTTTAATAAAAAATATATGTTTGATCGGCTTTGATGTTTTAATTCTCATTTAATTTTCCTTCCGTCTATTTCTTCTTCTTAACAAACATGTCGACGATTGGACGTAAGGAATAATTTTGAATCCAGTAGCAATAACAAGAGTTGAAACATATTGGTTATATTTTGGGTTTGTGGCGGAGCTATGTTGTGTTGTTCCAAACAGATTATTCATCTGTTGCAACAGATAAATAGTCTGTTACAACAGATAAATAGTTTGTTGCAGTAGATAATTAGTCTGATGCAACATATAATCTGTCTGTTGCAACATATAATCTGTCTGTTGCAACAGATAACTTGTCTGTTGCAACAGATTACCCATCTGTTTGATTCATGTTACGAGCACTATAGAACCGTAAACATGAATCCAACATATGAGTCTTCTATTGCAACAGATTACTCATCTGATACAACAGATGAGTTGTCTGTTTAAATTTTGGGCTCTTATGTTGGATTCGTGATCGGGATCTATCCATTGTTGAAAAAACAAGAGTATCTGTGTACCCAGATGACAAATTCGACTAAAAACCAAAATTTTACTTATCAAAGTCACGTATGAAGTAATGCCGAAGTGGAAACTGATGTACGAAATAAAATTTCACCTAAAAAATTGATCAAGTAGCAGCAGTAATGGTATAAACAACAACAATGGTCGATAAGAAGAAGATGAAGATGATAATGAAGTAGAAAATGATGATAATTGCGTAGAAGATGATGAATAAAGCAACAACAACAATGAACAACAAAAATCGTGAAGAGAGAGAAAACAACAACGGATGAGAAGAGAGAAAAACACATCTTTTTTCCTTCGTTTCCTGTTATATTAACTAACATTTGAATCAAAGTGTAAATTCAAAAACTTGTGGGTTATTTTTAAACTTTTTTAACTTTCTTAATCCATAATAAAGTAATTGTAACCTACACTCAATTATTAAGACTTGAGTCACCTACATCACATTTTCAAACTTGTTTGTCACTTTTAGCTCAAAGCCCCAACACACATAGCTTCATAATTTGTAAAATAACTAACGATCCTCTTATCACAAACTCAAATACTTCCCAAATACCACCAAAATCCCCAGACTCAACGCTATCTCCTACTGCGACTTTTAAATCCAAATTACTTGCTTAAAAAATAGTTACAGATAGGCAAATAGAAGAGTGTTTTGACATTAATAAGGGGTTTGCTCCTGAGGAGACCATTAATGATGATATTAGAGAAACGACTAATGGCATAAAAACAATTTTCTCCTCCAAAGAAGAAACTGATGGACTTTGTTCTCTTTGGAAACACTCCTTAATTATAAAGATTTTGGGAAAGTAAACTACCTACAAATACCCTCGTGAGAATTTAGTCAGCTTCTGGAAAATTTCAAAAGCTTTTCCATTTATTGATCTTGGTTTGAATTTTTTCATAGCTAAGTTTACACGAGCAGAAAGTGTTTCACAGGTCCTTCAGAATGGACCTTGGTTTATCAATGGTCATAATTTATCAATTAAGAATTGGGAGCCAAACTTTGTTTTAGAGAATGAAAAAGTTACCATACTCTATTGTTTGGGTGCGTCTCCCTCATCTACTAACAGAGTATTGTGATGCAATCCTCTTGAAAAAATTGGTAATACAATAGGAAAATTGCTGAAGGTTGATGCTTGGACAAATTCCATATTAAGGGGCCGATATGCACGCCTTTGTGTTCAAATCCCTATGGACGAGCTAGTCCTTAATTGCATTCAAATTGGAAAGCATAAACAAAAATTGTGTATGAAGGTGAGGGCTATCTGTGCACAAATTGTAGTAGATTTGGCTATGTTAATGGGAAGTGCCCACATCAACGTACTTATGCTCGCCCAAACTCCCCTGCTCAAGACATATGTACACATAAAAACAATTCAAGTTTAGGGGAAACCCCATAGTGTATACAAGATTTCATCATAAAATGGGGTTTAAAATGCATGCTCTTTTGCAATTTTAAAACCCATCTCATATGCATAATTATATACCTTAAAAGCTTTTTTAAAAGATAAATTTATGCCCATGAGATTTAGGATAGTCCCACATATCTTGATAATGATGAGAACGTAAGGAAATTTGACCATTGAAGCTTAAAATCCTCAATCCTAAGTAGTTTCTCTTCTCTTGCTTAAGGAAGAATGATTTAGGGATTTTGAGAAGTGCAATAACATGTGTTAAGAACTAAATTTCGTCCATATATGATTAGGGATGGTTATAGGATGTGAAAAGACCTCAATGCAATTAAAATAAGATAAAATGGAACAACTTTTGACGCTTAGATTTTGCCCTTCGGTGCATGGCCATCGCAAAACACTGGGTTTACGGCGCATGGAAAATGACAACCTCAAGGTTAACAGTGCAAGACCAACTCCAACCCATTCCAATGGCCTTTGTCGATCCATCCGCGGTGTGGAGCCTTTGCGGAGGGTCTCCTTTGTGACGCCTACCTATTTTCAATACCCAAAAGTACCCCCTACGCAACCCACAACCACTAGACTTGGTTTACCATCGATATAGGGGTCCTAAGGATCATTTTTAAGGCATTAATTGAGTGATTTAAGTATGGGGTATTACATTATCCCTCCTTGGAATCATTTATCCCTGAGTGATAGTTCTAAATACGCTAAGCATGATTTAAAGAGTTACAAGGAATAAAATGTGTAAGATAAGTTAATACCTTTCATAACATCATCCATGGAATCAAAGAGTGATGTGTACCTTGAACGCATTATCATTCTTCGACTCCCAAGTAGCTTCCTCTACATTATGATTCTTCCCTAACACTTTGACCGAAGCTATCTCTTTATTATTTCTTAATTTGTAAACTTGCAGATCTAGTATAGCTACGAGTCTTCTTCATATGATAAATAATATTTTACACCAATCCCCTCAATAACCAATACGAGCGAATAATCTCTAATACATTTATTAATTATTGATACATGTAATACGGGATTAATAGAAGCTAAATTTGCAAGAAAATCTAACTCATATGCAACTTAACCAATCTTTTTCATAATCTGATAGGGACCTATGTAGCGTTAACTAATCTTTCCCTTATTCCCGAATCTCATGACTCCTTTCATAGGAGAGACCTTTGGAAACACCCAATTATCGACCTCAAATTCCAACTTTTTTCTTATAACATCGACACAGGACTTATGATGGTTTTGGGCTATCTTAAGTCACTCTCTAATGACTTTCTCTTTCTCCATCGACTGATGAACAAGGTCAGGTCCAAAAAAATGGGTTCCCCCCACCTCATACCAACCAATCAGTGACCTGCAACTTCTTTTATATAGAGCCTCAAAAGGAGCCATCTAGATGCTAGAGTGGTAGCTATTGTTATAGGCAAATTCTATCAATGGTAAATGATCCACCCAACTATCCTTAAAGTCAATCACACAAGTCCTCAACATATCTTCTAAGGTCTGAATGGTATGCTCCACTTGTCTATTTATTTGAGGGTAGAAGGAGGTGGTAAGGTTCACTTGGGTACCTTAACCTCTCTGAAAGGACCTCCAAAATTAAGAAGAGAACTGCGAACCTCTGTTGGATATAATTGATACTGAAGCCCCGGGCAATCGAACTATTTCCTGAATATACAACCTCGCCTAATTATTTTCCGAGTAATTCTTCCTTACAAGCAGAAAGTGAGATGACTTGGTCATCCTATCTACAATCACCCAAATAGATTCGCATTGGTTTCGGGATCACAAAAGTCATGTAATAAAGTCCATGTTGATCATCTCCTATTTTTATAAAGGCAAGGCTATCTCTTGGGAAGTGCCACCTTGCCTCAAATTCTCCACCTTAACTTGTTGACAATTCAAACACTTAGCAACAAAGTTAGCAACATCTATTTTCATGTTATTCTACCATCAAATCTCCTATAGATCATGATACATTTTAGTGGATCCAGGGTGAATAACATACCTAGAAGTAAAAGCTTCATCAAGAATCCTCTCTTGTAGCCCATCCACATTTGGCACACAGAACCTACCTTGGTATCTCAAATTACCATCTTCTCCAATTTCAAATGCCATTACTTTTTGCTGACCGATTTTCATCAAAATAGTGTTTGTGGTCTGCTTTTCCTTAACCTCTGCACATAGGGACAATTTAGCTACCTCTTGTACAAACATCCCTCCATCCTCGGAATATAAGAATTGAACTCCTAAATTAGCAAGTTGATGAATATCCTTCAACATATTCCTCGTTCCTTTCTCCACATGGGGGTCATGGACAACTTATTAAGTGCGTCAGCCACTTCATTAGCTTTACTTGGATCATAGTTCAGGCTCATCATAATACTTTAATAATTTCAACCACCGCCTCTGCCTGAGATTCAACTCTTTCTGCTTGAATACACGCTGCAAACTTTTGTGATCAATAAAGATATCAACATGAACCCCATAAAGATAATAACGCCAAATTTTGAGTGCAAACACCACAACTGCCAACTCTAACTCATGGGTGGTATAGTTTTTCTCATGGACTTTTAACTGTCTGGATGCATAGGGCACCACCTTACTATGCTGCATAAGTACACACCTAAGTCCTACCCGGGATGTATCACAATAAACCATATATCCCTCTGTACTCTTAGGAAGGGTCAAAATAAGCATAGTAGTCAACTTATCTTTCAACCTATCAAAACTATTCTCACAAGAGTCAGACCACAAGAATTTTACCTTCTTTTGAGTCAATCTGGTAAGTGGAGCAGCTATGGATGAGAAACTCTCTACAAATCTCCTATAGTACCCCGCCAAACCTAAGAGGCTCGGGATGTCGATTGGAGTTGTGGGTCTAGGCCATTTCCCTACAGCCTCAACTTTTTAGGGGTCAACCTTAATTCTCTCACTAGAAATAATATGCCCCAAAAAAGCTATTGCACTAAGCCAGAACTCACACTTAGAAAACTTTGCATACAGTTCATTGTCTTTAAGAGTCTGAAGGATGATTAATAGGTGACTAGCGTGGTCTTCCTCACTCTTAGAATAAATCAAGATGTCATCAATGAAAACTATTCCAAATAGGTCTAAGAACTGATGAATCACCCTATTCACGAGGTCCATAAATATTGCAGGGGCATTAGTCAATCCAAAGGACATGACCAGGAAGTCATAGTGAACATATCGGGTTCAAAAAGTTATTTTAGGAATGTCAGCCTCCCTAACCTTCAACTGATGATAAACCGAACGAAGGTCTATTTTGGAGAAGCACTTAGCACCTTAGAGTTGTCAAAAAGGTATATTTTGGAGAAACACTTAGCACTATAGAGTTGGTCAAAGAGATCATTGATTCTGGGAAGAGGATACTTATTTTTAACCGTGACTTTGTTCAGCTGATGGTAATCTATGCACATATGGAAGGAGCCATCTTTCTTACGCACGAAGAATACGGGAGTAGCCCAGGGAGAGACACTAGGACAAATAAAGCCTTTATAAAGAAGGTCTTTTAACTGTTCCTTCAACTCTTTTAACTCGGAAGGAGACATTCTGTATAGCAAAATAGAAATAGGTCGTATGTCTGGCTATAGGTCAATGCCAAAATCTATCTCTCTATCGGCGGTTTCCTAGGGAGGTTATCAGAAAAGACTTCTGGAAATTCATTAACTACTGAAACAGACTGGAGGAAAGGACTTTCAATGCTAGAATCTTTTAAATAAGATGATATAGACAACCCTTATATATGAGCTTACAGGCTCTAAGATAGGATATGAACTTCTCTCTAGGTGCAAGAGAATATCCCTCCCACTCTATAACTGGCTCATAAGGAAAAAAGAAGGTGACCTTTTGGGTTTTACAGTATAATATATCATAACATGAATGGAGCCAATCCATGCCCAGAATAGCATCAAAATTATCCATATCAAGTTTTACAAGATCAGCTACAGTATCGCGATGGAAAACAAACACCACATAATTTCTATAAATTCTCCTAGCCATAATAAAGTCACCAATAGGGGTGGAGATAGAGAAAGGTTTAGAAATATTTTCGGGCTTAAAACCAAAATTAACTGTCACATAAGGGGTCAAATAAGATAAAGTATACCCCAAATCAAGTAATAAATATGTATCACGGGAGAAAATCTGCAACATACCCATAACAACATATGGTGAAGCCTCTGAGTCCCGATGAGTAGCTAAGATACAGACATTTATGACTTTTGTTTACTCTGGGAGCATTCCCCTTAATAGACAACTTGGGACATTTCTACCCTCAAACGTACCTTTCATCAAGGGATAATTTCTAAGGATATGGACAGGGAGTCCACAACCATAACATAAATAGCTTCCCTGCTGACATCTTCCCGGGTGATTCTTTTCTCAAGTGCGACAGTGAGGGTATTATCTGAATGGCTGAGCCACACTTCTCTGAGACTGAGTACCCTGAGTTCTGGGCCTATCTTCTAACTGAAACCGATGCTCACCCGAAGCCCTTGGTACAAGAGAACTATCTAACGACTGAATATTATTCCAAAATTTCTATTTAGACCATTTATTATCCCGTTTTCCACCTTGCTACTGATCGACATTCTAATCTTCAGACTTAGCTTGCCTTTCTTTATCCTCAACCTCTTCTTGCCTCTTCTTCTCCTCTTCTACCTATAGCATATACATTGTTAGCCTGGAGATGTCCATGTCTTTTTTCAGTATTTCCCCCTTACATTCCAATGCCAAATCATCAGAAAGAATCGATGCAAACTTCCTCATATGAGCCCTCATATTGCACACCAATTCCAGAGCATAACGAGATAGTTGGGTGAATTTTAATGCATATTCCTGATGCTTATCTTCCCCAACTTTAGATTCACAAATTCTTCAGCCTTAGCTTTCCTTAATTTCTAGGGAAAGAAATGATCCCAGAAAGCCTCTAAAAATTCTCCCCATACAGCAGGATTAGCATCCTCACCTCTCAGCTCTTCCAACTCATCGTACCACTAGTAAGCCACGTCCTTTAGCTTATAAGATGCAAACTCTACCCCCTCAGTATCACTAGCATTCATGACTCTAAATATTTTCTCCATTTCATCAATAAACCCTTGAGGGTCCTCCTCAACCTTAGTACCCATAAAAGTGGGCAGGTTCAGACTCATGAACTAGCCAACCTGAGTGATTTCAGAAGAATTAGGTATAGAACTCACATCTCCATATTGGCGAGACCGAGAAGCCACAAGTTGAGAAATCATATGGATGGACTGACGAAACTCAGCTCGAGACTTCCTCTAAGGAGACTAGGTACAATTAACACCGGATGAATGAGCCTGAGGATGGCCAGTTTGAACTGGAAGAACCCCTATAGTAGAAGTGAACTCTGGGGATGGGCTATATAACGGGTCTGCATCCTATGAGCTGGGTGGACATCTGCAACATTTGCCCCAGTATGAGCAAAGTTCTCAGTGGAGGTGTCCTGAACATAGGATCTAAGGAGGCATATCTGAAATGTGGAAAGTCATAAGTTAGGAAATATTCAGACTCTACAGTATGAACTAGAACAAGAAGAAAAGAGAAACATTCCTAAATGCATGATTGCTTCCTCCTTATAAGTGTGGTGCGCTACACACCCATAAAAAGAACTTTACTCGGTACGGCTTTGTAGATACCCTGGGAACCTGAACCTTGCTTTGATTCCAAGTTATTCACGACCTAAACCTAGTCTCTATCCACGACAGATATCCCAAACCATGAAGGCCCAAGAGACCTCTTAGCATGTAATTATAAGTATAACTCATATAAATAAAAGTGCAAAAGGTAAACTGAAAACATGGTAGTCTCATAATCAAAATTTAAAATTCATAACATCAAATCATAAAAATAAACCCAAATCTAACCTAAAACAATCTACGTAGCCTCTACTGAACTGAAAACAATAGTATGTCTAAACTGAGACAAGACCCCTGACCGGACCATAAAACAACTAAAAACTAACATGTGGATAGGATGGTTTTCGAAGTAAGGGAGGCTTACCAACTCTGACTATTTAAGGGAAATCTACTACTGAACTGAGCCATGGAACTGTGCTTTAGAACCTATAAGAAGAGGGGGTCAATACTTGGAAATTATTGGTATGCAGAATAGTCCAAAATAGCTTATAATTGAAGTAAAATATGTGAGAGCAGTTCGAAATCAATTTAGAATAATATAGGTAAAACACACGGGTATACTTCAAAGATTCAAAACATTCTTGAAAAACATAAACTCAACCATCTTTATTTTAGATTTGAGCTAGATGATACACCCTACAACTTAGTACCCACTGGCTATATGGTTCTGCCATTAACTCGTTGGCCAATCCCTCAACTTTAGTTTGCCGCAAAGGCTAGAGTCTCTGATATATGATACACCAAAATCAGATAGAAGTATATAATGTCTATATGGGACATCCTAATCCCGTGTCAACAAAATAAAGTTTTGGCAATGAGTTATCTAAACTCGTGCCTTTTTCGGGTAACCATCTAGCTCTCTTTAAGCCCAATTTTAGCCTCGTAAAACATGTATCTTACTTAAGACATTCTTTTCTTTCATGTTAAGGACTTTCCATAATACGTATCGTCGTACCCAGACTTGCAAGCCATATCATAGCAAATCATGTCTATATCCCTCTTTATTCAAAAGCATGCTAATGACCACCAAAAGATTTAAATATCATATGAGAGTCCTTAGTTCAAATAGCACATAAAACATATGCAAAACATACTCTTCTTAATACTTTAACATGGGGTGGCCAATTCTTACATAAAACACATGCACTTCTTTATTTGGACATAAGAGTATTTATAAGTTAATAAAAACACCCTCTCAGTAGATCATAAAGCAATGCAATTTCATAAATGATAGTAAAATATTTGAATCAAACTTTTTAACCATTCGTATAAACAACCACAACATGTTAGGTCAATGGATTTTGTAGCAAGAGAGGGAATCTCATAAGTCATGCTCTCATATGAATTCTCAAAACTCATAACATGTGTACACATGAAAACAATTCAAGTTTAAGGAAAACCCCCATAGTTTATACAAGATTTCATCATAAAATAGGGTTTACAATGCATGATCTTCAACAATTTCAAAACCCATCTCATATACATAATTATATACTTTAAAAGCCTGTTTAAATGATAAATTTACACCCAGGAGATTTAGGATAGTCCCACATACCTTGATAACGATGAGAACATAAGGAAATTTAACCCTTGAAGCTAAAAATCCTCAACCCTAGGTAGTTTCTCTTCTCTTTCTTAAGGGAGAACAATTTAGGGATTTTTAGGAGTGAAATAACGTGTTTTAAGACCTATATTTGGTCCGTATATTATTAGGGATGGTTATAGGATGTGAAAAGACCACAACGCTCTTTTATGACTTCCACCCATTTTCAACACCCAAAAGTACCCCCAACGCAACCCACAACCACTAGAATTAGTTTACCATCAATATAGGGGTCCTAAGGATCATTTTAAAGGCATTACTCTAGCGATTAAAGTACAGGGTGTTGCACATTCAAGCTCTATTAGTGTTACACGCAAAAGGCAAACCTCTCAGGAGCTTCATGCTATAACTAAGGTAGTCCCTAAAACTCATTCTGACCACAATCTTCTCCTCAGTTCTTTAGCTAATAGTTACTCCAGAAATAGTAATAAACCCTTTAGGTTGGAAAAGTTTTGGATGGATCACTCAGAGTTTAGTAATATTTTTCGACAAACTTGGGCAAACAAGGATCTTTTTCATGCTATTCCTGCCTTCAGGGAAAATATTCTTAATTGGAACCACCATACCTTTGATCATATTCTCCGTAATATAAGAGGATCCTTGCTAGACTTACAGGGATACAAAATTCACCTTCCAACCCCTCCAGTGCTTTCCTCCAATCTCTCGAACAACAAGTCAAAAGTGATTATAATAATATTCTAAAAAATAAAGAAGATTATTGGAATATGCGGTCTCGAATTACTTGGCTTAGCAGAGGGGATGCTAATACCAAATTTTTTCACCTTTTTTTCATCAATAGATGTAGAAGAAATAAAATTTCCTACTTTGAGGATGAGAATGATAGTTGGATCGCTGACTCCAATTTGATTTCCAAACATTCTCTTTCTTTCTTCTCTAACTTCTTTACTACGATTCATATCTCCACAAATTGGTCTCACATTAATAATTCTACTCCTAGTTTTCATAAAATTGACCTTTCAGACTTAAACAGTACTCTTCGGGATTTTGAGATAACTTAAGCTTTGTTTTTTTTCAAGCCGTTTAAGGCGCCTGGACCAGATGGCCTTTACCCATATTTCTTGTAATTCCAATGGTCTGCTATAGGTCGTTCGGTAAAAAAGATGTGTCATGAATTTTTCAACACTCTATCTCTCCCGAATAATATGAATGACACTTTTCTTTGTTTTATTCCTAAAGTTTCTAATGCAAATCACTTAAAGAATTTTGGCCCTGTTAGTCTTTGTAACACTACTTGCAAAATTATTACCAAAGTCATCACTAACTGCATTAAATCTTATCTACGGAACCTTATTAGTCCTTATCAAGCTAGCTTTTGAAGGATCATCGGGCATGTGATAATGCCATTCTTATCCAAGAATTTATAAACCATATTACCAATTGTAAAAATAGGATTGGTAGTATTATCCTTAAGCTAGACTTGGAGAAGGCTTTTGACCGCCTTGAGTGGTCCTTTGCTTATCGTACTCTTTTGTATTTCAAGTTTCCTCTAAAAATTACTACCCTTATTATGAATTGTATTTCCTCTAGTAATATTGTTGTTCTGATTAATGGTATCCAAACTAGCTACTTCTCTCTATCTCGGGGCATTAGACAGGTTGATCTGATGTCACCCTATATTTTTATTTTATGTATGGACCTCCAATCCAACTATACTATCCACCAAGTGGATAAACTCAGCTGGAATCCAATAACCCTCAGTCGTAATGGGCCTTCTTTATCGGATTTTTTCTTTGCTGATGACCTCACTTTTATCTCCAAAGCTACTACTAAATATGTCTATTACATTCATGATTGTATGAATTGATTTAGTGTGCTGTCCGGACAAAGAATTAATGCTTCTAAATCTAAGGTTATCTTCTCCCCTCTCTACTCAAGATAGATTCTAACTCTTATTAAGGATCTTTTTGGCATCTTCCCCTCGACCAATTTGGAAAATATTTAGGTTTTCCTATTCTAAATCACAAACGAAAAAGTTTTGATTTTCAATTTCTTATTGATAATATGCGAAATAAACTCTTTGCCTGAAAATCCAAATTCCTATCCCCAATAGGAAGATTGGTTCTTATTATGTCTACCCTAGATGTTATCCCAGCATATACTATGTAATATCTAAAAATCCCCAAAAAGATTTGTAATATACTATATAATATCTGAAACTCCCCCAAAAGATTTGTAACATCATTGATAAAATACAGCGTGATTTTCTTTAGGTATCAACCACCCAAAAGCGCAAGCTTCATTACATAGCCTAGGATAAGGTTACCACTTTGAAAAATAATAGGGGGTTGGGGCTTCATAAAGCCGAAATAAAAAAAAACTATTATTACCAGTTTTTCTTAGAGACTATTTACAAATCCTGCTGCTCTCTAGGCCAGATTCTACTCCATAAATATAATAATCACCGTAACATCTCCTCTAAATCCTTTATTTGGAAGAATAATCTTTGAGGGGGTTTATTTGTACTCAGGCTATTACTTGGGAGCCAACTTTGGGCTCAACCATAAGTCTTTGGAATCAATGTTGTGTCCTAGTTTACCACCTCTATGGAATCTCCTCCATGGCCCTCTAGCACGCAATGAAGCCTCCTTATGTCTTGTTGATATCTGATCCGGGCATAATTGGGATTGGGGAAACTTTCTTTTCACATCCTACGACTTTTCACTGATAAGCCGGACAATATTTATCCTAACCTTCACATTGGTAATTGGTACAAGCCTTTATAAGAATGTTTTTTTTCTATTATAGCTATTTATAATGTCCTTACGCACCCTAGTACCTCCATCTACATTTTCCATTGGATTTGAAAGTTAAAAACTTTGGAAAAAATAAAGCACTTTCTCTGGCTTTGTTCCTATGTCAGGCTTCCTACTACTGACTATCTTAGCTTTGTTGGTATTTTTCAAGACCCTACATGTCCGATTTGCCATCTAGAACCTGAAACAATCACTCATATTTTCTTATATTGCTATGTGGCAAGGAAAATCTGGATGTATATGGGTATAAACCTATCCAATGTTAACACTACACATCAACATCAGCTCAATACTCTAAAAAAACTTTCCCCACCTTTTCCTGATTCACCTATAAATTGGTTGACCTTCTTGTCTTTTACCCTTTGGTATTTATGGACCAATCGAAATAACAATGTCTTCCACAAGAAAACTTATCTTCCAAATATAGCTATGGTCCAAATTATAACTTTGGAATACCTCCACCCAAGTAACCATACGAGCTCGATTACTGTGACATAAAATGGTTTCCTCCAAGTGATGGAATATTTAAACTAAATATTAATGGGTCATTTTCTATCAATAGTGTCCTTTGTGCTTTCAGAGGAGTTATCTAACTCTAAGGGTGACTGGAAAGTGGGTTATTACAATAAAAGTAATACCCATTGTTATACAATGGTAGAATTAGAGGCCTTTCTTCATGGTCTTACCGTTGCTAATACTTATATCCTAGTGCCTTTTGTTATTGAAATAGATTCGGTAGAAATTCTACTACTCCTTCATAGTCTCCAACACCGTTTACTGATATTCTCTCAAAATGCAGGTTATTGTTAAAGAGCATGGGGAATCCAGTGGTACATCATAGTTTTCATGAGTCCAACAAGATAGCTGACTTTTTGTCAAGAATGGATTCTAAACTACCTCAACCAAGCCATGATCATATTTTGTTATCACCTTTAGTCTAAGTTGCTGCCTTGCTACAACAAGACTCTAGTGGAACACTATGTAATAGATTAATTACTTGTTCTATGTATAATAACCTATTTTGTTTAGGGAATGAAGCTATTACCAGTACTCTATCTATTTCTATGAATGCTAAGCCTAGTACTATAACACCTACTTGTAATATTTCCAATATTTTTCAAACTGCACCCAGTAGTTCATCTACTCTTTGTAATGAATTTTAGTATATATATATATATATATATTAGTTAGCTAGTTAGAGAGTTAGTTAGCTAGTTAGAGAGTTAGTTAGCTGTAGAGCACTGTTTCATTATGTAGCACCACTGCTTCTCCAATGTGTGATATATCAGCGTTTTCTTCATTTGAAAGGTTCACTTTATCCATTTCTATTTTAACTTCTTCTTTCTTTGTGAACAAATTTTTGCTTGCTGTAATATGGTGAGCAGCACCAGAATCTACTATCCATCACCAGAATTCACTATCCATTCGTTTGGCTCAACATTAGAGAATGAGAAGGTGACTATACCTGTCATATTAGCATACTTCATATCTTGTTGATCCTTATTCAGAAGTTACATAATCTACTTGTATTCTCCATCAGTGAACCCCTGTCCTTTTTCAGGTATTGCACCATTATTTTGCTTATGACTTCCATAGCTAGTTGAAGAAACTTGACCTGCATCTTCAATAGGAAATTTGTTGTTAAAACTGTTATGTGAAACCTGAGTATGGACTTGTCCTGGAAATTGGCCTCCATGATGTCCTTGAGTATTAAACCTCCCAGGTTCCTGATTATTTCCACCAGTATGCTTTTGGTACATAAATCCCTGTGAACCTCCATTATTATTGGCCTTTAATTTCTCCTTAGTTTCCATTCATTAGGATAGCCTATTAATTTGTAGCAGTTTTTATCTAGTGTGTCCACTAAAATAACAATAATCACATGTCTTTCCTCTGTAACTCTGATTCTTGTAACCTGTGTCTGAGCCTTTATTGACC